>OX465423.1:12862701-13515833 GCA_950005045.1 Agrotis exclamationis | reverse complement strand
AGGGAAGTTGTGAAATCTTTTGTTTGAAAAGGCTGTTTTAACTTCAAACTGAAACCTATATCATGTCCTTGTGTTAAAATTACTTTTAGTTCCCAGAAGTTTATGATGAGGAGGGATGACACCCATGTGACTAAGAGAGTGATGAGTATGAATGTTGATGGATGGAAAGGAAGAGGAAGGCCAAAGAAAAGATGGATGGATTGTATAGGGAATGATATGAAATAAAAAGGAGTAAATGATACTGTGATGTCTGATAGGGGAGAATGGAAGAAGAAAACGTGTTGCGCCGACCCCAAGTAGAATGGGATAAGGGCAGGAAGAAGAAGAAGAGTTCCCAGAAGTAGGTATATGACTGTCTGGATTTGTGGCCGACATGGCAAAAGAACCTATTATATGGGCTTAAATATAACTGGCGAAATGTGGATGTTCTATTAATAGATACACCTCTGCACAGTGATATGATTTTATGTACCTATAAATGTTTAATGATGTTACGTGACTTTAAAATTTAATGAGCTAATTATTAACTAAACAAATTAGAAATACGTCCCAAAGAACGAGTTGAAGACATTAGGTAGGTACTTACAAGAAGATAAAAAAAGAAATATAAACACAATGCATTCTGAGATGCAGTGTGTACGTGTATTCAGATTATAATCAGTGGCCGTACACGTGAGGCGCGCTCGCGTGATTACTGGCTGGCTAGCTGACTTTCATTTCAACTCATAACATTACCTCACGATAAGAGATTTTGCAAGCATTTTTACTGCCTTCTGATTTGTGTGAAAAATGCATAATACTGCGTTTAGTAGAGTAAAAACTTAAATTGCGATCTTTGTTTCAGTTTACGTCGTTCTAATTTAAAAAAATGCATTGATAGTCTGAATGGTCATACAATGTACATTGTAATGCACATGTTGCGTGCCTCAAGGTGACAGACACTCAATAGACATTTTAGAAAGTCTCTCAACTCGCCAAGTCGATGACCCCATGTTGGTAACAAACAATGTTGTTGACAAAAACCAACTGACTTCAGCTATTAATACGAACATTATCAAAAAATATGTTTTGTGATAATATTATTCTAAATAGGTCAAATATTACGTGTTCCCTCCCGCGACATTATTATCCAATCAGTTAATTGTAAAGATAATTAATACGGAAACGTTATCTTGAAGTAAATATAAATTTGAGAATCCTTAATGACTTTAGTAATAATGGTGCAGTTAATAGGTCAGTGATAGGCGCTCCTCGGCAACAACTGGACAAGGCGACAACAGGTGTCGGGTGTATAGTGTAGGGCAGTTGGGCGCACTCGGCGCTGCGGCGACCAGGAACTGGTTCAGCCGGCGCCCCCGAGTGCTCTCACTTTCCTCTTCCAGCCGTTTGTTTATTTGTTAAGGGAGCGGGCTCGCCTTTTGGAAGAAACTTTCTATTTCTGGCGCACACCACTCGCCGCGGGTCGACGTTCGACGCCGTCGCTTTCTATAGTTGTTACTTTCTTTTTTCTAGTGGCGTTGTATGTTCGCCCTCGACGCAATAATTTCGGTCTCATCTCTCGCTACTCCGCCAACAGAGAACGCTGGGGGGGTGGGGCACACAATAGAACAGGGAAAGCAACGTGAGACGTAACTGGTGCAGTTGCAACAGAGTCAGTAGCGTGCAGCCATTTCTCCTCGTATGATGCAACGCGCGCGTTTTTCTGGGTGGCGTGTGTGAGAGTCGCTCGTTCGTTACGTCAATTAAAAGGCGAGGAAAGTGCGCGAGAAAGTCTCTCGTCCACGTAACGCGAATGCCGACCGAGCGTGCAAAATACTGACGCGGCCATTCCGACCGTGCGGATCTGTGTCACGGCGATGTTTGTTTGTAAATAATTAGTACTTGACGACGACTAAAACCACGTCTCAAATATTATTTCCTCGTTATTTAACACGTCTGTTTAATATTATCACGCTGAGAGCGTTTTTATTACATATATTAAGCTGATATTGTTTGATATTTCATTTCAAGGTAGTTGTCAAGTTATTTCGTAGACTTGCAGTGTTACATGCTGCAGCTCGCTTGCTTATCATGAATTATGTGCAAGCGAATAATCTTGTGTTACCTACACGCATTCAGAGAAAAGTAAAAGTGGCGTGGTGAGGCAGTTGTCGCCGCGTTAAACCTGCTCGCACGAAGCTTTTACTACAGACATAATACTACTTACATCATGGGAAAACTGTCAACAGTTGAAATCATTAATTTAGTTATAGAAAGGGTTGGCATTGCTGCCAGTATGAGAGTAACGGCTTACTCTTTGTTATTTCAGTTCGATTTTTCACGGGAAAAAATCACAAAAGAAATCGATAAAGAACGATAAGATCATTAGGAATCGATTGCGAATATTGAAGAGCTCCCCGTGGCTCGAGTTGATGGCGGACCCCACTGATTTGTACTGAGAAAACTATTGACATTGTTGTACAGTGCGTTATTTTGTACAATGCCATTTTAATTGTTTTTCGCCGGGCCCTTCCGAGCGGAAATGTTCAACAATCCATCTATCAAATATTCGTTCTGCAGACGATTTGACATTCGATTGAAAGTAATTCTAGTATATTTTGTTAGCATTGTACCCTTTCATCATTAAAAAAATAATCATTAATCAGATTTCACCAATGTCGTTATAATTAATCTAGCGTGTAATGTTATTGTGTAATGTGTAGATACAATGATTTTATTATTACTTCCGAATGACAATAAATTTTCCACCCAGTTATATGAAAAAATCGAATTTTATGGTTTGAGAATTTGACCTTCAGCTGTATTCTTGAAAACTGTTTAAGTTCGTATCGAAAAAGTTATTTAGGCGGCTATTTTCAAAGTGATCTAAAATTATTAAAAGAAAACAGCTTGCAAGACAAACGTATAGCTAGTTTTGACGGTCTGTTATAAACGTACAAAATAATTTGTAATAAAAATAGAAGAACTTGTTTTGTTTAGTACGGAAGTTACGTAAAAATTACGGAAGTAAGAATTGAGATTTAGTTATAGGAAAATCTCTTAATATTCTGTAGCAGTAAATCAGGAAAACCTCAGTCCATACACAGAGTAGTACATGTGACGTACGTTCATGAAAACAGTATGTTGATAGCTCAATGACCTAATTATAAAATTTCAGTCAAAGAAAAAATTGTAGCATACTTACATAACATAGGTATTAATAAATTTTATATTATGTTATACTAAAGGCTGTCAGCAACAGATTGTCAACAACAACACCTTTTGAAATGACAACAAATATTATGACAACATATTACAACACATCGATAATGTTGTAATATGTAATATAAATAAACAAATAAAGGGACTACCTATATGTAACTCGGGTTCTCGTTCCTTTTGCGCCGGGCTCATCATATTATGGTCAGCCGGCGTAGGCGCATCGTAGCGCCCGTAGCTGCTATCAGGAGACATCACTAAAGTCATTTATATTTATGTACTTAAAATCTAATTATTTTGTCCTCCCCCGCACTGCACTACACGTAAACCACATGGAGCCCGCTGGCTTCAGACATGAACCGTCCTGCGCGCTGTAACACTGAATATAGGACAGGAGTGCATGGGCCGGGGCGCGCGGCCGGCACGTCGAGGGATGAAGGTCGCTCGTCCCGCGTATAGCCGCTGCACGCGCCGCGTGCGTCTCACTCGAGCTCGATCGACGAACTGAGCGAGTGCCGCGCGCGCTCCTGCTCGAAGCCGCGCGAGTCTCCCCTTAAGAGTGAAAGTCTGCAAAAAGATCAGCGCTCCGTGCGATACAATCGCTACGACGACGAAGCGTAGCTGGCTAAGGGAAATTCGCTTCTATCGGTCGGCTAAGCCTGTCGTTCTGCGCTTCGGAGCGAGGATCGGCGCGCTTCGAACTCCGGTCTCCGAGGTCATTGCCGCGCCAACGGTGGACCAATCACGAGCACGCTCAGACGTGCGCGGCCAGCGATTGGAGGAGCGAGGGCTCCGCGCCCCGCGGCCCGCGCTCCAGCGCGAGTTCGAAGACCCGAACCTTGCGGCTCACCGCGGCCAAGGTCGCGCGAGAGCGGCTCCGACAGAGAGACTAGCCGAGCGTTCGAGTGGGACGTAGCCGTTGCCGGTTGCGTCACACTACAAAAATATTTTTGGTGATGGAACGCGAGTGAACTTGAACACGAAATCGAGCTAATGGATGGCGAGCGCGGTGTAGGTCGCCGCGTGACGGACTGACCCGCTGCCGGAGCGCCCTGCTTGCCTGCTTGCCGGCTTGTCTCACACCACACACTTCCGGGATAGTATCACTATTTATAATTGCATAATAATACTGTTGGGACGACCTACAAATCATAATCTTATATTACCCTATACGAATGTATGTTTGTACTTGAGATACTGGATACCCGATCCCTGATACATAAACTTACGCGTGACTGTGTCAACTTAAAAATAAAATAATCATTTATTTATGTACACAGAACACAGGTAAAAGAAACAACATTCAGAATTCAGATAAAAGATTAAAGGCACTGCTTATTTCAATAGAAATTCCTTCCAGCAGACCAGCGACAGAGGAGAGATAGACATCAAAACGTAGACAGAGACACAGTACCTATAAAGAATAAATAAAATATAAACATACATACTATTGACATAAACATATAAAATGTATGTATATATCATCTTCCAGTAGGTACCTAGTCGCCAAACGTGATACAATATTTTTATATCTAAGGTCGTATGCGTAAAACACGTGACCCGGTGGCAGATATGTCATGTAAGAAAATTAAAAGCACAAAATGACTAAAGCTTGTAAAGCACCAATTGCTATAACGTGACTGCGATTAAAACTAACTAGGTAGGTACATAATAAGAAACTCTGTGTAACTCTACATAATACGTATAACCTACCTTCTTGTAATTGATAAACAAGTTTCTTTTAACAATAGGTATATAAACACGACTTTATATAACACTGACGATACAATTGTTGTGAAAGCGGAAGATTCGTTTTTATTTGAAGGTTCATTAGGTGCTTATTCGCTTGCGCGAGTAGTTATTTACGCGAGATAAAACGAGCGGCGGTGGGCGACGCGGCGGGTGAACGACCTGGAAATTTTGGCGCAGGCCGGTCAAGGCCACCGGCACGCGGCCGCCGCGCAGGCGCTCGAAGCCCACTGAACTGACACTCCACTACTCTACTACTCCACTGCTACCAACTTCTTTTTCTTCTAATTTGACACATCGACACAAACAACTGCTTATTTTATTTTCCGATGCGATTCTATCACAACATTAAACAGGTGAAACAAGCTCTGAATTTTGTTTTAAACTGATAATTCTGGTGAACTAGTAAAAAATTGGCACAGATATATACCTAGTTATACTAGTTATGTAGTCAACAAGAAGTGGAACTGATGGAACTGATATAAATAGCGACACCACGTCACATAATGTGTTCTGACTAGGTATTTGGTATTATTTATCATGTTATGTGATATTGTTTGTTGTTTTGCGGATGTAAACAAATGCTTGCCCCAAATTCACATAGACTGCCTATGTTAATGTATTTGTGACATAAGAATCAGCTTTTTTCTATATGAATGAAAGGAATATTATTAAAATATGTATGCACATTAAGTTATTCTTTTTACTAATAAAACAAACATAATATGTTTCCAAAGATTTTGTTTGACTAGAGAAGGAGTATTTTATTTTGCAACCAGTCTCCTAACTACACACCTTTTAAACTAAAAAACTAAGCAAAGGGTTCGATGGTTTCCTTGAATATGCTACTGAAAGGTGCTCGTCAAAGCTTTTTTTTAATTTTTTGTCGCGATTAATTCGCTCCAATACTTTCCCTTTTGCACAAAAGGAAACTTTTTAAAGGGTTTCGCAAATATCCTCCCACACGTGCACATTTTTTTTTATTTTATTTTTTTGAATTAAGTACTACAATATTACAAAGAACTTGTAGATTTTCAATCGTTTCTTAATACATATTTGAACCATATTTTGTTTTGTTTGCATATCTTTAACTAATGACATGATTTGCTATGGTCTAGGTTGGTTACAGTTTGTAACAGAAATAAGAACTTATACAAAGTAATGCCTGTATACCTACCTACCTAATTTGCAGCAGTGTCAGTCTTAAAGCGCTGAAATTAAGATGACGAATTGATGATGATAGTATTTGCTTCAAATACTAAATTAATTTTTGTACTTCATCTTATCAATCAAACTTTGAATAAAACTGCGCCTTGTTTCAGTACATCGTTTATAATGATTAAATTACTTTTATTTTTATCCCCTGATCTCTGACACCAAAAGCAAATATGTACACAAAAACCGAATGGCGACATGTGTGTCGATTAAAACGTGAAAGTGAATAGGAACCCAGTTTTTTACTTCCTTCCGCTGCCCTCACTTTTAATATCGGGGTGCGAATATCAAATTTCGTAGTTGGCTTTTACAAAAAAACTTAACGAGAGATACTAAATTCAATGGCTTTTGAAATAGAGTTCAAATTCCTTTATTGTAATCAGCTAAAAAATTCAAACCTGGCATCGTCAGTCGGTAGCCACATGTATAGTTTTGTATTGTTCACTGTGACCACAGTCGGCCCGACTGATGATCTCGATTGATCGGCAATTTTTTAACTAAATTACAAAAACCATACCGTATGCCATATTGTTTGCAATATATGGTTTCCATTTTTTTTTCTTCCGGATTACTTCTAGATTAAATGAGACATGATCAACATCGAAAGCGCCCTAAGCTATAAAGTACTTGCTAAAGTATTATTTAATAAAAATACCTAATGATAAATTTATAAATGCGTGCACATAACACAATTTAAATATGTGATTATAAGGTTCATCGAGCATGGCGTTTAACGACCATTATTTGAAAAGTCGTTTAACAAAATAAAAGGCAACAATAACCGAGGGGCCGGCCTTCCCTCGCTGGTCGAAGGACGCTGGGACAAAAGAGAGCGTGCCTGCCCAGCCTCCGGACAAACGGGACTTCGCAGTATATTTACTTCGCATCCATTATCCCACTCATAAATTAGCTTAACAACTTTTCAAAGAATGTGATCATTGATCCCTTTCACGACTGACAACCGCAAGGGCAGGGCAGGCGGTGAAATAGGATCCATCAACATCATGCATTTGAATGGGAAAGTGACTTGTTGTTGTATTTGACACTTTGACAAGCATAATGCTAATTTTATGAGTCCAGTTATTTCTGTATAATAAAATCGAGTTAACTTGACTGGTCATGGTTGTATAAAGTTAATGGTAGATTAAAAATATGCACAATCATAAGTCCTTTTTACTAATTCCACAAGTTATTTACAAACGACGTAGAAAAAGATACGTCGTAATATTATTGTAATCGGATGCTGGCGGCCTGGATTCGCT
Organism: Agrotis exclamationis; assembly: GCA_950005045.1. Classification (NCBI taxonomy): domain Eukaryota; kingdom Metazoa; phylum Arthropoda; class Insecta; order Lepidoptera; family Noctuidae; genus Agrotis; species Agrotis exclamationis. Next base: position 13,508,409 of record OX465423.1, on the reverse strand, counting down.
GGAAAGTTCTGCGAAGTCACGAGGAGCCTCGTTGGCAATTCGGCCGGTTTGGAATGGTGTCCGAATGTTAGCAGCGGGCATGCTGCGGTCAAGGCCTCGCTGAGACGGCGATTACACCCGACGCGCATCGGAAACACGATCCACCGAGCTGATTGTTATTGTAGCCCCGTATTTGATCATCGACTTATTGCACAAGTTTTAAAATTTTTAGTTCTTCAACTTGAATTTTAGTTAAAAGCAAGCTTTGTTCAAGTCCTACGTAATGCCGGGCATGTTTATTGTTTGTCATCAATCGTCCAACAATTCTAAATTCATAACATGTTGTTTGACCTAGGATTCGATCGAACCTAGGACGTGGAATAGAGGGTCACACAAAAAAGAAAGTCTCTACAAAATTTTCCTGTCTGATCCATCTCGAATACCAAAAATGTCGTGTATGGAAAACTCACCCCTTTTGGTAGTGACACAACAACCAAAGGGGTTGAGATTTCTAGGAAGATGACTGTACGATTTTCAGGAACAAACTAAAAGTATTGTTTAAATCAAAAGGTAGGTACATAGCGGTGTCGAGTGGCGAAGAGTGCCGAGCTGTGGCGAGTTTTTCCGAAGCAGTGCGAGGTCAGTATGAGTCAATTACCCCGGGCGGGCTGTAGCAGCGACCGACGCGACGCCGTCGGCGACACTGCGCCCGCGCCGCGCCACCGCCACCCCACGTAGCTTGGTAAATTTGGTAATACTTGATAAAGGTAATAAGCTCTTGTGAAAAACGTAATTCACAGTAATTTCAGTATAGGTATATGTATATCAATATTTTTAACTTTTGGGTATGATGAATTGATGTTTTTAAATTTGTAATTGTATGAGTACCTACTCATACAATTACAAATTTAAAAAACCTAGCTGTGTTTTATGTTTTAGTAATTGAAACACAAACATTTACTGCTTATAATGCTTTATTATGTATGGTATTACCGTTGTAGATATTTCCCAAAAGGTACTGAGTTAAATCGTTTATTTTATAATTGTCATTCTATAGCTACATATCACAGTATTTGTGTGGCAGAGTGTATTATTACCATGAATAAGCAAGCATGACATACAGGCCGTGTGATCCGGACGCTCTCAATCGTGGTTGACCTCGGCTGATTCGGCAACCCGTGCCAAGGCCAAGGTCAATTTGTCGGGTGTGTTCAATTAATAGCTCAATGCGGTGACGCCTGGAGCCCCACAGGCCCACACAGAGGCAGCGTCCGCCAGACACATCTCTGTGTGGATCCGTATACGACAATTAATTCGGTAGAGGCGACATGATATAGCTTCGTCTGACTGTCTGACACAGTGGCAATGACATTACAAAGTACCACCTACTGAATTAAGCCAAATACACACGTTTCAAATTAAATTGTAACATGATATTATGGCTACTTCATTTATTATATATTTATGTATGAAACATAATACAAGCTACAAATAGTTTTAAACAACAACGTTTTCTTCCATTGGAAGTTAAACGTTTGATGTGTAAACGGAAAACTAGATGACGTAATGTAACCTTCACAACATGGCAAAAAATAACATAAAACACGCAAATGAGAGGCTACAACGACCCCGACGTGATTCAGTACTTAGGAGCTCATAAAAGTAATGTATAGTCATCAGTATTCGTTCACCAATTGTATGTATATCTAGTATTTTTGTATTCTGGCGGTGCGATATTGAATTGTGAACAATATCGAAGTAGCTTGTCTATGTTTTATCACAAACCTCCAAACATGTGAACGGCTCCGCCGTAGCCGAATCAACTAGGACTTCCTCGTTCAAATATCCGAACATGTCAATGTCAAACTGTGCTGATTTAGCCGCAATGTCAACCTCAAGGCAACGCCCGACATGAGGAAATTTGACGGTTAACTAAATCTAATACTGTGCTAAACATAGAACTCGCAATAGTGGTCATCATTTTACAATAGGGCGGAAATATCTCTATCAATTTGTTATCACTTTAGATTTGCAGTTTGCTCAAATGTCATTATGGCTGTCAGATGTAACGAAAGCGATTATAGTGTCGTTTAAAGGGTTAAACCTTGATTCACTGAATTTAAAAGTTAATTGAAAACTTCTCAACCTGACTAGGGTAGGGCAAAAGCCTGTATATCAACATAAAATATGAATGTAAGTGCATGGATTGTTCTGATGAAGGAGCCTTTCTCCTTTCGGTCACCTCACCTTGATATTTGCATCAAGTCGAGACTTCCTGCTCCAGCAGAGGACGTCTGCATGCTATTTACACATCCTACTAAGCAACTCGGTTTTTTTGTACATATTTCCCGCTTCAGCTCTCATGAATCGACCTCAATGCCTTTTACATCTAAAACGTGAAAATAGGACAAAACATGTTCTCTATCGTAGCATAACGAGCGAAATGCGAACGCGCCAAGTAGAGCATTGAAATCGGCTATTGGTCCAAGACTGCAGAGCTTTGAGCTTGTTTAATTATACGTTACAATAACGTAACGTGGTAGAGTATAGGAGAGGTGTTGCGCAGTAGGTGCTTGCGTAATCAGAGCATCGCGGGCTCGCGGCGCGGCGTCCCCCTCGCGGTGCATCACCGTGTTGTATAATGTTGGTTGGTGGAATGGTGGCTGTTGGCTTGTGTAGGCTGCGCCCGCGCCGCTGCAGCTCAGCGCTGCAATGCGTTGCCGGTTGCACTACTCACCTACACTCGACACTGTGCGCAACAATGAGGAAGTGTATACTGAACATTTCCTAGTGTTACATTTACTCGCCCTCATTAATACAGCGCTTTGTTGACTTGTGATCTTATTTTTTTCACGAAAAAGCTATGAAAATGTAACTGTTTTGCAGACGACCATCCAGTTTTTCATATGCCAGGATTTAGGTTATGTAAGCAGCGAGGGCGCTTTAAGTTTGTGTTACCAATCGATGACAGCCAAAAGTCAACATGTTATTCTGGATCACTCTGAATTTTCTACATAATCGATGAGCAGTGACTTGAACTCGAACTAAATACGTAAAATTTCCATTTTGATGAGTCCAAGTTAAAGTGTCGGTTACGGACTACCAAATCGTAAACAGATTTAAATCAGTCTAGCTCTATTTCCTTTAATAAGTGAATATATGATTTAATTTACATGACAACTGCGCACCTACCTGGGTCTGGGTGTAAAAACCATTTGCTTTTAATTTATTTTCGGTTAATTCTGGCACAGTTCCATAAATGTATAAATAAATATGTATCTAAGAATAAAAGGTATTGGTAATGTAATTCTTTTTCATTTTATGGATCTGTTTTTTTGTAATGAAAACGCGGAGTTAGGTTTTTATTAAAAAGGCGCGAGAAAAGTATCACGCGGCACGAAGCTGCGGTCCGGGGGCCGCCGGGGCTAAGCCGCGAAATATTGCGCAGCAGTAACTCCTGAAAACGTGTCCGAAGAAAGTTCACGGCCGCGCGTTGACGTTACCACCTGCCGCGCCCCGCGCCCGCGCCTGCCCCCCTGCCTCCCGCGTTGATGCCTGGGCCTGCCCGATCCACGTTTATTGCTTCCTAGATAAATAACCTCCATTATAGTTACATATTATGGTACCCGGGTACCGTACGGACTTCATCTTACTAAGGACAACTTACTAATCCGTACTTATTTCAAATTAATTTGCAAGACATAAATATGGTGCAACGCATTCATATCAATACGTATCGCAAATTCTAAATGCTTAATAATGTTTTATCGGTTCGCTATCACGGTTCAAGGCCTCGTGTCGGCCGATAAACGAGGGTTATATTTATGTGTATGAAGGGTGATCGATTCTCTAATATCTAGGCTGTCAGCAGGAGCTGTGAGATTAGAGTGGGCGGCGGGTAGGGGCCGGGGAGGCACCGTGGCCTTGGCGCGATCGTTGGCCGCGGGCGGCGTGCGCGTGTACCGCCCGCGATAATTTCGGCAGTTGCGCGGAGTCTACTGACCCCGTCGTCGTTGTTTGCGACGCAAATGATCCCCTTGACTTTATTTAAATCACCCACTCCGTCAACCGTTCAAATAGATAGTAAATAAATATTTAAATGTCACTATTGTGGAAAAAAGATGATGGTCTGAGGCAATATCAAAAATCCATAAGAAAAAGAAGTTAATTCGACTTCTGCCAGCTGGCTCAAAAATAGTTTCTACGGATTTTATTTTATGTTTTAATTATGTTATTCTATATATTCCACATTGGTTGGTCTTGCATAGGAAGAATTGTAACTTATAGGGAGAGACTGCAGACTGCCTAGAGGACGCAGGCTTATTAGTCTCAACTAGTGATGTTGCGAATGTCTGATTTTACATATTCGCGAAAGCGAATGCGGATGCGAATATTCAATTTCAATATTCGCGAATGCAAATGCGAATATTGACATAAATCAAATAAAACGCGCTTAAAATGATAGATACCTATTAGGTTTAACATTTCATGTCAGACATATTGAAACCGAACATTGCCAAGTCGATATAGTTGGGTGAATGAAGTTAGCCAGGACAGGCATAGACAAAAATGAAGAATTTATAAAAAATATTTTGAATATTATTTTGTTTTCTGAAAAAAGAAACTGATGTAACATTGCACCTGTTATTTCTGAAGGGTTAGGCAGAGTGTACCTAATTGTACACCCACATTCCGCCAGTAATGTTTGATAATTGATTGTAAACTTAATTGAAATGATACAATTCTATAAGGGAATAAAATGCATTTAGTGCAATAAGATGTTGACTTAGATTTGGTTGGTTATAATTATTAATGCGAATAGACATTTCAAGCTCTTTTTTGTGAAATATGTATTAATTATATGGCATATTTTAAAACGAATTTACATTACATTTGATGATTTTATGACGATAAAAAAAGATATTTTCACATTTATTCTTTGTTGCGATTCTGTTAATATTTGAATTGGACTACCAAACCATTTCAATTTAGTTTCCTACTTCAAGACTATTCTAACACGTGTAGTTTCCACATTCAAAAATTATTAGGTATTAAAATAAGTTTTTCAAAAATATTCGCAAACATTCGCATCGATTCATTCGGATGCGAATGCGAATACGAATATTCGCTGCATCCCTAGTCTGAACAAAAGGTTGTTGTTTTTACCATAATTCCAATTAATCTGTGACTGTGATGTCGGAATGTGGATGTTATACATAATAATATACATATTATGTGTCTTTACCATTTATGGGTCAAAGAAGAGCATAATAATAAACAATTACATTTACGCTGTCCCGCCAGGAAAATGTAGATAAATGTTACTGGGTATTTAATTAATTTTGAATTTTACGAATTAACACTAATGTTATGTTTGTTTGTTCATCAAAGGGAAGCCATGCCATTGAAGTACTCGTACCAACGTAGTTCGCGGAGAAAGTGCTGCGCATTACCTATAACCAACTTTCATTTTATAAGCGACCGGTTCCAATAACTTTTTTATAGTGCCCCCTCGCTCCACATGGAATACTATTAACTGACTAATATTGTTATTTAGGGCAATGTATTGTTATTTAATTTTGTTACTTTAGATAATGTTACTTTTCTTCGAAGTAAAGATGACTCAGAAATGTAAGCGAAGTTTTTTTTGGCTTTCCCCAGTTAAACTGATATATTATGTAATAGAATCGGGCTAGTCAATTTCATAAGCTATCTAAATCTACTGCCCTCTTAACTGTGTTGATAACTATAACTACTGCGGCTTCAGTGAGCCGTAGTACATTACACTGATTAACATCATTTACTACGACCATTTTGCGTAGGATGCCATAACCATTATTGGAATTGCTGTAATTACACTACAGCAGAGAATAATCGGCTGTCTATACAAAATGCCTTCTAATTTAGCCTGTGGTAGCGGGATCCAAGACTAATACATATCACGCACAGTGACCTCCTTCTCAACAAAAAATAACAATAAAACAGTCGTTCAACTTAGCAAGTATTTATTAAAGGGGTCAATTTTCAATATCTGAGACATCCGTTGAGGATAATGACGCCCGATCTTTTACTACTAGTGCAACCATCCACTGACAAAAAACCAAAATATAAATTGTTTTAATTTCATTTAAGTTAGATGTAATTAAAATAATTTATATTTTTATTTTTTGTCAGTGGATGGTTGCACTAGTAGTAAAAGATCGGGCGTCATTATCCTCAACGGATGTCTCAGATATTGAAAATTGACCCAAAGGTAGTTGGAGGTGGTGCAAAGTTTTCCTTTATTAGCCGAAAATACACATTGGTTATTTATTGAAGCAGTTTCGATTATTGGCAATCAATAATTTGCGCGGCTGGCATTGTGAAGGCACTTCCTCGTCTCACAGCTGGCGGAGAAACGTGGCGTGCACCTTGTTATTAGTAAAAAGTGGATCCGCACAAACATCGGTATTTAAATATTTTGGGTCCTTTGTGGTGTGTTTTTTATATGTAAGTATATTACAGTGCTGTATTTCGGGCACGCATGCCGTGCGCATGTCAGCCGCGTGCCACTCGACAAATGTTGGTTGATTTCTCTGGCAACAACTGTGACGTAATTGTATGCTTTATAAAACTATTGGTTTAAACTTTGACGGTTTAGTTTCGGGGCAATAAATGTAGCTAGGCGATGGGACAGTACTTGCAGCTTGGCGCCGCCGGGAAGAGGTCTGCGGACGTGGGACTGTGGGACTGGTGGAGTCGGCGACCGCGCGCGCGTGCACTGCACTCCGCAAGTGCGTGTAACGGTGCACTACGTTCTGGCTATGCCACTCCACTATCACATTGATAACTAGGAAACTAACCTTCTCGAAATAATGTTCGTTTGGAATGAGGCCAACCGACTCAAAAGCAAAAAAAAAGAATGAGAGGAATTCAAAATAAATTTGTTGTACACACACCCTGTCATAGCAAAACAAGTCAAGTAAAAATAAAATGGCATTAATGGCATCATTCAAGTATTTGACCACAACAAAAAAGTACAAACTCTATTATGTCTTACAAAACTGTGTTAACGAATTATGGGAGAAACTACCACTAATGTCCATTTCGCAGAAAAGATAAATAGACATTTTAGTTTTTGTGTCATTACGTTGTCTTAAGGATCTTTTCTTTTCTATAGCAAAAGTTGGCTATTGTTTTCATGTCGTATATTTCAAAGGAATGAGGCTGAGACAGATTTAGGTTAAGGGATATTGTCGCTGGTTGGACGTAAGTATCGTGACCCATATTGTCAATGGATCAAGGAGCAACGAGCGAGTTTAATACCATCTGCTGAGTAAACAATAGATCAATAGAAATCTGCTAACCCTTACTCCCAACTTCCTTTCAACTTCGATTTCAAAGGTTGAAAATTTTTAAAATCCGCGTAAAAAATGCAAGCAGAATGGTATTCTCCTATTGTCAAAAAAATCACGATGCGATTCGACCTACCCTTTCTTTTCATCTCGGATTTCACGAACAGGTAAGGTCCAACTTTTTGCCGGGATACGTTATTGTGCAAGTTTCGCGATATCTAACTCTTCTGAGATGGTGAAAAAATTAAAATGATTGTTTAATCGGAACCTTTTTGACGACAAAAAATGCGAAGATTGAATCTTTTACAAAAGTTTTTTAACTTCCTTTTGTTAGAACGGCTCGTAACCGACATTCCCAGATCGCTGATGTATTGTGTCGACACTAAACGATATCGCGGCCGAGGGATGCCCTTACAAATATTCGTCTTAATGATAAAATATCAGCGGGATACCAGGCAATATTTTCACAATATTGTATTCTATAATTTAGGTTTTACTTTGCGATTTTTAAAAAACTGATATTAACACGTTTGATATATCGTTTACATTAATTTTGTCAAAATTGTGATATAATACATTTTTGTTTAGCCCAGAGAGCAAGCGTAAAAACGAGATGTAAAGTATGAGAACGAACAAGAATAAAATCGTTGACTTAACGATGACAACAATGGCCCCTTTCCTTTGGTATTCCGGCACTTAACGACAATTTTGTATTGTGGTCACCTAAAGTAATCAGCACCCAAATAATTTATTCCTGTGGTGTTTTGTGTCGGTGACGTGGTGTCAAAAGCTCGGCGGGACTCTTGGACATTGCTTGTAACACAATGGTTAGCGACTCATTCTTACGACAGAATTTCTGTTCTTTTCCTCAATGTGCATTGCGAATAGGTGTGGCGCAGAAGCGATGCGAATGTCCATAATATTATGTATGCGTATGGAGTCCAGTTGGCATTAGTAAGCACGATTGCACGACAATCACGGCGTGATGACGGCAGGCCGCGAGCCGCGCGGGCATAGGGCGAGCCCCGTTAGGACGGGGTGACTGACTCCAGCACTGCAACCTGGTGCATTGTGCTCTAACGAGAACACACCATTATGTGCAATCATATCAAGCGAGCTAACTTTACCTCCTTGCGAACAAACTTGAGGACGGCGCGGTTGGGTCGGTGACACTTACCTGTAACAAGGAAAATCAAACATTGTAGCTACTTTGCAATAACTTGTCAAAATTTTACTCCAGTCTAGGTCTAAGTATATATAGATAGCCAGGAATAAGCACAATGGATTAAACAGTGATCGTTATTTTTATGGTCTGTGCTGGGAAGGCAAACAACGAGGCCATTCACACTACATATCACTTTATATGCTAATAAAGGTATTGTTCCTAAGTCAAAGTCGATTAAATGGTGCGCATACATTACTATTAAATAGAAATTTTAAGTGATGAAGAGTATTTTGTTCAGTTGGCACAGGAATCGGTAGGGTCAATGCACCAAATGATGTCGTTCACTGGTGAAGGTGGCTACTGAACTTGAGGCGGTGTCCTTGAGCCGCCTCCCAAATTGCCAATGACCAACACAGACGTGGTTACTTCACATCTCCGTGCTGTAACGAGCACACACGAGCGCTATATAGCACAAGAATGTACACCCACACACACACAAACCTGATCATACGCTCATTTCGGCTACCACCACATGCAAACCCAAAGTCAACGAACCGTAATGTGAAAAATGAATCGCATGTGAAAATAACAAGTCACATTTATCAACTACTAGCTTTTTCCCGCGACTTCGTACGCGGATCATGTTGCTTATGCCATCACCACGGGGTCGTCAAAATTGAACATCTGATAAGTCTGATGTTCAATTTCAAGAGCCCGGGTAAAAAAATAAATGGGAGTTTTGGCCTGTAGAGTCAAATTTTTATTCATATATAAGTATTCATCGTCATCGAAAAGTTCTAAACTGTTACCGCCTTTACTGCATGGAGGTACTCCCACCTCATGTTACTTTAAAATTATACAGTGAAATTAGTGATAGCTTTGATTTCCACATCAGGTGTTCCAGATCTTCAATTTTTATACGGCAACAGAGAGTGTTTATCAGGCTGAACAACTCTTGCTAAGCCGTCATTCCTGTATGTGATATAGTTTAGCTGGGCTCTTGGGGTTCCACATCAGGTGTTCCAGATCTTCAATTTTTATACGGCAACAGAGAGTGCTTATCAGGCTGAACAACTCTTGCTAAGACGTCATTCCTGTATGTGATATAGTTTAGCTGGGCTCTTAGGGTTCCACATCAGGTGTTCCAGATCTTCAATTTTTATACGGCAACAGAGAGTGCTTATCAGGCTGAACAACTCTTGCTAAGACGTCATTCCTGTATATGTTATAGTGTAGCTGGGCTCTTAGAGTTCCACATCAGGTGTTCCAAATCTTCAAATTTATTCTCTCAGCAGAAAATGCTCATCACGTGGAACAATTTTTGCTATGGCACCATTTTTGTATCTCTTATAGCTTAGCTGGTCTGTTGCGGTTCTGCACCAGGTCTTCAAGTTTTCAAGATAAATTATAGCCTATATGTTGGCCAGACTTTATATCTATACAACAAAAAAAGAATCATTCAAATCCGTCCAGTAGTTTTTTCGTGAAAGGGTAACAAACATACATCCATCCTCACAAACTTTCGCATTTATAATATTAGTAGGATGTTGATGGAGAAATTTAAAACACTTATATCAAAGTTACATCGAATTCTCCGCATATGACATAGTCCTTTCGTCACGTTTTTAGCGTTCCGTAAACATGTGACACTGTTCTAATTTAATCATGTCAACTCATGCTCAATTATATATTATCGTTTATGTTGAAGGTTGCCAAGTAGGAAGGGTCTTACAAAATCTATAAAATCACGTATTAACGAGGAAGCCGCAGTTTGTTTCTAACACGAATGTGCCCCTGAGCACTTCAGAAAAGTCAGACCCCTAGGCGACTGATTCATAATACGCATTCGCCAATTAGTTTGAGAATTATTATTACTCATCAAAACATTTATTTACTTTGACATTGAATTATTAATGTTTAGGTAGGTATTATTGTAATTATTCAATCACATAAACCGAAGACGGCTTTGAGGTTACATATTTCTAGTATTAAAGCAGGCAAAATTGAACTCGAATACAGAGTGACTAATTTCCGGATAAATTTCTGCGATTAGTAATAGAACAACCGGTGAGGAACCGAGCCAGCGAGGTCGGCGGGTAATAATAAGATTTATATTTTGTGTGCGAGGCCTCGGGCCACTGACCGCTGCCGAATCTCAAGGTCTGCGAGCATCGCGCGGTAAACAAGTGCCGACGTACATATATACCTCGCCAACCGCCACATATCTACAGCGACACGTAGCCTCTAGCATGACTTATATTATCAACTCTACCTACTCCACGTGATCTAATGACTGCGTTACCGATTCCACTTTCCAAATCTCACTGATAAAAGACCTGTCTTTGAACTCTAATCTGTGGATCAGCCTACTTCATGATCATACCTATCAAACGACAATAAATGTGCTTATTATCTTAAAATAACTTGTTTTTATGGTTACAAGTTGGTCATAATAGTATTTAAAATTATGTTTTTCCTGAAAACACAGTAAAGACGCAATAAATGGAAATTTGAAGTAGCCTTGAATTGAGAAATAGACTCGTAGACTTCCAAAAGTTCAATACCGCATGTAAATGTAGTGCTATCTTTATACATAAGGGTCACCACTGATTAATGTTCAGTATGCGTAGTTATTTGTCACGATGTCGTTACACTTATTTTAAATAATTAATTATGTAAGTAGGTATATCATGTCACTTAGTACCCTATCATAATTTCGATTGCTTAAAATAACACCTTTTTACATTATGTCTGTTCTCATTCTTTGTTTAGAGAAACATCTTATAAAAGATGCATTAATTTATGGTCACGTTGGTCTTGAACTTTAGATACAATTCAAGACATCCAGATCTTTTATGTAACGTAGCCTTACGTAGGCTACGACAGTAGCCGGTGCTACGAAGGTGCTACGGCACTGCTACGCTTCCGTAGACCGGGCGGTATGAAGTGGAGCGGGCGAGAGTGGTCACTGAGCCAGTATTATATGGCCGACGCGACGGGCATTTTCGAGTCGAGGTCTTTGGGAAAAGCGTCCGCTACAATTTGGGGAAATGGCCCATCGGTTACGGGGCCGTGCTACATGCGGCCCGTGACACGATTGTTTTGTATTAAACTTAAGTTTTACCAGATTTACACGTTCTTTGAATATGATGTTCTTTGACAACATAAATCCGGCCAGTGAACGGATTATATGACTGATGATTTAACTCCTTTTATCGCACGTTGTTCCAAAAAAATGTTAATAATGCAAAATGTTAGTAAATACTTTCTTTCTAACAAACACGAGCTACGTACATGCAACATACGTGTAGAATTAAATTATTTTTATCAAGTTCAATGACATTTTATCATTTCGCCTTGAATTTATCGCCATTGTCTGCCAAATACTTGACGTGCCAAAAAGTATTCGTATTTTTTACAAAAAAGAATAAAATCTGTTTGTTTTTGGCTACATATATAGCGAACGACATTTTATGGATTTTTTTGTCTTACTTGTTTGTACTTACGAGTTGAGTGCATGTTTAGATTTTTTCTTTACGTGGCATGTGAGTTCATGCGAGCATGACGTAAGAGGTGTGTACATTTTAGAAAATAAGTGGTGTCTACCGACAACGGCGGCGCGCACATGTCGCAGTCAACGCCCGTGGAACTTGATCTTCGGCTAGTTGTTCCTGGTTCATGGGTACCTGCGTAACCACGCGATCGAGTGTCACACAAATTAGCGCGATTTTCAGGCGATTGCGCGACAAAGCGCCGACACTGTCGTCTGATGTCGTTGCCCTCTTTGAACTTTCCACTTGTTAAACTTGATTATCGACACACGATCAGCGTTAAGCTCAGTTTATGCCGATTGTATAACAGGTGGCTCGAGTTTCTAATGGTTATTAAATCGCTTGGACAATCCATTATTTTCTCATATTAATGAGATATGCAAGCGACATAATCTGGATCTTTTTGTAACTAGTGTGAACTCAGCCAGAAGGTGCTTGGGCCTGCAATTTCTTTAAGTGAGAGTATTTAGTTACCTTAAGCGGTTTTCATTCTACTTTTATCTGTTTTTTTATGTTTTTGCTGGCAAGCAGATGTCTGCATTTTTCTGTTTTAATTTTTAATGTGACAACTTTAATTTAAGTCGTGTGCTGCTGTCTGTGCTCGCATCATACTTAGATATTTCTATTATAATTTTATACGCGAGGACTGGTTATTGGCTGTCTGATGCCTATTACCCCTTTTTTTGTAGCTGTAAGTCCTCCATGAAATAAATAAATAAATTTAATATTTTATGAATTCTCTAAGTTTTTTAAGATGCATTCATAACAAATTGTTTTGAACGAAATAAATTTTATTTTTTATATTGGAAGTTGCATGAAAATACACAGTGTGTGTTGTATTAATAATGACATATTTTTCTTTTTTAACTGAATGACTACTCTAAGGAATACACTGATGCAATTGATCTTACAAAAATATTTTCCTGTATTGTCTTTTTAATCTGATCACCGACTATTTTCCCGTCACGTGGCGTTGCGCGTGAACTAAAACTTGGCAGTATACTTATATTCGTTTTCCTATTTATTGTAGTGCATATAGGCAGCACATAGGTAACGTCCATATACCGGTTTACGTGCACCATAGTTACTCGTAGATAATGTGATACGCATGCGTGTCGCGTAATCAGACAGGATTCGCACGGTGGCGAGTGCAAGCGATGCACCGCGGGGTGCAGCGCGAGCGGGACGGAGCGAGTTCAATGGTATTTGATATAGTGCAATGGAGTTCTTTAACCCCTTAGCCTACCTGCGATTCTTGCGAATGAGGCAGTCCGGCCGTTGTCCCTGACTGCACCACTATCAAGCACGTATCTTTATAGGTCGCTGCTAGCTGCTAGGCGAGGTACCGACAGCAACTTACTGCTTACTACTCTTGCGGAAATATATTTCACCCAACTATGTGGCCGGTTATGAATTGAAATTATTTAGGTAGGTAGTGCCAAACTCAGACTGCTATTTCTATTAATAAACATAGTGTAAATAGATATTTATTACTTTCTGAATTTTGAAAGTTGCATTCTAAATTATTATAAAGAATTACATTCACATTAATTGTTTAGAAATTCTAGCGTCTTTCTCTGCATGCTATTAAAATGACGTAACATTTTTATTTTATCAAAACATTTAGTAAATTATTAGTAAGAAATTATGAAAAAGTATATTTAGGTAGCTATCACGTTAATTGTTAATAAAAACTCGCAAAAATAATAATAGCGCGGTATTTGCAGACTGCAGGGACTAGTGATGTAACCAACTGGATATGCCAATCACGTCGGATAGTACCTCGTCGCATGTCAACTATAATCTAGGATTTTAAAAATTCGCAGCAGGTGTGTAGGAGGGGATCGCGGTGTACGCAGGGGGGTGGGGGGGCAGTACTGGACTGGTTTCCGTTGTTTCGCAATAACGCGGGTTCAATGACGCCTCCGTACTTATAATTGCTGGCGTGTCATGAACGTGCACTCGACCCCTTCACTTCAGTGGCGTGTGTACCGGCCCTGAAATATCTGAACTAATGACTGTCACGCTCTACATACGATATGGGATAAAAAAGGAATAGCTAACCAGTCTTGTCGATCGTGGCAAACCGACTGGAACCAATTAACCAGATACCAATACAACTAAATAGTCGTTCATTGATAACGTTGTAAGACAACCCAATTAGATATTTGTTAAATAATTGTTAGAATTTAGGACGCAGAGAAAAACAATTGATTATAGGTAAAGTATATTGTTAACACTGACAATAACTTTGAGTGTTAGAAGTTAATTGTTGTATTATAACAATTCTAAGTAAAGTTGGAAATTTGGGTTTCGAAGTCCATAAGTTAATGTTGTCCCGAGATAACGGTTTTAAGAAAGGGGACACAAACACCCAAATAATGATATGCCTATCCCTATATACTGACCTACAAAACTGATAAGGAAGAAAGTAAACAGAAACAATAAATAATTCATATACAGAATAAATAGTAATATTGTTTTGATATTGACCTTAATATCAAGTTAGTCACAAAATCTGATCTACCAGACCTTGTAGTGTGTATTAAACTAGTAGAATATTCTGATAAAACTTTGAAACGTCATATAAATCTTGTTAGTTTTCAAGACGGGTGAACTGTGAGTGAGTAAAATGTTTTGAAGTAGTTCGTCGTGAAAGCTGTAAGTTGAACGGGTGGCGGCGCCGCGGCGTTGACCTCGCGCCGCGAACGACGACCCATCGCCTCCTACCAACACACGATCACGATACTACCAATTTATACTTCAAATAGTCTAGCACTAGCTAATACTCACACCTGGTATAACACTCGTTAGTAACTACACGATCCCTAGTTAAAGCCACCCCGACCACTACTAAGTAACGACCATTACCCGGGGGCAGTTTATGTTGCATGTAATTACAATTACCCACACCGATACGATTTATGACTTTGCAATAATTAAACTTTTTCTTTTATTTTTTATTGCAAACAACAACATGTGTTCTTCTTAACAACATGGTTTTAAGTTGAAATGCTGTGTTTATTACAATTACTAGGTTAGTTTACGTGAGTTAGATGTTGTACACATGTTAATGGGTTCAATATAAGAGGTGCAGTGTTGTGGTGTGTGCAGTGTGCAGCGCAGTGTTTCGTAACTGGCGGCCGTGGTCGATGACTCCGAACGTTCTAGTGCTCACATCTCTCCGCGTTACGTAACCGCGAGAAAGTTGACATCCGCTCGTGGAACGTTCCGGCCAACATTTTCAGCCCAGAGTCAACGCACCGCGATGCACCCCAATTAGCACCGAGCGCTTGGCGGCCGATTAACTCCCTCACAAACCCATACTAGAGAACAAATGGCATAACATGTGACAAACCATGACAATGCAACGAAGTTTTCCTGTTGTTATGAACACATCGGCACAATCTAGAAAGTATTTAATCGGTGTAATATTATAAATGTGTAATTAAAATTAATTACTTTAATGCCCATATTTCATACGCTATTTATCGGTCAACTTGAACAACTAAAATCTGTTATCGGTACTTGTAACTATTATTAAGTAGGTACCTATGGCACACAAACGTGACGTAGTATCAACTACTTCCTGAACGAAATAATTTAAAAATGTAGTGTTGACGTCGGAAGTTACTACACCATTCCTGATATAATATAAGCAATAATAATAATAGCCCGAGGCCGTAATAAAATGTCATTGTCACAGCGTTATCAAAATCGAGGACATTTTTATATAATTCTGGGTCATTGTACCGAAGCGATGTTTTGTTCAGCTTATCGCAGCTATGCTATCGAGCTAGCAATGTATGTCACTGATAATACAGTGTAGCCTGTTCCTTTGTTTGTTTCAACCAAACTGCTTTGATTCTAGCTACATAAAGAAATTCTATGTGCCCGCCGTGTAAGGTGAAGGTTATATCATCTTTTTTGTGTATTCTACCGAAATACTAAACTGGTATTCACTTGTGGAACTTTAATGCCACGTATTTAAGTCATATCTGAATGTTACGTGTTCAGTGTTGCTAAGCACATAATTTCATCGCGACAAACATCTTGGTTGTGGCTTTCTCCACAACGATAGAGTTTGCCTGTAACCGAAACATACGGGATTTATTTCGTCGACGTGTCTATTTGTCTAACTTACACATATGTTTCAAAATGTCCGTGTCAATGGACTTCTTAGTGAATTGTCATGAGTCAGTGCTTGACGTACGATCACCGTGTAGCGGCATCTACTGTGACAACCGACGGGAACCAATCTCCTGACACAAACTGGACTACAAATATTTTAGCATTGTTCTTTACATTTATGTCCTAACGAGCGTGTAAGAATGCATGAGAATGTAAATGAGAGCGTAAGAGTGATCACACACCGGTGAAATGGATCTCTGTAAGTGAATGACTGAACTGAACTGAAAGGAGCGGAGCATATAATAGTAAAGTGAACTCGACAACACACATCACACAGGTGCAACTATACCATTGTATGAATCAGATTACGTGTAAAAAAACTTTCAAATTGTTTAAAAACATTTTATGTAGAATATTTTTATAATCACAGTCTCGTAGGAAAATAATCCATTGTTGCTAAATTACCAACACCGTTAAATTAGATTGTTTGGCTGACGCATTGTTTCTATGAGTTATTTTTGTCATTAATTTGTTGGCACTTACAAGTGACTGACTACGTTACGATATAGGCTTAAGAAATAAGAGTCATTGTAGTTCAACATCAGCAGTTCTTTATAGCATACGTATATTACATTGTGCTGTAGCTGTGCCTCTGTATCGCGATGAAGCCGACGGCGAGGGTGACTGACCCACTGATGGCAGATATTTGTACAATTGTGTTTGTAGATTCGCTCCAAGGACGCTGTTTACGTCACCCGGGGTAATCGACTATCATGGTATGATAGAGATCGGATCCAATCGGATCACACGAATTTTATCTCTATCTCGTAGTGGTAAAGTCGGTTGTGCAAATTGGTGGGAGATAACTACCACTGAAGATAGAAACATGGATTTGTTAATTTGGAGAGACGATGTTCTAGAGGTCAATAATACCGGATGAAATCAATAAGCACATTGAGTCGTTCTATAAATATGTATGATCGTCCAGGGAGGGACTAGCTTCAAAATGTTAACGATCTATTTATATGATGATAAACTTGTTATAGAGTTTGTAGATTAGATCGCGTGCAGTGCACGTAACTGAAGTGGAGTCACTGTCGGGTGCGGGCGCGACACCCGCGCGACAACGCGACGACACGCGGTCATTAACCCTCGCACCCAGCGCCGACGTGCACCCCAACGCACAACCCTCCTCCACCCAAAGTTTTACAAATACTACTTTTGTAAACACCGATGACATCGAACGAACATTTAAAAAATACAGCGTTGGCACAAAAGTGCATTACGCTAGATTGAAATAACACCTACGATGTATGTAACGTATAGTACATCCAAAAGAATCACAAAAAACGTTGCGCAATCCATTAACGCCGATGCACCTATTTATGGTGTTACGTAAATAGGAGATGCGACATGTTCGTTTTGTAGGGTAAACACCTGCACACAGCAGCATCACTTGCCGTGCCGGTAATTGGATTGTGCCTGATAAATAGGTTCAGTTATTGCTTCTGCTAGGCGAGTCATAAATGAAAAACATAAAAAAATATAACTGGCCTTAAAGGTTGTATTGCAATAAAACTTCACAGTTATTTTAATGGTGTTTACGGTCGAAATATGAGTAGATCGAAGGCTACTCATAAATTCAGGACATGTCAGTGGAACCCAGGCGTGCCTGCACAGGATTGTTCTAGACTAGACTCATACAGTTACAGTTAACGGCACCCAACCGTTTCCGTGTTCACGCAATTCCATCTGTATTTGTAAGTTATTAATATTTCAAATATGAAAACTTTTTTTAAATTTTAATGATAAAATATTTTATAATTAAGATACCATTTCGCGTCATACAAGCAATCATGTCAACTAGTCATCATACCAGTGAAAATGATTTCATTAAAAGTGTTTGTAATTCATAATCATTTCTTTATTTGATTTTTTATTAGTCATCAACCCGATCTAATAAGTTATTAATGATTGGAGTTAGTCTTCAATGTAAGTTTAATTCATCCAGTAATATTGCCATAACATTTAACCAATGTGGAATACTATTTGAGCTATTTGTAAGTATACTCATAAGAAAAAACCCGACTTACTAGAATAACCAATATGACACTCTAATAAGAATCAATTCTTAAACACGATAAGAGTTTTATTGGTTTTCCCCAAAGCAGGAAAACCGCCACCAAAAATAAGACACTGAAAATTCTGTAAACGTCTGAAAGGCATAACTAACAAGTGTGTAAGGTACGAAAGCACATAATATGTGTCGCAGCGCACGCTTTTAGTTTTCGCGCCACAGTTAGCCGATATAGGGGAGTCGTGCACGCATCGGGCGGGCAACGACCGCGGGAACTTGTAACTACATCCGGAGGCTCAGAAGTATATAGTCGTAACTGCGCCTCGGAACCGCCGCGGTTACGAGCAGTTACGACGTTGTGGACCCGAGCAACTCCGAGCGCTTTGAACCCACACTCGACAGGGCACTGGCGGTCTTCGCAATACCGATAGACCTTCCGCATTATAACGTGCCTAATATAAATTGACAGCTCGCTGCACATATTTCTGTCCCAGTTCTTCGTTTAGTACTATGTGAAAATTAATACTGCAACACTGGAACGTCATGACACATCTTTTAGTTGGATCATTTCTCTTGTGAAGTTGTTTTGTTTTGTAAACAATACATATCATTAATTCCACCAATCATGTTAGGAAAGAATTTTCATTGCTGTTCCACTTATACACTTTATTGGAGTTCATATGAAAATCAGAAGTTTACTTGTTTATATTAATTAAATCACATAATATGAATAAATAAATAAAATAAAGTCTAAATATAAAGGAAAACAGCATCACAACATTAGTCACACTCACAGCCGTGCAAGGTGCAGCTCTAACAAAATTCCAAACTGTTATATAATGTTACAGATCAAGTTTATTAATGTCAAACGTGTAAGCTGTGAATGCCCTTTACCGGAAGACGTCATTGCTGCAGAGTCATGCTCGGAGAAAGGCCTGAGAAATTTCCCCGCGTTACGACATCGCGTCGAGTCAACCGCTGGAATTAGCGAACGGGCAATACGATGGAAATGGAAAATCGCGAAGTGCAGCGGGGAGTTGGGGCGGCGACGGCTCAGGGCGGGTGCGGGGGGGGGGTCCGGGCATTCGCGTGCACTGGCCTATATGCAGTGCGACGACACCGGCGCCCGGGAGCGATGCACTCTCTAAGTACATACTCGTAGTGCCGCGTACTCGACGCACACTAAGGCACACACCTATTTTTTCTATGATGTGCAACTGTGTAGGGCGCCGTCGAGTCTCTCTTTACATAAAAAGTTTACTTGAAAAGAAGACTTTCAAAGCTGGAGAAGATTGAAATGCTGATATACACGCAGTACAAACACACACGTGTTCTATATCACGGAACAGACTGCCGTCAAAGGAGAGTTTTACCTGACAAGGAAAATATCCTTGCAAAGAAAATGATCCTTTTGGGTCCTGAAACCATTTTCTTTAGAGTTCTGGCTGGCGTATGTAGCGACTATACATATACATGCGATTCTTATCTGGTGACCTACTCTGTTGACGTTTTGCATCGTTTTGGGGACAATAAAATTTACAGATTGAGCCAAGCTAATAAGTTCTGCAGTTCTCGTTTTCATTTGCAATGTTATTTCAATAATTTGTGATGAACGAAAAAGTTCTAAAGCAACTCTTTTAATACAAAGTAAGCCGTAAAACTGAATGGATCGCAGTCACCGGAAATCCCGACCAGTCGGCAGGTACGAAAGGTTTTAACCATAACAAGTGACACTACACTTTACGCATGCAAGTGACGACAGATAACCGTAAAAGTAGAACGGATATTGGTGCATTACAATGGCATATGCATGCGTGCATGCGTGCAATTGAGCGGGGTGACCGGGCGCTCGGCAGGGTGCACTGACGTGCCCATGTTCCGGTCTGGATGCGGGTGACTCATGCACGCACCTCCCTACTATGTGCAGTGAGTACGTAGCCTTATGATCATTAGCTGCCTGATTGAAGAGCGGAGATCTGACAAGTGCTTCTACGTCAGACATAAGACAGGGTTTACAAGAAATTTTGAGTATCTTGAAATGAATGGGGTGACTGAGCAAAAATCTATCAATTTTGAATTCAGGAAGTAGGTATTACAGTTATCGCTTCGAACCATTTTCAAGCCTTAACTGCTACTTGTTTTGTATGTAGGTGAATTTTAACTAACTCCAAACGGCTAGCTATCAATCGCGTGCCTCTCTCAAATACCGCCTAACCATCCTGGAACAATGTTCATCGTCAAATTGACGTTTATGACCATGACGCGCCAACTACACATTCTAGGCCACACGCTATGTTTAGTAAATCTTGGAAAACTTCCTCAAACCTTGGAATTTAATACTGCCAATGTCTTTTTAAAACTTTTAGATATTTCACAAACACATGTATCTAGCAGTGGACTCACCGATATCATATTATTTACAAAAAAATGTACAAAAAGTTGAGAGAGTAAAGATTGTACAAAAAGATTTGTTATTGAATAACAATAAGAATCTTTAGTTGTGTTGTCTAATTTGTTATAGAATTCTGTTTTAGTCTGCAAGTTCTTATCACCCACAAAATGTAATTAATATAAAGTTGTATTTGTTGTTAAAACACGCAGAACTGTTACGAATAAGTTACACAATCCAAAATCAGAGTGAAGAATTCGATAACGTACATTCAAAGTGCAAAGTTCAATGACCGCTTACTTATATTTCAAGTTCAAAAGGTCACAAAATTATTCAATAATAACTGAAATTCTCACCTGCTTGTTCTTGTTGCAGCTGAATATTGTCACTATTAGATTCCATGATGTCAATACATCGGTGTTTTGATTAAAGTTTTAATAAAATATTTTTGTGTAAGTTGGTGTTTAGGTTATAACCGGCGCGAGATCCAACCACGGTTTGGCGCGAAAGCAGCGGCGAGCGTAGGGTGAACGCGTGGGCGAGCCGCGCGCATGCGCCCCTGTGACGTCAATGAACAACCCCCTTCTACGCCCTCCCGACTTGCCATCATCTAAAGCCCACGTTATTATTAAATTGTGAAATATGATTATTAAAAGTAACCTTTCTTATACTGATCATTTTAATTAAATATTTAGGGAACTGTATCGCCAAACATATTTGTTTTGGCTTGATCTCTTATTTATCAGATAGCAAACAAAGGTCGTTGAACTGTACTTTCCGCATAATATGGCACGGTAGGTAATATTATTAGCTTTCAGCGAGAATCATTAAAAAGTAGGACGCATTATAAGAAACTTGTTTTCTTTAATAGGTGTTCTTTCTTAGAAAAAGATATTCTAATAAGATTTTATAAGATCCAATCTTATCTGAAACTGCTCGGAGTAATTTAAATGGTAGCAGGTAATGTTGTTTGCGGAGCGCGGAGGAAGCGGGCGGCGTGGGCGCGAGGGGTCGGCGCAGTTCACGGCCAAGCGGCGCCTCCACCCACCACCACCCTCAGGTGCCACCCCACGGCACTGTCCACGCGTTAGGACCATCCGCAGCTATTTTTAGGTCTCAGCTTGTGTTTGCTTAGGTCTAAGCTAAAAGTGAATTTAAATCACAAGCTAGATTGTGTAAAACTACGGTCAAGTCAACCAACTTCAGGTTTTTTTTTCTACTACCTTTGTTTTTTTTACCTGTTAATACAACAGTACAAACGTTTAATCTTTATTGAATAATTAACCTGCAATATGTATAAATCTAGGAATGTGTTCAATAATAATGAACTGCTAACAAACAAACATGTTTTGCTGTCAACAACTTGTACACTTAATTTCTGTTTTATGCTTTATACAATTTTATAACAACAACAACAACAACAAAGAAAAATATGTAGCCTGTTGTTACAACAGCCGAGCGAGATGTTTCCGCGCGGGAAGCTAGCGACATCTATCTAAACTGTTTCAAACGTTCTACTCGGCGCTAGATGGCGTTGTAGATAGTTTATTTCCGTGTAATATTTTAAAGTTAAATCTCATTAGTAGTCATTTTACTGGTAACCATAAGTCAGCTGAATTTAAAAAAAATATTTAAAAGAAATGTTTAAATAAAAAATTGAAACTTTGTCTCATCACTTCAGACGACATACCTACGTAGCGCGTAGCTGCGTAGCAAGCCATTATTAGCATATTCTATTTGGTGTGGGTGGTATAGTCAAATTTTAACGAATCTAATCCACAAAATAAATATTTGTCTGTTAAATTAGTTACAACAAAGCAAGCTCTGGTCATTGGCATTGGACTGGCATTGTGTGCTAGTCTAACGGTGTTTTTTTACATTTAAAAGATTATTTCTACTCAATTGTGCACAGCTGTATATAGATATACAAACGTATATAGGGTTATAAACCGTAAATAGGCATACCAATTCACTTCATTTTGACAATTTTGAGATTTATTTAATAAGCCTTTAAAAAAAATAGGATTGATATAAAGACAATATAGCTTTCTAATATGATAATGGCGTTCCGTTTACGTAAATACCGTCCCACTTAAAAGAGTTAAGTATATCAAAGTAATTTATCTGGATAGACATCGGGGTCCCGCGAGCCGATTCGACACAGTAGGGCACACATTTCGGATGGCCCGGAAAGTTCGTCGGCAGGGCTGAGGTCGTCGACCCCGCTCCCTAACCTACTCTGGCAGTATTTGGAGCACGTAGGCCGAGCTCCCGCTCACCGTCGACACAGCCTGCCGCATCTGGGTCACCACTGACTCATGGTATGACCCACTATACTTAATCATCAGCGGCAAGAGTTAGCGTAACGATTGCTAACGCTCTCTTAATGCCCATACATGCAAATTAATTTACCTACAAGAAAAAGACTTCGTGTCAGTTTTGGTAACATTAAAGTGTGAATTCTGAATGTTAAACTTAACAGTTGCTTCAGACTGTCGTAGCTGTACATAGTCAGACGAGGTGCAATGGCTCGCAAGAAATGACTAATATTTAGATACCTATGTGGCAATGACCGTTTCAGATGAGCTTTCAGTAAATTCCCACGTTTTAGAAAATATCTAAGTTTTATTCGTCACAATACACACGACATTATATCCATAATTTTACTAAGAATATTCGATCATGTTAAGGCTGCAAAAACTAATATACCTAATAAAATATTTAAAATATAATCAATTCTGTTGTTCTAGGCCAGATTGTTGAACGATTTACTAAAAATAAAAATTCACAGAAATTACGATGACGTAGCTGATAACATTGATGTAAAGTCAATGAGTGGGAGATTCAAGGTGCGCTCATATTTACAAGGTAAAATAATTCAATTGATAGATGGCACACATTCAAATAAAGGTCTCCGGTTTATATAGCTATGTATGTACTCAAAAATGTCAGTTATTTTGTATCCAATGCTGCGTGTATTTGTATTTAGCGTAAATTATATAATAGTTACCTACTAGCTATTGGCGTTGTTCCTTTTTCTATAATGTGCTAAAAAGTTAAACAAGTTTTCTATGTATTGTCCTAAATTTGTGCAAATACTAGTCTTACGCAACCGCTCACATTGAATCACTGTTTCGTTTTCAAAGATTGCAAATAATTAGCATAGTAACAGGCATTTTTGGCCCGAACTCATTTTAGACTGACCTACACTACATATAAAATTATAAATAGGTATACCACAATCAACTATCTATTCTTGGTAGCGAATAAAAAGTTACATCGAACTAAGTCATGACCCAGTATTTTTGTAAAAAAATCAGTTAGTTGAAATTACGGACAATATTTGAGTACATGAACGGGTCGCTTATAAAAAATGAGGTAATGAACACAATGTTCGGCACTCTTCTTAAAGTTTAGGTGTGGTGAGCGGCGGGTTAGCAGGTTACCGGAGAAATAGATCGCGGGCAGCGGGCCCATACCCATACGAGGTGATCGCTTCGTTGGACACTTGGCAATTTATTTATTATTACGTCAAAACCAACATGGATAGAAGATACAACCAGTTGCAGTGGTTGGCGACCTTCTAAACAAGTGTCTGTCCACAGCAACTGTTTGGACGGTTTGCCTCTGCCATTGGCATTATGCAACTTAAGGTAAGTATGCATCTACCTGAGTAACTTATATTTTCCTGTATCGAAATTGTTGTAAAGCACCGTTTTAGTTAGTCATTTCATAAAGCTGTAATGTTGAAACGATGGGTATTTTCCGCTGAGTGTGCCTGGACGAGAGGTCCGCGCGATATGACGCGAGCGCAGATCAAATTGGGGTCAGGGCGGCGCGGGCGTCGACCCGCAGCCTCTCGCAGCTGCCTTACCGCCCCCCTCACGCCCCGCCGCGCCCCGCTTTTGCCCGCCGTGCTCCGCAACCTTCTACCACCCCACTACCCCTACATTATGTCTTCAGCTCAATCGCGTTTTTTCCATGAAACTTTCGCTGAAGTGTATGTTCATTATTTTAATAATCTTTCATAAATCTATGTTTAATTATTTTTAATTTCTGTTACATTACTTACACGTTTACTTAATTGGTTTTATTTTTTTATTACAATTGAAAATTATGTTATTAAACCACTAAGATAATAAAACGTTTTGTTCTTTTTACCACACGAAGTGGTTATTAATTATTATTAATTACAAATCGATGATACCTAATTGTATTTAATTGCGTGCTTTACCAAATAGATTACAGATTTGCAGACTATCAAATAGATTACCTAATTACTGTACTTACATTAAATGCACCAACACTATGTATTTGTTACGTGTTGACTTTACAACTGAATGAAGATGACGTATTAATTAATGATACGAAATGTTACGTATGTATACGATATGCAAAGTTATGGCTACCTGCATAACGACTTTCTTTATGTCGTCAATCGATTTGATTTAAACGAACTCACTCTTTCCTATCACTTACTTTCAACAATCATCTCATTCATATTCATCGTGTATTACTACTTTTTACGTAATAAGAGATTTACTTTACTTCTTTTACATTCAAAGCACGTATCAATTAAATGATGTATTAATTATACAACTCGTACAAAAGTACTATACTGTCGTATTTTGAATGATCGAGTGTTTGCAATACGTTTGATGTGTTTAACGTTTAAAATGAAACAATTAAGGTTACCTACATACTTAGTGTGACGTTACAGGTACGGATTTAGTGTGATTTAAACAGTTATTTGTGTGTGGGGAGCGCGGCGCGGGGCGGCGAGCGTGACCCAATTGCAGCCGGGTGAACGAACTGGAGGCCTTGATCGCAATACCGAGTCCGCGCGCCCGCGTCCCCCGCACCCCGCTCCCGCGCCTCTGCGCCCCCGCCCGCGCGCACCGCGTGCTAACTACGTCATTCCGCACGCCACACGCAACACTGTTTAATATTATTTGTTTAAAATTCATGGCTCATAAAAAAAATACAATTTTACGGTCACAGTATGTTTGTATGTAACTACGTGTTACTAACAATGTAGATAATTAATATTGTTTTGATTTATTAGGTATACACATGCTGTTGTTTGTTGCGATATGGTTGAATTTTGCGAGTTTCCCAAATATACTAAACAAATTATATAAATAATTAGTTTTGTTATTAATAAATTGAATGATCACTCTACAATGCCAAATAACTGAAATAAATTGCAGATTCGTGGACTGCTTACACAAGTTAACATTGAGATTGGTGTCTCTATCAATCAGCTCTACTCTACTGACTCTACTAATAATTCCCTATGTAATTAATTATGATCAATTAAAATCATGAATGACAATAATTATTGGTGATGATGGGAACTTCAGGTAGTACCGTTTCTATTTATTCATCCAATATATTATCTATAATCAAATATTATTCATCAAATCTAATAGTAAAACTTCGTGAATAAGTTTGACTATTATGTAAACGTAAAATGCCTATTCAGATAGGACGAAATCTAGAAGCTTATTTTCCACCAGCTTATTCTGTTTAGGTGTTCGGCCACGAGTAAAAGAGACAGTCAAATCTAGACAGCGGCTGCGCATACGGAATAGAGCAGGTCTTACGAAATACGGATTGTCGCTATTCGCGGCTACGGAGGTGTCGTGAGTGAGAGTGGGACAACAGTATTTCAAGGCTTCATGTAGATTATTATTAGAGTATCGGCGCTAGGTTATTCTGAGGCGACCTAGATAGCGCTTGGGGCCGTTGACCGCGGGCCCTCCGACTGCGCGCGGCCTCCAAAATAAAATGGCATTCAGCGATGGGCTCCACTTGCGAAACTCGACTCGACCATGATGTCGCAGATACACACTCGCGAATAATGCAATCACTATTGATTGACTAATGCGAACTATTATTTCGATGTGAATTGTGAACTGTTTTTGTTTAATAATTACGCGGATAAGTGTAATCCTGTAATTTAACTTATCAGTAATAAACTCCTTGATTTGAGATTCATTAAAGTTTTTAAATAGGTCAAATGAAGTTAAGGTTAGAGAAGTTACTGTGTTAGAAGGTTATTTATGATATCCTACATTTATTCTAAAATTTAAATTCAAATGTCAATTAATCGTAAGCAGAGAACCAAAACTAGTCTTGTGTATTATGATCTATACTTGTGTTTACAAAGATACATGTTATACTAAAGAATAAAAATTAATTTATATAATATTAATAATTAATAATCCCGAAATATAGTAAAATCCGTCTCTGTAATATAGTATATTGCCAGTAGGAGCGAGGATACAAAGCGCGCGGCGCGGTGCGAGGGGGGGGGGGCGGTGATTAGCGACGTCGAATATAGCCGGGAAGGCCGAGGGCAACGAACTCTGCTTGACCTAGATCCGCGCGTAGCACCGCGCGCCCCGCGCACCCCGCGCTCTCGCCCGTACTCGCAGGAAAGTGAAAAGGACATTCTTTTATCCTTTTAACTTACTATTATTTAGTAATACATAACACAAAACAAATATTGCTACACAAAATTCTAAGCAGCAACGATGACAGAAACTTTTATGTAAATCACTGTTATCATATCATAACTTTGAATAGGCAAAACCAAAAACCCCAAAGGTACACATAAACGAGAGGAACATCCAAACATTCACAGCACGGTAACATGAGCACATGTGGAGGGTTGAGGTTGACAGGTGGAGATCAGCTGATGAGCGCTCACCTGCGAGGACTCGGCCCAGCAGCACCTCGGCGTCGGTGGGGGATGCAGGGGGCGCGGGGGGCGCCGTTTCCTGGGCCTGGTGGTGATGGCACTCGGTCACAGTCATGTCGGGGAGCGGGAGACGCATGAGCCGCGCGGATGGGGCGCGTGCGACCGGCGGCGGCGTCGGCGCGAATGGCGCGCTGCCGCTTACCGCTACGCCGCCGTCCGGCGCGCGTAGCACCCGCCCGCCCCTAACAACCCTTACTACACCGGTCTCGGTACCGGTATCGGGATACCACAACCCTTACTACCCCGGTAGCGGTATCCGTTGGTTTTATGCTTCTAGCTGTACCTTCGTAGTAGTAAGTATGACGAAGACATCAAATATTATTGTTGATGTCTGTATTAAGTGATTCGGTTTGCCATGTCTATTCAACATTTAAAATTGATGTATTTTTTTTATGTATTTCAGTTTATTGCATTTTTATTGTTTTATTATACAAACAGATGCTCCTGCAACTTGTTACGCTGATTTTATTCATTACGGCATGTTTCATTTACAATTACTTTTAATTACCAGAATTGAATTTTTGCCAAAGTAGCATAGTTTGTATTTCAGCGTTAGTGAATACAATATTAGGGGATTGAGAAAATATTTAATTTTCTTTAGCTTATTATATTTTTTGAAGTATTATCATATTATCACGTCTGTGTTGTAAAGCGTACATAAAGCAGCGCACGTAGGATAACGCGTAGCCTTAAATAATAAAAAAAAACTTCTGTCAGTACAAAAATGCCTAAAATCTTAATACGTGAAGATCGGAAATGCCAACAACCTACTGAACTGAAAACCTAAATCTAGAATTGGCGAATGATTCGTGAGCAGAGCTGAGTGGCGAGTTTATAGGCCAAGGCGACCAATTATACTAGGAGTTCGGTCTGACCGTGCATTATTACCAGCTGTAAATATTATAGTTTTACGACTTTCAATAATGAACGGATGCTTTTAAACGTTTAATTAACGA
Organism: Agrotis exclamationis; assembly: GCA_950005045.1. NCBI lineage: Eukaryota > Metazoa > Arthropoda > Insecta > Lepidoptera > Noctuidae > Agrotis > Agrotis exclamationis. The sequence goes on along the minus strand of OX465423.1, from coordinate 13,480,061 downwards.
CCAGATGCACCTTCAATCTTTTATCTTTAGTAAGTCGGGCGCATGAAATTCTTGGGGCGACTAAGCAAAATACCATCAGGAGCCTAAATGTACGATCGTAAGTACGAAGCGGCGTAGAACTTTGTTAGACAGATATTTAAAAAAAAATTGTAACCTATCTGTGTCACAATGCTGGGCAAATGCCTCCCCTTTCTTCTTCCTAAAAAAATCCTAAAATAAAAATGGCAATAAAAATTAAAGATTTTTTTAAACGTTAAGCCAATCTAGCTCTTTTTTCCTAGGTGCGTTAACAAACATTTAAATTCATATAAATAAACACCCAGACCCAAAACAACTACAGTCATGTCGATCATACAAATATTTGCTCCGAGTGGGAATCGAATCCACACAGCGCAGTAGTCAAACGGCCACTGCGCCAACTGCGCCATATATTTTTTTTTTTTAAATAAATTAGCAAATATTTTTAATTACAGCGGTACACCTGCTGTTACTATGTTATTTGTGTTTTGCTGCAAAAAACTGGAAGCTGAATTTCAGAAGTTTCAGCAGGAGCAGTTTTTTAGTGATGCTTCAGCAACCAAAACAGGATCGCTACAATGCAGTAGTAGTACACGGGTAACCTTCTGTGTAGGTAATATAATGTTTATCTTACTCCAATCAGCATTAAATTGAATAGCATGCAATCAAAGCTCCCAATACAGCATCAATTAATATTATAATTTTGCTGCGATTTTCAAGTCTATTTCCACAGCAATAGAAGTGATTGTTGAAGAACATCAAGGGGAACAGCAATCATTAGTCCCTTATACCAGTTTACGTAAAATATGCAAACATCGGTGCAAGAGGTCAGAGTTCGGGTTAAGCTGAAGCCGGGCAGCATCAGGTCGCGTTGACGTCAGCAGCGGTCATCTACCTCGGCACACACCCCCGCTACTTCCCCCCCCCCCCCCCCCGGCCTCACTCCGCACCCCTGCAACCCTCGCTCCACATTCATGCTGTACTGGAATCACCGATCTATGCATTCAAATGACACCCATTTTTAGCAAAGAGAAATTGTCTTTCTAAAGTACTCCCAGATGTTGACTGTTCCCACATTTGTAATGTTTACAGTTTGATTATGTCCCACTTTTGGTCTAGATGATCTCTTTTATTTAACACTCGAATTCTAAAACTTTCTAGGTTAAGTGAGATCTTATTGTATACAAAATACGTCCGTTAAATAAAACTAAAAGTGAACGAAATACGAGAACGATTTACAAAGTAAACAGAAAGTTTCTCAAACAATTGTGTTACATAAACATTAAAAGTGACATCTAGTACTTCTAGTAAGTTCGATATCGATAGTGTCACTACGAAGCGAAGCTGCTTCACAAACAATCGTTTCACATGTCGATAATGAAGTACCCCCACAAATGTAACCATTAATTAACATTACTAAACTTTAATCACATTCATTATGTCAGCTGACAGATACGGCGCTAGCTGTAACAGCTCCAAAACTTGATTTCTATTTCCCACGATATGAAATTCTTGTTGTCTCTAGAGCAGGATAGTTACATTCGAAAGTGAGGGAAATAATATAAGGTTTTCATTAAAAAGGTGTGCAATGTTAAGAGTATGATGACGAAAAGGTTTCTTTGATTAATGCGACCTCAGATGCATATTTATGTTTGCAATATTTTTTTTATCGCTCTAACAAACAGCTCTCTATAGACCACGAGCACTATAGCGGCTGGTATGCGTAAGAACAGGTACATTACAGTACATTCTAGACGGTGCAGCAGTCCTACAATTAACTGGAAACAGGCTTAGAACTGGACCCGCGGGGTTCTTGACCCCAGCGTGGAAAGTGGACCATAATGACAACACCACTTTCATTTTCGCACAACTCTCACCAACGCGAGTCGAGATCGAAAGTGTACTACTTTAGTGGCTGCGTGCGCGCATCTAAACCCCCGCCGCCCGCGCCCCGCCCTCGATTCAACTTTCCTATGTTGGACGCGCTTTCTTCTGATAGCGCCGCGCGGCACTTGTGCAATTCGCTTTCTAATTGCATTGTGATTGCAGTGTGACTGATGACTCCTGAACATCATCTCACTGGCCCACTTTCCAGCGCGACTATATTGTCTATTATAATTGAGTGCCGCCATTAATCCATCTCATTTAATTCAAGAAATTATTTAGAAACTAGATGTTGTTCGTGCATGCAAGCGATGCTAGTGTTTCGAAATAAACAATTTGGATCTAAGCTTTTGTACGAGTGTTTGTTACAACTAAAGACTCAAGTGTAGTGTCTCTCTCTCAATATGAGAAAGCTATTTCAGGGTTAACATTGTTTAAAAATATTTATAGGAATATTTGAGAAATAATAAAGTGGTATAAATGATGTGTCAGAGTTCATTGACATGTAACCGCAGTTATAAAACAATTAAGGCAAGTGGGACAGGAATACGGATTTTCAATATTTCAATAAAAACACATGACGCAAAACGGATACGAGAACGTGTATGTTTGCTGAATAATTGCTGACAATAGCACTCTTACATGGCTTCATGCGTACTTGTTTTCACACGTTTGTAATAAATATGTTATGTTTATATGTTACGGTCATTGTAATTGTGTTTTTAGGGTAAAGATTGAAGGCTTTACGTCATCGAAATACATTTCATTGATGCTCGATACGATTAACTGCTTCGATGTCAAATTTTCACCACAAAACATTGCAAAATTGTTAATTTATTGCATGGTAACAAATATGTAAGAGTTAGATAATTATATATATACTTCTCATTTCCTATGTATTCCATTTTTCCTGCCTGATTGAATTCCTCATTTCCTTCTCCATATTTGGCTAAGTTACCCAGTTACAATTTATTGATTTGGTTTCCTTAACAAATGCAGCACCTTTTTTTTTTTTTTAGGGTGACAAAATCATCAAATGAGTCCTCCCGCCCTGGGTGGGGCGGGAGGGACTGTCAGACTCTTACTGACTAAAATCCACCCGTGTTCCGTCGGATGCCCTTTACGTTCCGGGGCCACGGTATCCTGGATTAAGAAAAATCCGCGACCCCGGCAGGCATTTGGCCCCATAAGGGGCCCCGTCGGTGACGCGTGAAACACGACGCGCCACCGACCCGGGCTTGGTCCTTGGTCGGACGGCGAGCATACCCATTACTCACCGTCCGCAAGCCCGCTCCGCCGCTGTGCCCTCTGCTGTTCAGAGGGACACGCGTTGGAGCGTCCACCCGACAGGCTATTTGCATACGGGCAAAGAAACCCCTTAGGCACACAGTGCCTAAGGAGAGTTTTTGCCCGCATCCCAGGGCGCACCGGCCCGAAAAACTGGTCTTCCCCCCGGACGTATCCGAGAGGGAACTCCAGTCCACGGGCGCACGTGGAGGTTTCCTGTCTTAGCACCCCAAATGCAGCACCTTGCAAACTATTTGAACATTTAAGTTAACAGCAGAGTGGAATGTGGTGCGATCAGTCACGCCCGACAGCTAATGAATATGGATACATTAAAATTTCGACTACAAATAGTCTATGTCCCGGATTAATGGGCCCATAACTGGGACAATTCATTTGACTTGACACCATTCAGCTCCAACACAGATTAAATCATCAAGATTATAAAATTAATGACGTTAGCTTGATCCAATAAGCGAGGACTGCGAAAATAAGTAAGGCGCTGACAGACTGACTTAGTAGAGGTATAAAATCTAATGCACTTAAAATAATTCTAAATTAAGTTTTGCTACTGAGTGTTGGTAAAACTAACAAACATATACAGGCTGAGAAACTTCCCCAAGGCATAGAGATTCTTTAGAGGTATTTAATCATTTGGATGTTAAAATTAGTTGTAAAGTTTGAGAATTTAATATAATTGCGTTTTCTAGGCATTTGTTGCCTATCTGAACATGAAAAGTAATCATAAGATAGCACTGTAATGTCAAAATGACCTCTTCCGTGCCCCTGTTGAATTTGATCCACACTTTCCAGGACACCCTTTATAGTGCACTATTACATGAATGCAGAATAGGTGCGTCCACACAGAGCGCGCAGCCTCGCGAGGCATTTGCTGCGCGAGGAAACTGACAAGCAAGGCTGCTCACTCTGTGTGGACGCGTCTATTGTTTTTCGACCGAGGCACGAAACAATATACGCGAGCAAAACAAAAGCCGACACTGGATGGCTCGGGCACTCGGTCGCTCGACCGCGGCAGCGCTGTCACTTGCCTCGCCCGAGACACGTCCACACCAACCGAGCTGCTTCGCGCGGAAAATGCCTCGCGAGGCTGCGCGCTCTGTGGGGACGCACCTATTTAATCCATAGTAATATTATAAAGCTGAAGAGTTTGTGTGGTTGGACGCGCTAATATCAGAAACTACTGGTTCGAACTAAAAAAATATTTTTGTATTAGTTAGTCCATTTATCGAGGAAGACAGGCTACATTATTATAACACTAGCTTCTGCCTGCGACTTCGTACGCGGATCCTGTTGCTAATGCCAGCGACAACGGGGTCGTCAAATCGAAGATCTGAAAAGTGTGACACCCAATTCCAACAGCCCGGGTATTAAAATCAATGGGAGTTTGGCCAGTAGAGTAAAATTGTTATTCATAATTATTCATCGTCATCGAAAATCAGTCCTAAACTGTTACCGCCTTCACTGCATGGAGGTACTCCCAGCCTATGTTATTTTATAATTATTACAGTGAAATTAGTGATAGCTTTGATTTCCACATCAGGTGTTCCAGATCTTAAATTTTTATACGTCAACAGAGAGTGCTCATCAGGCTTAACAAGTTTGCTAAGACGCCATTCCTATTTATATGGTATAGTGTAGCTGGGCTCTTGGAGTTCCACATCAGGTGTTCCAGATCTTAAATTTTTATACATAAACAAAGAGTGCTCATCAAGTTGTACAACTTTTGCAAAGACGTCATTCCTATACATGTTATAGTGTAGCTGGGCTCTTGGTGTTCCACATCAGGTGTTCCAGATCTTCAAATTTATTCTCTCAGCAGAAAATGCTCATCACGTGGAACAATTATTGCTATCGCACCATTTTTGTATCTCTTATAGTTTAGCGGTCTGTTGCGGTTCTGCACCAGGTGTTCAAGTTTCCAAAATAAATTATTCTGTCATAAATTATTTCTGTGTAGCTTTAACCATTAAGGTTGCACACGCGACGGAAAAAAATGGAGTAACTTCTCCCGTTTTCCCAACATTTGCCTTCACTGCTCTGCTTCTATTGATTGTAGCGTGATGAGAAGTATACTATAACCAGCTCAGGAGTATGAAAAATAATTGTACCAAGTTTCGTTAAAATCCCTCGAGTGGTTTTTGTTTCTACGAGTATAACGGTTATACAGACAGACAAAAATTTTACTGATTGCATTTTTGGCATCAGTATCGATCCCTAATCACCCCCTGATAGTTATTTTGGAAATATGTTTCATGTACAGAATTGACTTCTCTACAGATTTATTATAAGTATAGAAGATCACGCTACGACTAAAAGGAGCCGAGCAGCGGGTATGTAACTGCGAGGAACAGATAGTTTTCATATTAAAGTGAAATGTTTATAAACTACGAATACGGTCACATACAACGTGAACCACTCGCTGTGGTTTCACAGATTTCGTTTAATTCTGTTAGTTGGGAGTGTTTCCTGTCATACGTCGTCCACCGTGCCCTATATACGGTTGATGGCCGGTATTCAATGTAAATGAACTATTTTCTTGTGTGTTTCACTCTTGCATACATTGTTTATGTGTGACAGGAAGTGGCTTTACAACTGAACTACATACGAGTCGCTTTTGTCTCGGGTAACGGGACTCGGTTTATCATTCAGGGTCGCGCGACTCATTTACTTAGTCATAAAATAATGTAGCTGAAGGTCTTCGCTGGACATTATTATTATATAGGTAGTTTAACTACCTACATTATTTTCTTTGTATTTCAGTGGACTTGTTTCAATCCAGGCGTCTACCAGTCTGAGCCGATGCACAATTTGCTAACTTTTTACCTTCTCTGTATAAATAAAAGCTTGTGTTTAGTAAAATAATTAACAGCTTGGTTATTCATGGTGTCGGAAGGGCAAAAAATTATGTATTATCGTTTATTATTATATACTACCTATAAACCAACAATAATACGTTTGGGCACTGGGTAGACCCCAGCAGCCCCCTTATTAATAAACGTGTGGACTAAAGTTACTACCAGGATAATCTTCGGATTAACCATACATTTTTTAAGGATTAACCTTGGCGTAACTTTATTCCACGTTTATTAATAAGGGGGCAGAGGTCTAATTGTGTGCTTTGTTTAAGTATAAGAGCCTATGCACACCAAATTTATTAAACGCGCTATTGTCGCGCGTTTGTAGCGATACAGACGCGCGTTTGACGCTTTGTATCGCGACAACAAACTGCTCTGTTTGACAAAAGCGTTCAACGGCGCGTTTAAAAATGTGGTATGAATAGGCCCTAAGGAACTTTATCTTGTAATAAATAAATAAAATAATAATATATAAAGAATAAGTCACTGTAACTCAAATTATGTTGACCGTAGCAGCCCTACGCAACACAGGCCGGCCGTCACAAAAACGATTTTCAACAAAAAGCTCGTGTATTGTACAAATGTACATCCGTAATTGAACTTTTCATTTCTTTTTTATCCATAAAATATTTTATGACGCACCATTTTGTCTCTAAGTGCGTTACGTATTCATACGCCCCTAGGCAATGAATTCGATTGTGTCAGATAAAGCTAACCGTGTCGCACCGAGGATCTAGGTTTTGAGCACGTAACTTTGTTGATCTGTATGAATGTTGGCAGAAATGTATGTCAAAACGTAAAGAGGGCGACAGCGCGACCCACTCGCACTGTTTTATCGTTAGATCCTGAAATATGAAAGCTTACAGGGCCGTGGATATTACTAGCCTGAATGTGGAAAACTGTTCGTTCAATATGTGAATAAGGAAAGTGGTAACCCTATTATTTTAGTGTTTATTGCGCAATAACGAGGAATACTTCAATGAGAAAATAAATATTTAATGTAAGCCAAACAACAGATTTTTCAGAATTCATTTCTTTGTCAAAAGTACCTGTTAGAAGTCATTGAGAACAAACCACATGAAAAACAGAAAGAAAAGTTATATGGCAATAAAAATAAAAATGTTTTATGTACACAGTCGTAACGACTAAATACAGTTTCACGTATTTCTCGTAACGTGTAGTATAAACTATTTATAACTGGGTGTTGGACGGAGAAGGCCATTTATGTCTCCAAGTACATAAGAGTATGTGTTGTCTGAAGTGAAGCGATAAGATTTACGATCAATTGTAAACAATCACGGCCAGTCGATCCCATATCGTAACCTTGCATGAAAATACTGAACAGCATGTTTGTAAGTATGCACAATTAACCTCCTGAGCTGAAAGTAACACCAGATGTATTGAACAGGTATCAGGACAGTGGCTGGCCTCGAAACCAATTGACTTGTGAATGTGTAGACCCGTTTTTTTATATTTTCCAGGGAATGTTAATAATAATCTGTGCTTTATATTAATAACCAAGAAAATATTGTCTGTAAATATTTTTGCAATTAAACTTCTCATGTCATCGTAATTTAAAAATATCATTAAGTATCACAATTTTTCAGCTTAAAATGTTGATGTGGTTTACACTGTCGCTCCTGAAAACTGTATCGGCATTGTACACTTTATTGTCATTAATAAAAAAGTTGATTTTGCTTAAAACAATAAGCTTTAGTATTACGTTAGATTAAACTAAGGATCATAATTACCTCATATTCAGCAATAATTCAAATCAGTGCAGCCATGTTGTTGAATTTAAATAAGTTTTGGCTGTCAGGTGCCAAACCGAACTATCTAGATTTTTTCGCGTGTAGTTTGGCTCTGCTAACTACCTACTAGCCTGAATACAACCGCAGTTTATCTAAATAGATTTCATTAGCTAAACAATTCTTACGTTGGAATCCATTAGTATTTGTCACCTCAGATGTGCAGTGCAATATGTGGACGTTTTCTTAGCAACTAAAAGTAAGAGGTTTTGCCAGGCCAGGCGGTTGTGCGCAGCCTTGATCGCACTGAATTGGCAATATCCTGGAGCTACGAGAAGCCCGATTGGCGAAACCTTGCGACCTGCAAAAGTCGGTCGATGAACTCAGCAAGGCCGGCCCGTTGCCGCTTTCTTTGTTCGTGCTGTCGCAACCCGGGCTCCAGCCACAGCCTCGGATCACTTTATTAAGCCTTCACTCATCTAAATTATAATCGTTCGTAATCATTGTTTACCAGCATTCCCGATGGCCTCATTTGTACGTACTCTGTGGTTGAAGCGAGCAGTCTATAAATCCCAAATTGTGTTTATGATTAAGCCAAGGAAAATTAGGTGGATAGTGTTTCCTAACTAAAGTAAATAAAAGAATCGCTATTTTAAATTCAGCTCAGCTTTTGATATTAAAAGTGGTAAGGATTCTACACAATTAATTTAATACGAGTTTTCATTTGTTTGAAGGTTTGTTTGTTTTAATGTACGATTCGCTGTATCAACATTGTCTTACTAAACATGATCTTACAGGGTTGTTTTACGTCCCCTTGTTCTTGCAATAAATATAGAATAATGAAATATATGTAAATTGTTACGTAAGCAGCACTTGATATGTAGGCAAGTACGTTACATTTACGTAAGATGGGGCCTATTCAATCACTACCGTCTGCCGGTTACATAAACCACGCGTATTGCTCAGGTTCTTCGCGAACAACGATAAACGCTTTCATTGTTTCCACTGAACTACATTATGAGGCTTGAGCTGATGATGTCACTTTGAGGAAAACGAATGACCTGTTTCCCGACTGGAAAATATAATAACCTTAATATAGCTTATTATTAGTGGTAGCGATAAAGCTCTATTGCTTGCACATGTATGACCTACGAATGTGGGAATTAAGTTACTGTGAAGAGGATTTTCCTTAATCGTTCTGAGTAAGTGGGACTGTGTATGATTGCATGCGTTTTCATGTCATGCAGTTGGTTGTTGTTGGATTGCGATTGTCTTTATTTTTGGATTTTTAGAAACGAAATCATGAGATATTTGTTTGCTCAAAGTACAAAGTGGCTTTGCCTCCTTTGGATCCTTGCTATGTTGGTTGTAAGGTATGTCGTGTGATCGAGCACAAATAAAGGCCATGCATTTACATTTGCTGCCTGAGCGTTATTTCGCAGTTATCGTAATAGGTTCCATGGCCAAGTTGCAAAAAGCAGCGCGTGCGCAGGTAAGTCGTCGACGCGCCTTCAGCATTGAAGGAGCGGGAGGGCGGGAGGGCGCGGGGACGAGGAGGGCCACTTTCACCCGGCGAGGCTGCGCGGGCGTCGACCCCCGTTGCCCTACTCCGCTGACCCACTATGAACTAACCGAAACACTATTCACTTTCATTTCTACCGAGACTATCATTAGGCCCGAGGATGCGTCTTACGCTGCCTCGTCACTGTTGCAGCATTATTGCGAGAATTTATGTTCATTTTTTGCGCTCGCTAATCTATTGATGGCGCGAGAGGAGCTGCAGGCGAGGCCGGGGGGCGAGAGCGATGCGCCCGCGGTCGGAGATAGTCGACGAGAGAGCTGGCGGTGACGGCGGCGGCTTGCGTAACACTTGTTATTGGCGAGAGTGAAAGTGGTGAGCCGCTGTCTCCATACTAATGAGCGCGAAACGGGTGCGTTGGACTCACTCCGGAATATGCAGCACTGGGTTAAAGTGTCACACGACGACTTTCCGACCACTTACATAAGTTATAACTTTTGCTTTTGAATAGGGAAATTACAAACAATACGCACGGACGGTTCTGTTGTTTGTTGTCAAACTTCCATTGATAGATTACGTCAGCGGCCTGTTTACGACTTATTACCTAATTAGTATAAGAAGAACAACTGTGATCAATATCGACTTGGAACTTAAAGTGTACTTGAAACCGTAATTTCATCGATTAGCATAGTAAGTTACAATTTCTCTTACTATGCTGATCTGCATTCTTGCTTCTCTCATCGTAAAACCTGCCGCTGAGTGCAAAAGCTACCATAAAACTGAATTATGATTTGTTTATAACATGAGCAAGCCACGACTAAGATATCTACTGTATTTGGGCTAGTAAATCTAGTTTGATGTTATCAACGCTATGGATTTAAATTCCGCGCCAATTTGTCGTTCGGTAATTTCCGTGGGTGTTCGGGCTCAGTCGGCTGGCGACTCTCGAGCTCTCGCAGCGCTCTGCAGCGACCTCGAGCGGCGCAGGGCAACGAACGCTGACTAGGCCGAATGTATTACAAAGTCCGAGTCGGCCGCGGCCGCTCCCTGCCACTCTGCCTTTGAGATCCAGCCTAGGCTCGCCTCTTACCGCACGCCGATACCTACAACCTATGTCTGTTACTCATTACATCAAGGTGAAACAAACAGCCTGTACCTTGTGCTTTAATAACTAGCTTTCAGTGGCCTAGTGCATTGTTACTGATGGCGCCAATCAATTTAGTAATTAGGTTTTCTAGAAACATGTTCTGATCTTGAACTGTAGAATCTTTTGCCAAAGGTTTTGATAAAGAGAAAGGCGTCGTTAATCGTCTTGTAAGGATAACCATGAAAGTCTATAAAAAGATATTTATATCTTATAAAGTAAACGGTTTTAAGAATATTCTAACCAAATTTTCAGTGGTGAGCTCATTTCAGTTCGGCTTAGAGATAAGAGATCCAACATCGTGTTACCTTTGTTGTCTAGACTTGCTGAAATGTATGAACAAGTCTGGCTTTCATAAGTTTACATAAAACAAGAAAATATAACGAAACAAGATCGCGGCCCGTCGCCGTCGGCCCTCACTTCACTTCACGCACAATTTGTCGCCCGAAATGGAAATGTTGTTGTTTTGTAAAGGGTGGGTGTAACGCAGTTGTAAAACAGGTCACAACATAAATTATAATAAGCAGTTCAACGACTTTAATAGTTTTACTTTCAGCGAGGACAGGGCATAATCATGTGCAATCGTAAATTCGGTTCAGTCCACAGACCCTTACTGTGGTTACATTAAATGGTAACATTTTATGGTCAACACGTTTCCTGTACAAAGTAATTAAAAGAGTAACCAACGTAAATATGTTAAACCAACTTCGGTTAACATGATTGGAGTGGCATTGGATTGTGATTGTATTTGTGCTAGCTTGCTACATACTTTAGACTCAACATAGGTACCTGTCTATATGATTCGACTAGTTGTTGTCTTTATATTGGTACTTAAATGGGCAGGGTACAAATGTTTGTAAAGGTTGTAAGGGAATTCGATAGCAGCATGTGTATCACGCTGAGAAGCAACGTGCAGCAATAATCCACGGGCTGTTAAATTTGCCAGTTAGAATTTGCGCGCGCCGCACGTTCGCAAGATAAGTCAGTCAGGGTCGGCGCGGTGCCGACGGCCGGCCATGCACCCGCGGCTTGCGACACCGCCCGCGCCCCGCGCCCGCTGCCCGCCGAGCTCAGCCAGCATAAACCATGGGGAAAACAACAACACCCACGCCACACCGCTGACGTGTCCTTACTCATTTATTATGAATGCATATTGCAGTGCGCCAGTTCCAAAATGTTGATGCAATTTATTGCGAGCGCTTCGTCTCTACGTGGACCAACTCTTAATCCGTGTTGTTTGATCATTAGTTTAACTATGTATTTGTTAAAGCTTACACATTTTTAACCATTTGTTAAGTGTAAAAAGATGTACATATTTATATTTTAACAAAAGTTAGTATAACTGTTGATGAAACAAGTGGCCCTTAACTAATTGATCGCTTTAACCACGTTTACGAGTTACGTGATTGATTGACAACAATCTGAACTATGTTTACAATAGAACCGGACGTAAAACGGTTAAAAACAAACGACCAACGATTGTTAATCGCTGAAAAAAAGGAGAAACTATTCCGTAAACTACAGCAGTATAGGCATACAGCTGCTCGCAAGGAATTTATGTTGTTTACGTATCCCTTACAACGGTTAAGTACTTACAGTTCAAGCACCTTCGGTCGTTTACATGAGTTTTTCATAACTTACCGAGTATTAAAGAAACATAACTTGTTTGAATGCTAAGTTAAAGCATTGTTGGAATTTCAATACAATTCTGATAAAAACGCCTGAAGTGGATGAGCAACATGTTTATGTAAATTTCTTTTATAGCTCGTTTGATTTATCCACCGCAATGGAGAAAGTGGTTGTTGTACATAAATATAGTTGTTACATAACACCAACACCCGCAAAGAGATAACTGACTCCCTGTAATTAATTTAAGCGCGATGGAATCGAGCAGAGAAATTAATGGGTAGCATTTGGAGCGGGTTATGTTTAGAGGGTGGTAGGCAGAGTGGCGAGGCCGTGGAGTGGCTGTGGCGTGGCGGTGGAGTGGCGGCAGGGAGCGACCTATTTGCGGGTCGTCGGCCGGACTATATTTAGCGGCGGCTCCCGGCCCGCGCGGTGCATCCTGCACTTATTTTCCATTGCAATCGTTATCGCAATTCATACTCAGCTCACGTTTTCAGAATAATCCCCTTCACATTCTTATGTTTACTTTCAAACATGGTCGTGTCAATTTATCGTGTAAACATTAGTTTTACGCCGTCTATTAACTGTAATAGATAATACTTTTACAAGGCTAGTAAATATAAACAATGGCTGTCTTACGTTTATCAGCGTGTTGCAATCTCCAACTGTTTAAGATTATGTTGATTTTTTCAACATAACAACATCGTCATGATTCTCGGTTCACAAAGAGCAGAAACGCCACAAGATAATGTTTTATAAACCCATTTTCACCTGAATGATTATCAGTTTAGACAAAAGAAAAGCATTTGTCATGATGTCATTGGATACACGCGTCACTTACCTTCCAAGATACCCCTTAACTTATCGAGAGCTAGTCTAGAAGCTTCGCACGGAGGAATGACCTGCCACTTACCTGTAACAAAAGAAAACTTATCTATTAGTAAACGGATTGTGATAGACAAGAGAGGCAGAAGTGAGCCACGGCGCTACGGCCTACGGCACACAATTTGGGTCACGTTCTGAATTTATGAAACTAAATAAAAACACGAGTCTATATATTATGTTCTAAATGCGTAAATATATACTCGTTCTTGTCCTCGTTAATATTATTATGTTTCTTAATCGAATTGGATTTAATTATATTATTATTCCGTTTTCCTCAATCAACTTCTGCGTGAATCAGAAGTACCCGCACTCTACAGGTCAACAAAACACCGGTTACCTATATTTGAATTCCCGGAATAACCTGAAGCTATTATTATCGTACAGTAAAACACTTCTAGCTAGCTCGCTGCTGTTGAAGTCAGCGTATTTGCCTAATTGATCAAATACATGTAGTTCAATATATCAGATTGAACAATTTTGTTTCTTACTAAGATGATTCTTAGGTTGAAACTCGTATGAGGTAAGCTGGCGCTTGGGTCATTATGTTGTCATCGTCCTAATTTTGCAGTGTCCTCGTTTTTGAGGTCAGTCTCTATCGGGGCAACGAACTCGTGCCCTTATCGCGGGGGGCGGTGCGGGGCGCGCGGTGCGAACGGCTTCACGACTCTCGTTTTAAACTAAAGTTATTCTATTCTTCAACAGATGGCGCTACAAAAGTTTAAGAATATTTAATTTAATATTTAAATATAATACCTGTAAATAAATTACTTTATATCATTATTAAAAGAAAATTTAATTTCAAATAAACTGGCCTTGTTAAATATGTATCTCAACTGCAAGCTCTAAAAACGCAACCTTACGAAATCGACGTAACACATTAATAGTTCACTTGCAAATGAGATCGTAACAAAAAAAGTCGTGTACGTAACGTAGATTAGGCGGTGCATCCCAAACGGGGCGATAGAACGTGGGCACGTCAGGCGGTGCATTCGGCTCGTAGCCCGTAGTAGCTCGTAGCGCTACGCACACAGCGGTGTGCTACGAGTCTACGTACTCGTAGGTACGGGCGCGGGTCGACGGCCGGCAACCGGGGCAGCCTTGCTCTGTCCTCCGCGCCCTATTTCTGTCGCCACGATGTGCTCCCCCCGCGCTCACCTCACATTCCCCTCTTCTCCCTACAGAGATCCTCAATGCTGAAAATTACTCCAATTTACCTACATTTCATGATTTTTTACAACTTTCGTAAAGTTAAGTAAAAAATATTTAAATCAGTAATGTTGTATCTATTTTAGAGGATTTGCTATACCTACTACTATCAATTAATAATCTCTAGCTTAAGGTTATTATATGATTTGATTAGTCATAAGAAACTTTGCTTTCAAATGCCGTAACATCAAGATACGTTCAAGTTCGTCACTGCATATTTAATTACTTGTGTTATATTTTTTGTAGAGATGCATTTAATTTCATTAGCGATGCATCCGATACCGATACCGATACCGATATATCGGCGATACTTCGGGTTAGCCGATATATCGGTATCGACGATATTTTCGTGACCGATTCAACGATACTTTTTAATTTAATAATCTAGTTTAAACGAGCGTGTTGTCTGGTCGATTTCGTTGTAAACGAGCCACGAACTATGCCCGCGAACCACTAACTTGCGAAATCGCCTTTCCCCAAATCAAAATTTAAGATTAGGTACTTTGTTTTTAAAAAAAAATCTTATTGATGTTAATTTTAATTACTAAAATGTATAATTATCTAATATCAACCTATATCACTACTTTTTATATTAAAAAAAAACTGACTTGTGATTTATTTATTTTAATTAAATTTTTTTATTCACAGTAAGCGTATCGGTATCGGTATCGGTATCGCCGATATTTTTATAAGAATATCGGTATCGGTATCGTATCGGCGAAAAGGCGTATCGATGCATCCCTAAATTTCATGTTAATTTTAAATATTTTAAATATAATAATTTATTTTTTTGAGATTACATATTTGCAATATTGGTTAGTAAAATTAAGATTTCGTCTGAAATATATTCCGCAACACATGTAACTGCATCAATGAATGCTTGGGAGCTTAGCATAGTTTGTGCAAGTGCCTACATACCATAGTTGCAGTTTAACGCCGTGAAATATTTCATTGTTTTTGAATAATTACTAGGACTTAAGTCGACCACGGTGCGAGACTCATTACCTGTCATTTATCTCAATAAGCGTTGTGAAAACGTACCCCCGATGTTCTTACGTGTGGCAACGTCTTCGTAACAAAGTTTATTATTAAAGGCATTGTATAACACGTTCGATTGTAATCAAGTGTCGTCAGTGCATGACACTTATGTACGTATACATAACTACACACACACACTCACGGCGGGTATATATACGCGATGTATGTGTGACGTGGCGAGGCGAGCGGCGTGTGACGTGGGTTGCGTCAACTTTTACTCGCACTTTCTCGGGCTGCGCTTGCGCAACTCTTGTACAGCGCAATACTGGTTCACTCGCCTCGCCGCGGTGACAGCATTTCTCTTCCACCACCACTCACTTACGTCTACTCATCGCTCTACTTGATATTTCCACATTATTATGAGGTCTCTACATAAAAATAACCACAAACAATGATTTAATCGCTGAAGAATGTATGTAGCGACAGTTAACAAGCGCTTTATTACTCGAGCATATGACCTTAAACTTATTATTAACATGGTTCCAGCACAAACAAAGAATGGAGCAGTTAGCTAAATACTGAGAGCTATGTTCACAAGTAAATGTTAATATAGTGTTTTTACATTTATCATAGCATTATATTTCTGAAGCAAACTGTAGAAACAATTCAATGAAAAGTTAGTGGTAGGTAACGGGACGACGGGGGGAGGCGGCGAGAGTGGAGGGGGGAGCACGCGGTACGTGCCCCAGTTTCGCGCGGGTGCATGAACTCTAACGAGGTAAGGCCACCGACCGAGGCAAGCGTTAATGTAAATACTACCTTTCGCTTATCGCTTTACGTTTTATTTTAGCTTAAACTACAAATTTCTCGATATATCGTAACGAAGCACATATCTAGTGATACCACATGGAGGAGTCGGGTGTGATGCTACATCCAGCTGCGACACGACCTTCGCAATTATCGCCCTCACGAGATACGACACTCTGCACTGTAATGCCACTTCATGCATCCAATATTAGAATGGACCACTCCGAAACACAAAATAAACCGATGGTTTTAAATTTAAAACAAAGGCGGTCAAAAACTTCGAAACAGTTTGGTTTCTAAATCAGTTTTCCTCTTTGAATGATAAAATGAATGGCCATTCTAATTTAAGGTTAAGATAAATAATCCTTTTGATTCTTAATTCTATAGAGACTGATATAATGAATGTTGTACAGCAATATGGATTTGAATAGCATTGACCGAATTTGCACTGCGTTGCTAATACATACCTACTGGTATTTGCGTTTAAATGCCTTCGGTGTACCAATCACTATTGTTATTGAATTGTAATTGCAATAAACCCTAATTAAAGACTTCTCATTAATATGAAGTATCAACATTTTATCAAGCTTGATAGAAATCGTTTGGCTGCTTTTTCAGTTAATATAAATGTATTATAATTATATTAGTGTCGGGGATTTTTTCCAGCGTAATGATGGGGGAATGACGTAAGAGATATGAAGTGAGCAAGTCAATGTCATTTGATACATACTTCAGCGTACTGTCGGATTATAGAGAGAGGTATAAATCCCTGAATATGAAATAATTTGCATGGATATATTATAGCCCTAGTGATTAGTACAATCGGCATCAATCGTTCTATGTAGACAAAGATTCATAGATGTAGGTCATCGGCAGACGCTGCACACGACGATATTTGCGCATCACAAACACTCGCTATCCTAAAATAGATCTTAAGAAAATATTCCTACCTCTGTTATATTTTCATACTGTGACGTTTGACGTTCGTCACTAATTATAGAACATTCATCCAGTCTATACAATTTATATTCTGTACTCGGATTAGAACCAAATTCATGTTAAAACAGTAATCATTCAACAAAAACATCTAAAATAAACAGGCAAGTTCCAATTGTACAATTAATTCCAAATGACAGCAGAAAACTTTCCTATCATCGTAACCTATATTGTTCCAACAAAATAAGTTAGTCCAAAATACGCTCAGTCGGTTCGGATTCACGTTAAGCTCTCCGAACTTGGTAACGTGCTCACTTTTATAGGTCAAAATATTGTTATGGTGCTGTAAAACAAGTCTATTTATATGTTTATACAGGACTATGTGATTATGTGCGACAAAGGCAATCGAGTGACAGCCTCATGAATAATACAATTGTATTGGTAAATATATAGGTCAAGCCGTCAACGGATACGTAAACAGTTGTAGTCACAGCTTGGGGGAATGGTGGAGTAATCTTAGCTAAAGTTCTTGCTTTAAAAACTAGGACAGGCCATCAATGGAGACGCAACCGTGACGGCCGTGGGTGGATAAACTATTATGAAGAAAGACCTTTGTTGGATCGAGCTCAGCGAGGATTGACATGACTCCTCAGCCAAAAGTATTGTTATGTCAACGAAAAACATTCAACTCAACAGGTGGAAAATGTTGTATTCATAAATAATAACAACACGAACAGAGCTTTACCTGCACAACAATGAATAGAAAACTACGCTTGGTAACTAATATCAGCAAGCGCTCATGTGCGGGCACTAACATTCTTCTCTAATAAACAATGTGCATATATTGTGAAGGATAATTCATCAATACAATGCATGCGTGGAAAAGTGAACAACCTGTATTTGGGACAATAAACTTCATCAAGAACAATCGATAGTTAAGTAATTATCTCATTATGTTTTCGAACGGCATTTATCTTGAAATTAGCGTAATGAAGCACGCATTTGCATTACCTGCAAGAACAAAAAACGGTTTCTGATGTTAGTGTTGCTGTAAACCTTGTTGTTACTTTCGATATGGTGTGAAGGATACGTAGTACCTACATGGGTACACATAGATAAAGGACATAAGCTGACGATCGGCCCAAGTATGTAGAAATATAGTCAACATGCTTATCATTAATGAAACATCAACCTATAACGAACTGTGTATCTTCAGAAGCTCGACTTTATAAAATAAGAATGCAAGGCCCACAATCAGTCAATCAATATTTGTACCAGCTTATTAATGAGATACATAGATACAATATACGCTCGTCGTGTTATGCAGCTATAGCTTAACGTACTCAGTCTTGTTAAATAATTTTAAAACTGATGCAGTGAATATTAACATGGTTGCGTAAAGTTAATGAATAAATGTAGCTAAATATGAGTAAGAGTTGGTAAATTGGATTGTCATACTGTTGTTGTTTATCTGTGGTTTAGTTAGACCGTGTCACTGGAGGTTAGATGGTCACCTCGCTCCCCCCCGCGCGCCGGCCGCCCCGCCTGCGTCGCCTTGCAGGAGCAACAAACTCTGCAAGGTTGCGCTGCGACCGACTCCGCTATCGCTGGCTACAGTTACGATATCGCCCGCCCTTCTCCGACAAACTACTTTATTTTATTACATTGCTGTCATATCGATATTATATTTGAAGGTCTTAAGGATTATCACACCTTTGTTTATACGACCTTATATGAAACGGGACAGATATCTTCATGGAATTAAAGGAGGGTATCTACTTTTCCAAATTGGTAGTACGTGAGTTACTTTTATGCCAGAATATTATTTTATTTTTTAATCGAATCAATATTTATTTAATTACCTTGCCTACAATAAATTAATATTATGCAGAGAGACGTATAATTTATAAGGAATTCTACCAAACAACTGTTAACATGAGATCTATTTCATTTCGAAAAAGTAACAATCAGTTAACTGCTCAATAAGCTACTAAAATTATCCGAATAATCAATTTGAATAAAAAAATTTTTCAGAATATTTATTTTGTTTAACTAGGAATTTCTTCTCGATGCATCCATGATTTTCCTCTTCAAGTGAAAAGAACAAGTAGCGCCATCTGTGGGCGAGTAGCGGCACTAAAACGGCGTAGCAGGCGTAGCATCGTCGTAGCAAAAAAATAATTTCCCAATATTGCTCATTTAACTGTAAATAAATGTTACAATTGGACAAACAAGATAAAAAAAACAAAGCAAAATGATTAATGAAATTCTACGCCCGTGCCGTGTTGAAATAAAATAACTTACATAGGTTGCAGCGCCATATTATTGCGTTTTGGTTCTTTTTTAATTTGAAAACATTAAAATTCTGAAATGAATGAATTTTTTTTTTTTTATACACAAGAAAACCAGCGAATCTGTACTTTCCCGCACTATTTGCGAGTAACAATAAACCCGAGGCGCTCGTGCACGAGGCAATAAAGAACGGTAGGTATCATAATGATATTCTATTAAAAATCCATTAAGAAAAAGAGATCGCAAGAATTTACGGGGTTATCAAGGTACTTTAGCTGCCTTTATGCGGCTGCATAGTTTGTGCTTGCAACTTAGATTGTGTGACCTTATAACAGTCTGCGTTGACTCCGTCTTGAGAACTTTAGAACTGAAGGTTCTGGAATACTGATTGGTAGGTCATAAGTAGGTTAGGCGTAGGTTTTAAAGCTAACTGTATTTTGCGTTCTTTGCCTTTGTCGTTGTTTATGATCATCGTTTGTCTATGTTTCAATTTAATTTCCAAAATTCTGGTAATAACAAAATATTTTCTTGGAAGAACACTTATTATGGATGTTAAATAAATTGAATTTAAGATAAATTATGAAATAAGGTTTTATTTAATTTTTTTTAGCTTGAATTCTCGTGGATTTAAAGCTTAATATTTTTCATTAAATTTAAATTGGATTCAATAATATTTTGAGTGCTACAAAAAAATATGACTTCTTTTCTATCTCCTATACCTTTGTAATCAACACAACATAGGTTATCTTTAGTAAAAGAAAGTTTCTTATCTCCCTTCTGTAACATTTAACAACTTGAATTACGATGGTACTTGCTGGCCACGTGTTAAGCTTAACCGTTAATCGGTCACAGACTCCAGCTTACGACACGGGAGTAGATGCTGATCATTTGTATGTTAATCCCAGATAACTTGCACATCTCATTGGTTTCCTATTATACCTACGTTTTGTTATGTTTATAAGACAAGTTTGGTTATCTGCGTTCCTTTGCGACGAAAACCCGCGAAAATAATCGAAGGTCCGTTATTTTATAAAAAAATATTTGTCACGTATTTTTTGTTATTACGAAAACCAAAATTGACGAAGGTACGACGCTTTTATAATTTACAATACGACATGCCGTGGTGTCATTTTTAGTCCGTCTCAGACTGATGTCAAAATGAAGTTTAATACGTTTTATATTTAATGAATATTCACTGAATTAACAAAAGAAGAAATACTTGTCCTTAACTTATAAAACTCTAACTGACGCACTTAATAGATTTGCAAATTATATTATTCATGCTGGAAACTTATTCTGCCAGTTACATATAAATTTAAATTCACAGACTAAAAATATAAAAAAAAACCTTCGTATCATTATACAAAAATACCCATAACGTTGGTTATGAGTCAGAACGTCATTTGTTGTAAGGGGAGCGACGACCGCGGCGAGTGAGTGACGCATTTCTACGTGCCGTTCGAACACGCAACACATCGCTGCGCTGACGTAGCCAGCCGTTTTATTTGTTTATAGGTACCGATCCGGATTTATATTATAACCTACATAATTTAATAACAATTGCTTAGAGTGCAACGCCCGATAGGGTGCAGTATCGAAGTTACTTGTTGAGCGTCGAGTAGGCTGATTGTTGCTCAATATTGCAGTAATAAGCGATGTCTGCTTAGTAATTTGTAAGTTTATCTTCTTCTTCTTCCTGCCCTTATCCCATTCTACTTGGGGTCGGCGCAACACGTTTTCTTCTTCCATTCTCCCCTATCAGACGTCACAGTATCATTACTCCTTTTTCTTTCATATCATTCCTTAGACAATCCATATTTTCTTTGGCCTTCCTCTTCCTCTCCATCCATCAACATTCATACTCATCACAATAGCATGCTATAAAAGAAATAACGGTTTAAATATAAGAATCGGTAATTAAATTTAAATGTTTTCATTTACGTATCTCACCTATTTTCACAAAACCTATACCATTTTATAAACCTATAAGTTTATGTCGGGCACATAACCTCCAGTATTTTAATACGACATAATTATTTATTACCAGATGTTATTATTTTCCATGCATCACGTTTATAATAACCGAAACATTTCTTAAATAAAAAAAAGTACTTCAGTTGTGTTAAGTAGCGCCATCTTTGAGGATTCACTGGAACCTTTAACTTGCGAGCAGCCTTCAAGCAACGCCATCTAGCGGAATTTTCCGAAACAACTTAGGCTGTATAAGGTTAACGTGAGCAAGAAGGCCTTGGAAACGCTACTAGATACCGCTTTTCACAAAAAGCGCGAGCTTCGATTTGGCGCGTAAATGAAACGCGTAAACTTTTTCAATTTAGGTATCGAGTAAAGTTTTCGGAATAAGTAATTTACATAATGAGTTGTTTCCATCAGAGTTTTCTATTTTCAGTTTTTAATTTAAATTGATGGTTTAAATTTTACGTCTCCAGTTATTCGAAAGACTATAAACAGGGAGTGCAATGACAAATCCGATACCATTGAACATTCGTATATTTTCCGGGTCTAACGATTTCAGTGAAATTTGCAATATGGCGGTTTAGGGGCCGAAAAATCGATTTAGCTAGAATACCATGTCTAGGAAAATTTGTTTTCTCTGTATTTTACGCAAAAACATTTGCCCACACAGTTTCTTCCATATTCCATAATTTCGCCAATCCTGGAGCAGAGCTCGGTCGATCAGCTGGTAGTGGTTAGGTATATGTACCTAGATCTAATAATTACGAGTACACACTTGTATAAAATGTTTCGAGTATCACAGAGCTCTTTTGTTATACAATGTTACAAAAATACGTTTATTAGTATCGTAAACACGATGAAGTACAAAGCGGGCAAAGAGGGCTCCAGGTGATGACACAATCTAAACAATTTCCGTCACGAGAGGACGCGCTAAATGGTCTGATTCAGCAGATTTCAGCTGTGTTGATAATTTGCACACATTGTGTTTGAGTTCTAACTTAAATAACTACGTAATGTAACCTCCAGCCGACTTTCGGACTATCGTCCGGAACAAATACACGACTGACCTACAAACACTCGCGGACGCAGAAGATAATATTAGCCATCCTTTTTTAACATCAGTATTACAACATGGTGCGGAAGAGATGGAGCATCTTGTTACGATGACGAGCCTCCGTTCTCAATGTCAAGTTCACCGATTATTATTAGTGCTCAATGCCACAAAACACACGCAAGCATTATGGCGGATCGCCTGACGGACGAATACTCTGTAGAGGTGATTTTTCTTTATACTATGCTATAATTACGAGCAACGACGTAACTACACGCGAGAAATGTTCCACATAGAAGAACTCACGAGAACCGAATCCAGAGTCACGAAAAAATATGGAAAAATAGCCCCCAGAGTACTTATTTTTTTTATTATAACGATAGTTATGTCTAGAGTTGGTAAAATAGACATACAGAATTATGTTCCAAATGAACTTGTTATTGTAATGAATGACTTTAGTCTTATAATTATTATTTGTATCCAGTACCTTGTTACGAACTCCCAGAAATGGTTGTGGAAAATTTTTAGACGGCGCGCGCGCTTCCATTCTTGTTTACGAGCATAAATTTGACATATTGGACCTGTAATTAATTGATGACGTCTTTAAATAAATAGGTGCAGGTAACTAAACTGGGTATAGATATATTAGTGTATTTTTAACATTGGAAACTTGCTAGTTTATAGTTTCTATGCACGACTATGCAATAACAAATTATTCATTGTGATAGGACATGGTTTTCAAGTATCTACGGTAGCTGTTGACATGTTTCGGTGTATCATGTAATTGTGTATACAGACTTCTACATTTACTGCGCATGTTGATACGACATAATTATGTTGATATCTCAGGGCGAGGTATTTAATCAGTAGTTAAACTAACTATTTGTTAAATCCTATACATTTTTAAACATTTGTTATAAAATGTATGGACTTTTTAACAATTATAGTTAGTTGAATCTTTGATCAAACAGCTTGTCCTTAGAGATACCACTCAATAATTACGTTCGTCAGAATGTAATGCAGTTCTATTGATGAAGGAAATCAACATGAGACGCAATATTATTATTATTATCAAAGTAAATAGTAATAAAATTTAATTACTTAGATAAATTGTACTAGGGTAGTGGTAATATAGCAAGTTTAACCGCCGATTGATCCGAGATCTTGCACATATTCATAATTCAATCCTTTATCATGCCTAATAAATACAGTATTTTTTAATTTGAGTTCATTGGCGGAAGTGTATATGTGTTAAATACTTTTTAAAAGATGTTTCTTTTATGAAAATGTAGCTAATATTATGTTGGAAGATTGAATAATGGAAAAAAATAAATAATAAGAAAACTGCTCTTAGAAAATTAAATATAATGAAGGAGCATTTATTTAAACGACGACGCGGATGTAGTAATTTAATGGAGATAAATTCATATAATATCTTATAGTGTACATTCAGACGCAAACGTTATTATAATGTTGTTACCTATATTTACAATAGTGTTTACCGCCAAGTGGCAAGCTTCCAGCGAACTTCCGCCAATATCTAGCTCTATCTCTCATTCCCTGAAATGGACTGAAATTTCGAAGCTACAAATAACTCAACAAATACTGAATTACGTCATGTTGGTTCATGATGAACGAACTTTAATGAGATCAGAGACTTTATCACAAGATTTCCGTATTTTCTTTACAGAATATTCTATTATTTTCCATTTCAATATTTTCCCAAAAAATGGATTCGTAATGCTTTTTAAACTAAAAGCTGTACAGTGTACCTACATAATTGGAATCGCATATCTGATATTTTGTAAATGGACGAAGGGTACGAAAAGATGAATAAATAAAATATAATAGTAACGTTAGTAGGGACGTTTCCCGATTTCAATGTACTATATAATAATAATTATAATTGGCTGCACGGTTGGCACAGTGGCGCAGTGGTGGAGCGATTGATTGCTGCGTTACGTGTCGCGGGTTTGATTCCCTCATGGAACAAATATTGTATGATCTACAAGTTGTTAAAATATTAGTAATTTAAAACCCCGAAGCCGCGGGCAACATCTAATTTCCAATATAAATAATTCTATCATGCGTATCTCTGGTGGCTTTTCTCTGTTTATTTTTTTTAAAACGTTGCCCTACATTAGGAATTTCGCCTGTGTCGTTTATAAACATACAACTTGGAGATCATAAAAATATTATCTCCGTGCGGGAATCGAACCCGCGACACGCGGCGCAGCAGTCCAATCGCTCAACCACTGTGAAACACTGTGCCGTCAATTAAATTTCGGTTTTATTCGCTGACCTCACAAGACTACTCGTAATCCTCGTTCCTTATAGGTAACATAATTGTGTTTTTCTTATGATTTTACGTTTGCTATAATAAGTCGGCTTTAGATTGTAATAAAATTGGGTTGAATAAATGATAAGTAGTGTCAGCAAAGGACGCTATAACTTATCATTCGTTCTTAAAGTCATTCCGGTCACATTGTTTTAGCCAATTTAGAACCGAACAAATTTTATTACTGTTTTATTGATTTTTCAGTTCGCCTCGAGAGTATTTTAGACAATTGGATAAGTGCAATTTGAATACGCACTTTATTTTGAGTGCGGTGAGCTCAAATTGTATTTCTGGCTTGATTAGCACTAACTTCTTTTGTCTAGCGATTATATCGCAGAAAGCTTCTGTAAATCAGAACAAACTACGTACAATTGCTACCATAGTGATTGTGACAGTGAACTAGCCGGAATTGGGGAAGTAATGGCATCGAATTAATTCCGGAGTGCAGTCGCTTTGGGGGATGCGTCGCGCCGAGCCCGGGGACCGCCACGCATTCCCGTGCAGTATTGATCGGCCGTGACGTGACTCATGCCGCCCTTGCCCGACATTCAACCCACCCCAACCCCCCATTGCACACGCGTTATCGCCACTCGATACCTATAAACGTAAATATTTAAGCTGTATTTTTAAGCTGGCTGGCTCAGCGGGGTTTTCCAACGGATTTCCCAGAGGTCAATAGTCTAACATTGTTCATAATCATTTGTTATGATCTATTTTCAAAAACATTCCCCATTTTCCTTTGAAAAAAAAAAATGTAACTGGAGTAATTTTCTTTTATGGTTAATAATAACCCACCCCAAAGCTAAAGCAAAAGCTCTTGTAAATGTTATGTTTACGAACAATAACAATTAATTATTGTAGCATGTTTTAGGAAAATGCAGTTGGTGTTCCAAAATAACTCTATGGATATTATCTAGATAATGTTTGATAGTAGAACAGCTCGCGGCACGCACGCCGCCGCGCCGCTCTCTACAAATAGTGCTCCAGCCAGCCCCCTTCTCATACATATCCTCGTGTATCTTGGGTATAAGCAACCTACCCTCGTGACCAGGACACCCTACTAACTTTTATTTCGTTATTAGATCGAAGGGATAGACGCAAGGAGGGCTCAAGTTTATTCCACGTCTACACGAATATTGTGTCGTAATAGTCCGGAATAATAAAATACGTTTGAAATAAGCCCCTCACACAACACACTTTAATGTTTTTAGATTTTTATTGTTACGCTAAAATGTTGTCTAAGGCTTCTTATTTTGTAACCAAATTAAAAACGTATAAAAAGAAAGGTACTGTATTTTCAAACAAAGATTAAGTACAACAGATAATATCGTCAGTCTCCTCTTGATTAAAAAAGCCACGAGATGAATAACCTACCTAACGTTTTTATTAATTGGAATATCTAAAAGGTAGAGTTTTTTAGTCGTACAGAAGGTCAGATATTATGGTTATAACCCAATAATTATAAATACTTCGATTGTTGTTACATCATCGCCCGCAAGCTTCCGTAAACGGCGCGTTCTGATTATTCACAGAAAGCTCTTTAGAGAGAACTGGGCGAACGACGACCACGTGCTCTCTTACATTTAGAATGGACTACATTACAATCCAAATTTTATAAATAACACAAGTGTTAGGTGCCTGAGTACTGATGCACTTACGATCTACGCAGTTTGGAGTTTTGCTGCACAAAAATGTTCAGATGTCAGCGTCGTGTAACTCGAATTATTTGATTTTGATACAGACGAATCTATTGAAGTACTCGTAAACTAATTTCCTGAATAATTTGTTTATAACTCAAGTTGCAACATTGGCGTGATTGTGGCAGTGCTTGGCACACACTTTCCGTTGCGCGAGGGTATGGCCGCCCGGATCGATGCCGCCCCACGTTCACGGTCAACGCCCTCCGCCCGCCCTACGCTTCCGCGTCACCGGCGCCACCGCGAGCCCTTCCCGCGCCCGCGCCCCCTTCTCGCCACGCTAAATATAGGCACCTCGATCTACACGACCCTTCAGGCCGCAGTTACGAAACGCAATTAGCTTCACTATTTCGAGAGAGACAGGCATTTCGTCTCCACTTGCAACTTAACTTGGAATCTATAATTAGGTTAGTGTGCACTCGGATTATTCTTTGTTATTCCACTATTCGTATAACTGCCTGTTGTACGCATGTTGAACACCACTTACTTAAGAATTCGTTTTCTTCTCATTGTGTACTTGTACTTACTTCGCTTTTTACTACAGTGTTTATTGAGCTTTTTGTAAACAAGTCTAGAGAACCATTTTAAGACCTTATTGTGTTTGAGTTGTAACTTTTTACTTTAATGCTAAGGCTCAGTACACATCGGAATAGCTTGGGGTGACTTCTTATGCTTCCAGAATAGGATATTATTTTAGGAGCATATTACCAAGATAATTATATTTTCGTCATAAAATATCCCATCTGTCGAAGCACTTTTTCATAAGGGTCTCCGAAAAGAAAATCCTTATTCTGTATTATACACAATATGGTACACAGTAAGAATATACATATAGAATGCCGAGTCCAGTGCCAAACAATTTTTACTATGTTTCATCGATACTCCAGTTCCAGTTCCTTGTGAGTGAGCTCGTTTTGTCTTAGGTCTTTATATTTACTTTTGGGTTACGACTTTGACTTCGACTTCACCTTTGACTTCGACTTTGAGTTATCCACAGTTAGACCTCGGCAAGAATTGCTTAACTTTGATGACCCATACAAGACAGAGCTAGACAAACGTTTTTTGACCTTGTCACCCAAAGACAGAGAGGGAAAGAATTGCTACCTTTTAACGGCTTACTCTCACCTCCTGGCGAGCTCCTCCGTAACATTTTGTGTAATCACTTCTATAGATGCAATAGGAAAGATGTTACACATCAAAGAAATAAATAGATGGATGAAATAAACGATTTATTTTCATTTAGTTTTGAATCCCAATTCAATATTCCTATGGATCCCAAATTTTAAAAACACAAGTGAATTACGTTTTATTGTCGTTGAATCCTACGACACATTTTTTCGACTGATATAGCCACTGTGACCCAACCCTAGGCCTATATAACGTTTACGCACTTAACTCTTTTATTACAAGCTCGATCTGCGCTTATTTACGCACATATAGTTCAATATCACAAAGGCCTGTTACAAGGAAACTGCCTATTGTTGTTAATTCATAGACGAACCTTCAATCACTTGTTTAGGTTGGAATAGGACCTGCTCCCGAGAACCGGAGCGGACGCCATGTTACTCGACCATCGATAACACTTCCACAGAACAGGCTTTGTATACATATCATCAGGTTAGTAGAAGACACTCAATAGATTCTTCATAGTCTACCGCAAAGTGATCTTGGAAAACCACCCTTGTACACCACAAAATAAAGACGCTTTCTAATAGAAGTTGGTGTCATAGACGCAAGGTTGACTATGCGTACATTGTTGGGTGAGGCTTTATGTCTCGTTGAGTTTATGGCTATATCCGCTGTAACTGAAATGTACAGAGATACGATCTTACTCTTTGCTTGTTAGTTTTACGTATGATCCCATTAAATGTCTGTGGTTATTTTAACTTAACTATTTACTCGTCATTTATATTCTTATTTAATTATCCGTTCATGGGTCGTTCTGTTCGTTGGGAAGGATCGATTGGCCTCCTATTATAACGCCTAAAAGAATCTATACATATAATAAATCTGTAGAAGGGTCAATTCTGTACATTGAAAATATTGAAAAAATAAATAGCGGGGGGTGTTGCTGGATCGATACCAAACCCAAATACGTGATTAAAAAAATTTTTGTCTGTCTGTCTGTCTGTCTGCCTGTCTGTATGTGCAGGCATCACGTGAAAACTAACGGTTCGATTTCGATGAAACTTGGTATAATTATACCTTATTATCCTGGGCATAAAATAGGATACTTTTTATCCTGGAAAAATACGTAGAAAAAAAAATCTTATTTTTCAGTTTTATTCATAGACGTTGTTCTGTAGAACCGCGAACACACGTTGCATTACCCGCAGTGGATTCAGCGCCGTAACCTGTAGCGCCGAAAGTCGGATTTGGCTTGAACCGTTTGCGGCACACGCGGGCCACGCCTCCCCGACTCCTATATAAGGAGCCGCGTTCCGCGCCGCGCGATGCATATAAATTCTGAATTTTGATGCGAGCGGACGTGTCCAGTGTGGCGAGCGGTCGTCCGTGGAATTAATATTGTATGTGTGTAATTTTAAACCGTGCTTTTCAGCGCGACCTTTTTGATTACTGTTCCGATCAGTTATTTGTAAATACAAGGTCGGAATTACTATGAAAAAAATATTTACTACAGAACGCGAGCTCAACAGCAGTAGCTCAATAGAGGGATCTCCTTAATTATTATAGGCTTAGCCGTATTTGGGTCCAATAGATATTTATAAGATGTCATTGTCAGAGTTATTCAAAATGGAGAAATAAACCATCCACGCGAAGACCGACATCCGCGCGGACGAAGTCGCGGGCGGAAGCTAGTATACAAATGAAGAAACACGGAGAATTTAAACAGCTCCATCTGTACCCTAATACAGGAGATTTTGCACCCTACGAAACTAGATTAAGAGGATGGATCGCAAAAATGATGCAACAGGCAGTAATTAAACCTCATTTTTTACCTAAAGCTTTTCCTCGAAAACTTTTAGTGCAAAAGAATTTTACCTCAAAAACTTTTAAGTGTAAAAAATGATTTCCTCAAAAACTTTTCTGTTACTTTGTGAAGCAAAGTAAAAATTTTTCTTGTTTGAACATATTTTAAACTCACATACGTAGACAGCTTTGTTTTCTGCCAATACACTGTCATTGATAGTACTCTTAAATGTGGGTATTTTGAGAACTCTATCAACCAAGTAATGTTTTTGAAAACATACCTTTACCTTTACCGTTTCGTTAATTTTAGGGAATAAGCAAAAGTCAATATAATATACCAAAAAAAGATTTTCAGTAGTCCGAAATCTAAAGCGCGGAATAGCTGTAACGTAGAAATCAGAACAGCAAAACTCTGAAATCATTTTTAAAGCAAAATCAGAACAGCAAAACTTTGATCTTTAAAGTTATAAGTTTTCTCGATAATACTGGCAAATTTTTCAAATAATTAAAGTTATCAGGAGGAAATTCCAAACTCCTTATCATATTGCGCAATATAATTTTTCTAAATGAACGCATATCGATTGTTGTATGGCAAGCATCCCCTGTAGACGAGCTCACTCGCACATTCCACCACCCCGACGTCCCGATCCCGACACAGTATAGCTACGTTATAGACAAATAATACAAAAACTGCGTCTGACGCGACGAGGGTCCTCAGACATGCTCTGTACGTAGCTATGGATATACGAACATTGCAGTGAGTGGGTGAGCAGACTGCAGGCAAAGCCAACTGAATCCCGGAAAACTACCGACCCAGTCTAGACATGGGGGCACTTCCCCTCGACATGACGCCCCTCCCGCGCGCCGCCACCCCGCTCCGCTACCCTGCCGCTTTCACCACCGACTTGCAGACATTATAAAAAGAGAACACACTGAAGCTTTTGAGTGACGCGGTGTGTGACATGCGGACAAATAACTTGGGGAAATGGAGATGAAAAATTATAAAAGGTGTTTTCAAGTAGCATTTGAAATGAGTGCTTTATACGTCGGTATAATGTGCTCTACTGTCGCAAGTTGGAACAATAACTTTGTAGCACGACGGAGTGTAACGTAACGTACGTTTTTACGTTTTCATTCATTTATTTATGTAAATGTATTTATCGAATTACTGTTACAATGTAAACTGGTTTTTAGGGTTCCGTAGCCAAATGGCAAAAACGGAACCCTTATAGATTCGTCATGTCTGTCTGTCTGTCTGTCTGTCTGTCTGTCCGTGTATGTCACAGCCACTTTTTGTCGAAAGTATAAGAGCTATCCTGTTGAAACTTGGTAGAAAGATGTATTATGTGAACCGCATTAGGATTTTCACACAAAAATCAAAACAAAACAAATTTTGGGGGTGCCCCCCATACTTAGAATTGAAACTCAAAAAAATTTTTTTCACCAAACCCATACGTGTGGGGTATCTATGAATAGGTCTTTAAAAATGATATTGAGGTTACTGACATCATTTTTTTCTAAACTGAACAGTTTGCGCGAGAGATACTTCCAAAGTGGTAAAAAGTTTGTCCCCCCCCCCGTAACTTCTAAAATAAGAGAATGATAAAACTAAAAAAAATATATAATGTGGACCTCAACCAAAACTACCAACGAAAATTGGTTTGGATGAGATACAGTTAGCAGTTTTTGAGATATAGTACATTTTCAAAAACCGCAAATATAACTTTGCCATTCATACAAATACTATGAAAAACAAAATTATTTTTATTGTTCGTGTATATTACTTACTAATCTCAATATAATTATATCTCTAATCTATGCTTGCTGCTACGGAACCCTTCATGGGCGAGTCCAACTCGCACTTGGCCGGTTTTAATCACGACGATTACTGCTACGTAATTCATTGTCTACTTTGTCTTTAATTGCCTTGTTAAATCTTCGTATTTTTTTCAGACAGTTACAGTTTTTTTTAATTCTTTTCTTTTGTCAACAGAACATCACACCTATTATCCCCGATGGGCTATGCAAAGGAGTGCCTACGTTATTATTATAAGGGCCCCCAATGGCACAAATCCAGACTCTGTGGTTGCTGCTGACTTTAACTATAAACAACACAACTTAAACTAAATATTTGATTGCGATGCTTCTGTAACATTTATTATTTAAGAGGGCGTTATCTAAGACAAAACGAAAACAAAGATAATATATTAAATAACGTGAAATTACTTTGAAGCTATCACCTTGAATTAGGTAGACAGTACAATATGCATGATTGACTGTGCTGCAGTGGGTTAGTGAGAGTGAATTACATCCAAGAGGGGGAGTGGGGGCCGATGCACAGTGGGTGGGGGGGGGGGCGAAGGGTGCTTGCAGACAGGGTGGCTCCGTAGTGTGGGGCCAGACGGGAGAAGGCCGACGCACCTCGTTTCCGCACCGAAGTGTACTGTAACCCGACATACACAAATATACGCCTGCATGTACCGACCTACCGAGGGTAATCGCGGCTACAATACAGTCTGCAACATTGCCAGCCAACAGCACACGCTTTTACCGCATTTCAAAGGCTTTTCTAGGCGATATTTTCAAAGAGGAATTGCTTAATGTGTCTGATGATATAGTTATTTGAAGCTTTCTTACGTTATTTTAATACAAAGTTCTTTGACTTCTTAAAAGAAGTCATTTTTATTGAAAAGTTACCATTTCTATGGAAATGGAAACCTGAACGAACCTTTGACTGCTGCAATTTATTGTGTCTGGCCGTTGACCTGAAACTTTAGTTCTTAACTAAGTTCAGTAGTTGGGTTTGGCTGTCTATCCCTATACATAATTGATGTCTTGTTAAGTGAACATAGCGTTACTACAGTTAAGTACTTATTGAAACGTAGTAAAACATCACGCCTGTTTTACCGAAAAGGCTAGGCAGAGGTGTTCCTACCTATACATTTTGCATTTCCACATTTATGTTGAAATTGTAAATTAGTTCATGCGAGCGATTGTCACCAATCGGGCTTACAATGCAAATCTTTTTCTGTGAAATTCTTGATGGAAAAACCCAATAATACTACCCAAGTCGGGGAATAAACTCCCCTGCAATAGGTAATGCGTTATATCAGAGTGAGACAAAACATCCAAAGTAATTTGCAACATAATTCTAGATTCTTGCTTACTTTAATTGCAGCATATACTCTCGGTCGCGGGACTAACGAATACCGGCGTGACCCCGGAACGCAAAGGGCACCGTGGATTTTAGTCAGTACAACTGTGACAGTCCCACCTGCTCTGCCCTGGGTGGGAGGACTCATTTAATGATTTTACCATGCAAAAAAAAGCATATATGAAAGCAATTAAATGTATTTTCTTTAGTTTTGCAAACAAACCAATAATACTATGTTTAAGGTTCTATGCATGACACACATACCCTACTTACATTGGTTGTTACCAAGTTGGCAAGGCAAGGTTATCATTTCTTTTGCACCCCATAACAAGTACACGGTGAATTTATTCAGTGGGGTCAATTTTAATTGTTTGAATCCGCCGGTTAGTTACAATGTAGGACATAAGGTATCAAGGCAAAGTGGGGCGTTCTCTTTAAACAGTGGTTTACTTGGTAATAAACCACAATTTTTTTTTTGTTATATGAAACTAGTGGCCCGCCCCAGCTTCGCACGGGTATATTAAGAACCGCTCGTCCGATTTTGTGCAAACTTCACATAAAGCATCTACTAAATATTTCGAACAAAGCATAAACATTTCATTAACATACGTGAGTCCGTTCTTGAGTTATAACATTACAACGAAAAGCGGCATTGATTTTTATATATTAGAAGAAGAAGATGGCGTGAATTAGCTTAGAATCATGTTCCGTACACCAACACAGGCAACATATTATGAGCATCTAATACTTCAAAAAAATTGTATTGGAATTTTAAAATATTTGTTAGAACCGACTGATGTTCTTTTGACGTGGCGCTAGTGTCTATGTAATTACATCAAATTACATTAAAAAATGTAGTACCACGAAATTGTCGGAATTTTCGATCTGCGGTACTTCAGTCATGACGCGGAATTTAGTGTAGGATTTTCATACTGAGTGGGTATGGGTGGTACTTCGCTCCAGTCCAAAGTTACGACTTCCCCGTGGTTTTCCCATTTTGTCAAGCCAAACACGTCGTGACAGTTAATAAACAAACAGCCGAATATGCAATCGTTTTTTATCAATTATAGACAGAGAATTAAAAATTACAACTATAACTAGTAGTAGTTATAATTTTTAGTTCTCTGTCTAGTATATAAGGTTGTTATAGTAGTATAAGGATTAAGGTGCAAATTACCTGTAGTTACAGGTAATTTTCACCCTAATCCTTTCCAGATATACCCACAATTCCCCTTTCTAGTATACCCACATCGTGTCAGTTATTAGTCCCTAGTATAGGGGATGAGCTTATTGTTTTCAACCGAGCACAGATCCAGAATCTGGGTAACTGAATTATTCCTGTGAAATTCCATTTACTACGCTTTATCCGATCCGTTCCTTAGGCTCAACCTAATTTGAAAGAGGTAAAAAAAAATATTTAATTGATTTCTGATTACTACCATGTAAAGACTATTGGACTATTTTCTAGTTGGACATTGGCTTATGAAAATGTACATACCTAGCGATTCCCGACGTCTACGTTCTACGTTTGTTTAGACCGAAGTTACGGCAAGTTTCCTACTCCGTAGCACTTACGGACATAAGATCAATTGTTCCTAACTCCCGAAATTTTCAAAACTCAACAATTTGGAAATAATAGGGTGTTTATGTTTATTTCATTTCCAAGTGTTAAACTACAGGGGAGGGGAACTTCGTATTTTCGTTGTCCGCCATAGAGTAGATGATTTGAAATCCTGAAATCGACTCCCAAAAGACTATCGTTACTACGAATAGGTGGAGGGCAAAATCCTAAATCTAATCATGTGTGGGTTTTTCCACCAAGAAAATATGACAGTAGCAGCCCAGAGTGGTTTTGTGGGTTTGAAACATATAATCAATTTTATACAAGTGAGAGTACTGTAAAGGTACACCATTACCTAACCCTTTAATCATTAGATTCATTACAGTCGTGATTTGTAGGCGTTAATGTTATGTGATTATTCTTCTGAACATAAAGGCACATAATCAAATCTTTTTCCAGACGATTTAGTGACTGTTGCTCATAGTTATATCGTTATTAGCTCTCAGGTGTTACTACCCATCCGCTTGGCAAAATCCTTTAATCACATTTTGCGCTCGCCAAGGGGAGAGACCCTACCTCGTCTGCCTTCGTGTGTCGCAAAATACATGTCAGGAACCAGGAACAACTCGTACTATTGAGTTACTATGGAATATGATACCTTCGAACTAGTTATAGTTTACGTGCATATAGCGATCTACGTGTCCAATACAATAATGCACTCAGGATACTGTTGGGGATGTCATGGCGATGTAGCACATCTAGATGTTTGCTGAAACACTAGATGGTTTTAGCGCTTCTCTTCTTTCTCGTCTTTGTGGCAGTACCAACGTCATCTTGAGTTTATTCGTAGGTAGTAAGATGGGATCCAATACTGCGGCCCAATATTAATTCTGATAATATTCTATGCTAACACTAGTACATTAGGCGCGTGCATGCGGGCGGCAAGTAATGGGCGACTCGCTGTCCGACAATGGACCATGCCCGGGTCGACGGCGCGTTCTGTTCCACGCGCGCCTCAAAGAGTGTCAGCATGATGACACTCTTTGAGGCCGCGACCCCGGCAGGCTTTGGCCTCTAGAGGGCCAAAGCCTGCCGGGGTCGCGGGACTTATCCCATTACCGTGACCCTGGAACGTGAAGGGTTATTGAAGGACACCGTGGATTTTAGTCAGAACGAGTCTGACAGTCCCTCTAGCCCTGCCCTGGTTGGGAGGACTCATTTGATGATTTTACGACGAAAAAAAAAACACTAGTACATCATCGTCACTTACAGTAGGGGCGTAGCCCGAAATAAAAGAAAAATATAATGTTACTTCACGAAAGTAATTTCAGGATATTTTAAATAGTCAGCTACTGTTCATCTTTCAATTACACACGATTCTTTAGTCCTCAAAGTTTAGGTAAATATATTTTACCTTTTTTTTGTAGTTGATAAAGAAAGAACATGATGCAGAGTAGAAAATAGATCGAAATCGATGTGCTGATCCCTAGTTATTAATTAATATTAATTACAAGAAGGTATAGTCCTGAAATAATTTAATCTCTAAAGATCATGAACAAACAAGATTGAAAGAAAATCTCCAGAAACACGTATACATAATGAAATACGGATTTGTGTAACCAAGAGCTGTTTACTTGTACCTATCTCTAATACGAGTTAGTATATAATCGAGTTAGATAGAGTGTCCCTGACCGTCGGGCCTTGGCCGCGGACATCGACTCGGGCGCTCGTGTCGCAGCCCTACTATCACATCTCGTTTTATTGCCACTCAATTTATGTTGTATTGATAGCTACTCGTAAGTTACAACTGTTACAAGTGGTATTTCCAAGTTTTGAACTACTTTCAGAGGGGCCCGTATTTTCGTTGACGGACATAGTGACTATAGAGATTCCTTATATCAACTCCCAAAAGAATATTTAGCTACACATAGGTGGAGGGCAAGTTCAAATAAATATGTTGGCGGGCCATACTCGGTTGCCTGGTGTGGAACAGCTGGATTTTTCCACTAAGAAAATATCTCAGTAACAGCGCAGAGCGTGGCTTTGTGACGTTAATAAACATAATCGGTGACAAGTCAGCGTACCCTTACTTATACATATATACAATCTGATAGCTTAGCTCACCGTATTGTCGCCATCATCAACATCACACCAAAAGCATTGCATTGCAGGTTTTTCCACGTTCGCACATTAGAGGCGCTTTTTAAATTTTCCATACAATATATGCAGTAAATACTTCAAGTACGCTGTAAATAAAATACAGAAATCTTGTAATAAGGCTTATGAACTCGAGGTCTTTCCAAAGTGTTAGTTAGCCACAGTTATAAGATTAAAATTATATTTTGTCTATTGAGTTTTCCAGTCGAATTTCGAAAACTATAGGCACAGTTTTATGAGGCTAACTGCAAAAAAAGCGCTTACACGTTTAGTTTATTTGCTTTTGAATTATTGTACTATGCCTCTAGTACTGACTTGTACACTGTGAATGTACATTTGGTGGTTTTGGAATACTGTTCGTGAAAATTCGAAGTCGATTGCTTGTCACTTGACCTTTTCAAGTGACAAGCAATCGACTTCATCACGTAGTAGTGTCGGGATTCTGAGGATCTTTCTCTCGCCATTGATCGCTTCTAACTTTGTAGAAAATTCTACCGCTCTTATGACTCACTGATTAAAATAAATTGATCTCACTCTGATCTGTGTCCACAGTTCGAACCTTTTGTGAATAATATGAAATCAGTTTGATAGCTAAGCTTTTCATTTGTAATATTACATACATCAATAATTACATCTGCTTTGTATTTGGAGTAAAAATAGTAAGGGTATTTATTAGAAGATTTAGTTACTGGACATAGCAAAATTTTTGACACAAGACGTTGATAGAATTTTCTCGCCTTCCCGAACAAAGTATCTGTTTTCCTGTAGTTCCATACTAACTGGGTGCATTTTTATTTCACAACTGATTTTAGTGGAACACTCGTTTCAGTAAGAAAATTGTATGGACAGCTCATTGGTGTAGTTTTTCCCAGGGCGGCGTGCGGCAGGGACGCGGGGTCATGCGTCGGTGCGAGAGGCGCGGGGGGCGGGTCGTCGCCCGCAGGGCTGCGGGCGCGGGTCGCGCATCAGTATGCGCAAACGCAACACGCTGCAAAAACTGACTGAATTGATGCTACATCGCTCCATTATCATCTTTACTGCCAGCTATCTACGTGCCTCAAATATTTAAAATGGATCACAAATGAAAATAAAAGTCACAATGCTACAATTTAAAATACGATTCATTGTACTGTTCAAAGAAAAATCACAAAAATAAACTCATTTTCTTACGATCCAAGATTGCCCTTGCGGCATAACTCTTTGAAATGACTCGTAAACATTCCAGTACAGAAATAAGCTTAAATTTTCTTTTAAAAGTAATTTAACCATTAATTGAACCCGTTAAAACCTCGGTCGCGATCCATTTCACTCAATTAGCCGTGAATGAAAAGCGTAGTCTAAGTACTAGCATACTTAATGGCCGACGTTTATATAGAAGTGGAAATGTGTGTAATTAACATTGAGGTGTGTAGCTGTGGGCTAGGAAGCTAGTTAGTACGAACCTAGGCGGCCAGGCATGGCTAGGACAGGTTTTCCGGATAAATAATTGGCCACCTGTTAGCACTGCTACCTGCAGTGCCTGGCCACTGGGCACTACTGGGCAGGCAGCGCCGGTTAGCTGCACATTTTCACTCGCACTTTCCACTCGGAGTCGACGTACCCCTAACATACTCAACTGCACATTACACCACTCGCCGCATTCCATTATTTGCGACTCACTTCTCACTATTTCTAAGCAAGATTTATTTTATTTGACAACTTTGTTTAATACGAGTATTATCTCGAGTTACTTATTTCTTTGAATATGTTTTTTTTACCCTTACGTGATTTTTGCATTTTGAATAAATAATAGATTGATTAAAAAATTCAAACTTACATGTATCTTAAAAATGTTAGATGATTTTTGCAAACTAAGCTTAAAAATGAACGAGGCGAATCAATAACCGATTAAACGAGTTTAAATGTGAGGTGTGAGGTGTCGGTCAGTAGCGTACGATGACACCGCGAGCTCCCGGTACCCTTCGCTCATTGTATCGCAAATCATTGTGAATTCATACATCCATTTACTAAACCCATAATGCTACAATTCTGATAAGCTATATGACTCCTAATTTCAACGGTTTGGTCATTATTTTGAGATTATACCTATAATCATATTTTTTTTTTCATAAATATTCAATTTCATAATATTCATAAATATACCTAATTTATGAATATAAATAATATGATTTTCTACTTACCCCCGTGGGAAGAAGGCGTGAGTTTATGTATGTACGTATGATTTTTCATAACAGTGAAAATTGCTTTAAATTATAATTATTTTTTAATTTTTATTTAGTTATATTATATTGGTCATTAGTTTAACATTCAGGCTATAAAACAGTTTTATTCAGAACGTACGTTTCAGAGTTTCAATTGTTAATTATTCAACCAAAACTCTAAAACGACCGCGTTTGTTCGAAAACTTGACCTTTTCGAATTCAGTTCGTTGCGGTGAGTCACCTTAGTTTCAGGCTCAACAGGATTTCCAATATTGATCAAGACACGTCATGTTTTCTCCCCACAGGATAACAAGATGACACATTCCATTTCGCCGAAATCATTCGTATTTTCTTAGACACAGTATTTTATGCCTATCATAAAAAAATACGAGAGAGTACTATATAAAACGACCCCTATTTACTGAAGGGAGATCAAATTCATGAAAGAATAAAAATATGAGGTAATCATCGATCATTTTCACTTGGAAAATGAACTCTTCAAGGCGTGATCTACGCTCGTAGCACTTTCGTAGCCTCCGTTGGCTACGAGTTCTCTAGAGCATTCATCGTCGTCGCGTTCACTTGCAGGTCACTGGCACTGCTCGGCCACTGCACCCGACTTGCTTAGATACTTCTAACATTGCAGGTTTTTTTCTATTGCTAACATTCCCAACCCGCTCCGTTCAAACCACTTTTATAACGTATACACCGTGACTTTTTAGTCGTCTTACAAAAGTAGTCCACTTAATGTACCCGACCTAAAATACATCTAGGCGAGTTTAGTTTTTTTTTTAATAGTTAAAAATAATTTTTATTATTAATAAATAGGTACATTAGAAATATGAAAATGTTTACGTATCAAGCTGTAGAGTATACCTACCCACCGCAATAGTCGGGCAGATCATTCCATCTCCATTTTCTATGAGACAAGGGTGTTTTTAACTACTCCTTGCGTCATAATAATGAATTAAAATTTTATTTATAAATTTTTCAAATCTCTTAAATACCTATTTTTTTATTATAAACGTGTTCTAGTCATTGGATACATGAACTGGGCTGCCGTTGTAAGACGACTAAAAAGTCACGGTGTATACTGTGTTAGCTAGTCTTGTCTACACTGACTAAACCAGGTACTCGGGTGAAGGTTGTTGACTTTCGTTGCTACATTAATTTTGGATTTTTAAATTAGCACTGCAATAACAAACTGTCTTAGCGATCATTTATTTACGGCAACATGCACATTAGCATAATACTATAAAGTTTTCTCAAATCGTATTTTAAACTGGAAAACCACGCGCAAACCGAAATACATTTTAAAGTTGTTGTTGTCAAGATTATTTTTACTATTCTATTGTTATAATAAATTAAAATAAGCACAGTTTTTTTTTTTATTCATAACTACCCACTGTACATAGTTAAACGAACCAACTAACCGACAAATAATAATTATCTAGTACTGATAATATGTTTTAATGAAATAAGTAGGTACATACTTGAATATTGGCTATAATTATACATTTAAAAGCCGTGCATGACTTATGCGCAAGACATTATTAAGAAAAGAAATACGATGCGCTAGAGAATTTATATGAATGGCGAATGCAAACAATAGGAGTGCACGCTGCAGCGTACAGATCACATAATGAATCACTTTCGCGGGCGGGCTGCGCGCGCGCCGGCGAATCGCACAGAAAGTGCAACGCCCCGATGAACTTCGCGCTACTAAGTGGGCCGAGCATATTATAAAAAATATTGCCAATCAATTGAGGACCATTTAATTGTTGCACAAACTTAATGGGTCGATTATGTGGTTTTCATTAATTTGAAGGAGGAATAGCCGTGTGTTTTGTTTGTAAATTGTATGTTTTGCTACTGTATTTTAAATTAGGATTTTGTAATTAGGATTTGTTTGTTGTATGTTAACACTTTTGAATCATACGAAACAAAAGTGGCAATGATAGTTCCAAGTTATTCATTAAAGCTCAGTCATGGTTTTTTCATGGCGGCTTCTCACGTTACAGGTAAGTCGTTAGTTGAGGCAAGGCACGGGAGCGCTCGCTATCTAACTAGCAAGCATGCTCTGAAATAGTCGGGACGGGATCTATTTCCCGGGCAGCTGCGTGCGTTCGTTGCCCCTGCACAGGGCGTTAGAAGTGCAACGATCTCTGCAATTATCGCTGCGCCCGCGCTACTCTAAACTTGAACTGCGAGCAATGCGCCGAGCGTGCACCTCACCTTCACTGCTTAGAAAGCAACGCCTATTACGTCTAACGCTCACTACTACAAGTTTCGCGTAATAACCGACTTGGAAGCGAGTAAAAGCGAGAGCCCATTTCAATATTATATGTTATTCAATAAGAAGTTTTGCTAAGTTTCCATACTGAATCGTCATCCGGTCGGCGCAGGTGATCTCCGCGCATTGTTGATAGTGCAGTGCGATTTGTTCCCACGCTTTCCCATATTCAAACTCGTCCCAATAACAATAATTAAGTGTCTCAATGACAATAAAGAAAAACATTTGCATAAGAGAGTGTTATGATATGCCAATCAAATTGGGCTGTATACATTTGCTACCTGGTGTTACAATCCAATGAATGTTATTCAAAACAAATCTTCAGAATGAAAAACGACGTTTTGTGTTGTCATGCTCTTGAAGGTTCTAAAATATTTTTGTTTATTTTTAATTAAATAAAAGATCTAATACAAACATATTTTGGTCATACATCATAACTGTTCTAAAAGTTACACAATTTGCATTCTATGTATTATCAAAAATAGCCCATACAACATGTACATTGTAATATATTATATTTATGCTATTAATACACGTGTATACAATACAGATGTTATTTATAGGTTAAAATAATACATATATATGAGTAGTGCATTATGTAGGCAACAAGTGAAAAGTGCATTCAGATCTCTTGCACCGTCGTGTTGCCCTGGTACTCGGTTGCACCGAACTGCATTCTCGAACGCCGCGCTGCGGTATTGCCACTTCTGTTTTATTCAAAATCATTTAGTTTCAGTTATCTAAATAGTCAGTTTATTTTAGTTGTAATAATAGATTATATTTAGTGCATAACTGCACATGTTACGAAAAGTTTTGGAAGATTATGTTTTGAAAGTACAATTTCCAAAAAGGAGGAACAACAAAAAAATTGTGGATCCATTTGACAAATCTATGCTTATCATGCACGAATAATAGACAAAATTATATAAATTGGCAGTTACCTACTACTACAATAATTGGTTATCTAATTCTAAATTAAATATGTAATTGTTTTACACTTTCCTTCATTGATTTCCATCGACACTTAACATGCCTTTTATTTTAACCATGTGGCATGCATTCGTAGGAAATAGTACATTGTTATCCAAGGCGTGAAAGTTACTTATTTACGGCCCGAGACGGGGTTTGGCGCCCGTAACGTAGTGAGGGCGCTAATAGTTCGAGGGACTAAATAAGTAATTTACCCGAGGTAAACACTGTGCTTTTCATTACGAATACGAGGAAAGAAAATAAAATTAACAACATAAATAGCTAAAGAAAAAATTTGTGTAGATCGGATTGTCACTTTGCCGCTTGTTTTTTTTTTAATTTTTGTGCTGTGGTCGTCCAGCTATACAGCCAGGATTTTTCATGTTCACTATTTAAAAAAAAACGTGGGAAAGTGGCAAAGATTTTGTCGAAATCTGTGATATTTTAGAGAAATAGTTGAAACTAACTTATTTTAAAGTCATTATTTATATTCTTAATACTTAACTTTATGTTATTTTAATTTTAAGTTGCTCTGTAATTTCGTGGCTGTATAGAAATTTTGAACATGGTTCAATAGAAATGTCAAAATAGAACTAGTTTTTTTTTCTTAAATTTGACAGCTGTCAGTTGAAAGCGATTTTCCCTAGGGCGGCAATGGATAACTTTCAAACGGCTAATCAGACATGTAATGACCTACTTTCAGAGTATGAGTAATGAAAAGTCACTTACATCATCGTGAACTGTTAAGTTTCACTACAATCTACTAGGGCAACTGAACAAGCGAAGAGTTTGCACGTGCCAAGAAAATGGCGCAATGCATTCGTATGCAGTTCGAAAGAGGTATAGCTGCTCGCGAGTGTAAAAAGGATAGCCATAATAATGTGCATGTGTGCAGCTACTCCCAATGCGATAATCATGTATAAATTGCATGAATCTACGTCTGTATGCAGTTACGAGACGTTCACAGATTCGATTGGCTGTCAACTTTGTTGTGGTGCATGTGATTTGTTATTCAATGTCATAACAGACGAGTTTACATGGATCTAAATATATATTCTGATCGAATAACAAATAAAACGACACATATAAAAGAACTAGTTGAATTAATTTGTTTCTGAATATATCAAACTTTGATAAGTATTCAATTCACTGCAAAACCGATTGTGGTAGGTCAAGTGCAATGCAAACTAAACTATGGAAAATTTTCAGTACATTGAATATAATGAAGTCGACCACGATTGTAGTTCCGTAGAATT
This sequence comes from Agrotis exclamationis, assembly GCA_950005045.1. Classification (NCBI taxonomy): domain Eukaryota; kingdom Metazoa; phylum Arthropoda; class Insecta; order Lepidoptera; family Noctuidae; genus Agrotis; species Agrotis exclamationis. The sequence continues at coordinate 13,437,276 of OX465423.1, read as the reverse complement.
ACAAACGCTTAAGTTAAAAATGACTACGAAATTACATATCCTCAATAAAACGACGCGATTTTCTTTTTTTTTCTAGTATATTTTCAAATACAGCTACGTTACTTATTTATAACAAAACATTTACGTAACAGATTTTGTCTTAAATTGATCCAGTAATTAAAACAAAATTATTTAGAACTTCTGTATGTAGACCGTTCACGTATTAAATGCATTTGCGTTATGTACTTATGCAAGCGGCTCGACGCAATTGACGTCGTTGTGACGACGATAGGGCGACGTCGACAAGCGATCGCCTCGCGAGTTATGTGCTCCTAGTGGCGAAGGTTCGTTTACTATACAACCCTTTTCTGGTCCTAAAAGCATCTGAAAAGGACTTGTTCAATGTGTGTCGTTTAGAAATCATTTCCATTGTATTTAAGCTGGTTATCTCGTAGCTTTCTGCGTTTCCTACAGCCCATACAAATTCACATTTTCAGTGTATTTTTCACCTGCCTTTGCTTGTGCCAACACATTCTCAATCGGTTATTATTTTTTCAAGTACTTTTTTTTTATTAATTGGAAGAAACGTCTTTTTTTTTTAATGAAGAGTTATTGAATTACCAATTTAAATGTCAAGTACATATATTTGACTTCTTTAGCTGGAGCCCCATACCAGCTCAACATGCAGGTTTCATCTGGTTGTGTTCATCGTAGGTGGTGAGGGAAGGGTCTGAAAAGATTGCTGCTGCTTTCTGGATCTTTGGCGATATCAAAAACAACTTTCCTAATGTGAAAAGGTAAAAATGATTTTTCCCAAATTACAGACATTCAAGAGCAGATACCTCGAAAACTATACAAGATATCGAAATGCTCACTGAATAAAACTTACGGTTTCCCAGATATAAGCGAAAAACCAAAAAATGGTAACTTCAACCGCCCCCACCCACCCCACCCCCCTCCCCCACAGCTCAAGGGCTTGGAGCGAGGACTTTTGATATGTTCACCTCATAATTACTCCAAATTAAGTTTCGTAGTCAAAAATTGTGTTCCAAGACATTCCCTCTATAATTGTTCGTTGACTGAGCTACACATGAAGATTTTAATAAGGAAAACTCGAAAACGTTCGAGGTTTAATTTATTCATCCATTTTTTACGTAAGCAAGATCAACGTCTTTTAATAAAAAGTTGCCTCACACCAGACACGGAACAACAGCCTGCAGGCCATACAAATATGTATATGTGTTCTGTACGGGAATCGAACCCGCAACTCGAAGCATAGCAACTGCACCAACCGTGCTGAACTACGACTTGGATTGAGTATCTCATGTATAAAATAATTATTTTAACCATATTTTCTAAAGAAAAACTTGTATTACAAGGTTATTTGAAATGATCACCTTGTGTGATAAAATCACATATCGTGTACATTATTTATTTAATAGCTGTTCCTTGTTGTCGTTACCTGATAGAAATACAACAAAGTAGTACACATAAATACCTTAATATGACTATGATATTTTCTTCGTATACAGCGAACTACCTTTTAAAAATACAACAATTTAGTTTATTATTTTTAGTCGAACATAAGGTCAATGAAACCAGTTGAAATAGGTACTTGGGAACGTTTTTAGACGAACACTATGCTGTCACAATATTGAGTCACGTTCCGTGGGCACAGCGTGGGCTTCAGTTATGGTAACTAAATTATTACCTGTATCTGAACTGTTCCGATAGATTAACGTTTATGGATTAAACGAAATTAATGTGTGTGCCCAAGTCCAAACAAATATTATGAGGAAAATAGATTATAATATTAAGAGTATTAATTTTATTTTCTTAATAAAAAATAAAAACGTTACAGTTACAAAGAAAATCGAAAAGAAAAATATTTTCTTTTGAAATATGTTATGTATAATTTTTATCCGGTGATACTAGCATTCTTCAATGCCAGGCCGAGTTTGAATGTATGTGGCATGTTTGGGAGCTCTTTATTTTTATCCGGCCGTTCATTGACCCAGTCCTCAAACAAACAAATGTGTAATATCGTTACAGAAACATCTCGTCTCTCTCGTCTCATCATCTATCCGGAATAGAATGAATTTGGGAGCTAAAACTGTTTTGTTTCACATACCAACATAATTTTGTGTGATAAGTTCGAAAAACTAGACATTTGCTATGTAATGTCGCCTAGTTTGTGGAATCAGAAAAACATTTTGAGACCAATATTTCTTAATCATTGTGAAGTCCTAAAATTGAAATAAACATAATTATAATCCTGAATATACACCGTGTTCTTCACGTTATCTATAAACTTTAGCAAATACTTCTATGGCTTTTACAAATCAAATCCAACAAAGGAAGTAGTACTTAAAAAGGCTTCGTTACAAAGATATTTGTAATTTCATTTAATGAAATTTAATTGAGCTATGCAGTGAGAAAGTATCTTAATTTGGCCTATGTTGCCGCTTAGTGCAATTAAAATGATAAATCTATCAAATACTATTTGCATTTCATTTGTTTCAGCCCGCCAAATGTTATGAATGAAAATACGACGTTGCCAATTCGGATAAAGAGGCATGCATATCGGGTTATTTACGTCTAGGTATTTAGTTTGTATGAAAATTAACAAAAAATAAAAAATAAGAATTTATTAATGTGTCCATAATGAAAAATGCTTACTTCCGTGGTTTGAACATCTGGTCGAAGTTTATGTATATCGTCCGGAACACGGTGTATAAGTCCCAAAGTTTTTCTTCATTGGTTGGTATTTCAGTTCCAGGAAGAACATTTTATCATTTTCCGCCTAAGTAGGTACCTCGCGGTCCCTGGAAAATGCTCACCCTGCCAGCTACACGGCATCCTGTCCTTGGAGCTGGCCAAGGCCGATGTGCCGTGAGGCAGGGGAGGGGGCTCCGACTACATCGGGCTTTTGTCTGTGAACAACCTTGTTACGACGTACCTACGTTATTTCATTTGCGCCAATAAATACGAGCTTTGAATTTAATTACCGGGTTTTAGTGTAAACTATTGAGTGGTCGTTTTATCTGTATTTGCTCGTTAAAATAACATAAAATAGAAAATGTTATCTTGTATTTCTAGTGACCTTGATGCCAAAATTATAAACGTTAAACCACCTAAGTTAAACACGACCCGCAAGAATCCAAAAATAGATCCCTATTTTAAAATACCTTCTGTTTTTAGATGTAGAGCATCAATAAAGACAAGGAATATCGGTAATGTTATAATTTAACACGATGTTACGTATAAATGTAGCTGCACTTGATAGTAGTAGTAAGGAACCTTGAGCACGGATATTAAATTCAATTCCGGGTGCATCCCAGCCCGGATCGATCGGCCGTGACTATGGCAACGCGGAGCGGAGTGCGTGGGTCAGGGGCGCCGCACCCGCTCGCTTCCATGTTCGCTCGTCTAACACACTTATGCAACTACTATGATCCTCCTCCCGACTTTGTCGACTTGAGAATCGCAGCAGTGCATTGTCAAGGTTTTATACATTTGTTTGCAGAGAATGTAAATTGTTTTTAATGCATGTCTGGAAACTATAGAATTTAATTATTGAGGCTTTTTCAGTCTATAAATCGGTCTGTGCACTGAAACTATTGTTGATTGCCACGGAATCCCCTCGAGGGCGAGCAAAGAAAACCAAACAACATTGTATTCTTTTTTCTTTCAGACATTATTTTTTTCTGTCTGACTCTTCGTAATGGGTTCAAATGAAACGATGCAGTTTAATCGGCTCGACTCAGTCTCCTCTGAATATTGCCAAGTTTTATAACGGATTAGCATCTGCGCCAAATTGTTTTAAAGAAAAAAGAGACAGACACCACTATTTAAATTATGTCAACTTTTAAATTTTTCAACTTTCAACAAGATAGTAAAGATAAAAGCAGTAGTCACTTTGATATACTAGTATAAGTACAAATGTGTACTTAATATTATGTTCATATATTTATTTGTAGGTAGGTACTTCTCAAAGGTAAAATGATTGCTTTCATGCAGCCTTTTTCGTTGAGTGAATGTCAAGAAAAGAAAAACAGTAAGAAAATTTTGAAGATTCCACACAGACAAAGTATGGATAATTCTGGAAAACAAACTTTAGTAATTGGAAGTGAGTCTACTCTGTAAATTATTTAACAAACAATACCTATCTAAATTTAATATAACATGCAGAAATATTAATCTATACATATAATAAATCTGTAGAAGGGTCAATTCTGTACATTGAAAATATTGAAAAAATAAAAAGCGGGGGGTGTTGCTGGATCGATACCAAACCCAAATATGTGATAAAAAAAAAATTGTCTGTCTGTCTGTCTGTCTGTCTGTCTGTATGTGCAGGCATCACGTGAAAATTAACGGTTCGATTTCGATGAAACTTGGTATAATTATACCTTATTATCCTGGGCATAAAATAGGATACTTTTTATTCTGGAAAAATACGTAGAAAAAAATCTTATTTTTCAGTTTTATTCATAGACGTTGTTCTGTAGAACCGCGAACACACGTTGCATTACCCGCAGTGGATTCAGCGCCGTAACCTGTAGCGCCGAAAGTCGGATTTGGCTTGAACTGTTTGCGGCACACGCGGGCCACGCCTCCCCGACTCCTATATAAGGAGCCGCGTTCCGCGCCGCGCGATGCATATAAATTCTGAATTTTGATGCGAGCGGACGTGTCCAGTGTGGCGAGCGGTCGTTCGTGGAATTAATATTGTATGCGTGTCATTTTAAACCAAGCTTTTCAGCGCGACCTTTTTGATTACTGTTCCGATCAGTTATTTGTAAATACAAGGTCGGAATTACTATGAAAAAAATACTTACTACAGAACGCGAGCTCAACAGCAGTAGCTCAATAGAGGGATCTCCTTAATTATTATAGGCTTAGCCGTATTTGGGTCCAATAGATATTTATAAGATGTCATTGTCAGAGTTACTCAAAATGGAGAAATAAACCATCCACACGAAGACCGACATCCGCGCGGACGGAGTCGCGGGCGGAAGCTAGTCCTAAATAAATTACTACAAAGCAACGAAAAACTTCTCAACGCTGTCAGCCGTAGATACTAGTAAAGATTTTTTATCTATTTATTTAAATTGCTTTAAATCAAGTAAATGATTTCTTATGGAACATTTTATAATTAACTGTTGACAGAAGTCAAGAACCCGATTTGGTTTCCGACATCAATCTTCTTTTGAAAATTTATTTATTATGGAAGATGCAATCATAAGAGTCGTGAATTAGCTTTGAACTCATACCACTGTTATGTGGACGGACAAGGCTGAGTACACCCTTGGTCGGGTGCCAATTGTGGACCCACTTCATGGTCACCTTAAAAAACCAGCAATCGCTACGATTTATATTTCTTTTACGTCAGGGAAAAATGGAACGGAATGAGAATATTGTCTCCGTATAATAATGTAAGCTGGCTATTAATCACTTGGCTTGGCACTATGTAATTCAATATCTGAAACATGTTCATATGCAAATTTATATGTACCAAACGTGTACATTTTCCAAATGCAAATCTGTCAATATCGAGTGTCAAGGATAATATTGATTGTATGTACTATTGAAGATAATAAACAATAGAATGATAAGTGTGGCTGTTACACTTTCATTGTGCCTGTTTATGTACTTAGGTTAGTTAGTCATGTCATCGTTAGAGCTACTTGGGTTTTTGTAATGAAGGATTAGCGTCACTTCACCTTGAAAAGTTAAAAATATTAATTAATCAAAGAACTATGTGTACCTACCTACCTATTATGATTGCGTTATGTTTTTATTACATTAAGGCATAAGGCACCTCAAACAACGTTTGTAACATTGCTGATTTCTTATCAATGACCTTCATACAACTCTCGGACTTGCACAATCACACAAATACAAAACTATAATACATTTTCTGATATTGTCTGCTTCTGTTTATTTTAGTAGGTGATTTTTTGCCGAAGTTACAGTTAAATACGAACATACTGACAATACTACAGGAATATACATAGATATGTTTAATTTATGTACTCGTGTGTACGAATCAAAACAGGAAGCGTAATTATTTAAAAACGGATTGTCTTATTCTCCCAGAATAACATGTAGGTAGGCACTAACAAAACAAAGAGTTTAGGAAAGTTTGTAGTTTATGAAGGCCAAAAACTAGCAGTAATTTGATTATTGATTTAAAATCTAATAGTTTGTAAGTCAAACAAAGTTAGTATTACAAACACATTTTTCATGAAGTAACCAGGCAAATAGACGTTGTGTACTGGCAACACGACACTCCTTTCATGAACTTGTAATCGAAAATTGATGGAGCATGTGCTTCGAAAATATGTGCGGCCGTGACCCCTGTGCGGTCACGGTAGCGAGGGTGGAGCGGGACGGGTTCAAAGCGAAGGCCAGCGCCGCGCGCCCGCGCCAGCCAGCCAGGGGGCGCCGACCACCAAACATTAATATACCTTTCACAGTTTCAGACGTTTCCATACCAACTGCTAAAAGCCTTTCAGGAAAACGCCTCACCGAGCAATTAGTGGATTCACGAATGAGTTGTTATGAAACAATTTATAAGTGTTACGAGTGACGCTTCGCGACCTCGGCCAAGGTTGCGAGCCAACACTTCCCTGTGTACTCAGTCGTTTATAGCGTACATACTTATGTAAATCTATACATGGTAGGTATAATCAGAGCAAATCACATGCCCAGTTTATTGTTTTCCGGGATATATTTTATAAGAACATGTAAAATAGCTGGATCATTTTTCAATAATATATGATTCAGTTTCCACGAATGTTTCCGGTTCATTAGGAGTAACTTTATATAGCACTGTGAATAATTTAATCAGAAAATTCTCAAACACGTGCTTGTATCGCAGAAAAGTTAAACTGTCCTTCAAGAAATATTATATTATCGATCCGACAGGGTCGTTAAAAATGACGCTGTCGTTGGTTTAAAATCCTGTATTAACATTATAATAATGCTCGATAAATAATGAGATATATATCTGCCACTAGAATCAGCAGGAAGTAATTTGCTCACTCAGAAGGTTATGGCGATATGATAACACATCATTTGCGCTATAGCTGAATCTTTGCACACACATTATTCACGTACGCATAATTATAGTTCAGCTAACCCTGAAAAACAGAAAATCATGATTACAGCATGTGCTGTTTTTCAAATTACTATGTTTGTTTAACGCATGATAGCTTTGTCAACTCCATTGATCCCTTTCCTTGGGGATTCCTTTAATTATAAATTTTTAATTATGATTTCCATTTTGTCACTCATAAGTGCTGCTGGTAATTATTAATTGAAGGAGCACGCAGTATCGCGTGATTCATCTGACGGATTGCTGTCAAACCGTTTAGCGCGTCCGAGAGGGTTCGCATTAAGTGGAGTGCAGGGGTCGCGCGCACCTGCTGCGCCCGCGACGCTGACATTGCCAGATAAGATACGGCTATTATTTTGTCACTGCTATCGGTCCAATGTCACAGTGACCTTAATGACACCAAATGACGCGCCGCACACGAACGTCGTTGTGACCTTGCGATATTTATCTAATCTTATTCGCGAAAATATTGTTAGCACGATTATTTTCCATATATGTCAGTGTTTACATAGGACGTATATGTAGAACAAAGGAGTTGTTTTAAGAATGTTCAAGTTCAAGCGTATTCTAAATGATTCGCGTTTTACATTTTGATAAAATTTTCCTTATGCAACCTACTATCATCAACCAATGATTTAAAAACGAAATAAGTACTAGAATTATTGAATTTAAAAAATAAATAAAAGAAAAATCTAAGAATTCGTTTTGCTTTAGCTTTGATTTTCTATTTGGATTTGCATTCAGGTTGCTAGTTATATCTTTAGCAAATATTAATAGAGGATTTTCTCTTTCTTTTTTGTCGTATGTTTTCATTTTCTTTTTGTACTATTTCGTTTTATTTTTCAATCGTTTTTTAGAATTTATTAAATCCTTGTGAGCATTACCGAGTTACCTCTGCATGTAGGGTTTGTAGGTATGAATCTTTATAAAACGTGAGAAAGCGATGCAGAGTAACATATTTTTAGATGACGGATCACACAAGAGGCACGTGCGTTTTCCAACTGAAAACGTGAGCACGTTTTTTCTCAAGAAGTTGGTCAGCAGATGTCTACTGTCTTTGAACACTGGAGTAGTTCATAATTTTTTTTTACATCGTTAGTCTATCATCTTTAGAGCCTCTATAAAAACAAATGCCACATGCATGTATGATGGAGAATCACTTGAGTTGAGGATGGTTCAACCGATGTACCAGTTCCTTTTGTTGTGTTCTCAAAAAATTAATAAGGCAATATCTGTCTGAAAGATTTTTTTCTTTTTTGTTAAGCGTATTTTCTTCAGTAGAAAATTGCAAAGATGGGAACGGAGGGAGCACTAGCCTTTCAACCCATGAAAAAAAAAATTAAAGCAGATGGTAAAATAAAATAATTCACGCGACGCACGTTAGGTAGGTACTTAACTGAAAACCAGTTAGATACTGTATTTAGAATTAAGTTAGCTATTTAATAAAAATCCCACGTCCTTCAAAGAAAACAAAAAAGAAGGTCAATTTAACTTAGCGCTATTTTCATGAACCCTCCGGGTCCTTTTGCCCGTTTGGATTCCAGGAAAAGTTAAAAATAAATCCTTCTAATTATGGTTTAGTTGTTCAGATAACCGTGAGTTATAAGTTAACTAATCAGTGCAATAATATATGTGTCGTTTATTTAATAAGTGCGACCTTCGTGACGTGTCGTCATCACCCGGAAATTGCTGTGTGGCAGTAGTACGCTGTTACAATTTTCCGAAGCAGGAAGTATGAATTCATAGCGGCCAAGGCGATGTTAAATTATTATACGCAATCATTTTGTTATAGGCATTACCTGATGTTCTGAAGGTTAGCGCAAATGTTACCTAAATACCACTAGATCTTCTTTACATAAAAAATCATTTTTTTCTTTTTAATCTTGTTTAATTAAACATATGACATTATACAGGCACTCAATTTGTACATCTATATTTTGCGTCTTAGGTCGACTCGTTTGATCAGTAGTTAAACTATTTATTCAATTCCATAAATTTTTTTCACTAATCGGATTTTAACAATAGTTAGTTTAACTAAAAATTAAATAACACGGCAATAAAAAAATCCGTTATCTTATGTTTTTAGGGTTCCCTATACACTGTGACTACGGAAAAAAGCGGAGGAAAGTTATCCCAAATACTTGGTTGAAACTTTATTTCGAGTTGATTAATAAGGGGATTGTATTTTTGTTTCATTTTGTCCCTTGCATTTATTTTTCCATTTACTTTACAGTGTTATAGGTTTGAGATATAATTAAAGTTGTGTTGAATTATATTGGATGGTCCACATACTTTTTTTTTTGTTTTTTATGTAGTTATTCATCAAAAGAGTCCTTCCTTGTATGGAGCGAAAGGAACTGTCAGTTTCTTACTGTCTAAACTCCACGGGGTTCCATCAATAGCCCTTTAGGTTCCAGGGTCACGGTTACCTGTTTAGACAATCCCGCGACCCCGGCAGGTGATGTTCCACGTGCTTGAGTTCAATTAATTACTTGCAGCCAAGTTGCAGCTTGGCAGCTTGTAAGGAGTGTTAACGTTTCCATATAATTATTCCGGATTGAATATAAAACCAGCATTTTAAACAAAGGTATTTTAACTTCGCTCCTGATTTTGGCGTAATTTGAATTTCTCTCCATGAAAGTAAAAAATCAAGTAGATCTGCATGGAATACATAAAACCTAGTAAAAGTTTTCCGTTTCTTTTTAGGTCACGATCAAAATGGTAAACATATTATTATTGTGTTTTGGTATTCTTCTTTTTATTTTCGCCGATTTAACATTTATAAGTTTGCCAAATAAAAACAGCATGATTTTCTGCAAATACTTGCGGATAGTTTACAATTTATTATGATAAATTAGGTACCACGCCTAACAAAATCAAAGTCATGCCGTTTTACAAACTGAAATTGGAAATGGCTGAGATTTTCATGAAAATTTGAACCCCATTCTTACCATATGCCGCCGCCCGCGCTGTCTGCGTCTGCTGTCCGTCTATTATTTCGGTCTGTCCGTCTATTATTTCGGTATGCGCAACTCCGAGCCACACTTACTCGTACATTTGGCACATTATTTAGTGCTAACCCGATTTTAGTTTGCCAGATTTGTGGTTTGTGGTGGCTATTGAATGATGGGTTTTAGTCAGTACGATTCTGACAATCCCTTCAGCTCTGCCCTGAGCGACAGGACACGTTGTTAGTAAAACTAACTTCGTAAAAGTCAAACATAATTATGTAAATGCAGGTTTCTGAAATAGATCTAGCAAGTTTTTTATTTGTATGTTTGCAAATATTTTTCTATGTATGTAAACATACACACAACATCGTTATTATGTGTATGTCTACAGTGATATCATATTCTCAGGTCTGAGATAATAGGATAACGGAAATATAGACCAAGATAATATCAAAATGCACTTCAACAATCCTTGACTAACATCTATATTAGAAACTGACCTTCACAAGTTTACAATGCGTACCTTTGAAAGCTTCATTGACAAAAGGTCATTCAATTAAATTATTTCTTTGCAACCCATTCATAATGGTCTGCGGACGGCGAGTAATGGGTGGCTCACAGTGCGATCATGAACCATGCCCGGGTCGACGGCGGCGCGTCGTGTTACACGCCCGCCTCAAAGAGCTGTCAGCAATCTGATGGGGCCCCTTAGAGGGTCAAAGCCTGCCGCGGTCGCGGGAGTGTCTTATCAGGTAAAGTGGCCCTGGATTTTAGCCAGTATAAGTCTGACCGTCCTGTCCTGGGTGGGGGACTCATTAGATGATTCAAACACGTAAAAAAAGAAGTTGGTCTGCTTAGATAACAATCTGGAGACAAAGGTTAGACAAGGCTCTAACAAGGGTCCCTGAACTACCTGTTCAAGATCTCTGCTCCATTTTCATTTATTTTTTTATTCAGGAAATATCAGTTTTTGTTGTACTCGTACTATTTTATACAAGCAAATATACAAAGAATTTGACCAACTTTGTCATTCGATCATTTTCTGGAGCATGATTTTCTGACCAAATTGATCATTTTCTGGAGCTTGTTGGAATGGCTTTACATTGGGTATGGGTTTACATTGCAAGAAGAGAAGAAAATAAGCTATAATCATGATGAAGCTCCAAGACAGCTGTTACTTATAGATTTTACAACAGCTATCAATGGTGATAATTATATGGACAATATTCAGAAGACTTATTTTAATGGTAAGTTTAGTGTTCGACTTTGTAGGTGCGTTCTAGGAATTTAGTTTTATTCTCTTCAAAGCAAAATTTGAAGTGAAATACTTTATGATGTTTCGTCTTATGACATACCGACACGCAGAGATCGTGTCTCACAGAGACAGCTTACCCTTTTGAAAAGAACGAAGTCTATATGTATGAACTTTATAGTGTGACTACAGCTATGTATCTATACACAGTATAGTATATTTATTATCTATCTATAAAGAAACGATGTGTATGCTCATAAAACATAGACATGAACAAAAAAAACATTAAACATTTTACGTGTATCTTCCGCTATTTTGTTGTTATCAAATACAAGGTCAAAGGTGAATGAAAAAGTATACAAACTTCCGTAAGCCAAAAAACAAGAAAAAATTTAATACATAATAACATTTAAATAATTATTTGTTAATTTAGGTACCTAGGTAACTAATTATTTTGTTTTAGTTGCGCAAACTAAATGAGTTCCTTTAAATCCCCCGTTATCTGCGTTACGTATGTTTATAACAAAACTATTACCTACGCAAACTTACGTCAAAATAAAATTATAGCGTCACGTGAACTGACACGCTACTGGATCTAGTAATAGATGGGTGCTGTAAAATAAATACCTATGTACTCACACATCGAGTCAAAATATTTTTGTTTTGACTGAACTAGATGACTTCTTGTTGCTCGTAGCCTCGTAGCACCTCTACGCGGCGTAGTCCATCATAAGAATTGTGGCAACATGCATAAGATGTTGTTGACAGTTTAATAGTTGGGAACTTACCTAGATCTGGAATGGAGCTGGATGGTTCCTCGAAGGATGGCGGCTTGTGCAGACGTGGTGGCGGCGGTGGCGGCGGCGGCGGCGGTGGACGCATGCACTGGATCACGGAATGCGTGGGCGTCATGCTAGGCGCCGTCAGCAGCACGGGCGCGCGGAACTCCTTGCCCGGGGGCGCCGGCAGCTCCAGCCTCCTCGCTCCAGGAAGCATCTCCGTCTCATACACCATGTCCATCGGCTCGCGTTTAGGAGATAACTTAGGATAGCACTGCATCGTTCCTTAAATAAGTTAAGTCACTACGTCTATTAAATTGTCTATTATAGTCTCGGAAAACTGTATTTACCGGCTACTATAAAACTATCAATTACTCCACAAAAGTATCTAAAGTGAATTCACATGCAATACGGAAATCTTCTTAGAGATGGGACATTTCAGCGCATTGTTTACGTAGATCGAGTACAAGTTGAAGGGCAAGTATCGGCCGGGCGCCGTGGTTCGAGCGCGGTTTCGTGCGTGCGCGGCGCGCCGCTCGACTCGCGAGACTCGTTCGCTCGCCGCGGCCAACTTTCTCTCACTGGCGTGGCGGGCGGTCGCAGCCGGACGAAAGTGAATCTGCAGCGTGCGCCCCTCGCCCTCTCCCGCCCTCAGGTGTCCTGCACCGCCCGCCCAGCGCCGCCGCCACCGCCGCTGCAACGCCCATCCGACATCAACTTTAACCTTAACTGTGACCTTTACGGGAGTGCACTGCACTCACGATACACCTTACTGAATTACAAATAATTCAATGTAAACACAATTGAACAAAAAAAATGAAGCTATTTAATTATTTATCATCCAAACACCCGGTCACACGACCACGTCAACACTTGAACGTATATGGACGGCAGCACCAAAAATAAATCAGAGAGCATGGAGTGATACAACTTTTTGTGGTTGACGAATTAATTACGGTGCATGTCGCCCTTGAACTTGAGTACGGTGACGTAAGTAGATTCGAGGCTAACATTTAAATATTCAACGCGTTAATAGTACCAGCACCTACCTAAATAGCTAATTGTGTATGAAATGATAGATTTATTATAGACCAATCGAGTATTTACGAAATAAAATCAGCGAAATTGTAGTTGTACAATAAAAATAATTATAATTTGATTGTAGTTGACCTCCGTTCTTCCAATACATTTATTTATTTAAAAACAACAAACGAGTTTATCATTTTTATACTTTTGTTATATTTTTTACAAAATCAAGAAACACTCACTTTCCCGCTCAAAAACTTGTACCTACCTGTTTTAAAAATACTTTTAAAATACTTATTTATGTATTCGTACATAGGGAGATAAGAGGTTAATTAGATATCTATATTCAAATATTTTTCACTTTAACATTCCCTTAATTGAAACCAGTTACAAGAAGATATAAGCTAAACCCTGAAATATCATTATGAAATGAATATCAAGAACAAATCGTGACTTTCAGTTTTCATACCAAATTCAATACCGAACTGGTTGTTATTTATCATATTCATAAAAAGCCCTTGAAACAATCCATTTCAGCTATTATAGAAACCTGAAATATTTGAACCTGAACTATTCACAATGTTTTCATTAAGAATTTTTGATTTTCAGGCGATATCTTAAATTAACTCGGTCAGTGTTAATGCCGCGAGATAAGACGTAACAGCTATTATCACTTCCGCGAAGCAAGGAATGATACAGTGTGCTCGATCGATGCTTGCTGGACAAACGAGCACGCTTACTGATAACAACTGATAACAATCTTGTAGATATCACACCGACTGGACACGAGTAAAACTGTTATGTGCTTTATAGAACAGTTTTTTATCGCCGATATAAGATAATACACGATTTTTTTATCATCTCATGACGTGCACGATAGGACATTAGTGAGGCTGATACAGCATGATGCTCTGGTGATTGTATTTCTGTACTTTTAAATATGCATCTAATATCACTTTCTGAGAAAGTATATCGAGACTTTCCATATCTTCTACGGGGCCTTATTCAGAAGTCTCTCGTCAATGGAAATTTTTATGTAATGCATTGTCCAACAGTATTTTTTTCTGAAATTTTCCACATTTCCGAGTATTCTAATAAAATCCTATGCTTTTTAAAACGGCTTTAAAAAGGAAGAGATTCTCAATTTGTCAGAATCTTTTCTTTATATCGCATCTTTGAATACCGAACAAAACAGTGCCTTGTTTTGAACTTATCGTAAATATGCGAAAGTAAGTTTGTTAGCCATTCAAGCCTTAACCGAATGAGAGATAAATGGGAGCATTGAAACAGTTATCATTTATAACCTATATTAAGGGAACTCAAATGACATCTCTACTATATAAAAATAAGTCGGGTTTTCCTTCCTGACGCTATAACTCCAGAACGCACGAACCGATTTCCACGGTTTTGCCTTCGTTGGAAAGGTCTCGGGCTCCGTGAGGTTTATAGCAAAGAAAATTCAGGTAAAAAAAATAACAAAGCCAATTGGTGGCGAAACGGAGTTCGCCGGGTTTGCTAGTTTACTTATATAAACAACTTTTTTCGTTTTTTCAAGCTCGTTTTTCTCAATTTGCTCACACTTCTGAATCATTCAGATGATCTCTCAGATAGTCCAATGAAATGTGGATGACATTTTGGTATTATTAATATTTTTATTTGTAGCAATATTTGCTACGAAAATCAATATTAAAAGGGGTCTCAAAAAATTTTATTTTAGAACAAGATGACCAACAGGTTACGACGACGTTGATGTGTATCCTGCCATTGATGTATGCTATGTATTTCTTCTTAAAGTTATGGTGTTGCTAGCGCATCAGTCAGCTTCAGGTGGTTACTGACTGTAACCATCATAGCCTAATAAAGTTTAGCCCTAGGCGCTAGATAATACTGTGCTTTTACATATTATTATTCATAGTGATGTTCACACTCATGAGGTGATCAGGGAATTAGACCTAAAACATAACATAACCTCACAATTGTAAACTTTCACGGGTTAGGCAGTGTTACAGCAATCCACACTATATCTCTACTATTCTACTAATATTATAAATGCGAAAGTAACTCTGTCGGTCTGTCTCGCTTTCCTGCTAAAACTACTGAACCGATTTAAATGAAATTTGGTACCCAGATAGTTTAGAGCCTTAGAAAGGACATAGGCTTTTTATTGCGGAAAGGGGGTTTTAAGGGGTAGAAAGGGGGAATGAAAGGTTGTTTGGAAGTATTGTCATTTTTAAAGCTAGAATGGTGAAACTATAACATAATATTATATAGCAATGACATTTTAGCAAGATTTGGTCTACCTGATGAGCACTCTCTGTTAACGTTTAAAAAATGAAGATATGGAACACCTGATGTGGAACTCCAAGAGCCCAGCTACACTATAACATAATACAGGAATGACGTCTTAGCAAGAGTTGTTCAGCCTGATGAGCATTCTCTGTTGACGTATGAAAATTGAAGATCTGGAACACCTGATGTGGAACTCCAAGCGCCCAGCTACACTATAACATATACAGGAATGACGTCTTAGCAAGAGTTGTTCAGCCTGATGAGCATTCTCTTTTGACGTATGCAAATTGAAGATCTGGAACACCTGATGTGGAACTCCAAGAGCCCAGCTACACTATAAGATAAATAGGAATGACGTCTTAGCAAGAGTTGTTAAGCCTGATGAGCATTCTCTGTTGACGTATAAAAATTGAAGATCTGGAACACCTGTTGTGAAACTCCAAGAGCCCAGCTACACTATAAGATATAAAGGAATGACTTCTTAGCAAGAGTTGTACAGCCTGATGAGCATTTTCTTATGATATGTGAAAATTGAAGTTCTGGAACAACTGATGTGGAACTCCAAGATCCCAGCTACACTATAAGATATAAAGGAATGACTTCTTAGCAACAGTTGTTCAGCCTGATGAGCACTCTCTGTTGATGTATAAATATTGAAGATCTGGAACACCTGATGTGGAACTCCAAGCGCCCAGCTACACTATACCATATACAGGTGACGTCTTAGCAAGAGTTGTTCAGCCTGATAAGCATTCTCTTTTGACGTATGCAAATTGAAGATCTGGAACACCTGATGTGGAACTCCAAGAGCCCAGCTACACTATAAGATAAATAGGAATGACGTCTTAGCAAGAGTTGTTAAGCCTGATGAGCATTCTCTGTTGACGTATAAAAATTAAAGATCTGGAATACCTGTTGTGGAATTCCAAGCGCCCAGCTACACTATAACATATACAGGAATGACGCCTTAGCAAGAGTTGTTCAGCCTGATGAGCATTCTCTGTTGACGTATGAAAAATTGAAGATCTGGAACACCTGATGTGGAACTCCAAGAGCCCAGCTACAATATAAGATATAAAGAAATGACTTCTTAGCAAGAGTTGTACAGCCTGATGAGCATTTTCTTATGACATATGAAAATTAAAGTTCTGGAACACCTGATGTGGAACTCCAAGAGCCCAGCTACACTATAAGATAAGTAGGAATGACGTCTTAGCAAGAGTTGTTCAGCCTGATGAGCATTCTCTGTTGACGTATGAAAATTGAAGTTCTGGAACACCTGATGTGGAACTCAATAATGAACAAATGATGATTTTACCACGCAAAAAAAAAGTGCATAGTTATGACGGGCCCCCCTCTAGAAGGGCCAAAGCTTGCCGGGGTCGCGGGACTTATACCATTACCGTGACCCTGGAACGTAAAGGGCTAATGACGGACACCGTGGATTTTATTCAGTACAAGTCTGACAGTTTTTCCCACCCTGCCCTGGGCGGGAGGACTCATTTGGTGATTTAACCATGCTAAAAAAAAAAAGTGCATAGTTATGCACTTTTTGACAGTTATTTATAAATACCGTACCTACAATAAGAGGCGACTGGCGACCTCATTGCCAAAAGTCGGGAACTAATCCAGACTTCATGCCGCTACTAGGAAATTCATAATACAAAATAGCAAAACCACTTTGCCTGACCTGGGAATCGAACCCGGGACCTCATGATTAGCAGTCGCACTTACGATCAACGAACCAGGAGCTATTATGTTTAAGCCCTTATAAGTCCCATATAATAAGAGCGAACCTATTGCCACCAAAGAGGCACAAATCCTGTCAGGTTACCACTGAATTTGTGGATTATTGGGAATTTGGACCCTAGGAACCGAACACTAAACTAGTTGTTAAATAGCAGCGCTTGGGGCTGCTAGACCATCGATGAATAAGGTTATGTTATAATTAAGGTTTTGTTTACTTTGCTTTTTTATCAACTGAAGTAAAAATAGTTTAAATAGTACCTATATTATATTTGTCCACCTACACATGAATTCAAAAGTTCAATGAGCTATTATTTTAAATCGATTTCTGACGTCTTTCTGCTTTTCAGTATACTATACGATTACTATTAAGAAAAATCAAAAGAGCAGTAATACTGAAACAGACCTGAAATTAACTCAGGTGAACTAGGACACAGACATTCGCTACACAAAGAAAACAAGTGCATGTAGAAACGTTTCAATTTTCTGCAATTTAACACAGCATTTTGAAACATAAACATGAGAGGGCAGCCGGGGGTGGTTGAGGGTATAGCGGCATTAGGCGTGCGGGTGGTTCGGGGTGATTCAGGGGTGCTAGCGGGGCACGGGGGTGGGGGGTGTGCGGTGCAGTCGCAGGGTGCGCCGAGGTCACTGCCACCGGCGGCTCACGGCCGGATTCAGCGTTCACGACTATTTTGGCGACAGTCTCACTGAACTCTAGCTACTGTCATGCATCGTAAACTCCATTGACTCAACATTATAATTACTTTCTAATGCAGTTTGATGACCCTTTGTGTACTCAGACATCTTCATTTCAGAGTACTGCAGCTATTAATTAAGCTGATTTTTAAATTAATTTGTAAATCGTGTATAATTAAGCTGATAAAATTATTTTTTATCAAGTTTCTTTGCAAAACATATCTTTGTTTTTTTTATTACTGACATTAAAAAATGATGACATTCAATATACCTATGACCTTAATTAGATTTCGATACATATCTTTATACTTACATAGATTGTAGATTACTTTCGCAGTCATGAGCACGTATGAATATTATAAAGTGCTTGAACGATTGGATCGGTTCAAATTATTTATCAACCAATGGCGTAATCGCTTTCATTTGTAGGTACCTTGTTTATTTTTTATTTATAAAGCTAAAGATCTTTTAAAGTTGAATTGCTGATTGAGTTAAATTACTTTGCTTTATCGATAGCTTTTCATGGTTGTGTGTTCGGGAGTGAAAGTTGGTTGGCATGGAAGGGCACCAGGACACAGCGCGATGGGGTGCAGTAGGGTGGCAGCGGCGGCAGTGGCCCGCGCATGCGCGCACGTCCGCGAGCGTCCTGCTGCCGCCAGCCCCCGACTTGCACTCACACCGACCAAAAAAACATTGAATATATTTGTCCTTGAAGAAGCACCATCAATCAAATACTTTAATGCCTTGCTTCGGGAAGGGTTAATTTCGAAAATAGTTTGGTCAATATTTAATTATTTTAGATATCAAAAGACATGACATAGTTCGAATCACCACGCTACGTTACAAAACGGGCACAGTAAACTTTGTCAAGAAAGCTGCGAGGGATTGGGCGGGCTTTGCCGAAGGATGGACAGGCGGGCCAAGAAAGAGGTGGCGAGACGACCTGGACGCATAACATGAGGGTTGTTTCGAAGAAGCACAAAATAAGACCTCCTGGAAGGTATTGGGGGAGGTCTTTTCTCAACAGTGGGACGGTAAAGACTAAAAA
Source organism: Agrotis exclamationis (assembly GCA_950005045.1). Taxonomy (NCBI): domain Eukaryota; kingdom Metazoa; phylum Arthropoda; class Insecta; order Lepidoptera; family Noctuidae; genus Agrotis; species Agrotis exclamationis. The sequence continues at coordinate 13,418,384 of OX465423.1, read as the reverse complement.
AGTGTGAAAACAACTTTTACATTTCTACCTAATTTAATGAACGATGTCGTTTCAGGTCGTGCTACACAACAAGAATCTCAAAAACGGATTTATGCCGCCTCTACGACAGGCTCTACGCGGCCGCTACGACGCCTCCACGATGAGTCTACGCTGATGCTACGCCGCTGATGCTACGCCGCTGCTACGACAGGGTCTACGCCGCTGCTACGACAGGGTCTACGCTGCGGCTACGACGGGTCTACGATGGGCCTATAGTGGAGTTTGAGCTGCTTCTACGATCACTCAAGCAGTGTTTATGCTTGCTGCTACGCAGCTTTTATGGCGAGATTGATATTGCTGTCCGCTGCTTTTGCAGCTGGTAGCAGACGCCGTTGTAGCAGAATCTACGGTGCTGCTACGCCGTCTCCATTTTGAGGTTAGTTCATAAACACTTATCAAGGAGTAAGCTCTGTGAAAAATACAGTCTACGTATCCTAAAATATTAAAATATACCTAAAAAAAGATTTTTTTATAGAGATAACCAAAAACAGTTATCTAATCTCTCCGCTATTATGTGCCAAAGACAAAGCAATATCAAGGTTAGATGCGATCCCGAGACGCTAGAAACCACGTGTAGAGTAACGTGTCATGTTCAAAGTTATCAGTGTTGCAGGAGGAAGTATAGAGCCTTAACCAGTCCTTCAATAATTTTCGTTTTTTTTCCTCTTTATTTTTACTATAATGTCATAATAATCACTTAGTACGGATTGCTACGAGTGAACAGATAAAAAAATGTAAGTAATTTGTTTTTCTTTCTTAAAGGAGGCCTGTGTGCTAGCAGTGGGAATATTTTAATAATAATAATACGCTTTTTCCGGGCTCTACATGGGCCCGATGTAGATTTGTCAGCGTCCGTGGCCTGGGATCCGGGGACCTCTTTGGTGAAACCGAGGGTTTTGTCTGTGCAATTATGGATGAAGTTATGATGACGAATAACTACCGGAGATTTATTGTGAAGGATGGCACGGTTGACATATGTCGGGCATGCCACCGTCCTGGCGAATCAATCCGTCACATTATTTCTGGGTGTTCTCGTCTGGCTAACGGAGAATACTTGCATAGACATAACCTTGTAGCCAGGATAATCCATCAGCAACTTGCTCTGAAATACAGCCTTGAGGAATCGGAAGTGCCGTACTACAGGTATGTGCCCGACCCAGTTCTTGAAAGTGGCAATATCACACTGTACTGGGATCAATCCATCATCACTGACAGGACTATTGTAGTCAATAGACCTGATATAGTGGTGGTGGATCGATCAGAGCGGCGCACAATGATTGTTGACATAACCGTCCCGCATGACGAGAACCTCGAACGGATTCAGCGATCATTGTGCCGATAGTCGTGTCGGCCCATGGCTTAATTGCCAAGAGCCTCGACCAACATCTAAGGAGGCTATCTTTAGGCAGCTGGATCAAGGGCCTGATTCAGAGAGCAGTTCTTCTGGACACGGCGCGCATTGTCAGGAGGTTCCTTTCTCTGGAGCCCTGACTGTTGGTAGCTTGGACCCTGTTCCCGATACCGGTGGGCCACTATTATTTATATTTTTAAATGTTTTTTATTACATTTTTTTAATTTTGTGAAAATACACACATCAAAAGTGTCTAGGGATCAACATATATTTTTGCAATAACTTTTCTCCTGATTGATATTAATTAAAATTTTCTTTAAGGATTCATCAAATAAAGTGTTTTCGTTTGTCACAGTAACGATAAACCAAGTCACCTTTGCATTAATAAAGAAATTTGCCATTTTCCTAATCAAGGGATTTTTGACATTTGAACCACTAACACAAAAGTTCGAAAAAAAGACTGAAATAACAGTTTTCTTTAAAATTTTATTGGGTAACTTAAACAATTAATAATCCGTGTTTCTACCGCGAACACTAACAACACAAGAACATCGGTTTGGCATACTCAAAATGAGTTCATCCAAATCACGCTGTGGAATGGCCGCCCATGTTCGTTGCAACAACAAAAAAAGGTCTTCTTGCGACTGGATACCCTCCATATTCGGCAGAGCTCTTCTCTGTAGCATATCCCATGCATGCTCAATCGGATTCAAGTCTGGCGACTGAGCAGGCCAGGGCAGGACATTGATGTTAGCTGCGGCGAGAGTCTGTCTTACAACTCTTGCGGTGTGCGGTCGTGCATTATCATGCATTAACTGAAATAAGGGACCGATTTGCACTTGTAGAGGAACGATGACGTCTGATACAATCGTCTCAGCATAAATTTGAGCGTTGAGGTTGCCTCTGATCCAAATCAACTCAGTTCTTCCGCCGATCCAAATACCCGCCCATACCATGATGGTTCCACCACTATAAGGATGGACTTCCTGGCAGGATTTTAATCGCTGTTGGCGTCCAGGGGTTCTCCAGTGTCGTATACGTCTTGTATCCGGTCTCATACCGAAACGAGACTCATCAGAAAAGCACACGAAACGCCATTGTTCTTCTGCCCAATTTCTGTGTTCAAGAGCCCATTGATATCGAATCCTACGATTGTGCATTGCTATAGGTGGTACCCGTAGCGGTCTTCGGGAATGAAGGTTCACTTCATGCAAGCGGTTTCTGACTGTTTGGTCGCTAATTAAGTTCCCTGAAGAGTGATGAAGCCTCACGGCTAACATCATGGCGGTTATTGTTGGAGCTCTTCGAGTTAAGATTTGAATGTATCGGTCTTGTCTCCGTGTGGTGCAGCGATACCGTCCTCCATGGCGCTCAGCCACGGTACCAGTGCTTCGGTAACGTGTCCAAAGTCGACTGATAACACTCTGACTTGTATTCAGAGCTAAAGCCACAGTACGTTGCCGGGAACCAGCTTCTATCATTCCCACGGTTCTGAGCATTTCTTCCCTGCTTAAATGACGTCGCCGCTCCATAATAACGTTGGTTTTAATCAGTAGTAGGGAAACAGTAGCACTAATAATGTCTTCAATGCGTTGTATGTTTTTATAGGGAAAATATTGACAGCTGATTTTCATCTTTTACTCGAATTTGATTCACAGTTCCTGATTCAAATTATGAAATGCACCAAAAAGGATCCATATAAATTTATAAAATCATAAATTTATTACAAAACCACATCTCAATCTCAAGAAATCCGCATAAAAATGCTTGATCCCTAGACACTTTTGATGTGTGTATTTAAAAATGTATATAATAAGGTAAAAAAAAATTAATCTATACTAATATTATAAAGCTGAAGAGTTTGTTTGTTTGTTTGAACGCGCTAATCTCGGGAACTACTGGTTCGAATAAAAAAATTCTTTTTGTGTTGAATAGACCATTTATCGAGGAAGGCTATAGGCTATATAACATCACGCTATCACCAATAGGAGCGGAGCAGTAAAGAGAAATGTTTCAAAATCGGGAAAATGTATTCCATTTCGAGAGCTTCTGTGGCGTGCGCTGCGTAAACGGTTAAAGATACACAAAAATTATGTACTACGGAATTATTTCTGATAAAAAGTTCTAAAATAAAGTCCGCGAGAGCATATATTTATCTTTTATGGTTAAGTCATTATAACCTTTTTTATTGAAATCAAATTTGATTTTAAAGTAATGCATTATTTGCGAAGATATTTTCATTAACACGATATTAATCCTTATCCAAATAAATACGTTAATCATCACAAGCATTTAATTTTGAACAAAACTGCCCTTGACATTGTTTGATTTCAATGAATATCTTAGGAGATATCATAGTTTCAAAATAATACCACAACAAAATTAATACCTAATGACTGCCTGGTCATAGTGGTCATGTCATAATTGCGGCGGTAAGATCCCTCTTTGAGAAGTGGTTGGAGATGCGCTGCGGCGTCCTCACCCTCAACCTGACGCAAGTCCTCCCGGGCACGCTGGCAGGCGAAGGAAATGGGGAGCAGTTGGAACGCGTGATTTTTGTTATACTCAAAAAGTAGGTACTGGACGGATTTGAATGATTTTTTTTCGCTGTATAGGTATTATGTCTGGCCAACATATAGGCTATAATTTATCTTGGAAACTTGAACAACTGGTGCAAAACCGCAACAGACCAGCTAAACTATAAGAGATACAGAAATGGTGCCATAGCAAAAATTGTTCCACGTGATGTGCATTTTCTGCTGAGATAATAAATTTGAAGATCTGGAACACCTGATGTGGAACTCCAAGAGCCCAGCTACACTATAACATATACAAAAATGACGTCTTAGCAAGAGTTGTACAGCCTGATGAGCACTCTCTGTTGATGTATAAAAAATGAAGATCTGGAACACCTGATGTGGAACTCCAAGAACCCAGCTACACTATAACATAATAATATATAGGAATGACGTCTTAGCAAAATTGTTCAGCCTGATGAGCACTCTCTGTTGATGTATAAAAATTGAAGATCTGGAACACCTGATGTGAAACTCCAAGAGCCCAGCTACACTATAACATAATTATATAGGAATGACGTCTTAGCAAAGTTGTTCAGCCTGATAAGCACTCTTTGTTGATGTATAAAAATTGAAGATCTGGAACACCTGATGTGGAACTCCTAGAGACCAGCTACACTATAACATATATAGGAATGACGTCTTAGCAAAGTTGTTCAGCCTGATGGGCACTCTCTGTTGACGTTTAGAAATTGAAGATCTGGAACACCTGATGTGGAAATCAAAGCTATCACTAATTTCACTGTATAATTTTAAAATAACATAAGCTGGGAGTACCTCCACGCAGTAAAGGCGGTAACAGCTTGGAACTAATTTTTAATGACGATGAATTTATATTACTTTATAGAAATTATATTACTTACATGAATAAAAATTTGACTCTACAGGCCAAAACTCCCATTTATTTTTTTACCCGGGCTCTTGGAATTGGACATCAGACTTATCAGATGTTTTGACGACCCCGTGTCGCCGGCATAAGCAACAGGATCCGCGTACGAAGTCGCGGGCAGAAGCTAGTAAATAATAATATTACACAATAATATTCCACAACTATCACACAACGCCATCTAGTCCCAAGCTAAGCAGAGCTTGTGTTATGGGTACTAGACAACTGATAAACATACTTATATATTTCTAAATACATAAATATTATAGATAAATTACACCCACACCCACACCAATTATAAGGACTAGTGATGATGATACTTTATTTACTAACTTAAAATCTTTCTGAACGCTGATTGCAAATGCGACGCGACGGTTCGAGAAATAGGTCATCATTGTCGAAGAGTTAAAGAGTACTAGCTTTTGACCGCGGCTTCGCTCGGGTAATCAGTCGAAAATCTAAGAAGATTAATACAAACTTTCAGCCCCTATTTTATCCCCTGAGGGGTATAATTTATCAAAATCCTTTCTTAAGGGATGCCTACGTCATAGTAGCTTTATGCATGCAAAGTCACAGCCCGATCGGTTTAAAATAGACAAAGTTTCATACAAACTTTCATCCTCTATTTTATACCCTTGGGGGTAGAATTGATCAATATTTTTCTTAACGGGTGCCTACGTCATAACATCTACTTGCATGCTAAAGTTCAGCCCGATCCGTCCAGTGGTTTGGGCTGTGCGTTGATAGATCACTATGTCAGTCAGTCAGAAACATTTCTAGTCGAAACTTTTATACAAGCAATCATTATCCAGCTAATGTTATGTTGCTGTTTGACTACGAAGATGAAACATTATGTATTATTTAGAAATTATCAAGAATTCCTATAGAAAAAGGGGAACTAATCATGGTAATAAAAAACCCTCTCGCAATATAGCTTGCGTTTGTTTTCTTTTCAATAATTAGTAATTAACTGTCAATAAATAATAACTATTTTCACATGCTGCGCTTATTTAGCCATAAAATTTAAGTTATAGCATGATATTGATCGCGCTCCAATTAATTTCCTTGAGCATGGCATGCATAGTATCGGTGTGAGTGCGGCCTGCAGCCGCAGCCGGCGGCGGCGGGCGGGTTCCTGCGATCAATATGCAACGTCGGGACACGTATTCCTTCTCCCAGACATAACAGGTCCATTGCACTAATTTACGCGACTCCTCCCATACACATTATCATACATATATTTTCAGATGTGCTGCTCCAGTTAAAAAATTAACGAATACTTTGAAATCATCGCCAAGTTTTTCCCTGTCACTCAAAGATTTCCCAGATAGATAGATTCTTTTGAAAACATTTAAAAAACATACATACCGTCCATGATTGCGTTGACAATCAATTTATTTTAATGCGCCAATGTTGTTCAGTACAGTTATTTTTGGTTGATCTGTTCATATAATTTTATATATTTAAAGCTTGGAACCTTGAGAAGTGCAGCGGTGGAATGCCCTCGTAAGGGTACCTCAATGTCGGGCTCTGGGTGCCAGTCGACGCCCTCGGATCCACTACCCCCGGCCATCGCACTCAACCCTGCAACACTACCTCGACTATATTACCACTTTGTAAATAAACATTGCCCTATTATTTCATAAAATGCCATATCTCACGCACAAATCTCGAACAAATAGGCTATGTGGCACGCGTCAAGTAAAGCCTAAAACCGTAGCCAGAAGGGTTAATTGCGATACAATCTGAAATAATGGAAAATTAAAAACAAAGAAAAATTGTTCAACAAAATGAAAATGAATATTTAGAAACCGATTCCGCCTGTGTAGCTATAAATATATCGTACATATTTGCGTAAGATAAATATTTGAATGATTGGATTACATACATACACTCACCCTTTTTTCCAAAGGCACTGGGTAGAAAGGACCACTAATGATTATTAGGTTTTTAACTTAGCAATAATGAATAGAAAAACCTTAAATTATTATGTCTCAACTGTAACATAACAACAGTAAGTAGGTATTTAGAGTTAACATTTTTTTGGAAATCGGTTGTGTGGGTTTGGGGTGTGGTGGTGAGGTGGCGACGGGGTGGGAAGGGGAGGGGAGAGGTGGTATTCAGCACACGCCGAGGCCGAAGTCTTCGCTGTCGTTGACACGGGCCGAGGACACGATCTCCAAGGTCGCTCGGCCCTCAATAATTCCATTCTAAAAGTTTGGCCACACCAGGAATGGATGCAACCGCACTGAAAATTTAATAAACTGAACTTCAAATACTTCGATAACGTGTTGGTTTATCAAATAAACAATTTTCGAAAACGTTTGATAATAACAACGTTAATAAAACGGAAGTCAGGTAGTCGGGTCATTTGTATTTTGACATCGTTCTTTCACTGAGCAAATACTCAGTGAGAATTTGCCTGATATTATTGTCTCATCATCAGCCTATAATGTTCCCACTGCTGGGACACGTACCTACAGGCCTCCTCTCTGTGACAGGGAGTGGGCCATAATCCACCACGCGGGCCCAGTGCGGGTTGGTAGATGTCACATGTCTTCGAATTTTTTGGTTCTAGGACATGCCGGTTTCCTCACGATGTTTTCCTTCACCGTTTTGAGAGCTGTGGTGATGAAATAAATTACACAAAGTAATGCGCCTGGCGGGGTCGAACCCACGACCTACAACTCGTAAGTCGGAACCGATACCACTGGGCCACCACTGCTCTCATTATTGTCTGAGCGAATTACATTATACAATTATATCGATATTTTAAAATACAAGACAATATTATTTTAAGGCTTTTTTTATCGTGGTAATATCATGAAATGACTCCTCCGCGTAAGGCGGAATGGGAGGGACTATCTGTCTCGTACAGACTAAAATCCACAGTAATCCTTCAATATTCCTTTACGTTTTAGGGTCACGGTTACCTGATAAGACAGTCCCGCGACCCCGGCAGGCTCTGGCCCTCTAAGAGGGGCCCCGTCAGATCGCTGAAAGCTCTTTGCGGCGCGTGTGGAACACGACGCGCCCCGTCTACCCAGGCATTGTCCATGGTCGGACGGCAAGAGAGACATCATCTATTACTCAACGTCCACATGCCCGCACATTATTTATTTTTATTGATTTATGTACACACAAAAATATACACAGGAAAATGTATAACAAGGAAAAAAAAGTAGCAGACCTGAGAGAGGAGAACTTGAGGTATAAAATGTATAAAATAAAGTGGTGTGTAGGAACAAATATAGTAGATTATTAACCAAGGGGATAAAGCAGTGTCTTCTGTCGCGGGTGACGATTTAAATCGCGAGCGTAACGAAGGACTCGAGGTTTACTCCCGAGCGTAGCGAGGGTGTTAAAAACTTAAATCACGAGCGAAGCGAGGGATTTAAGACGAGTCCTGAGTGTAGCGAGGGATTTAAGTTCACCCAAGACTAAGACAGCTTTATCAACGAGGAAAATACTCTACTTTTCGTACCATTTGCGAAAAAATTAACAAAATCATAATATGAGATAAGCATTTATAAAAAATAATGACAATTAAAATAAACTTAACGTTTATGTATTTGAAGAAAACAAAAACGTAGCAAATTCCTAGACTAATTTTTTTTTGTCGGAAAAGCAAAGGCATCAAGCTCATACGGCCTCGTCGGTTTTCTTAATTTTATTTAATAATCTTATCTGCATAATAAATGCGTAAGTATTCCTTTTTCAAAAATATGTATAATGCTAATACAAACTCAATGGTGTAAACACAGATGTAGTTCAGTATAAACTTCGGTAAGTATTCCAAATTTAAATCACATTCTCCCCCTAGAGGATGAATGAAATTCAGTACAATTTTCTTTCCCTGTTTTTAACAGATTAAAAATGACTACTGTTATGTTCGCTTTTTGTGGCATAGAATGTCACTTTTTTGAGCAAGTGGTACGAAAAATATTTTACACTAGCTTCCGCCCGCGACTCCGTCCGCGCGGATGTCGGTCTTCGCGTGGATGGTTTATTTCTCCATTTTGAGTAACTCTGACAATGACATTTTATAAATATCTATTGGTCCCAAATACGGCTAAGCCCATAATAATTCCCTCTTTGAGGAGTGGCTAGAAAGGCGTCACGGCGTCCTGACCTACCGCATGACGCAGGTCCTCACCGGACACGGAAGTTTCGGGAGGTTCCTGTGTCGGATAGGGAGGGAAGAAACGCCTGGGTGTCACCACTGCGAGGATCGCCCGGAGGACACGGTGGAGCATACGGTGCAGGACTGTCCCGCTTGGGCAGAGCACCGGCGTGTCCTCGCGGCAGCGATAGGCGGAGACCTCTCGCGCCCGGCATTGGTCGAGGCCATGCTGCGGGGCGAGACGGAGTGGGAAGCGGTCGCCTCCTTCTGCGAAGCAGTTATGCTCGTGAAGGAGGAGGCGAGCCGCGAGAGAGAGAGGACAGCGTCCTCCCTCCGCCCCAGCCGCAGTGGTAGACGCCCACGGCGTCGGACGTCGCGGGACGATCTCCGACCACCGTAGGCGCGGGCATGCGGGCGGCGAGTAAAGGGCAACTCGCCACCCGACCATGGACCATGCCCGGGTCGACGGCGCGTTGTGTTCCACGCGCGCCTCAAGGAGTGTCAGCATGATGACGGGGCCCCCCCTCTAGAGGGCCAAAGCCTGCCGGGGTCGCGGGACTTATTTCATTACCGTGACCCCGGACTCAAAGGGCTATTGAAGGACACCGTGGATTTTAGTCAGTACAAGTCTGACAGTCCCTCCCGCCCTGCCCGGGGTGGGAGGACTCATTTGATGATTTTACCACGCTAAAAAAAAAAAAAAAAAAGCCCATAATAATTAAGGAGATCTCTTTATTGAGCTACTGCTGTTGAGCTCGCGTTCTGTAGTAAGTATTTTTTTCATAGTAATTCCGACCTTGTATTTACAAATAACTGATCGGAACAGTAATCAAAAAGGTCGCGCTGAAAAGCACGGTTTAAAATTACACGCATACAATATTAATTCCACGGACGATCGCTCGCCACACTGGACACGTCCGCTCGCATCAAAATTCAGAATTTATATGCATCGCGCGGCGCGGAACGCGGCTCCTTAGGAGTCGGGGAGGCGTGGCCCGCGTGTGCCGCAAACGGTTCAAGCCAAATCCGACTTTCGGCGCTACAGGTTACGGCGCTGAATCCACTGCGGGTAATGCAACGTGTGTTCGCGGTTCTACAGAACAACGTCTATGAATAAAACTAAAAAATAAGATTTTTTTTCTACGTATTTTTCCAGGATAAAAAGTATCCCATTTTATGCCCAGGATAATAAGGTGTAATTATACCAAGTTTCATCAAAATCGAACCGTTAGTTTTCACGTGATGCCTGCATATACAGACAGACAGACAAAAATTTTTTTAATCACATATTTGGGTTTGGTATCGATCCAGCAACACCCCCCGCTATTTATTTTTTCAATATTTTCAATGTACAGAATTGACCCTTCTACAGATTTATTATATGTATATTGTATAGATAGATAATTTATCTAAAAAGAAGTAGAAATTATTATAACCGTTAGTTTTCACGTGATGCCTGCATATACAGACAGACAAAAAATTTTTGAATCACATATTTGGGTTTGGTATCGATCCAGCAACACACCCCGCTATTTATTTTTTCAATATTTTCAATGTACAGAATTGACCCTTCTACAGATTTATTATATGTATAGATATCAGTGCCGGAGGAATTTGTCGGACCACATAAGCCCCGTTGATTGGACTAAGCTTGATTTTTGTATTATTAAATAGATGCCTAAATTAAATCGATTATATTGTCGCCAGCAAAAATCCGTAAGGTTATGAAGTATTTTCGTTAGCAATACTCAACTCCAAGTCATATTTTCTAGACTATAATATCTATATTTACAGCATTTACTTTCTACTAAACGAAAGTTTATTGCATGAAAACCACAATAAAGGTTTTACCGCCATAATAACCTTAAGACTTCTGTCTTAAGAGGTTCTCAAACGCTCTTTTAAAAACGTTGATAACTGCACGATTTCGGTGAATTTTTGATATATTTTCTAATTTCTTCTTTGAAGGACGTCTTGGAATCAAACGGAGCAACGAACGTTTAAGTTGCCGGCGAGGGTCAATGAACGCACTAGCCCTAGGGTGGATACTAGATACCTTATTCATACTTTACAGTTGTTATTCGATCATTAAGCACTATTAATTAAATTAGCAAATTGGTTATATTATTTAGGTATTTGAAATTCTGCCTAATAACTCTATAAGTTATTCATAAGAATCTCTACAATTTTATCCTAATTCTAACTTCTTAAGTTCTTACCCTAATTTGTTATACAGATTAGAAAGTAGGTTTAATTGTTTGGTGCTTTTGCACGCGCAAACTGATAGGTTTACTGAAATATATTTCAAACTAGCTGACCGGGCAAACTTCGTACCGCCTCACCTTTTAAACCTTCCCTGGACTTTCAAGAATAATTCAAAACCAAAATTAGCCAAATCGGCCCAGCCGTTCTCGAGTTTTAGCGAGACTAACGAACAGCAATTGATTTTTATATATAAGAAGATACGTTGTCAGGCGTATAAACGTAAACGTAGGTTTCATCCCAAAAAAGTACCTTTCCCGAGGAAAACAATAATAATGTTCTTATGACCAAATAGATGGCGCCATGTGTTCCAGTTATGATTGAATTTAATTAGGTATAATACAAGCAGGTCTGAATTTATTTTCAAATTCTAAATTAACAAGAGCGAAGCCGCGAACAAAAGCTAGTTATTTCATAAGGGATACGTTAATAAAGTACCTACAGTTTGATACCTCAACATAATTAATTATGTACATAAACTACACATATATGTACAGACGTATCAATTTACCCCAATCTGTAAAATTTTCCCAATAGAATCTTCCAAAGAGATATTGGTGTAACTTGTTGTGATGTCTGTACTGTGTATTGGTACTTATATGCTACAAGTACAGGTACTTGTAAAATAAAACTAGGACGAATCAAAACGCGGTTTTATTTTCATATGAATAAAGCCTCCTGCAGACACACGCGATTAATCGCGCTGCGACAACGAGCCAAGCTAATTTCCACTCTAAAAATACTGCGAATGGACCGCAACATGTCGCCCCGCGCGATTAATCGCGTGTGTCTGCAGGAGGCTTAAGGGTGCTAGACAACTGATAACCATACTTATATATATATATTCCACATATTATAGATTAATTACACCCAGACACAGAACAAATGATCGTGCTCATCACAGAAACATTTGTCCTGGGTGGGAATCGAACCCACGACCTCTGGCATGGCAGTCAGAGTCACTACCCACTAGACCAACAGGCCTGTCAAAATATGCGAGCTATGACTACGTGTTATGGACAGTAGCCAGTGGTGTAGCTGTGTCGGCTTGGCATCAATGGAAACAGACACATAGTTTCGCTTTCACATTATCGCAGCACAGATGCATTGCACATTTTCTGTGGAAAAACACCCTTACGGTCTTATTTACAGCTACTTATTAAGTTGGCTAACTTAATTTTATTACAAGTCACGTATTCAAACACCCATCCCGGAACAAATACCTACAGGTAGTTGATCATAAAAGTTCAGCGCGAGAATCGAAACCCACGACGACATCGACAGAGCGTAGTTCTTTGTCAAACAGCAACTGCGCCATCCGTGCCGTCAAAATTTGATAGCAATTTTATCAAAAAATATTAAATCATGTTTTTAAATCAGAACAAAAAAGTACAGTGATGTGATGACACACGTCATGTACTAACTAGTCTAACTAGTACATCATTCTGAGAACAATCAATACAACTGTATTGAAATAAACTGGTCATATAACAATGCTCAATAAACAATGAACGAGACATTGTGAAGGTCCTTACACCGCAGGTTCAAGGCTTGTCGGCCATTACTTAGTGCTATCGTTATCACGCGGCCTCGACTCCTGCCGCCAGCTCCCTGCGTTCTAGATCATCATACTTTAAACTACAATTATAACTTTCAATGCTAACTGTATACCTACCATCTTTTCTTTATTAATTTAATAGGTACAATTAATGTGGTGTTAAATCAGGTTTGTTCGATTGTGAAATTCTTATCTTAATCTATAACATTTTGGAAATGAGGCTAATTCTTAAAGATGGCACGTGTAAATATATTATGTATACCTACCTGCCAGATAAGTTAGTATGTGCCAAATAAGTACAAAAATAATAATAAGCTTCTTATATCGCTAATAAGATCAACTTGTACCTATCTAATCGAATAAAGTTCATCGACCCCACCAAAACATGTTTACTTTCTTATTTCAGGTCAATAGCAAATTCTAGAATAGAGGGGGCTGCAGTAGTCTGGTGGCCCCCGCAGTAAGGGTGGAAGGAGGGTTACGGTGCATCGTACGAAAGGGCAACTGCAGATAACGCAGGCAGGGCCCAGACAGTCAACGTCCCGATGCATTCCCGTGGCCGCGCCCCCTCCCGCCCGCGCGCCCCGCTCCCCGCGCCCGCTCCGCTCGCTCCAACGGGAACCCGTATCCGGCGCGCCACGCACCAAGCTTTTTGCAACGCTCCCATCGACAGTCTCTCTCCACTCTCGTCAGTTCGTTGAGCTAATGAAAACGATTACTCGCTCGCATACTTGAGACAATGAAACACTCACCCTAGTTTACTTTTTATAAATTGTCCGATTTATTAGTACACTTTTGCAATTACAGGATTCTCATAATATCTAAAACTACTTATTTCATACTAGCTTCTGCCCGCGACTTCGTACGCGGATCCTGTTGCTTATGTCAGCGACAACGGGGGGTCGTCAAAATGGAAGATCTGAAACTGGTCTGATGTCTAATACCAAGAGCCCGGGTAAACATAATATAAATGGGAGTTTTGGCCAGTAGAGTCAGATTTTAATGATATACCATCGTCAACATTAATCAGTCCTAAAGTCTTACCACCTTCACCGCGTGAAGGTACTCTCAGCTTATGTTATTTTATAATAATTATACAGTGAAATTAGCGATAGCTTTGATTTCCACATCAGAAGTTTCTGATCTTCGATTTTTATAAGTCAACAGGGAATGCCCATCAGACCGAGCAACTTTTGCTAAGACGTTATTCCAATATGTGTTATGGTATAGCGGGGCTCTTGGAGTTCCACAACAGGTGTTCCAGATCTTCGATTTTTTTTTAAATCAACAGAGAGTGCACATCAGATTGAACAACTTTTGCTGAAACGTCATTCCTTTATTATGTGATAATGTAGCTGGGCTCTTGGTGTTCCACATCCGGTGTTCCAGATCTTCAATTTTTATACGTCGACAGAGAGTGCTCATCAGATTGTATAACTCTTACTAAGACATCATTCCTATAAATGTTATAGTTTAGCTGGGTTCTTGGAGTTCCACATCAGGTGTTCCAGATCTTCAATTTTTATACGTCAACAGAGAGTGCTCATCAGGCTGAACAACTCTTGCTGAGACGACATTCCTTTATATGTTACTAGCTGTTGCCAGCGGTTTCACCCGCTACAACTCAAAAATCATCCCGTAGGAACATAAAATAGGGATAAAAACTATCCTATGTATTAATCCAGGTTATAAACTATCTATGTACCGAATTTCAACCAAATCCATTCAGTAGTTTTTGCGTGAAAGAGGAACAAACATACATCCATCCAAACAAACTTTCACGTTTATAATATTAGTAGGATATTGTAGCTGGGCTCTTGGTGTTCCACATCAGGTGTTCCAGATCTTCAATTTTTATACGTCAACAGAGAGTGCTCATCAGGCTGAATAACTTTTGCTAAGACGTCATTCCGTGGTCGCGGGACTTATCTCATTACCGTGACCCCGGAACATAAAGGACACCGTGGATTTTAGTCAGTACGAGTCTGACAGTCCCTCCCGCTCTGCTCTGGGTGGGAGGACTCATTCGATTATTTTAACACGTAAAAAAAAAGACGTCACTCCTTTATATGTTATAGTTTAGCTGGGCTCTTGGAGTTCCACATCAGGTGTTCCAGATCTTCAAATTTGTTCTCTCAGCAGAAAATGTTCATCACGTGGAACATTTTTTGCTATAGCACCATTTTTGTTTCCCTTATAGTTTAGCTGGTCTGTTGCGGTTCTGCATCAGGTGTTCAAGATTTCAATATAAATTATAACCTATATGTTGGCCAGACTTAATACCTATACAACTTATTTATAATATATCATTGTATACAACAAAAATAATCATTCAAATCCCTCCAGTAGTTCCGAAGATTAGCGTGTACAAACAAACAGACAAACAGACAGAATTTTATTTTTGGATTCGTGCTCTATTACTGTTTCTAAACCCCCTCAATTATTACTTTTTAATACGTTAAATGTACAGACATAGTTTTTTTTACTGTTTTATTATATTATAGATTGTAATTACAAGGACAATTGCATTTTGCAACTGAAAGTCTAGCCATTCTGAGCATTGAATTCATTTGTCACCTCTGCCAATCTGTAAACGTGATAGCTACTCGTAACATTCATTGAAATCATAAAAGTAAAATATATATTTTTAAAGTTAGAAGGCTGTTTCAAGAACGGGAGAGATGTGGGGTATCTATCCCTTTGTTTTCACTGAATGTTTTGGACTACCGGTAGAATTCCAATTACCAATTAAATCCTAGATATGAGTCCCTAACTTAATGCTCATTTTTCAACTTTTTCAGACCGAATAAAATGGCAGTGCAATTTCACCTTAAAAATAAAATGCATGTAATCCACTCTGGCAGCAAAATAATTTGTGAAAACGAGTTGAAGACAATTCAAACTGAACATCACCCCGTCAAATGTCTGGTGAGGTCACCATTTCATTCATGTATATAAGTCACTAGCTGACCCGGCAAACGTTGTTTTGCCATAAAAAATAGAAATGAAAAATTTTGTCTAAAAAATAAAATAAAAAATTTAGGGGTGGACTACCCCTAACATTTAGGGGGATGAAAAATAGATGTTGGCCGATTCTCATAGATACCGGTTGAGCACAAAAAATTTCATCAAAATCGGTCAAGCCGTTTCGGAGGAGTATGGCAACGAAAACTGTGACACGAGAATTTTATATATTAGAAGAAGAAGATTAAAATTCATTCAAAAACAAAAGTGCGTCGATATCTATGGGAAAATCTTGAATAGAATCCCCAGCAGTTCGTAGTCAGGAGTTCTACTGTCTTGGTCTGTCAACAAAAATACTCGTACCGTACTCTCTACTAGTTCTGAATAAATGCGTTCTACCAAAAACGGGACACACATCGGAAATAGGGACAACTGTCCAATCATGTTGTCACCAATTTAGTTCACACCACCAACTAATCTTAAGACAAACAGTGAGAAACGCCCGAAGCTTCGGCCGAAGATACGGTTTTCGTGCTTAAATAGAGTAACCCAGCTTTGAAGTACTCTCTCTCGTCTCATTATTATGAACAATTTCAGAATGTAACACTACGGATATTTTTGCTAGGCGATACAACTCGGTTCCTTCATTTTTGAGCTACGGATATTATTAAACATCTATTATGACCTAATTGCGAGTTTCATCATCATCATCATCATCAGCCTATAAATGTTCCCACTGCTGGGCCGGACACAGGCCTCCTCTCTGAGAGAGGGAGTGGGCCGTAATCTACCACGCGGACCCAGTGCGGATTGGTAGATGTCACATGTCTTCGAATTTTTGGTTCTAGGACATGCCGGTTTCCTCACGATGTTTTCCTTCACCGTTTTGAGAGCAGTGGTGTTGAAATAAATTACACAAAGTAATGCGCCTGACGGGATTCGAACCCACGACCTACAACTCGTAAGTCGAGGCCGATACCACTGGGCCACCACTGCTCTTCGACTCAATTGCGAGTTTAACTATCTTGTAATTCAATAAATAAACTTTTATTTCCGAACTCATAAATTCTCTTAATGAAGACTTGGAATAGTACTGTAGCAGTCGTCTTCGTCTTAATAGATGATGCCGTAATAATTTAGGGACGGAAGAGTAATGGGACAGTGAAATAAGTAGCCACTACAAGTTTAGTGATTCAGTTAATTCAGCTCCAAAGGTAGAACCCTATTAACAAAGAAATACAACAATTTAGTATCATGTCGTTACATGCAACATGGTCTTTAGGACCGTTGTCCTAAAGACCTGTAGAGGTAATAATTTAAAATCTAAATAAGTACAAAACCTTTATCAGAGCAGGTAGCTATATACCTACCCTGATAAAGGTTTTGTACTTATTTTTTGAAGTATTACAACAATTAAAAAAAAAGTTCAATCCAGTTGCAGGAAGCATAAATATAAGGACACATACTCGTAACTGAGTTTACTTTATAAATAAAATATCATCATCATCATCATCATCAGCCTATAAATGTTCCCACTGCTGGGACACAGGCCTCCTCTCTGTGAGAGGGAGTGGGCCATAATCTACCACGCGGGCCCAATGCGGATTGGTAGATGTCACATGTCTTCGAAGTTTTGGTTCTAGGACATGCCGGTTTCCTCACGATGTTTTCCTTCACCGTTTTGCGAGCAGTGGTGTTGAAATAAATTACACAAAGTAATGCACCTGACGGGGTTCGAACCCACGACCTACAACTCGTAAGTCGAGGCCGATACCACTGGGCCACCACTGCTCACTGCTAAATAAAATATGCAGCAAAGAAAATACCAGCACAGGAGCTGCTGCAAGGCGTCGTAAAATTGGTGTACTGACCAAAAAAGAATTGAAAATGAATGAATGACACAATGAAAATTCGAAATACCTATGAATTTAAAAAAAAAGATTTTACCTAATAGAATTCTAACCATTTTAGTTCCATTTTCAGTTTCAACTAAAACTTGCTTTGTCGTCTGTGGACTACCATCGACGGCCATTACGTGACCTGACGATATCAACCTTGAACTTGGTTAACACTGCCAAGGTTATCGGGTTAAAAACAACAAAAGCTTAATTGTCACGCGGTTAGTAATCGTAAACCATTGATGTAAATGAGTTAATTTTATGAACATGCTGCTGGGGCAATTTGTAAATAGATTACGTTATTAAAAACACCGAATATTTGACACTATTGGATTCTTTGTTACCCTCCTTTTTTATTTTGATAAAGGTACCTATTCCATGTCGTAGAAATGTTTACAATATGAAATTGAAGCTCACGCTGATTTTTATTTTCGAAAAAATATAGTACAAAAAATCTAAAGAAAATAAGAAAATGTCTAAAGAAAAACATAGCAATTAAATAAACAGTGAAGATTTTGACAAAAATAATTAAATTGTAGCATTTCACAAAAAGCTCAACCAGTCGGCCATTTTCTACAAAACAAAATACTACAATTGATTTAACGTTTCTAGCCACAAGGCCATTGCTTTAATTAAAATTGCATAGCTTATGATCGATATTTGATAACATTCCATCTAATATAACAGGTTATAAAGTATTCTCAACTTAAACGATTTGCTGATTTCTAAATTCAAGGTTAACGAAATGATGGCAGAGAAAAACTCTTCTTATTGCTAGTTTTGTAAACCGCATATGGTGGTGGCGCATAGGTAGAACTTGGCTGATTTATCACGCTATGGATGAAATGGCATAAGAACAAAAATAATTATAACCGTAGTAATACATCTGCTTTAAACATCGACCAAATCATTATCTTATTTTACTAATAAAATATTATAAATGCGCAAGTTTTGGATGATGGATGGATTGATGTTTGATAGGTTTGTTACTCTCTTACGCAAAAACCATTGAACGGATTTGGATATAATTTGGTAGACAAATACTTTATAACCTAAATTAACACGTAGGATATTTTTCGAGTTGTAAAGGGTGTAGTCCAGTCATCGGGGAGTTTTGCCCTGCTAAAAGTTAACAATATCAAACCGAGTGGCCGACTGACTTTTTTTGACTTTTGAATCAACGCACAGCCGAAACCGCTGGGCATAGAAGCATGAAATTTTGCACAAGTATATATCTATCTTCTTGTTAAATATATGTATATGTCAGCGTAAAATTGCAAATACCGTTAGATTATAATCTATCTCGTGAGATTGTAAACTGTCGAAAGATTGTGAACCTCTACGTACTGCTTACAATTTAACGTACTTTTATTCGGTAGATTGTAATCTATCGAAGTGAAACCGTCAAATTACAATCTTAAAATTGTCAACTGTCCTGATTGGTCGGCTTTATAGTAGACCGTTCTGTGTCTATAGAGTTAGGAATGAAACACAGGTATCAGTCAAAAACAATTAATGCAGTTCAATAATTGTGACGTAATTTCATAAAACTGTTCCCGGCCAAACCCGATTTCAGGACAAACTAGTTTTGCCTAGGCTAAACTAGTTCTTCCTTCACAGGAAGCAGGTTGCCGGAGCCCCACTTCGCGGGGCTCCTACTTCTGGTTGGTTTAAAAAAAAATAACCACGACTACTAAAAAAACTAACCTAAATTGTCCGAGTCGGGGTGCCAGCAAGTCCCGAACTTGAAAATTATATGAAACTACGTCACAATTCTTGAAGTGCATTAATTTTATTTGACTGATACCTGTGTTTCATTCCTAACTCACCTAACAAACAAATAATTATGGTGGTTCGGGGTATATTAATATGCCGATCAACCAATCAGCGCTCGAGGTGCGTTCCTTTTCACTAATTTGACGGTTTCACTTCGATAGATTACAATCTACCGAATAATAATACGTTAAAAAAATGCCCACGGAATTGAGGAAAAATCACCGTGTCCGTAGAAATGCCCATATCTATTAGACTTACAGAATAAAAACAAATACCTAGGCACCATTTGTTGTGGAAGTTCATTGTCTTTAAAATTCTCTAAGGCATTTTTGTCATGAAAAACAACACATTTATGCCCCTTCAAGCCAAGATGGCGGCTAACGCAGATACTCCTCGAGGTCGAAAACTCACATTTTTTATGAGGAGCATCATCATAATCAGCCTTCAATGTTCCCACTGTTGGGACACAGGCCTCCTCTGTGTAAGAGGGAGTGGGCCATAATCCACCACGCGGGCCCAGTGCGAGTTGGTAGATGTCACATAACTTCGAATTTTTGGTTCTAGAACATGCCGATTTCCTCACGTTGTTTTCCTTCACCGTTTTGAGAGCAGTAGTGATGAAATAAATTACACAAAGTAATGCGCCTGGCGGGGTTCGACACCACGACCTGCAACTCGTAAGTCGGGGCCGATACCACTGGGCCATCACTACAATGCCAGCAGGTCAACCTAACCGAATCTGTTACCAATCAAACATTAACCTTCCACAATTGTAATAAGGTTGAAAATCTATTAAAGGAAGACAGATTGAAGTAGGTTGATGTACATTATGGTACTACATAAATGGAGGCAACGTTGGCACTTGTGTCACATTCAAATTAACTGAACAAGAAAAAGCTGACGTGTTTGTTAAAACATTACTCCTAACATCCAATAAATTCTGCATAACCCATATGAAACCACTTCATTTTCAGTTTCACTTTGTAATATCAAAAGCTTCCAATTTATTAAGTGCCTAGATAAGAAAGGAAAGATAATATGTAGATGTACAACACAAACAATATTTCGTACAATTATTGTATTCCAAGAATTGTCTTTAGGAGAACGTATATGAGATGTCTAACATATCTCTGCCGTTTAAGGTGGCGCTGTTTACTATGAGGAATATCAACAATAATGTCAAATTCAGTACATTTCAATTTAGTTCCCCATTACGCCGAATGCCAAGATACTTTGTAGGGGAGAGAGGGGGGAAAGCACGGAGGCTGCGCAGCGCGTGTCAAGGCCGCGTCCTCGACCGTGACCGCCCCCCGCCGCCCGCGCCCGCTCCCTCTCTTCACACCCGCGCGTACCAATAAACTTGCCGCCGCACAAGTATTTCTACACAATTAATTATAAATTTTATGACCCTGTATTCAAAGAAGCTTTTAGTTTGTATATAAACTTATTAAACTCGGAATTCTGAAACGAAGACTAAAATATTCTCTACACATTCAAATAAATCAACTGTTGAGTTTTTCGTGAGCTGCTTTCCCGTGAGATATTATTATTAATTAGTTGTTATTAACTAGTTTTCCTCTTTATTTGCCAAACAACAATTTTGTTTAGGTTGTTCATTTGATAACAAAGCTGAGGGCGACCGTGCGGCGGTCAATGACAGCAGCTTCGCTTCAAAGCGTTTTGCAAATTCGTATTCCTTTATAGCTTTCAGCGGTTAATATCTCTAAAGTTAGTTACCATTTTAGTCAAAGCCCTTTTTTATCGTGGTAAAATCATCAAATGTGTCCTCCCACCCATTACTGTCGGTGTCTGGACGGTGTCCTTCAATAGCCCTTTACGTTCCAGGGTCACGGTAATGAGCCCCGCGACCAATAAGAGGCCCTAGCATAACTTTTCACGTTTTTGTGACTTTGACTTTAATTTGATGGAAAAATTAGTCCCTCGTTCGTACACTAAAGGCGCTTTTTCATTTTCCATACAATACGCCGTAAATACTTCAAGTAACTACTGGTAAGTAAAATACGGGAATCTTGTGTTTTTTAGGCCTCTGGTTATATTTTGGCTGCCGAGTGATGTAATAATTAGAAATTTTGGCGAGATTTTTATTTGGTTGTGGAGGTCAGATAGATTTCAGCTGCATTCAGTTACAACATCACATTTTAAGTTGTCTTTAATTATTATTATAAAGCTGAAGATCTTGTTTGTTTGTTTAGTTGATAGCGCTAATCTCAGGAACCACTGGAACAAATTCAAAAAACTTTTTATGTTTGATTGGAGTTCATTTATCAGAGAAGGCTATGAGCTAAACATCACGCTATGATCAATATCGGGCAGCAATGATGAAACCGCGGAAAACTGCTAGTTAAAATAAATGTAATTAAAAACTAACAGAAAAATCTGTAGGCGGGAAACTTTTCTTTTGAATGAAAATAAGTTTCTTGTTTGCCTAAAATACTTACTGGCTATTTCTTACGTTTCCCACGTAGAAACAAATATTGTCTCCATGGAGATTACGCATTACGATTTCTTCTGTGACACAGATTTATATATTTTCGGTTCTTATTGTTTCGTGTCTTACACTGTTCATAATGTATATGATTAGATATCAAAACTAATTTAATATCCAACATGTTTTTAAATACACTTAAAGGTGGATCACCGGGAGCATTCGCCTGTAATGTAACGTTACAGATTCGAGCATTACATTACATTAGTCATCATCATCGTCTTCCTGCCCTCATCCCATTTTACTTAGGGGTTGGTGCAACAAGTTTCATCAGTGAGGGACGAAAATCAAGTATAACAGCGCGCATCTTGTACCAACTAACAACAATGCGCTCTATTTGTAATTAAATTTTACGTTACACGCGAATATTCGTCAGACAGGGAGGTAGTTTTGTATTATGTTCAAAGACGTATCTGTAATGTCACATTACACCCGAATTTTCCTGTTAAGAGAGCAGGTTAGGGTTTTCACACGAATGTGTCTGGCTCTCGTCTACTTCGCAATCGTTAGCCTTCATTGATCACAATATGTAACTAGGTATAGATACTTAATGATATTTTAATCATGAATACTTAATATGGTGTCATCTCCTCTTAATCTTTGACTCACGCAAATTGTCACGCCCGTTTTGATCGTAAAAGTAGGAAAACGATATCTAAGTAGGTACTGATACACACTCACGCCACCTCGCTGATGACGTTACGCAACAGGGGGTGAGTCTCACACATTTATCTATTCGGAGATAATGTATCAATAAGATAATAATCGCTGTGTACACACTTCCGTAATTCAACTAATCGCAACTTTTGCACAATAACGAGCCGCCATCACGACTACGCTGTAAAAATAACTCGTCAAAACATTTATACGCATATGACACATTTTAATGCTCATCTCTAAAACGTGAGCGTAAGAAATATTATCATCTGTAGCGTTAAAACAATGATAATGCAGCAAAAATAAAAATGTTTTACATATTATTCAGTCTCAGAACAAAAACACACGTGAGAGGCAACGTGCCCGATAACATTTGATAATATTTAGTTAATCGAAATTATCAATGATATGTGTAAATATACGTATATAGGACGACCCTGTCCTTTAATGACGACAGCTGATAACATAACGCGTGATTGAAACAATGTATTTAATACAATTTGCGTCGCAATCAATGACCTCCCGTTGCCACTGTGGTTGCTCATGACTTTATGTGACGGTTCCTGATTGTGGGAATAGCGACAATAAAACTAGTGTGGAACAGGGCTAGCAATGATGATGATCTATCCAAAAATATTATGCCTTATAAACTATAAACAAGTTGCTTTTTATTTTAAAACCTTTTAGAAAGCAACGGTACCTCTTTGTTTATTTCAAACTCTCATTAAAGACTCTACAAGTCACTTTGATAGTCAAATTCAAACTAACTTTAGTGTAGATCAAAGTAAATCCTACAAATGATTAGTACCTACAATATCAAATAGGTTTCGGTAACGCTAACACTGCCATAAAGTACCCGCCTACGCACAGCAATATACACGTGCCGCGTAAGGTTCATATAGCGGTGAAGGTCGCGGGTCCCGGACCAGGCCTCTGAAAATAAGCGCCTCGGTCAACGACCCCGAGGAAATCTTCCAGGGCACCTGACCTTGACCTTTACACGCGCACGCGCTGTCACCGTCACATAGTGCCCTGACCCTGTTACGAAAGGATCTTCTTATGTACTACGCACCAGCTATGTTGTGCGTACATTATATCCACTGGGGTGCGAAGACGTGGCCTTTGTTCAATACTTCCTGTTTACATAACAACGAAATACCGTTAGCCTAATAATGCTGTTATTTAGCAATAAAAATTAAATTTATAATTCCTCAAAATCTGCCGTGGTATTAGTTGATATTTTTTTCAATAACATTATAAAAGTGTGAGGATAGGTACCACATATTTTGCCAACCAAAGTACGTAGGAAGGAAGCAAGACAATTAAGACTTTATAACTAACAGATACATAATGGTTACAATATGTGAAAGATTATGTCTATGAATGAATAGGGGTGCTTATCCATCATATAAGATGTGTGATGTGCAATGCTACGTTGCTATGAATGCGTTTCAAATACACCAATTTATATTCCTCAGTCTACATAGAATAGCATAGGTTGAAACGTATTCAACTATGCTACGTTTTTTTATGAAAATCCGTGATATGGCTGCGTACTACGGACCGTCCTGCTAGGTAGTTTGGAGCAGTAGAGTGGAGCTACGTAGGCTTGTTCATACATCGCATAGCTTGAGCTGCGCATCTTCATAGCACAGTGGGAACGGTCAGCTTCGTAGCTTAGCTTTTACATCTACAGCTAAGTACGTGACACATCTTAGGTGAAAAAGCATCCTAATGTTACATTTTGGAAGACTGATAGAAATAGAAGAGCAACAAACACCAGGATAAAAATGACAGACATAATACAGAATATAATAAATTAGGTACCATTATATACCACGGCGATTGTATTCATCATCATCATCTCAGCCATAGGACGTCCACTGCTGAACATACGCCTCCCCTTTAGATCTCCACATATACCGGTTGGAAGCGACCTGCATCCAGCTTCTTCCGGCGACCTTCATAAGGTCGTCTGTCCACCTCGTTGGTGGACGTCCTACGCTGCGCTTGCTAGTCCGCGGTCTCCACTCTAGCACTTTTCGACCCCATCGGCCATCTGCTCTGCGAGCAATATGGCCTGCCCATTGCCACTTCAGCTTGCTAATCCGGTGGGCTATATCGGTGACTTTAGTTCGTCTACGGATCTCCTCATTTATTGATTGATTGTATTCAGTAGCTCTTAATCCGTTGTATGTTTTGTTACACCAAATTATTCTCAACCGGGCTTTGCAGAGAGTTGTTATTGAAAGCTGTCGTAAAAAGTTTGATAGCGCCGTGATCTACAATGTGACTTTACATAACACCCAGTTACTATTATGAGTTATTTTTAAGTTGTTTATTAAACTACAGAATTCACAAGGGGCAGACGCGGAAGTGATATTTTAAAAACAATGAATGATTTAGCAGATTCTCATATTTCTGGTAATGAATGGATGTTATCTTTACGAAAATATCATGACCTTGATACTGAAAGATAAACGTTACCTTCATAAAACAACTGAAAGAAGAAAAAATCAGTTTATTTAAAAATACATATTTTGCGGAATACGATTGTACTTTGGGGCAATAATTTATTAATACGTTTGCACCAGCTGCAGTCTTATGGAATAAGGGGTGGTTCTAAACTTCACTCGTAAAAAGTTAGTAGCTCCTCTGCTCCAGAAAAAAATTCTTGGGGTAAACTAAGTAGGTACATCGATCCGGCCGAAGCATTATTTTCAGACTATTGTCATCTCGATCGTAACCGCGTAAAATGCAGCTGTAATACACCTTCTGATCTGATTCAGCATATTCATTTAAAGAATCATTCGATAGAATCATTTCTTTTCGTCGATAAGAATCATCTTTTTTTTACGTGGGCACACAATTTCTTTTGTATTATGAAAAAGAATAGAACCGCACTGTATACTTTTAGGTTATACTATACACACATACGCAGCCATACAAATATTTACAAAATCAATAAATCCTTTAGGCAGCAATATCCAGCAGTAGCCGTTTTAGTTTTTCTAACTTACTTCATCAGTGGTTGCAAACAGGACCGCTAAGCATAAGGGCGCCCCCACGTTTTGAGTGGCCCTTCTCTCAGCCCCGTAGGGTTATTTTCTTATTTTTAGGACATTTAAAAACGTGGGCTTTAAGTTTTTTTTTTTTAATCTATTAATTTTCTATCAAATATAGTATTTTTAAGAGCAGTAGTGGCCCAGTGGTATCGGCCCCGACTTACGAGTTGTAGGTCGTGGTTTCGAATCCAGCCAAGCGCATTACTTTGTGTAATTTATTTCATCACCACTGCTCTCAAAACGGTGAAGGAAAACATCGTGAGAAAACCGGCATGTCCTAGAACCAAAAATTCGAAGACATGTGACATCCACCAACCCGCACTGGGCCCGCGTGGTGGATTATGGCCCACTCCCTCTTTCAGAGAGGAGGCCTGTGTCCCAGCAGTGGGAACATTTATAGGCTGATGTTGATGATGATGATAGTATTTTTGGAGTTATTAACTTACAAAACATATGTACTCTAATTTTTAAATAAATATTTTTTGCTACTCTTGACTGCTATCGTCGCGATTGCGTGCGTAATATGTATTTCGCGGTAGACCCCCAGAAAGGGCTTCAGTTAAGGCTGCGTTCCGCTTTACGCAAAGTATTGTAGTTTAGCCTACTATACATATATATGTTTTAGAAATATAGTATTTGATCTCATAAAATAGTAGGATACTTACTACATATATTATATGGTAGGGTTGGCAACCCTAGACACAGACGGCTTTATTACAAAACGTGGTTTAACTTAGACCAAGGTTTAAATCAAAAATCAATTTTTGAATTTCGAACTTTATTTCTACTGTCGTAAAGTTATTAATACAAAAACCGAGTTTAGATCCCGGTCTAAGTTGTCAATGTGCATTTTAGAATTTTATAGCAGTTGGAATAAAGTTCGAAATTCAAAAATTGATTTTTGATTTAAACCTTGGTCTAAGTTAAACCACGTTTTGTAATAAAGCCGAGAGCGTTCCAACTCGTTTCCCGATTATAACCCAGCCATCACGGGAGCTCTAAATAATATCTTACTCTGCCACACAAAACTTTCAATTGTGACCCTTTCTGTATATTGTTCAGTGGTATCAAGCTACCACGATCTGTGCAATTTTTACCAGATTTTTTGTCGGTTGGTTGATGTGCTATCATTTAGGGAAAATAAACATACGAAAGTTGATTGTCTATTATGTCGTATGAGCCATTATTGATATTCATAATCATAACTTCACACCAGTTTATCCCGAAGAACCAGAGGCAGGTATACTGTACCTATACCCGTAGTATTACACTCACCTTTCACCAGCCTTATTAAAGTCCCATTTAATAGGGAGACGCAGTTCTTAAGTGACTGATACTGCGTGTTGCGGGTTCGATGCCCGCATTAAACAAATATTTATATGAGTTTAAATGTATTTTCTACGCTGTGGCGTTTGTAGGAGAAAAACCTAATGTGGGCCAACATCAAAAAAAATAAGGCTGCTACTGAATTAATGATAAATTACATAACGAACAATCCAGTAACACTCATTAACATTATACTTGTCACTAAAATTCATTTAAAAGTTACGGGTTACGACATCTGTATACTTCGACGAATATGACACTGATGACCACCGAGCCTATGTTGATACCGTTGTCGTGTTGATTTCATAGATGGCGCATGTGTTGTGTGATGCTCATGCGCAAGTAAAACTGTTTAAATATTCACAAAATTATTTACATTACAGTTGCAAACTGAAAAGAAAACTAATATTTTTTTTGGTATTTATAAATTTATGCGCATTATACATAGATTAAAGTGCACTGATGGATTTTGAACATGCGACTCAAACACTGAAGGCTCGTTTTTTCTCATTCAAGTGGTTTTCCCGTGTTGTGGTGTTAGTGAAAATGGGAGCAAAATTATATTCTTTCTCTTTGCAATATTCAGGTATGTCTTAATGTGCATACAAGGCTTCCGGAAACGAACTTAACTCAATGTCTCTATCTGTCTTATGTCAACTTTCTAGGGTTATCATAATTTACTTGAAGTCGGCACAACACAGCACGTTTTTCCTCGATCTTCCCCTGACACGACATTACTGCTTCGCAGAAGGAGGCGACCGCTTCCCACTCCGCCTCGCCCCGCAGCATGGCCGCAACCAATGCCGGGCGCGAGAGGTCTCCGCCTATCGCCGCCGTGATTACATACACCTTATGGATAGATTAAATGTTATTGTGTTAACATATATACAACATTATTTTTAGTATAATATGCGAAACCTGAATATAGTTTGTTCAGAATCAGTAACTGATTCGATTCCAATCATTTTTACACCATGTTATATTTTTTTTCAAAAATATTTTAATTAAATTTTATTACCAGTTAATTACAATCAAAATCAAAAAATCAAAATCAAAAAGTCATTTATTCAAATTAGGCTGATTTATCAGCACTTTTTGAAGGTCAATTTTTTACATAAGACAGTCCCCCAAAGCGCCCCCAAAGCGCCCGTAATACAATCACCGTACGGTTAGGTACCTGCCAAACTATTATCACGAGTGTATAACACAGGAGACGTATGGTTTACGCGGGTGTACCGCGAAATGAGCAAGTTTTTGAATGGACATTATACAAGCTTATAACTTTGTGACTTTTTATGATACGGTTTTAAAATTTTGTACATATATTCGTTACACAAAAATACTGTTGTATAGTACGCATTATTTCCTTCTGTCATAGAATGCACGTGTTGACGTGTAAACGTTAAAACTACATAAAACCTAACAACAAATTAGGACATATACAAACTAGAACCGTGGAATCATACCGTCTAACTAGATTATATTCCATTTACATGAACTACAACAATGGGCCCTACACCGCGACCTCATACAAACCAAAATATAATAATGCTACGATGCTACGCCGTGTGCTACGCCGTAGCACCACTACAATTTAAAGTTTTTTTTTTACAATGTGTATGACATGATTTTATTATTTATCTACCCTAATTATTTATTTACCCCGTTAGGTCTTAGGGCTGAGTGCCATTACTGACGCCTTATGAAAACTTATAAAAAGGTGGTTAAATAAAATGTGACAAATAAATATGTACCTAGGCATTGCGTCGATTATAATTATAATAAATTTTAGTAAACAATTTTGTATGACGGGCCCCCCTCAGAGGGCTAAAGCCTGCCGGGATCGCGGGACTAACGAGCTACCGTGGCCCCGGAACGTAAAGGGCTATTGAAGGACACCGTGGATTTTAGTCAGTACAAGTCTGTCAGTCCCTCCGACCCTGCCCTGGGTTGGAAAATCTATTCAACTAATGCATACAACACACAATAAAATGTTTAGCTTTCATACAAAACAACGAGGGAATACTGATGGATAATTTATGATATTTAAACAAATCTAAAACAGCTGTAACTATTTATTCATCACGTTGTAAATTATTTTAAAATGTTAAATAAAAAGTGGAAAAAAAACGAATCAATGAATGAAAAAGTGCAATACATCTTAAGACTTAAAAGAACCTAGACGTTATCCCTAGACTTGGGAGATATTAGACGTCATTGTTATTTTTCCAGCGAAGCCAATGCTATGTGCATAGGTAGGTATCGGTGGCACTGAGCGTGGGCGGCGGTGCTGCAGGGGAAGCGAACGTTAACCCTTTCTGCAGTTCATTCGCCGTCTGGCCTCACCCCTGCAGACCTCCCAGCCTGCCCCCAGCCGCCAACCCGACTGCACGCTTGCCATACTGCAAGCCAACACTTTTTACCTACTACCTACCGTTAAATGTGCGAAAATTAAACCCTATACTGATAATAGCATTTGATCATATAGTAGATCGGAAATAGAAATGGATATTGTGTCCCGCTCCTTCAAATCGAATCGAATCAAAGATTAAAAAAAAGGTGTTTAAAGATAGGAAAATACCAACCGTCTACTCTAAAGCTTAATTCCCACGTGCTTGATATTGCGGATAGACGTGAACCAGGCCGCACCAACGCACCGTCTGATACGTGATAGCGTAGACACGTCTTGGTTGAAGATAAAGTGCGGTGCGGTTACTGTCCGTAGTGGTAGACTGTGCGCGTGCGTCCGCAGTATCACGCACCATAGGAATCAACCTTTAGAAGAAATACCAAAACAGTTACAAACCCTGGGATATCGTGAGTTGGTCGCGGGACTGTCTTATCAGGTAACCGTGACCCTGCAACGTAAAGGGCTATTGAAGGAACACCGCTGGATTTTAGTCAGTGCAAGTCTGACAGTCCCTTCAGTCAGGGAGGGAGGAGGACTCATTTGACGATTAAACCACGACAAAAAAGGGGTATCGTAAGTCTTTTTTCAAATCTCCGTAAAATCCTATGGAAGTACAAAACATGTATGCATGTAAATCATACATTTTTATAATTTCAATAAAGGTAAATAACTCTAATCAAATAAGATGAATGATAAACTTCTCAACCCAAAGTTGCCGTTTAGCCTAAAGGTGCATCCACACTCGGCCGAGGAAAGCACGCGCGCTGTCAAAGGGCGATCGCCCGAGCGCCCGCCCGCCCGAGCCATCCAGTGTCGGCTTTTGTATTGCTCGCGTATATTGTTTCGTGCCTCGGTCGAGAAACAATAGGCGCGTCCACACAGAGCAAGCAGCTTCGCGAGACATTGGCCGCGCGAAGCAAATGCCTCGCGAGGCAGCTCGCTCTGTGTCTCGTGCCAAAAAAATATACTATGCGACTACGATAAGAACAAAACTGTGTTGGTGCCATACTGTGACGTTATGCAAGCTTTTCTAACACTTCACGCTCTTAAATCTCAACTTTACTATTCATTTTTATTATAGTTTGAAATTTTTGTTTTCTCAGCTAAATGTAAACTATATAGAAACACACGGAAGTGAACCAAAACGAGATTGTAGTTATTTGTCTACGTTCTTATTTAATAGATGGCGCCACTTGTTTTTTGAAAGCTTTCCTTAAATGGAGTTTAAAGGACGTCCCACGGCTATGCCACATGGAGGGAAAGTACCTTGAATATTGTAGATAGAACATTTTACTGAAAGAAGACATAATTTTAATTTAAATACCATTTAAACTGCATCCGAAGATTTTTAAATAATTTCATGGTTGAACCGGGAGTCGAACCCGCTACACGTGAAAAAAAAACTTGTATCTTTATCATACCGATCGAAAGGCTTCATCATTAGGATTCTTTTTTGCTAAATAACATAGTATCAGAAATAAAAAGAAGACCATAAAATATAACATTTTTGATACAAAATTAATCAATTTATCAAATGCTCAAAATGAAAAAAATATCATTTTATCATGCACTTCAATTATAATAGGCAAATGATTCATACTTCTCAAATAGGTACATTTAATATTTGTAATACTAGGTACTTATGATAATGTCAGTTGTTTGTCCTTACGGCAATGCCAGCTTTTCATTTTTCTGAACAAAAATACTACATCAAATGTTAAAATTCTTCCTTTTATTTCTGACTGACACTATGTTATTTAGCAAAAAATAATCCTTATGATGAAGCCTTTCGATCGGTATGATAAAGCTATGTACAAGTTAATTTTTTTTCTCGTGTAGGTAACGGGTTCGACTTCCGGCTCAACCATGTAATTATTTAAAAATCTGTGAATGCAGTTTAAATTGTTTTTACCGACTTCAAAAAAAAGGAGGTTATCAATTCGACCCGTATGTATGTAATATTATCAGAACTGCCCAGTTTTCATACATATACAGGGTGATTTGTTATTCGATGCGGTCCTTGAAAGGGGTGATACTAGACCTTATTTGCAACAATTTTAACCACGACAATATGGGGTCTAAACTGACTGGTTTTAGAGATATCGAACATTAAAGATTTTTTGAAAAATTTCCACCTCTCCCTCATTAAGTGCTTATTGTTAGAAAGTAACGATAGTCACTACTTTTTTTGTTGTACTAGGTATTGTTCAACTTAGGGTACACTGCAAGTTTCATCAAAATCGGTTCAGTAGTTTTAGAGATATGGATTTTTTTATGTTGTGACGGATTACAGGATTAGTGCATATGTAAGAAAATTTAGTATTTTACAAGAATTTGGGTTGAATACAATATATAATAAATAAACTAAAAAGGGTAAAATAAAAACTTTTTCAAAAAAGTAACCGCCTTCAAAAACAACAACAAAACAAAAAAGGTGAAATAACCTAATTAATAACTTCTTTCGGAAGTCGGTGGCTAAAAATCAATGAAATATAAAAAATAAAGCCACCGACACCCGAAAGAAGTTATTAATTAGGTTATTTCACCTTTTTTGTTTTGTTGTTGTTTTTGAAGGCGGTTACTTTTTTGAAAAAGTTTTTTAAATTAAAATAATGTCTTCTTTCAGTAAAATGTTCTATCGACATGACATTCAAGGTACTTTCCCTCCATGTGGCATAGCCGTGGGACGCTCTGTACCTGTATATCCAACAGTAAAATATTTTTTCAATTCGAACCTGTAGTTTCTGAGATTAACTCGTTCAACCAAAGGAACTCTTCAGTTTTATAATATTAGTGTAGATTATGTCCTATACTCAATGAAAATTGTATTTGTGGGTTAGCTTCACATCAAAATAATTGTTGTCTTTATAATTTGCAACACAGGATACGTACTGACTGCTGTAGTTTGCGAAATGGGTCACAACGTATTGTGACAAACAATTTTTCACTTCAGTAGCTCAAACATGTAGGTTTTGCTGCCTGAAATCAGTGAGCAAAATGCGATTTTGCTCACTGAGTGAGACAAAGTAACTTTTTAATTTTTGTTTTCAGAAAGCCGCGAATATCTTAATCATACAATTCGAAACATAAAATTTACACTCCATCTCTTTCGCGCTATTAGAAAGAGAGAGGGACAAAGACCAGCCCTTTCGAAATTCCGATTTTGAATTCGACCTCAAAGACAAACACGCTCGGTTTGTACTAACTAAAGAAATTTTGCAAAAAGATAATAAATTATGTCTTAGTGTAATTTATTGAATTTTTAACTTATATGTATACGTAGTATTTGAACGAAAATAAGTATTTACTGCAAATAAAACTGATATTTAACCTGTAAATATTTATTTCTAGTTTCAATAATGTTACGTAAATATTTTGAATAATAAAATATCATGGGTGCCATAATTTCCGAACACGCCTTAATTTAAATAAAAGAGCGGGAATAAAATTTCGTGGCTGGCGTAAAGAGTTGAATATGTTAAAAGTTATTTCAATCTATTCCTGTTTATTATTTTATCTCCTAAAGTGTTCTCGCTGCTGAAGTGAAAAGTTATGTGTGTTACACGAGAGCAAAGTTTTTTGCATCTCGTGCCTTTGAATCCCTCGCCACACTCAGGATTCAACTTTAGAATCACTCGCTACGCTCGTGATTCAATCGTTGAATCCTTCGCTTGCTCTGGATTCAAAATCAGCACTCGCAGCAAAAAACGACTTTGCTCTCTTGTTGCACAAATAACTATTTTTTTTTCCCATGTGGAATTGTGGATGGGTAGGCAGAAACAACGAGTGCCACTTGTCACGGTCCATACATACAACGAGTGCCACCTGTCACTGTCCATACATACTCCTTTCCGCCTAATCTTCCTCAACTGATCATACAAGCACGCCGACTGCGTGGACTACGCACCCGACCTTTCTGAAGCATATCACCAATAGGACCAGAATAGGTCTCCCTAGGACGTCCTTGAATTTGGACCTTTTTACATAAAAAATATTTTAATTCAAACCTATTTGTTGCATTCTATGAGTTATAGCAATTTGACGTCTGTTCCCATTTGTCACCACTGGCAACGATCGGGATAAAAATCCCGATTGCCACCACTGGTGACAACGGGGAAAAAGTCCCGACTAAAAACCTACCCCAAAGGGTGAGAGTGAGGCAATTCAAAACTGACAAAAAGTACAAGCCTGGCATGAGTTTTTCAAGGTTGTCTCAATTTAAATAATTGTATGGCCGAATGCTATTAATACAGTCCAGTCATTTTAAATTTATCTGCGGAAAAAATCCTAGAGTGCTGAATTTTTGTACACACCTTTATTGCGGTGTTGTAATGAAGATATGAAAAATCGACATTAATATCGTGCCGGCTAAAAAAGTTATAAGGTCAAAAGGTCACGAAAATGAGTTTTTTGCAAAATATCTCGCGACCTAATGCCTGGAGTTCAATACAGGTCATTATAAAATTGTTTGTCGTGAAATTGTCTACAATAAAATGCCTCTATCATTTTTCTGTAAAATCAACTGTTTTTGGAGTAGAGCGCTGAGAAAGCGCCTAAAATGCACTCACCTAATATCGTATTGTTCACCGTAGGTACACCAAGGCGTAAACTGTATTGCTTATTAACGGAATTCAAAAAAAAAGGAGGTTCTCAGTTCGACCTGTATGTTTGTATGTATGTTTGTCTGTGATCATTTCGCGACACGAACTAGCGATACTTGAAGGGGATATTATAGACTCATTTTCATCGACAAAACTGCTTTAAAAAAATTCTTACTCCAACTCCTCGCGAATGGCTGCCATTTTAGTTTTATGATCGGTCGAACTGGGGTATGTACAGACGCCAGCACATCAAGCTACCACAATCTGCCAAATTTCTTCAATAGATTTTCAACCTTATCACAATCACAATAGTGGAAGGTTAATGTTCGATTGGTAAAATCTGACAGTTTCGGGTAGGTTGACCTGCTGGCGTCTGTACAATAGCATGGTTCAGTTCCAACTAAAACGTCCATGTTCACAAAACCTTAACCTTATACTAAACGCCTTCAGATTTTAACACCGCGATTCAGGATCGTGACGTAATTGCACAACGCCATCTAATGTCTAATGAGAGCAGTGGTGGCCCAGTGGTATTGGCCTCGACTTACGAGTTGTAGGTCGTGGGTTCGAACCCAGTCAGGCGCATTACTTTGTGT
Source organism: Agrotis exclamationis (assembly GCA_950005045.1). Classification (NCBI taxonomy): domain Eukaryota; kingdom Metazoa; phylum Arthropoda; class Insecta; order Lepidoptera; family Noctuidae; genus Agrotis; species Agrotis exclamationis. The sequence continues at coordinate 13,383,790 of OX465423.1, read as the reverse complement.
AATTTATTTCAACACCACTGCTCTCAAACGGTGAAGGAAAACATCGTGAGGAAACCGGCATGTCCTAGAACCAAAAGAGAGAGTTTGTTCACATTTCTGCCACATCGTGCGCTGCGATTGATTTGATGACGACCCCTCCCAGTGCAGTACCCACCGCACACAGCGAACACAATGTAGTGTTAAATTTTCCCAGCTTTACTGATTAACTAATGAAGGTACACGATTCAACACTTACAAAGAATTTCATAGCAAAGAACATAGAAGTAAAAAATAAGTTAAAAATAACTAAAACCCGTCTACGAAAAAATCGCGCGCTGAAAAGTATAAAACAAGAAAAATATTCATTTGACCGAGTAATAGTAATAGCCGGTCGTATGCCACCTAGCCATTAAAGATTGTGTGAAACAACCGCAGGTGTTCGGATAGTCGTAGTCAGGTTTTAGTTATTTTTAACTTATTTTTTATTTACACTATTTTGTGGTTATATTAACACGCCTAAACCACTGAAACATGAGAGATGGACATACGAAATTACCTTTCTTTTTTATTTGTCCAAAGTGGTAACTCTTTTAGAAAGAGACAACAGCCTCCATTGGAGTTATCTCTGTCGGCACGTTATTCGGCATGAGTACTCAGTCCTTGTATAATAAGTACAGACGCCAGCAGTCAACCTACCCCAATCTGTCAAATTTTACCAATCGAACATTAACCTTCCACTATAATCATAAGGTTAAAAATCTTTATAAGTTTACAGATTGAGGTAGGTTTATGTGCTGGCGTAGTGGCGTCTGTACTAACAAAACGTGGAGGAAGAATAACTGGAAAGAAAACGGTGTTATTGAGAGATATAATTAATTAATCGAATAAAATATTGTGTATCAATGATGTAATATGCTCTATTTTGGATTTTTTTCAGTTGTTACGTGTTCGTTGTCACTTGGTTAATAGTAGGTTACAAATGTTGAGAAAACGCTAATTTGATAAAAGTTATTTAATTAAGTATTTAATTTTTAGTGTGGAACCTTAACAATTTTTAATAATAATCAAAATTAATATTTGTTGAGGGCTTTAATAATTATTAAAGCCCTCAAGCCAATTAGGTTTCCTGCTGCAGAACTGACCCATATAGATTTACCATACTCCCGAAGATTACTAAACAAAATATTCAAAAGTTTGTTACTGCCTTCTCCCTCGTCATTTTTAACAATATATTAATTTATTTAAATAATTTATTAAAAAAAAATATTGAATGGGGAAGGCAACTGTCAAGTCAAAATGACGCTGCCTTAGATTGTCCCAAAAGAACTGTCATATCAAAGGAATTTTCTGAAAAAAAAAACGATTTATTGATGTATAATGACTAGATGTTGTGTAATAGGCTGTAAAAATGATGGAACATACAAATTTCATACAATTCACACTATCAAGAAATAATGGGTAGCTGCTGTGACTGCTGTGAGAATAAAAATTGTATTTTATCATTATGTTACCTGATAATATACAGCTATATAGGGTGTTAAAAAATCAACTGCAGGAATTTCGTGTGCGTACTCGGTATCAAAAACCAAGTACATTCCAAAAAAAATTTTTGTTTTCGAGCATTTTTAACACTAAAATGCTCTTGAAAAAAAATTTTTTTTTGAAAAAAAATGCTCGAAAAAAAATTTTTTCTTTGGAATGTACTTGGTTTTTGATACCGAGTACGCACACGAAATTCCTGCAGTTGATTTTTTAACACCTTGTATAATATACAAATATCCACCCTTGTGGAGCTGGCTTCGAATTCCAGGCTTGAATTTCATAAATAAATTCTATGATTATACCTTAACTAAACAATCGAATACACCTTTCAAAATAATATCTAATAAGTTCCATTTCTATTGGAGGTTAAGTATTGCATCGCACTTTGTATCATGAAATGGTTCGTCTGGTGGAAGAATTATCACCGGGAACGAGTTTTGTGATAGTTGGTGGTGTCAAGAGATTAAAATTCTTGTGATATTTCTCTAATCTAAAAAAAGAAAGAAAAATAGGGATAAAATTATTAGTGACCTATAAAACTTGATATTTCATCAAAATATAAAGTCAGAATGCAGTACCTATTATATTATTTTTACAGAACAACTGAACAGGTAAAACATACTTAAACTCAAAAATTTAAACCTCAACTACAAGTACAGCTTGGCCAGAACGTCTTGAAACGGAACTAATATTTTTATTTGCTGACAACGTTTTAAAATATTTGATATTTGATGTAAACAAAGACGCAGGTTTGTAAGATTTATTATTGTGCCATAAAACTAACGTAATAAGTGAAAATAAATAAAATAAAATCATTCAAAGTGCTGGTAGCGAGAAGACAGTGGCGACTTCCGGTTTTCTACTGTTTTATGCCAAGCTGTACTTAATTGTGGATTTAATGCAGTAAAATCAAATATATAACCACTCAATTAAATCACTTTCTTTCCTCTTGTAGTTGCACCGTAGTTCATGCACTTGCATTGAAGAATAATCTTTTATGTCTATTTTGTATCAAAACTCAATAAATATCACAAAAAAATCTGTTTGTTTTTTGTACTAGATAAACATTAACCTGACATTAGGACATACGTACCCAGCGCCATCTACAATATCTTTGCGTTGCCAACTCAGAACAATAAGGTTGCCAACCCCATTGACAGAAATCTTTCAATGGCCATTGGGTGAATTTCAACAAACGCCATTTTCTTTACTCTTTCAATTACTCTTTCTTTTAAATTGGCCAAAAGGGAGAAATGCGGATCCATAAGAGATACGGGAAAACTTTCTGAGGATCCTTTACTTCTTTTTTGATGTTGACAATTTTGGAGTTTTTATTTTTTTGGTCAAGTGACAAGTCATGTCCACAAAAATGAGAGAAATTGACCAAATTTTTTTTTAATTTCGTTGGACTCTGTTTTGGTAGTATATTAAATATTCCCAAATTTGGGTAATATCCTAAAGATTACATGAAACCCCAAAAAATAATTATATACTTGAAACAGTACACCGTTATGATTAAAAAATGGCGTTTGTTGAAATTCACCCTTGCAATGAAGCGCCACCTATCGCGATAAGTGGCAGTTGACCATTATATTACTATACTCTTTGCAGTTGACATCCCCATTGCTTTTCTAGCGATTAGAGCACTTGAGATTTGGCCATGGCAGACTCAGTCCATACTTTAAGTCTATGGCACAGTCTATGGATTAATATTGGATCATATTCTTTTTAGATTCTTGTACAGACTTGTAACAGATGCCATTATGTTTACTTAAATCCTAAAAGTTGTTTTGAATCCAATAAAATGGCTATCGAGAATTTATCATAATGTTTTTTATCTGTGCACTGCAAATTGCAACGCAACAAGGAACAAACAGGTGAATAGAATTGAAAGGCGGGAAACTTCGGTTGCGCGCGGTTGTTTAAAATTTTTGAATTTTAATTTTTATTGTAAAACTGATCAGTTGAGTCTAATCTTTGTATATAATTTTGTATAATAATTGTATATATTTGTATTGTAGTGTTTGTAGCTGATTTTTTGGTAAGTTTTGTATATATATTTTTTTCGTATGGTTAGTCCCTAAGTCCGGGTCGCATGAACGATCCCCCTAATAACTTGCTGGGGGATTTAAGTGGCGGCCTAAATCCCCCCGTGGATGTCGCTAATTATGTGACTGTAATGTCACAAAATGATAATGTTGTAGATAAAAGTGGTATGGACACTGATGGTTCAGTGGCCACTGATAGCAGCGAAAAATCTGCTCGCAAACGCAGGAGAATTTGTAAAAGCTGCAGAATACGAAAACGTAGTAAAAATGGCCATGCCCAGAATGAACTCGTTATTACAGATTGTAGTTGCAATCCCCAAGAGACTGTACTTGAAAATATTCCTAATATTGATCACCAAGAACCATCCCATCTTCAGTCTAATTCACAGATGACACAGTTAAACCCTAGTCAAGCAACTTTTGAGCCGGTTGGTAGGAAGGAGTACATACATACAGATATATCTCCATATATAATCCATGTACAACGCATTATTGACTCTCCAAATAATGGAACCGTGTTGCATCCTATTACTTTTGGCAACTTCATGAAACGGGGTGGATTTAAAAATATAATTACTGGAAGCATTAAAAGGATCGGCCGTAACAAGTGTGCAGTTGCTTTTTCTACATTCATTGATGCTAATGACTTTTTAAATTCTAACTTATTAAGTATTAACAAGTTTAAAGCCTTTATCCCGACATTCAATGTTACTAGGATGGGTATTGTGCGTGGTGTTCCTTCAGAGTGGTCATTGGAAGAAATTGAAGCAAATATTTCTACACCAATTGGGTGTGGAAAGATCATTAAACTTCGGAGGTTAAATTATAAAGTACAGATTAACGGCAGTCCAGTTTGGAAACCTTCAGAGTCTATTGTTATTACTTTTGATGGGCAGGTTCTACCACGGAGAGTATTCATGTGCTATAATGCATTAAATGTTGACACATATGTGTACCCCACCATTCAGTGTTTCAGATGTTGTAGGTATGGACATACAAAGTTACAATGTAGGGCTGCAGAGCCAAGATGTTTTAAATGTGGACAAAATCATTCTGCTGAATCTTGTAGCATTACGGAGGACTGTGCATCTTGTATAAATTGTTCTGGTTTTCACTTTGCTATAAATAAAGCATGCCCTGAGTTTAAGAGGCAAAGAGACATCAAAAACACTATGGCTCATTCATGTATTTCCTATTTAGAGGCTAGTAAGTTGCATCCATCTTCCTCTCTGTCATATGCAGACAAAGTTGTTTCAGGTAGTAAAATTTCTCAATCAGATTCCAAATCCGCATACTTTCACACTAATGATAATGCCAATAATAATCCTAGGACAATTTCATACAAAAAAACAGTATTTAAAAAACCACGTTTGCCTCCTACATCTGCGTCTGGATATGACAGAGCAGCGCACAATGCGATAATAAATGAGTCCAGTTCACCAAGTCTCAGGAATGGGTGTGCACTACAGAATAAACCTGAACAAAAAGAAGATCATGAACAGATTATGGATCTAATTAATAGTCTTATTAAGATGTTGCAAAATAAAAAGTACATAAAACCGAACAACGCTGACCTAATTTGTAAATTACTGACAGACAAAAACGATTATGGATTTAATTATTCAATGGAACGTCAGGTCAGTGACTAATAAAAAAACTGATCTTTTCTATTTAGTTAACAAATATAAACCACTTATTGTTGCATTGAGTGAAACTTGGCTTAAACACGGTCGAATATTTAATATTCCAGGTTATGTTTGCATTCGTAATGACAGAATTGATGGCTACGGTGGTGTTGCCATTTTAGTCAAAAACAATGTTGCATATTCCCAAATTATATTACCGAATCAATATTCTTTAGTTGACTTCGTTGCTATACGTGTAAATAATGTAACTTATGCCTCTGTATATATTCCAAAGCCTTCTTCTGCTGCTCTACAAGAGATGAGTGATATTTTTTGTTCATTGCAAAGCCCTGTCTTGATAATGGGAGATTTTAATTGTCATCATCAGTCTTGGGGATGCGGTGTAAATAAAAGTGATGGTGTACGTTTGATACAAATATTAGATGACAATAATTTATGTGTATTAAATACTGGGACACCGACCAGACGTACCAAGCCCAATGAATTGCCGAGTGCTGTGGACTTGTCGATTTGTTCCCCTAGTTTGGCCTTATCACTCACTTGGTCTGTCTTCTCTTCTTCTACACTAGGCAGTGATCATTTTCCCCTAATAATAGCATCCCCTGACAAATACCCTATCAGTGAAAAACGTCCCCCTCGATTAATGTACAGATTAGGTAGAGCTGATTGGGAAAAATTTAAACAGACCCTTGATGTCAAAGTGTCACAGTTACCTGAAATATGTCATGGAGGAGAAGATGATTGCTCTCGAGCCTTAGCCCTTTGCATGCTTGAAATAGCGGATGAGATTTTCCCTGTAAAAAGGTCCCGCTCAAACTATTTACCTATGCCACCTTGGTGGAATTCTGAATGTTCAGATGCAGTACGAAGAAGAAAGGAAGCGGAAAGAGAGTATGGTGAGGATATGTCGGAAGAAAATTTAAATAAACTTAATGATATAATTAATGAGACTAGAGTTTTTTTGAAAGAAAGGAAATTTGAGGGATGGAGATCATTTTGTGCCTCTCTTTGTCCTAGAACTTGCCCTTCAGAGGTCTGGAGTAACATTAAGCGTTTTAGGAATGCTTATAATCAAAACCGTTGTGGTGTTCAGTTGTCTCCTGTTTTAGCTGATGATTTTCTTGATAAATTGGCCCCTGCAACAGCTCCTGAAAAAAATTCTTTGATGCCCTGTTACGCATTATATCCTGGCATAAAAGAATCGAATAGTTTAAGTTCACCCTTTTCTTTATACGAGCTTAAAGGGGTACTGTCAAGTGTTAAAGATTCTTGTCCTGGAGAAGATGGAATACCTTACGCTTTCTTTTCAAATATGGGCGATTCCTCACTCGTATATTATTTAGAAATAATTAATTCCATAATGATTTCTGGGAACATTCCTACTTCTTGGCGAACTCAGGAAATAGTCCCTATACTAAAGCCTAAAAAATCTCCAGATGATCCTGCAGCTTATCGTCCTATAGCCTTGTCTTTGGTTATTGCTAAAATTGCAGAACACCTGGTTAAGAACCGTCTTGAATGGTATGTCGAAAGAAATAATTTGCTTTCGATTTCTCAATATGGCTTTCGTAAATCTAAAAGTACCATAGACAGTTTAAGTATCTTTACCACAGACATTAATTTGGCCTTTTCTAATAATTTATCAGTGGTTGCTGCATTTTTAGATGTTTCTGCAGCTTATGACAATGTAATCATAGAAGTACTCAAAAATAAATTAATGAAATTGCAGGTGCCGTCAATTTTAGTTAACTTTATTATTAATATCTTATCTGTTCGCTTTATATTTGTAATAACAAATCAAGGTTCAAGACTTTCACGTACAGTTTATAAGGGATTGCCTCAGGGGTCTGTACTTAGCCCGTTACTTTACAACATTTATACACATGATCTTGAAGCGTCTTTAAATGGTACTGTTAGTGTCTTACAATATGCTGATGACCTACTTATCTATTCAATAAACACGTCTATCCCAACTGCATGTAATTCATTAACAGAATCCCTCACGTTACTAAAGGTATGGCTGGATGATAATGGGATGGATTTATCACCTAACAAAAGTTCTATAGTAGTTTTTTCTAGAAAACGGGATTTTCCGCCACCTAAAGTTTTCTATAACAATCATACTTTAGCTGTTGGGGAAGAAGCTAAATTCTTGGGTTTAATTTTGGATAAGAAAATGACAGGTAAATCCCATTTAAGTTACATAGTGGACAGATGTGAAAAGCAGTTGAACATCATGAGATGCCTCTCGGGTGTGTGGTGGGGTGCTCACCCTTATAACCAGAAATTGTTATACAATTCTTTAATTCGTAGTATTTTGGATTATGGTACCTTTTTATTAGGTGGTAGTAAAACGGAGTTCAAAAAGTTAGATAATATTCAATCTAAAGCTCTCAGAATCATTTCGGGTGCAATGCTTTCGAGTCCTTTGAATGCGTTGCAAGTAGAGTGTGGTGATCCCCCTTTATATTTAAGAAGACAATTCTTAGCTGATAGGTTTGTATTTAAAATCATGCAATTCTCCAACCATCCATTGATCAGTAAACTAGATAAACTAAATTCTTTGATTGAAAGCTCCAAGTATTGGAGATGCAAATCTGTTCCTTGTATAATTACTAGTTACAGGAAGTTTAAGTTACTTGAATCGCCAGTACATAATGCACCAAAGCTAGCAATATTTAATGATAACGATTTTGACTCTTTACTTTTAGCGCCTGAAATAACATATGATATGGGTATCGCCAAAACTGATTCTGGAGCGAATTCTAAATTCAATAGTAATATTGATGATAAATGGAAAGATTGGCACTTAATATTTACAGATTCTTCTAAAACGCTGGATAGTTGTGTAGGTGTAGGAGTTTATCATGCTCAGTATAAACTTATTCAAAAAATTAAACTTCCTCCTGAGTCTTCAGTTTTTACTGGGGAGTGCTTTGGTCTATTTAAGGCATTGGAATATGTTTTGATAGCTAAGTTACAAAATACTGTTATATTTTCTGACTCAAAGAGTGCATTGCAGGCAATTGAGAAGTTCCCATTTAAAATGAAGGCTTTCTATCCTGTTGTATTTGATATTAAAAATTTACTATATAAATTAAAGTTGAGGGGGCAATCTGTACATTTTGTTTGGGTTCCTAGCCATTGTGGCATAAAGGGAAATGACAAAGCGGATGGTTTAGCCAAGGAGGCTGTCAATGATGGAGACACTTTCCCTTATACAAATTTTTCTCATGATATCATGAATTTACCCAAGTCATACCTTCGCAATGACTGGAGTATTTTATGGGAAGAGAGTACTCAAACCAAAGCAAAATATTATTACTTTATACAACCTCATGTTCCTAATAAACCGTGGTTTTTCAAGATTAAGTGTTCCAAATTGATTGCTAGTCAAATCATTCGTATGCGTCTGGGTCATGTATGTACTCCTTACCATCTGGCCAAACTCCGTATTATAGAGGATTGCATGTGTGAATGTGGGGAAGATGTTGGTACTTTGGATCATATTTTTTTTTCATGTTCTCGTCATGACCGTTCTGATTTCCTTGATTCTCTTATTAATATAAAAACCCCTTTCCCCACTCGTATGATTTGTTTAATACATAATCCAATAATATATTATGATATAATCGCCTCTTTTCTGTATAAAAATGATATTAAACTTTAGTTTATGTATTTTATTTTATTGTATCTAGATTTATTATTGACTTAACTGATTCGTATTTTCAAGCATTAGAATTCTTTCCGTTCCGTTCTTTAATTTCCTGTTTCCCAAATTTTTACTTGAAAATGGCATAAAGTCTACTAATGCCAAAAAATTTAAAAAAAAAAAAAAAAAAAAAACAAACAGGTTAAAAAAAAACTCTCTGTCAAACGAAGCTGTCAAAGAGAGCAAATTTAAGAGATTTTCGTAGTCTTACTGTATATGTTTGTACTCAAAATTATATAAAATATGCCGAAGAATAAAGGAAAAGGAGGTAAAAACAGGAGGAGAGGAAAGAATGAGAACGAAACAGAAAAACGTGAGCTGGTCTTCAAAGAAGATGGACAGGAGTACGCCCAAGTCACAAAGATGCTCGGTAATGGCCGCTTGGAGGCCATGTGCTTTGATGGCATAAAACGTCTTTGTCATATTCGAGGTAAACTACGGAAAAAAGTTTGGATAAACCAAGGTGACATTATACTAATAGGGTTGCGAGATTACCAAGACGCGAAAGCTGATGTTATCCTGAAATACACTCCTGACGAGGCAAGGAATCTGAAGACGTATGGAGAATTCCCAGAAACAGTTCGAATCAATGAGACAGTGGTCTATTCGGTGGATGGTCTGGATGAAGATATTGAATTTGGAGATGAAGTTAGTTCAGAAGATGAAGCAGATGCAGTAGATGCTATATAAAAATTAGCACTAATTATGTCTACAGTAAGTCTATGTAAATTGTTTTGCTGTTATGAATAAACATGACTTTGTGATTTTATATATTTCGTTTTCTAAATTATTTCATATACATACCTACATTGTGAAATTGTCTTTATTTGGTAGACAAACAGTATTTCTCATAATATGTAAGTGTTTATAACACATTAGCATAAAGTAATCACTTCATTTATTTTCTCAGTTGTTTATATCCATAGTTACATGAAATTATAGTCAAATTATTGCGCAACATTCCTTGAATTAATCCCATTTGTCCGAGATGAGAAATGATAAAATATAAGGAATGTACATATAACCTACTTATTAAAATAATTTATCAACAAGACTTGAATTTCTATTATTTTTCCACTCTCCTGATCTACTCATAAATATCATTGACATGGTAATATTTCTAACATACCAACAATTTTGATTAATGGTTCACACTGACTTCTGTAAGTACTTTATAATTAAGACCAAAAAAGATTTGTTTGTAATGTATTGAATTTTTGGCACAGAATGCATTTGTCACATTGCGGATTAGATCAATGTTATAATTTGAATGTGACTGTCCTCTCTCTCTAATCTGTCCTTACGTCTATTATTATGTATGTAGTGTATTGAATTTGTATTAAAAAAGTTTTCAACATAATTACTAATAGCCAAATAAATGTTTGATTGTCTACTTAGAAATTAAACTTTGTTTACTATGGTATGTTTACCAAATGCTCAATACCCTCAATGATCAAGTAACATTCAGATAATGTTAGTAAATAAATTCTATAACATAAAGAGATAAAACCCATGTCTAGGATCTAGGTTTATTTAATTAAAAACTTTAAAATGGAATTAATGCATAATTTGTTCTTTAATTTTACTATGGGATGTTGTAAACAAGTAAGTCTGGCTGTATTATTTTTTCCAGATTAGTGGGAGAAGACACGAGGAATGATAGATTGACAAACTATGTCAGTCTACCTACAATAGCTACTTTAATCTGTTCTGCCTCCCTAACCAAGTCGCAAACGCTCGGTACTCCCCAACAATTTTCAACTTTATAGCCTAGAGCCTAAAGTTGAAAATCTATTTAAGATTTTTGAGCGTTAGCGACAAGAAAGATCGAAAACGATACCTAAGCAATCTTCACTAGATCTTCAATGTTATACCCAAGCACAAAGTTGAAAATCTATTTACCTCTCGAGTGCTTTTTGAACACCATTTGCACATAGCGAAAAGTGGAGAGAAAGGAGCTATTATTTCATCGATTCTTAGCCGGGTGCTAGGGGCATTTTAACCAATCGCTTGTAGAGGTTAAAGCCTACTCAGCGTTTGTGTTTATTGTTTGTTACAGGGCCTGAGCAGAATGTAATGAAGTTTAAGCTAACAGAAATTTCAGAAATATTTAGAACTAGCTGTTCTCAGGGGCTTAACCCCCTTCCCTCCCTACAACTGTCTCTAGAGTCCGATCTATCTCTGCAACAAAATTCATCGAAATCATTTTAGATGTGAAAGCCGAACCCATTTTAATTAAACACTTTCACATCTATACTTATCTATACATATAAATAAAATTAGAGTGTCTATTTGTAATATTGAAATAACCGTTTTTTTTGTTTGCATACACGGTACCATAGTACTATTAAGTATTCTGTGACGGTACCTACATACACCAAAATTACAATTTTTGTCTGGCTGTGTTTGTATCAGCTATTCTCTAGAATGGCTGGACCAATTTTGATTCTGGACGCGACTTTTATATTATGGAGTAACTTAGGCTACTTTTTTTTAGAAAAAAATAGGATTATGTGCACTTGGTACAACAACTTTTAACGTAACTTTTATACGCTACAATATGCGAGTAAATTGAAGTAATATTAAGTTTTTTGTTTAATCGTAATCAGTTCACATCTTGTAAAAAAAAATGTAAAATTATAAAAATATAATACGGTAGGATAGCACGGTAGTGTTTCCTAAGTATAATATTAAAACAGCGCCATCTATCGAATTAATACTGGACTATATCAAGAGATCAACTGCGTGCGTATTCGTTTAACCGACTTCAAAAAAAGGAGGAGGTTCTCAATTCGGTCGGTATGTTTTTTTTTTTATGTATTTACACCGATTACTCCGAGGTTTCTGGTCTGATAAGTGTAATTCTTTTTTCGTTCGATTCAGAATACTTGCTCCACACCTCATCTTCTTGCTCCACATCTCTTCTTCAACTTCTTGGGACCGATTTGGTCCCATAAAAATTTCATCCAATTTGGTTCAGTACTTTTTATTTTGTGAGCATTTTTATTGATGGATGACGTGATGATCTTTACTTTTTTGAGTGTTTGTTACGCGATTACTCCGCCAATTGTGGACCGATTTTCAAAATTCTTTTTTTGTTGTACTTACGAGGAATAGTTCACTTTAGGAAACACTGCAAGTTTCATCAAAATCGGTTCAGCAGTTTTTGATAGGGAATTTTATTAGCTTATTGGGTACATGAGCGATGTTAATACCGGTGCTAAGGATTACCAAATTCTAGTGCACATGTAAGAAAATGATGTATTCGACAAGAATTTGGGTTGAATATTGTAATGTATGTGGCCAGTGTGCAGCATAACATTGTTTATGGTGTTTGACGCGTGTGTCTTTTGGTCTGTCTGTCATGGCTGTTCTTTCAATAAATGGTTTTCCTAAGATATCTCAATGGCGACGAGGATAAAAAGCCAGCGTGTTTAAAAAAATATATTGTAAGCAAAAAGAAAAGAAAAATACCAAAATGTCGATCGGTAAGCTTTCGGAATTTAATGTAAGATCTTCCAATTGGAGTATGTATATTGAAAGGGTGGAAATGTTTTTGGTGGTGAACCAAATTAAGAAAGAGTTTTGGGTGCCAACATTGATTGCAGCGATGGGCGATGAGGCGTACGAGCTCTTGAGTAACCTAACAAGCCCAGCTAAACCTAATGAAAAAGCGTACTCGGATATTGTGAAACTTATGACAGATCATTTACAACCCACACCTTCATTCATGGCCGAGAGGTTTCGTTTCCGGCAAAGACGACAAAATGTTGGGGAAACGATTTCTCAGTATGTAGCGGAATTGAAGAGATTGTCGAAATTTTGTGATTTTAAATCCGTTTTGGAGGAAAATTTACGCGATCAGCTGGTGTGTGGTTTGCGAAACGAGACGATCAGACAACGGTTATTTTCGGAAGAACAACTGTCTTATGTAAAGGCCGTAAAAATTTCATGCTCTATGGAAGCAGCAGAGCGTGATGCAGCGGCAGTAGACCAGTCGGTTAGTAGGAACAGCGATGACGCTGCGACCGGAGCGGTGCATGTGTTGGCGTCGACGGACATTCGGGACCGCCGAGGGCGTGGTGGAGCACGCGGATTGCCAATTGCACGGGTCCGGAGGAGTGCTGCTCACTCCCAAATTTATTGTTCAGCTTGTGGTGGTGATCACCGAAGTGAAGGATGCAGATATAGCCGGTTTAACTGCGGAAAGTGTAAAAGGAAAGGACACCTGCGTCGGGTTTGTCCTATGTTTGCAAGAGGAAGACAGCCACAGGATCGTTGTTACACAAATAACATGATGCAAATACCAGGCGGGTCAACCAATCAGTCAACCCTAAACCAGTCAGGGGAGGATGAATCTCCTTTTTCTGATGAGAAAGAATGTGGGCCGGTGAACGATTTGCATACACTTAGTTTAGATAGCTATAAACCGGTGAGTTTAACTGTGTTTGTGGACCAAATTTCACTTTCTATGGAGATTGATACGGGATCTTTAGTGTCATGTATTAGTAGAAAAATGTATGATCGTTTGTTTAGCCATAGACCGTTGAAAAGTTCTAATTTAGTTTTCAGATTTTATGACGGTACTATCACAAAACCTATTGGTATGTTCTGTCCAATAGTTCAGTATGGTGATAGGTCTAAGCAAATGGAATTGTTTGTAATACAGGGTGGCACAACATCATTACTAGGTCGACAATGGCTTACTGAACTAGGCATTAAAATACCATTGTACCAAAATGTTGCGTCAAGGAACGCAAAAGTGTCAAATAGTAATGTCTCGGGTAATAAACTGTTGACACCATTACTTCACAGGTATAAAGAATTGTTTACGGAGGGACTGGGCCGATTCACGGGTGGCAAGGCTCGGTTGCGACTACGCGAGGGAGCGACACCCGTGTTCTGTCGTGCTCGGCCGGTGCCGTACGCACTCTACGAACGTGTCGACGCTGCACTAGAGGGCATGCTACGCGACGGAGTGATCGAGCCAGTTGATAGCGCGGACTGGGCTACTCCACTGGTACCGGTACGTAAGGCTGACGGTGGACTCCGTATCTGTGCTGATTACAAAATAACTTTAAATCCAGTATTATTGGTTGATAGATATCCTTTACCACGTATAAATGACTTGCTGGTTAATTTAAACGGTGCTAGGGTATTTACTAAAATTGATCTAAGTCAAGCATATAATCAAATTGAATTGGATGACCCTGAAAATTATACCGTTGTTAATACTCACAAGGGTCTTTTTAAGTATAAAAGATTAGTTTTTGGTTTATCGTCAAGTCCAGGTATATTCCAACGAATTATGGCAAATCTTTTTAATGATATTCCAAATGTAGAGGTTTTTCTGGACGATATTATTATTGCAACAACCAATGTTAAGGAACATTTAGTTATTTTAGAGAGAGTTTTAGAGCGGTTATATCGTAACGGAATGAAACTGAAGGAAAATAAGTGTGTCTTCATGACTAACGAGGTTAAATATTTAGGATATATTATCTCAGCTGAGGGTATTAAAGCGGACCCAGAAAAGGTGGCAGGTATATTAAATATTCCCCGCCCAGTTAATATCACCGAATTGAGAGCCTTTTTGGGAACAATTAATTATTACGCTAAATTTGTTAAAAACTTGAGCAATATACTGGCACCTCTGTATAGGTTACTAAAGAAGGAAGTTATTTGGAAGTGGGACAATGAGTGTGAGTCAGCTTTTAAAATGGTTAAAAACATTTTGATTAGTGCCGACGTCCTGGCTCATTATGAACCAGATAAACCTTTGTTTTTAACTTGTGATGCTAGCTCGAGGGGCATAGGCGGAGTGCTAAGTCAAATGTGCGAGCACTATGACAGGGGCGCGAATGTTGTGCGGGAGCGGCCGATCGTGTATGTGTCGCGCGCGCTTAATGCGGCTGAGAAGCATTATTCGCAAATCGAACGGGAGGCTTTAGCTATTGTGTTCTGTTTTGAAAAACTACACCAATATTTATATGGGCGACGTTTTACACTACGTACGGATCACAAGCCATTGGTTACTATTTTTGGGCCAAAACAGGGTATACCTTCGATGGCTGCGAGCCGGTTACAAAGGTGGGCTATTAAGTTGTCAGCTTATACCTATGATATAGAGTATGTTACTTCAAAGCAGAATGGGGCCGACGGATTGTCGCGTTTACCAGCTCTTCCTGTAGGCAAACAATTAATAACATTACCAGAGCAAACTTATTTACATTTTGCTCAAAATGCCATGTTATTAGATTGCAATGAGATTAAAAGGCAGACTAGCCGAGACCAGTTGCTTAGCCGGATTCTAAGATATCTTCGCGATGAATGGCCAGCTGATAATGAAGTTAAATCACTCCAACCTTTTTTTAATCGTAAAAAAGAATTATACGAGGAATTGGGTTGTGTGATGTGGGGCCATAGAGTGGTCATACCAAGTGAGTGTAGGAAAAAGGTATTAACTACTTTACATGAGGCTCATATGGGTATAGTTAAAACTAAGGCTTTCGCTAGGAGTTATGTTTGGTGGCCGGGTATGGACGAGGAGATTGAACGTACGTGTCGGAGTTGCCATGTCTGTGCTGCGGAGAGTGAGGCGCCGCCTCGACATATGCCATGTCCATGGCCGTGGCCAGATAGACCGTGGGCTCGTGTCCACGTTGACTTTTTAGGCCCCATTAAGGGACGAATATTTTTAGTAATGGTTGATGCTAGGACTAAGTGGATAGAGGTTTGTCAAGTACCTAGTACAGCGGCTTGTCATACAATCAGTTTTTGTAGTGACGTGTTTGCACGTTTTGGTTTGCCGAGACAAATTGTCTCTGATAATGGACCGCCTTTTACCAGTCATGAGTTCACACAATTCCTCCATTCAAACGGCATCGCACATATATATTCAGCGCCATACCATCCTGCCTCAAATGGAGCAGCAGAAAACGCAGTGCATACTGTTAAAAGATGTATTAAAAAGGCAATTAGGGAGAAGTTGGATATACAATTATTTTTAAATAATTTCCTGCTATTCTATAGGAATACTGAACATTGTAGTACAAGTGAAACTCCTGCGTCGCTAATGTTCGGTCGCAAATTGCGTACGAAATTCGACGCACTTATTCCGAGTAGGGAAAGCAAAGTTAGGAATGCTCAAGAGTGCCAACAAAAATACGGTGCAAGTGGGTCGCGTCAGCTGCGTCCTGGGGATGAGGTGTGGCTGCGGCAGTATCGCGGACCAGATAAATGGGTCTCTGGGAAGATAGTTCAAAGAATGGGAACCACTGACTATAAAGTAGTTGATGCTGTAGGTAGGGAATCCCACAAACATATTGATCAGTTGAAACAGCGGATACGGAGTCCATTAGTCAGTCCTTCTTCTTTTAGCCCGGTTAGGGAAGGGGCAAAGACGGTTGAGGCTACTCAGGAGGAACAGGAAACGTTTGTTCCGCGACCTGGTGGCTCAGGCACAATGCAACAAATGCCTTCATGTCCGGAGAATGGAGAACGACAGCGATTTGAAGATTGTGTTGAACAGCCATGTCCGATGATAGTTCCACCTTCCTTGCCTTCCCCGGAACCCTCTCAGTCCCGTCCAGTACGGCAATGTCGGATTGCCAAACCGGCTGTTTATAAGTATTGAGAAATTGTACATTTGTTAAGTTTTCCTTTTAGTTATATTTTAGTGTAGGACACTTTTAATTTTATTTATTGGCGTGTATTGTTAATTTTTTATAAGTATTATTTTACTGTTAAACTGTTAATTGTACATATTCTTAATTAAGGGTGAGGGTGTAATGTATGTGGCCAGTGTGCAGCATAACATTGTTTATGGTGTTTGACGCGTGTGTCTTTTGGTCTGTCTGTCATGGCTGTTCTTTCAATAAATGGTTTTCCTAAGATATCTCAAATATTTAAACTAAAAAGAGTAAAATAAAAAACTTGAGATGCGCCGCGCGACGCCTCGCCGCGCAGCACGACGCATCTCAAAGCAGCAGTGCTGCGCTGCGCCTCTCAAGGCGCCGCCGCTTGACGCTGCTCACGTCCGATCACAATGCGAGGAAAGACCGGGAGCTAGAGGTGACTGAGCATGCATAATTGTGAGTAACGAATTTTTGGTATCCCCGATGCCCCGAGAAGTCGAGGCGCGGCGGGAAGAGCTCCGGCGCGATCTCAGGGCAGTTTGGAAAGAACGACTGTCGCAACCGAGGTACGGGCACGCCGCAATCGCGGCTGTAAGACCCCTCTTTGAGGAGTGGCTGGATAGGTTCCACGGCGTCCTCACCTACAACATGACGCAGGTCCTCACCGGACATGGATGCTTCGGGAGGTACCTGTGTCTGATAAAGAAGGAGGAAACGCCCGGGTGTCACCACTGCGAGGAACGCCCGGAGGACACGGTGGAGCATACGGTGCAGGACTGCCCCGCTTGGGCAGAGCACCGCCGTGTCCTCTCGACGGCGATAGGCGGAGACCTCTCGCGCCCGGCATTGATCGAGGCCATGCTGCGGGGCGAGACGGAGTGGGAAGCGGTCGCCTCCTTCTGCGAAGCATTCATGCTCGCGAAGGAGGAGACGGGCCGCGCGAGGGAGAGGACAGCGTCCTCCCTCAGCCCCAGTGGTAGACGCCCACGGCGACGGATGTCGCGGGACGATCTCCGGCCACCGTAGGCGCGGGCATGCGGGCGGCGAGTAAAGGGCAACTCGCGGTCTGACCATGGACCATGCCCGGGTCGACGGTGCCTTGTGTTCCACACGCGCGCTACGAGTATGACCGAATTCATAAACATAATATTATTAAGCGCTTTATCTGTCCCGCAAAAAGCTGTGATCTGATTTTTTCTATAAATTATTACGGAAATAATCATTAAAATGATTTTAAATCATGTACTCAATACATTCCGTTTACGAATAAGAGGGTGAAAAAAAATGAACCAAAAAATTGACCGGCAAGTTCTACATTGTTATTCTTGACCTTTTCTTAACTTAAATCGGTTGGCGAAATTCGTTACTCACAATATTATGCATACTCAGTCACCTCTAACTCCCGGTCTTCACCTCGCATCGTCAAACTTTAAGGTTGATGCTTAAGGGTAGCCCGCGAAATTCAAAATTTCTTGGGTTTTTTACAATTTGTAGGCCAGTGCTAGGTTGTATGTTGATTAAAATATTGATCGCGCTTGTAAGACGTATGTAGTTACAGAATTATTATCATCGAAATCACCAATACAACCCTCCAAGTTCATAAAGCTTCAGGAACAAAAAAATAACATAAAAAGTCATTCCTGAAGCTTTATGAACTTAGAGCGTTATATTGATGATTTTGTTGATTATAGTTCTGTAACTACATACGTCTTACAAGCGCGATCAATATTTTAATCAACATACAACCTAGCACTGGCCTACAAATTGCAAAAATCCCAAGAAATTTTGAATTTCGCGGGCTGGTTAGAGCATTCCCCTTAAAAAAAAAAAATTAACCGCCTTCAAAAACAACCACAAAAAAGGGTAAAATAACCTACAAAATAACTTTTCTTTCGGAAGTCGGTGGCGTATAAGACAACGAAATAAAAAAAAACAAAGCCACCGACTTCCGAAAGAAAAGTTATTTTGTAGGTTATTTTACCCTTTTTTGTGGTTTTGTGGCAAAAAAGGGTAAAATAACCTACAAAATAACTTTTCTTTCGGAAGTCGGTGGCGTATAAGACAACGAAATAAAAAAAAACAAAGCCACCGACTTCCGAAAGAAAAGTTATTTTGTAGGTTATTTTACCCTTTTTTGTGGTTGTTTTTGAAGGCGGTTAATTTTTTTTTTTTAAAGTTTTATCTTTCAAAAAGTTTTGGTATGCAATCTAGGATCAGCTCAGACCGAGTTACCGAAACCGAGACTCGTTAATTTTGAAGTGCTAAGGGTCAGTTCAGACCGAGACGCGAAGCGACGGACGCGACGATACTTCAAATGTAAACGCGAAGCGACGCGACGATGCGCGCACACTTGTAAGAGCCATCCAAAATACGACTTTATTTTCTACATCAAAAGATACACATTTCGTTGCGAGAATTTAGAATACGTTGAGATGCGCCGCGCGACGCCTCGCGGCGCAGCGCGGCGCACCTCAACGCAGCGGTGCTGCGCTGCGCCTCTCAAGGCCGCACGATGCAGCGCGGCGCCGCTTGGCGCCGCTTGACGATGCGAGGTGAAGACCGGGAGTTAGAGGTGACTGAGTATGTATAATATTGTGAGTAACGAATTTCGCCAACCGATTTAAGTTAAGAAAAGGTCAAGAATAACAATGTAGAACTTGCCGGTCAATTTTTTGGTTCATTTTTTTTCACCCTCTTATTCGTAAACGGAATGTATTGAGTACATGATTTAAAATCATTTTAATGATTATTTCCGTAATAATTTATAGAAAAAATCAGATCACAGCTTTTTGCGGGACAGATAAAGCGCTTAATAATATTATGTTTATGAATTCGGTCATACTCGTAGCGCGCGTGTGGAACACAAGGCACCGTCGACCCGGGCATGGTCCATGGTCAGACAGCGAGTTGCCCTTTACTCGCCGCCCGCATGCCCGCGCCTACGGTGGCCGGAGATCGTCCCGCGACATCCGTCGCCGTGGGCGTCTACCACTGGGGCTGAGGGAGGACGCTGTCCTCTCCCTCGCGCGGCCCGCCTCCTCCTTCGCGAGCATGAATGCTTCGCAGAAGGAGGCGACCGCTTCCCACTCCGTCTCGCCCCGCAGCATGGCCTCGATCAATGCCGGGCGCGAGAGGTCTCCGCCTATCGCCGTCGAGAGGACACGGCGGTGCTCTGCCCAAGCGGGGCAGTCCTGCACCGTATGCTCCACCGTGTCCTCCGGGCGTTCCTCGCAGTGGTGACACCCGGGCGTTTCCTCCTTCTTTATCAGACACAGGTACCTCCCGAAGCATCCATGTCCGGTGAGGACCTGCGTCATGTGGTAGGTGAGGACGCCGTGGAACCTATCCAGCCACTCCTCAAAGAGGGGTCTTACAGCCGCGATTGCGGCGTGGTCGTACCTCGGTTGCGACAGTCGTTCTTTCCAAACTGCCCTGAGATCGCGCCGGAGCTCTTCCCGCCGCGCCTCGACTTCTCGGGGCATCGGGGATACCAAAAATTCGTTACTCACAATTATGCATGCTCAGTCACCTCTAGCTCCCGGTCTTCACCTCGCATCGTGATCGGACGCGAGCAGCGTCAAGCGGCGCCGCGCTGCACCGCGCTGCGTCGTGAGGCCTTGAGAGGCGCAGCGCAGCACTGCTGCTTTGAGATGCGTCGTGCTGCGCGGCGAGGCGTCGCGCGGCGCATCGCTGCGTATCTCAACGTATTCTAAATTCTCACAACGAAATGTGTATCTTTTGGTGTAGAAAATAAAGTCGTATTTTGAATGGCTCTTAAAAGTGTGCGCGCATCGACACGTCGCTTCGCGTCTCGGTCTGAACTGACCCTAATGGTTAGATTTTGAGTCGCTTAAATGAATAATTCTCTTAAATCTTTATGTAATAAATATAAAAGCTCCAAAAATCAAATAAAAGAGCATATTCTTGCAACTAATGATTTAGTGGACAAATTGGACTTGCTGACTCTCAGGAACACTCTCTGTACCTGTCAGACAGAGTCCCGTCCTGGGTTTCTCCAGCCTGAGGCAACGGAGGACCCGTCCCAGGTTGAGAGTCCTCAGGACTGTAACCTCAGTCAAGAATCATTTCCAGATATTGTGTATAATAATAACATTCAGCCCGAGCTGAATAGTGTTGTACCTCCTTCTATTCAGGATGACCGCAATTCAATTATGTTTTCTGATAGTATTGGTAGAGGGTTTGGTAAATTAATAAGTAACAATCTGAGCTATAACACTCAAAATTATTGTATGCCAGGGTCAACCTATAAACAAATAATGTCATCAGTCATAAAAACTACATGTAATGCTAATACCACTATCACTATATTTATAGGTAATAGTTCTAAGGTTTTTTTTTTTTTTCTCTTTATTTATTTTATTAGGGACTTTTATACATATGTATATGCCAGTCCCATCGGACCTTATGACGTAAAACGTAACAAAACAAACTTAATTAACATATAAGCAGCACTAGAATTAGGTGTCGACAAAATATGATGAAACATACCAACATCGTACATATTTGTTTCGAGCTCTCTTAACAGATCTTCTCTTGCAGACTGAAATCTGACACATTCCGTCAGTAAATGTGTAACATCTTCTATTTTGCCACACTCGTCACAATTTGGAGAATTATTCTTTTTCATTAAAAAAGCAAAATTATTGAGCGGCAGGTGTCCAGATCTCAGTCTGTGAGCTGTTACTAAAAGTTTCCTGCTAAACCTAGTGTTACAAAACCACGGTATATGAGGAGGCTCTGAAACTATAGACCTATACCAGATACCTTTTTCTTTTGATCTTTCATTGAAATATTCTTTCCAAATCTCATAACATTTATTTTTATATTTAGGCAGTAATTCTATATAATTAGTTCCAATATCTTTTTCCCATCCCTGAACAATACCCAACTTTGCTAATCGGTCAGCCTCCTCATTACCCTTTATACCTATGTGTGAAGGAACCCATTGCAATTTCAGATCGACACCCCTTTTAGACAGATTATATATCTTTGAAATAATTTCATAAGCTATCGGTGCACCTCTGCACCCAGAGGCGCACCGAGCTATATGTTGTAGTGCACTTTTGCTATCTACACAAATTAGTGACTTTCTGTTATTATTAATGGTTAAAATATAGGAGAGCGCTTCTGAAATTGCAAAAAGTTCCAAAGACATAATTGAAACATAGTTAATTATTTTATAACAAATATTTGTATGATTCGATCTCATTAAATCTCATAGGATCGTAATAAGCAGCGCCACTACCATTAGCGTTCTTAGACCCATCAGTATAGATTTTATAATAATCATGATATTTATTAGATAATTCTCTCACCGTTTCTGCTTTAATTGAGTTTAAATCATATGAGTTTTTTGGTTTTTTGATTGATTCTAAATTAACCTTTATTATGTCTTGCACGTTAATCATAGTAACCCATGTATCTAAAGAAAACATTTCTAGAATCGGAGATGACGTTATACTTTCCTCCCTAACCTCTTCAAGAACACTAATGAGTAATGGAAGCTTTTTACCCGCCCAATATCTGATGTGACTAAGAGCGCTAAGGTCTAGTAGTAGAGTTCTAAGGTTAAAAAAGAAGATATCACTGACTGTGTTTCAGAGTTGTTAAAACTAGATTGTCATAAAATTATTTTGTGTGCTTTTCCATATTTTGAGAAATTGTCTAATAGAAGAAACAATTATATACACATGCTGAATAAGCATGTCCATTTCCTAGCAAATCACTACAGCCATAAGCTTTTAAGTTTAGACACCAACATTTTTGTTGAGAAACTTAGGTCGACTCAGTATTCAGTGTATCTGCCTATTAGATATAGACATATAATAGCTAGTCTATTAAGTTTTAATATTCACTCAGACATAAATAGTATGTCTTCGTCTTATTGTGTACATATTTATAATAGTAGTAGTGTTAGTAGTACGAAGGAGGATCCATGTGTCACCATGGAAGATTCTGATTGTGTCTCAATCGCAAGGTGAGACTACTGGTGGTAGGATATTTTTGCCTGGTGATGGCATGGGAGTCTCGGGGCTCACTCCTGATAATATTTGTTTAAACTAGTCAGTAGGACAACAGAAGGTACCATTCGCAATATAACATCTACTAGCAATGATGTATCTTCTTGCAACCAACCATTTAGTTTTAAAAAAGGGCCTCAGCAGAATACCTTGAAATTGTTCCATCAGAACATTCAAGGTATCTCTTCGAAATTATTAGAAGTTGAAATGTTTTTAGAAAAAACCATGTTTGATACTATCTGTGTTCACGCGAGGATGTGAACATGTCGACGCAGCAGGGCAGTGACCGCGATGAACCAGAATCAACCTCAATCTTAGTTATTTGTCACAAAATTATTGATCTACATCAACAATTTCACACAAATGCATTAGTATAAGTAACACACCTATACATGTAAAAATATTAATATAAATAGCATGTAAATCTGTAATAAACTCTCTTTTCTCTACGCTTCGAGCAACGCTGTTTCATTCGACGAGACCATCGACTCCTCTCACTGTTACTGCGCCTATAAATGGTTACCGATAGCTCTGGCCTTACTCAGCCTTAGTTATTGGTCGGTCCGTGAGGCTGCGGATCGGCAGTGAGAAAATCCCATCCGATACACCTTTCATCCTTCCCCCCTTCCGTCTGTTGCCTTAGGTCTCATGGTAACAGGCATCCCGCACTATATATATACGTATATATTGTAGCTATATGGTTAGGGCTAGGTTGTTAGGTGCAGATAGGATTGTTGCTAGGTTGTTAGGTGCAGGTAAGATTGTTGATAGGCTACAGTCAACCCCCTCACTGTACAGTCAGATAGCCTGAGTGTACAATCTGTTTTACTGAACATTGGTTAAAGGACTACCAAATGCTATTTACTTAATTATGAAAACTATACTGTAGGTAGTTGTTTTAATCGTAAAAATTTGCTACGTGGAGGTTCCCTAATATTAGTTAAAAACTCTTTAAAATTTCACCAACGTAATGACATAGTAGGTCTCTCAGTTGAACATTGTATCGAACTGTCTTGTGTTGAGCTAGATAAGCATGTAATAGTGTGTGTGTACAGACCCCCTAACTATTTCCTTATTTCAATCTATAATGGAAGATGTTCTGGCAAAGCTTGCAGTCAGGAATAAATCTGTAATAATTTGTGGTGATTTTAATATAAATATTTTGGAAGAAAATTCAAATAGCAGTAGGTTATTAAATCTTTTTAAGTCATTTGATTTGACTTACATTTTTACAGAACCAACTAGAGTTACTCCATCTTCTGCTACTTGTATTGATAATGTTTTCTGCAATTGTGATTATTTGGATAAGGCCATAGTTAGTTGTTTGCCGTCTGATCATAGTGGGCAGACGGTAACTTTTAGATGTAACAAAATAAAGCAACAACTTGAGATTAAATTTAGACCAATAACGGCTACCAAATTAAATAGCTTTAATAATTCCCTGCAGAACAAGTTAAGTATAATGAATATGGACGACATTAATGTTAATAAGTTCTATGATACTTTTTTTTCAATAGTTTATACTGAATTTAATAAAACTTTTGAAAAGAAAACAAAAAATATTTACCCTCAATTTGTATTTAGTGACTGGGCGACTAGAGGTATCAGGAAAAGTAGGGAAAGACTATTTGAACTGTATGGCCTTAAGCCATACATTAACACTGAAACTTATAATAAGTATGTTTCTGCCTATTCAGAAAAGTATGCAAGGCTGCTAAAGCCCGGGCACGCCGCAATCGCGGCGGTAAGACCCCTCTTTGAGGAGTGGCTGGAAAGACGTCACGGCGTCCTGACTTACCGCATGACGCAGGTCCTCACCGGACACGGAAGTTTCGGGAGGTTCCTGTGTCTGATAAGGAGGGAAGAGACGCCCGGGTGTCACCACTGCGAAGATCGCCCGGAGGACACGGTGGAGCATACGGTGCAGGACTGCCCCGCTTGGGCAGAGCACCGCCGTGTCCTCTCGGCGGCGATAGGCGGAGACCTCTCGCGCCCGGCATTGGTCGAGGCCATGCTGCGGGGCGAGACGGAGTGGGAAGCGGTCGCCTCCTTCTGCGAAGCAGTTATGCTCGTGAAGGAGGAGGCGAGCCGCGAGAGAGAGAGGACAGCGTCCTCCCTCCGCCCCAGCCGCAGTGGTAGACGCCCACGGCGTCGGACGTCGCGGGACGATTTCCGGCCACCGTAGGCGCGGGCATGCGGGCGGCGAGTAAAGGGCAACTCGCCACCCGACCATGGACCATGCCCGGGTCGACGGCGCGTTGTGTTCCACGCGCGCCTCAAGGAGTGTCAGCATGATGACGGGGCCCCCCTCTAGAGGGCCAAAGCCTGCCGGGGTTGCGGGACTTATCTCATTACCGTGACCCCGGGACATAACGGGCTATTGAAGGACACCGTGGATTTTAGTCAGTACAAGTCTGACAGTCCCTCCCGCCCTGCCCGGGGTGGGAGGACTCATTTGATGATTTTACCACGAAAAAAAAAAAAAAAAAAAAAAAAAGGCTGCTAAAGCCATGCATATTAGCAATAAGATCAAATCATCAGAAAATAAAATAAAAACGGTTTGGAAAGTTATAAATAACGAGACTGGCAGGAAAAAAAAGCTTAACACTAACTATACTTTGCAGACATCATGTGTTCCTATAAGCACAAATCTGGAAGTAGCTGAGCATATTTACGCGGATGATACTCAGGTTTATATATCGTTTAAGCCAGAAGACTACGAACAAGCATTACATGATCTAAATGCGGATCTTGAGGGCATAGTACAATGGGCCAATGACAACACGCTTGCATTGAATCCTACTAAAACCAAATATATGCTTTTTGGTACTGCAAACCAGCTTAGTAAAATTAAACCCTGTGCCTACTGTGTAACTGTTATGGGTCAGCCTATCGAACGAGTCTATGAAGCACGTAATTTGGGTCTTGTGATGGACGCAGAACTTCGTTTCCACAAACACGTGACTCAGTGTATCCGTAACTGTTTTTATAGGCTTAAGATTTTATATAAAGCCCGTCCATATCTCAGTGAAGAGTTGCGAGTGCTGCTTGTGGAGTCTTTAGTTTTGTCTAAATTGAATTATGCGGATACAGTGTACGGTCAGCGACTACTTTCAAAAACTCAGAAACTGATCCAAAGACTTCAAAATGCCTGTGCTCGTTTTTGTTTTAAAGTTCCTTTTAGAGGACATGTCACACCTTTTTTCAACGAGCACAGTATCTTAAAAATGAAAGCAAGACGTAAACTACACTTAGCCAGTTTACTCTTTGGAATTATCAGAACTCAAACTCCTTTTTACTTGTTCGATAGACTGTCTTTAACTAGTAAGCACAGAATTGGCGAGGGTAGAAAATGTTCGCAACAACTTTCCATCCCACAGCATAAGTCGGCGGCTTTTAGAGGCAGTTTTCGCTATGCAGCTAGTAAGTGTTGGAACAATATCCCTCCTCCTATTAAATATAGTAAAAGTTACTCGACTTTTAAATCAAAATTGAAGGTATTTTTGCTAAGACATCAAAAAGATTTTGAAGACATTCGAGCCGACATATCTGCAATATAAAAGAAACCGTTATGTTTCTTGTTTATATTATTAACTGAATAGCACTTAATTTATCCCGGTCATGTAGGTAATTTTCTTTATTAACTTTTATTGTTTTTGTTGCAATCTCTGTATTAATTTAATTTAATTTTTTTCATTTTGTATTGTGTACTGTAATGTTGTATTTATATAAGTATTTGCGTATTTGATTTCGAGCGTATGGCACTCGTGGGCTGCAGCTGAAAATCAGCGTCAGGTGGCAGACTTTGTTTTGCCACTTGGCATTATGCTGAGCTGAGGCCCTTTTGGCATTAAAAGATTTGTTTTGTTTTATTTTTTAGTTTTAAGTTTTAATGCCAATAAACACAGTTTTCTTTCTTTCTTTCTTTCTTAAGAATTTGTTAATTTCTTTACTGATGTACCGGTTAGGACTACGGAGGCTTTGAATTCCTCATCTGATATTTCAATGAATTTATTAAAGGCGAACGTATCTGGCAGCCCGGCTGATTTTAAGTTTAAACATATAAACCCAATGACAGTTATTAAAGCTTTCCGGCAAATAAAAATTAAAGTGACCGAAGATTTATGGGGACTGTCTATCAAAGTTGTACAGCAATAGTGGAAACTGTAGCGCCATATTTGGCTTTAATTTTTAATTTGTGTGTGGATCAAGGAGTTTTTCCTGATTTGATGAAGTTCAGTAAAGTCGTACCTCTTTTTAAATCTGGGGACTGTAAAGATACTAATAATTATAGACCAGTATCCGTGTTGCCAGTCTTTAGCAAGGTATTTGAAAAAGTAATGCTTGATCAGATGCTCAATCACTTTAACACCAACAAAATCTTACACGTTCAGCAGTTTGGTTTCACCAAGGGACGTTGTACGACTGACGCCGGTGTCACCTTATTAAAGCACATATTTACTGCGTGGGAGGAAGCCCAAGATGCCATAGGAATCTTTTGTGACCTCTCCAAAGCATTTGATTGCGTTAATCACGATACATTACTTTTGAAACTTGAACATTACGGACTAGGTAAACTTGCCCTTAGTTTAGTAAAATCTTATTTGAGTGATAGGCAACAACAAGTTCAAATAAATGGTTTAACAGTTAAAATGGGTGTTCCACAAGGCTCAATATTGGGTCCTTTCCTCTTTCTTGTATATATAAATGATCTACCCTATTTACTTAAGAACCAACTACACAATATGGTGTTATTTGCTGATGACACTTCCCTTATTTTTAAAATAAATAGGCGAGCCCAGAATCTAGACGACGTCAATAATGCCCTGTGTCAGATCCATAGTTGGTTCACAGCAAACAATTTAGTATTAAATGGAAACAAGACTAAATGCATTAGATTTGCCTTACCAAATGTTAAAAATAGTAATTATGACATAGTGTTGAATGAAGAGAAAAGAAAAAGAGAATCCCCAGGAAAACCGTTTTATCGACGAATTCTACTAGAATTCACACTTGACTCAAGGCTACAATGGGGCCCTCATATAACAACTCTTGCGGGGCGATTAAGTTCAGCAGCATATGCTGTTTGGAAGATTCGTCAATTCACTGATGTTGATACCGCGAGAATTGTTTATTTTAGTTACCTTCCACAGTATAATGTCGTATGGCATTTTATTGTGGGGACGGGCGACTGACATCGAGTCTATCTTTATTCTCCAAAAGAGAGCGGTTCGAGCCATATATAATCTCCGTAGGCGTGATTCTCTAAGAGAACTGTTTAAGGAAATAAACATCATGACGGTACCTTGTCAATATATCTATGAAAATATAATGTACGTTAGGAAAAATCTGCATCTTTTCTCTAAAAGAGGTGACAGACATAATTATCATACTAGAAATAGGGACCAATTAGTTCAGCCGGGCTTCAGACTCGCCAAAGTAGACTCTTCCTTCATGGGGTACTGTTTAAAATGCTATAATAAGCTACCACAAAACGTTCTCGAACTGAATGAAACGAAATTCAAAACATGCATTAAACGCACACTGTGTAAGCAGGCATATTACAAACTGGGCGACTATATCGCTGATAATAATGCTTGGCTCCATGCTGGATCTGCTCCATGAGACAGTGAATGTATAAATAAATTGAAAGTAAAAGTATACCTAATACCATTGTTGGAGCTGCTGAAGATTGTACAACTGTATTTGCATTGTATAGATTCAATCTTCCTTGTATTATATATTTCATACCCGACATTGTGTGAGTACTGTGTACTTCAGAGCTGTGATTCACTGGGCACCTACGTCTCTTGTTGACTTGAATGACCCTGGCGGTTGAGAGTGTGTCATGCTCACTCAAATGTCTCGCTGATGGCGGCGTGTGTGTCGGATCATTTAGCTTCCTTCAAAATGGTTGAGCTGAATGGTGCTGATACATGTGTCATGTTCGTGAACGGGCGCCGTCAGTTGGGACTGGTCATCTCTTAGCTGCCACGGTTTATTTTAATTATTGATATATTTTTTTCTGAATTGTCTTTGTTTTAATTTTTACTATGGACACTTTTAACTTGCTACATCGTTCTCACATAATGTACCATCTAAGAATGAATGATGTAACAAAGATTCTGTAATAATTTTGGCGATCTAAAAAGAGTGTCCATGGAGTTTCTTGCCCGTTCTTCTCCATAGAGATCTACTTCTTGTACTTTCACAGTTTTTATGTCTTGTGACTGGGACTGTAGCACCATAATTTTGTAGTGTTTAATATACTTTATTTGTCTTTGACAAAAGTGCCTGTAACTGGCTTATTTGAAATAAATGCTTGGCGGGCTTGAAGGCGCAGCGCGGCGCCGCGCTGCGCCGCTCCGGGTTGTGACAGGTGTATCTTTTCGTGTTGGAAATAGAGTTCGATTTTGAATAGCTCTATTGAAATGTGCGCGCAGCGTCACGTTTCCGTCTGAGCTGACCGTAAGTAAATAATAACTAGCAATTTGAGTCAAGTAGTTTTTACTTCGTAGTTTGAAATTTGATTAGTCTTCAATCTCATATTGAAAGTTTGTGGTTAAACATTTTAAAAGTTTGGTTCAGTTTTAGTTTTTTTTTTGAAAATGCTTTCTAGAGAAACAAACCTGTCGCAGCCTAGCCGAAATGCAAAAAGGGTGAGACTAAGTAGGTCCCAGGAATCAGAAGATCGTGAAGTGAGCCCAATAGCAGTTCGAGCAAGGCAAGTCAGAACTCTTGCGTCAGAAACGCCTAACCAACGTGGGTCTCGACTTAGTATACAGTGTTCTCTTACGGCAGTTTCTCGATCACAGGAGAGTTTGGAGGAACGCGAAACATCTAATATGAAATTAAAATAATTTATATTTTTGTTTTTTGTTAGTGGATGATTGCACTAGTAGTAAAAGATCGGGCGTCATTATTCTCAACGGATGTTTGGTGAACGAAGAATGACCCTACCATATTCTTTTTATAGGCTAGCACATGTAATACCTACTTAAAAATTTCAATTTCAAATCCCAACTACAAGTAAATGTGTGTTTAATGTAGTAGAATCAAATTTCTAGTCTCTCAACTAAATCACTTTTTTTTCCTCTTGTGGATGCACCGCGGCGTCTTAGTTCTGG
This sequence comes from Agrotis exclamationis, assembly GCA_950005045.1. Taxonomy (NCBI): domain Eukaryota; kingdom Metazoa; phylum Arthropoda; class Insecta; order Lepidoptera; family Noctuidae; genus Agrotis; species Agrotis exclamationis. Next base: position 13,354,058 of record OX465423.1, on the reverse strand, counting down.
TTTTAGTATATGCACTTGCATTGACGAATAATTTCCTATATTTGTTTTTTAGAATAAACTCAATTTTTATAACAAAATACGTGTTTGTTTTGTGAACAAGCTATACAGTAATCTGACTTATGGGACAACGATCGCAGCGACATCTACGAATAGCTTTGAGTTGCCATCCCCATTCGTTTCGTTCAGCGCGTTCGGCCCTGATAAGTGTGCGTCCACCTCAAAATGGACTTAGTTTTTTTTTTATGTTGCCAATCCACACTGCACTACTTCAGCAGCGTTGCCAGTTTAGTGATTTTGTCACTAGATTTAGTGAATTTTTGGAGTTGGACAGTGATATTTTAAAAAAAATGTCACTGGAAAATTATTTGATGATTTTTAGTGATATTTATCGAATGTTGTGTTTTGGATCCGGGTTATAGTAAAATATACACTTCTGTATAAAAATAAATAAAATTGTACTATGAAAATTACTTATTTCAGAACGTAGTGTTAAGAGGTCTTTTTTTCTGGTTAATTGGCTGATAAAATTGACTAATAAATCAAACTAACACGACGTATAGTCTAAGGTTTGCATGAGTGAGTGCTGCATATTGTTGGCTACTGCTTGTATTTAGTTATATTTTTCGTCCGCGAAAATAAGAGACAATAATTATCGAAATCATTCTAGTGTACATATCAAGTGCTTGTGTCGGCTTTTGTAAACTATTTATTTCGTATTACCATGGCATGGACGTGCCACTGAAAAAAAAGACTATTTATTCTCAAAAATATCGGAAAGAATGGGAAACTCAAGAAGAGTTCAAGTCTTGGTTACGCCCTGTAGAATCTATATATCAAGGTAAATAAAAAAATATATATATTTACCTTGTGATTTTATTTAGTGAATTCTAGGGATTTTTTTTAGTTAAAATATCCCCGAATCTAGTGACATTTCAGCTTAATGCTAGTGAGATAGATTTCTGCAAGGTGGCAACACTGTACTTCAGTCAGCCATATTGAATTTTGTTGTGCTTCGAAAACATTGTGAGCACGTGGATTGTTGGATAAAATTTTGTGAAATTTGGTAGTAATAACGGTTAACTTATATTTTCGAGTTGTTTTCATTTTATGATTTAAGAAGTGATTACATTCTTTCTTGGAAATTTATGTAAGTAAGCTTTAGTTTTCGTAGCCGGCGGCATGATTCCACATTTGGATCACGGGGACTACGTATCTAAGTTCCTAAGCTAGGCTTTTAATATCAAATTCATAGCTGATCATTATTGGAAATGAAATGTTTAGATAATAATTAGCGGTTTACAATTTTTAAGGTGTTGACACGATCATAAATTGCGTAACCTTTCATTTACGGTTCCACATTTGCTTACGTGTTGCTTGTGAAGGTTTCTACAATATTGCTCGTGACCCTCACCGGACAACATTTTTATCTTGAGTTACGAAAAAGATCAGTGGCACATGGTTGTGCAGGTATTATTAGCATTGCCCTGAAAGTAGTTTGTATCACAGTAACGGTAAAATATAGCGAATTTATTGCTTTTAGATGAAAATAAATGCCCATGCTTTGCTCTCATTTGACTGAGCCCGGTTTTCCACATTTACTTCTTAATTATTTTATTGTTTCAAGTGAATGTTGAAACCTCTCTATTTTCGTAAATAAATTTGGATTGTGGGTATACACTATAAATAGTTACGGCATCCACGTCAAATAATAAATAAACACGCGGGTAATAACCTATTTACAAACTTACTAAAAAGAGTTTTCTGTCTCACAAACACCAGCAGATAAAATTAGAATTTATGTAAAAATCACTTTAATAATTTGTTCTAAAAGTTCAAAAAAATGTGTACATGTGCCTTGTAAAATCACATGTTTATTCTTTCCTTTTTTTGGCCTTTTGACATTGTCCTCTAACACTCTTATAATCTCTAAGTCATAATGGTTACCAAATCATTTAGATCGAAATAAATTAAAGTTATAAAATTATTATTTTAAAGGTATAAATAAACATATGCATTGCTGACAAAATAAACAAAGAGTATCAGCTGAGATCATCTGAGATCAAAACAATTTGTTTTGTTATTAATCTTATTCTGATTTACTGCTCATATAAATTATTTACGAATTTGGATTTATGTATTTTAATTTTTGACTTAAGACAACCCAATGAACCAATCAAGGTCAATGACCTACTTTAACTAAATTTTGAAGCTATAGATGATCAAATTAATTGCATAAGTGTCCAATGTTACGAATTAATTAATGTTCCAATCAATATTTTATGAAAAATAAACCTCATTTTCACCAAAAATTTTCATGCCGTTACTGTGTATTTACACCAAATAACATGAATTTTACATGTTATGTCTATTCATTTGTATGTTTAATAATATTTACTTTTTGAATCTAAACCTGTATTGCTTACTTAATTTTTAATATCAGTAACAAATCTCTTTGTTTTAGATTGTTTATAAAAGTGGCTTATTACAATGGCCCCTTGTCGTCAATTACTCATGTGGTCAGTCCCATCAATCGCAGTTTTATTGGGAATTTTTTGGTTCCGAAAAAAAAGGGAATATGCAAAATCTGACCCGGGTGGAAGAGAAAGGATAAAAAGCTTGAAAGAAGAGCTTGCAGAAGCTTTGAATGCTCAGGCTGAAGCTCAACGAACATCTCCTGTGGGCAAAGCTGAGCGTGCAGTTATTAAATCAGCTCCCATTGACATTATACCAAATGGAAGCAATTCCCAAAGGTCTTCCCCTTTAGAGCTGACAGATGAAGAAATTGATATAGAAATAGAAAAAATTATTAGGAAAAAATCGATTGAAAAGGAAAAGCGAATGTCAGCTGGTTTTGACAAGTTTAACTCTACGAGCCTTTGCTCAAAAGAACCATCCTTTAAAATAAAACAGAAGTCACCGAACAAGTGCTCTACGCTCCCAACTGTAGTCAATTGTCAAAAAAGTATTGTTGACCACTCCCCAATAATAATTAGGGCAGGCAATACAAATATTGTACATTCACAGGACATGCCTGGAAAATCAGGAGAGAATTTTGTGCAGCAAGATCAATCAAAATTAGAAGCAATTGAATCTGAGGTTAATACAACTGAAGATAGCACAGTGGGTGACACTGAAGATGCAAATATTAAAGATGCAAATGTTAATAATAATGTTAATGTAGTTGATGAATCTAGTGATAGTAATGACACTGAAAATAGACTTTCCACAACACAACAAAGTAGACACATCTCAGAAAGAGATTCTGCTAATCACAGTCCTGTGGACCCCATGCTAGCTAGTCCATCAATGTGCCACTTCTCTGATAACCACAGTGAGGTAAGACTTAATTGCTCCAGTACATTATGTGATCAAATTTGTCTTATTTCATTCAGTTTTATTTTGAATATATGTATTTCAATTAATTGCAGTTCAATAACCAAGCAGTTTTTGTTTCAGGGTTCAAGTGACAGCGGTAAAGGATGCTCTGAAGCTGCCAGTCCTCCCCCAGCCAATTTAAACAATGACATGGTTCACTCAGAAAGTGCACTTAGGATACATCAATTTGTTATACCACAGAGCCTTGTAGGGCTCCTGATAGGAAAACATGGATCTTTTGTGACCCAAATAAAATCCAAAACTGGTGCAACTGTGCATGTTAGAAGACATCCTGATTCAGTTAAACAAAAAATTTGTGCAGTTGAAGGTAAAAAAAATTGTAATTGAATATTCAATTAGTAATAAGTAGAACAAGGACTAAATGTAAATGCATTTTTATTAACACTGACCTCTCATTTTAGGAACTCAGACTGAAATAGAAGCAGCTTTAGAAATGATTAAGGAGAAGTTTCCAGAAAAAAAATTCCCCAACTTTTCCTTACAAGAAATTAGTGCTGAACTATATCAAAGATTGGTACCCCTTGTACCGGAGTTTCTACAGGTAAGTCATTAGAAAAAGGCATACTTTAATTGTAAAGAATATGAACATTTTTCCATCAGATAATCAAAATACAACTTACATTTTATATATAAAGTCGACAATCTATGTTTATAAGATAATCAATAAATAAATAGCTTACGTGAAAACAATTAAAAAGAATACTACATTATGTAAAACACTAGTAATTATTCGTTTCACTTTCAGCTTGTGGAATCTGTGAACAATGACACAATAATGACGTGTCTGGTGAGTGCAGGACACTTCTTCCTACAACAACCACTTCACCCGACTTTCCCGTCTCTGCACGCACTGCACCGTCTCATGGCAGCAACATATCAGAACCCAGAAGTTCCATCTCTGCCACGTCCCGTCAAAGGTAATTATTTTAAAATTTTAAACTAATTCAGTTCAAAGTTATTTTGCTTACAAAAAATATATATATCATTATCTTCATGCCCATGTCCCATATTACCAGGTGTAGGCTGCAAATATTTCACTTACTTCTCCCTTGTCAGTTATCATAGTATGACCACTGGCTGACATCTTTTTTTATCCTTTCCATCCATTAATTATAAAATTTTTAACAGTCATGTAAGAAAGTTAACTCCTTTTTCACTTTTCTGTAGCTCCCACCACTTTTCAATTTCCTCTAATAAATAGATTACCAGGAAGTTTCAAAGGTTTTCATTCCTTACTTGTAATCGGAAGAGAGAATATATTATCTGCTTCTCACTCAAACATGCTGATTGATACAGTACAACAATTTTATTAAAAATAAATGTTATTTTTTAGAGGGTTCAATCTGCGCTGCACCAACTGAAAATAACTGGTATCGTGCACAAGTAATATCAACATCAGAGGAGAATGACACATCTGTTGTAAAACTGGTTGACTTCGGCGGCTACCTAACAGTGGACAACGATCAACTGAAACAGATCCGCTCAGACTTTATGACACTACCTTTCCAGGCAACAGAAGCCATTCTTGCTTTTGTAAAACCAGCAAACAAAGGTGAGTTATTTTGTGTTAAATCTAATATTCCAAAAGATTTGGTTCTGCATCCATAGGGTGGGCAATAACTCGTATAACTGTTACAAAAAATACCTTAGAAACAAAGAAGAACATAGAATATTCAAAGGGTCTTCTGCTAAGCGACCTTCCTTCCTTTATCAGCAGGGCTTCAATCCTGTTACTATTGGGTTGAGCGTCTTTACGTCTTAAAAACCTGTTTTGTTTTAGGTGGTAAAGGCACATATGCGCACCAATGAAAATGTATGCGCAGTCTTAGTCACAAGATCTAAATCAAAATTGTTGAGATTACTAATCGAGATTGCATAGTCAATCTTGAATATGGAGAAAATGTCGCAAACTCTCGAGTTTCGAGATCTCATGAGACCATTCTCTAGACTGAACGTATTCTCGGTGTGTTGATACTTCAGTTTATGGTCACTGACAGCTAAAGTAGCGGATAAGCCTTTTATAGTGGATTCATTAGAGTGATAAGGGAAACATAACCTTTTGACATAATTATGTTATTTGTACTCATCAATCATTATAGCTACCTATTGTCAAACAGTCAGGCGAAACGAATGCGATCCGAATGCTGTCATATAGAAAAGCGAAAGCGGTCCGATAGTCTATATGACAGGCTTCAAACAAATCCATACATTACAAACAAAAACGCTTCGCTTCGCCTGTTTGATAATAGCATATATGTCTTTACTCGTGAGTTTAATTGTAAAAGTCGACCAACAGCTGAGGAGGCTGTCGTTAGTCAGTTCGATCAGGGCCAGATTTAGAAAGTGCTATTTCATAACCATTAGGTTTTGCCTCTCTGATGGCCTGACAGCCTGTAACTTGGACCCTGTTCTTTATACCAGTGGGCTACTATGTTAAATATAATAAGCACCACTAAATGTTTTATTTCAATCAACGACCATTTATATCTAGACTCCTAATCACAGGCGACCGATGTCTGTCAACACATTAGGTAAAAAAGTCTTAAAACCGTCGTGACTCGACCACTCCTGTGAGTCCCCTTGTCGCACTGACCTTGAGTTAGCCAATCAGAACGCAGTACCCCGTCCCCCTCGCTTACGTCGTACCTCAGCGACTTGACAGAATAATTTTTGTTAGTCAGATCGTGCATGAGGCGTCTAGATATAAATGGTCGTTGATTTCAATATTTGAGAATTGCTCGTGTTAACCGATTCATCCCTTGTACCTGAGAGGACCCGTGACACAACAGGCGCGTCATCCTTTAAAGAGGCCCATGACGCAACTGGCGCGTCATAGACAAAACGTATGGGGCCTGGCTAATGTGTTGGTGAAAATGAAGGTGGCAATGACTCGGTTGAGTTCGGAAAAATCCCACGGAAACGTCATACTGGAATAAAAAGTACCCTATTAGTACAGGGCCTCATCAAAGTTTTGGTCAGTGATTTCCTCTCAACTGATAATTAGTAGACTACATCAGAGAATTGTAGTAAAGCTTCGTAGAAGTTCGCTGCGGTTCGATGGGTTGGTTAAGCAGTGGTAGCCTCTCAAACATGAAGAAATAAAAAAATATTCAGTCATTTCCTCTTAACTGAAATGTTGTTTATATATATTTGTTGAAACTTACCCAATATCACGAAAAAAAAATAAACAATCTGCTGACTATAACATGGTAGTAGTAAACACGACAGCTGGTCACTCGAACAGTAATTGTAGCTTTGTACTGATTATTTTTTCATGCATTTTTGTTTACACATATCACTTAACATTCCTATTAAATATTCACTAAGCCAGCTATACTCAAAGTGTGCTTCGCGGAGTCCTGGGGCCCCGCTAAGCCTTTCTGGGGGCTCCGCGCGAATACAACTACCTACCAAAACAAAATATCGTAATAGACTGGATGCCGAACCTGATATAAGAATTCAGCTCTATTCGATCAAACCTAATATAAACCGATTAATGGTGAAAAATAAGGAACAGTTTCAAACATGTCATTAGATTTTTTGATTCCCGGTTATTGAAGAATGCACGTAACGTTTTTTGTTTTATTTGGGGTTCCGTTAAAAATCTTGCTTTTCAAACGGGTTCCATCACCAAAAAAGTTTGAGAATCATTGCACTAGGCAGTTGACTTGATTATTTTGGTGACGTGTTTACCCAACGACCATATATAACTAGACTCCTAATCACAGGCGGCCGATGTCTGTCAACACATTAGGTTAAAAATCTTATAACCGTCGTGACTCGACCACTCCTGTGAGTCCCCGTGTCGCACTGACCTTGGGTTAGCCAATCAGAACGCAGTATTAGCCAATCAGAACGCAGTACCCCGTCTCCCTCGCTTACGTCGTACCTCAGCGACTTGACAGAATAATTTTCGTTAGTCAGATCGTGCATGCGGCGTCTAGATATAAATGGTCGTTGTGTTTACCATAGTAGTATAGTCAGGTGATTGTTTTTTTTTTCTTCATGATACTGGGTAGGCTTCAGCTTGTTGGGTAGGTTTCAGTTCAGTTCAAGTTTTCAGTTGGGATAAATGACTGAATGCATTTTTTTTTGTTTGTTGCTTATCCCTCCCACGACTAATACAACTCTCTGATGCATTCTACTAATTATGGCTTGAGAGGAACTTGGTCAGGTATATCTATCATTGGCCCTGGGAACCTAGGCTGTTATTCCAGGTTAAAAACTACATATCTGTATTCCAAACGAGATGTGTCATTTATCATGTGGTAGTTTGTCCATCCTCACAAACTTTCGCATTTATAATAGTACCTAGTAAGATAACAGATACAATATAAACGAAGGAACAATACATGACGATGAGATAATAAGATGTGGATAATTATATTATTGAATTTTAATAGAAGCCGAGTGGAGCGGCGAAGCTCTCCGTATCATGGCGGGACTGACGGCGGGACAGCTGTTACACGCACAAGTAGCTGGATACGACGAGGCTGGGCTCCCACTCGTACATCTCTACCTCACACTACACCCCCAGGTGAGATATAAATGTTTAAAATGTATTCTCCTAAAAGAAATCAAGTGTTGATGACATAATATTTCATCCAATTCCTTCATTTTTAAAAGTTGGCTTGAGTTCAATATTTTTATTTTATATTTCAGCAAGTAATATTCCTGAATAGAGAGTTAGTGGACCGTGGCCTGGCGGAATGGGATATTCCGCCAGATTCGTGAGCGGAGCGCTCGAGGGCCGGCGGTGCACGCCGCGCCAGCCGGCTTCACTACTTACGTGTTAAATACTGTAATGACGCTGATTAGTTTTATGGTATTGCATTTTGTTTGACACAATGTACATAATTTTTACATTTGAGACTCTGATAATTCTTTGCTGGCTACTGAAGAGAAAGAAGTTAGGTCTCTTACTGTGAGTTTTTACTTTTAGTCTCACATTTTATTTATATGACTTGTGACACGTAGCTTATAAATTAATAAATGTTTCCCTTGTACTACTTATTTCAGTTCGTTGTTATGTGTTAGTTTTTAAAAATAGATACAATATTGACACATTCGATGTTCATATTGTGATTACCATCCAGCCTATGTGTAGAATGATTCATATAAAATCCAATCTAAAGTAATAAATTTGTCCCAAAACAGAAAATATATAATAAGCTTTTAAAAGAACTATATAAATCGTAGAGTATAAAATATGCTACAACTGTTACGTAGATAATTATTGGACTAATATGTACCTTTTAAAGGGTAAATGATCCTTTAATTTAAAATATAAAAATAACTTGTTTGTCAATGAAAAGTTCAGGATGCTCATTATAAACAAGACCATTTACTTTGCCTTGTGCATTAGTTAATAGCAGCATTCATATTAAATCTTGATATTTATGCTTGGTGTAAACTTTCAATAATAATTCGGCTATATGCCAAATAAAATGTGCCTTTAAATTTCTGCAGCTATATCAGTTGAACTTACAATGGATGTACTTACATGAAATATTATTTGTCACAAGTATATTTTTTTTTTTTTTAGTTTATTCCTTTAAATACAGAATTGGTTGTGACAAAATAGTATTTTATGAATATTTCATAAAATGGTGAACCCAACTCCAATTGTTTACTATTTGCGGAAGACTGAAAATGTATAGTTATGTACAGTTAATGCTATGTGTAAAATATGTGTAAAAAAAAGTACAATATTGAGTGCCCAACTATTGGTATGATGGATCCGAGTGTTTTTGATTCAATTCTTTGACAAGATGACTAGAATTGTGCAGTGAACTTACTGAAGGCAGACTATCATTGCCATGACCCAATTGAATTATTTTCAGTTTATGAAATTATTACTATTTTAAAACTGCATTTTCTAAACAGCTTGTTAAAAAGAATGCGTTTTTTGCAGTCAGTACTTGTATTTCTTTTTTTTCAGATGGCACTAAAGAATCGGCATTAGCATTCATGTTAAACCGAGGGCTAGCTAAGGAAGCTATGTGGTAACTTTAAAATTGTTGACTTATAATGAGCACGTTGATCATCCTGACGTATATAATTTATAGTTTTATCAGTGTAAATAATAGATTTAGTGTGATAAAGCAATTTGATATTTCATTGTTGTAGTGAATCCAGTATTTTAATACATATGTTGAGAAATAGTGTTGGTTTTTAGTGATAATTATGTCTTGTATGACTATGCGTATTATGTAGTAAATTTTGATATAGAGCTTAACCGAAAGTATGTTAAATTTCAGTGCTAAGTTTTATCTAACTTGGTAAAATATAAAAGATGAGGAGGTAAAAAAAAAACATCACTTTTCCACTTTTACAAATTTCGTGTCAAACAATGTTCACAATCACACTTTACCGTCAAAACAAAATGTCTTCCTTGATTTGTTTCAACTTAAATCATTTGAGTTATAGTAGGGGAGGCGAGGATGTGAAATTTGCAGTTCCTCGAGCGCCACGGCAATCTATTGGATTTGAAAGATTGTTTTAAAAAGAAAAAAGTTTATGACAAATTTTCTATTTTAGTGGGGGGGGGAGAGCGTGTAAACATTTTTAAAACTGTAAAAAAAACAGTTGTAAAGAAGTACTCGAGCGCGTCAGCCATTTACAGTGTAAACGCGCTTTATATTTCTGATTACAATTACATTTTAATCTGACGATTAATTCAAGGGGGCTGTCCGTAACAAACGGTTGAAAAACCAAAACCGAAAACGCCTTATAAATAATTAAAACTAATTAGACGGAACGTTGGTTGCTATAAGGAACGAGCAGGCGTTACATTTTTGTTTTACATCTTCAAGACTCGCTCGTTTCCTAATGCCACGCTCAAATTGTCAGATTATTGAGATATAGAGTCTGACACACGAAACATGAGCCTGGAAAATAGCGGCAAATTCAAAAAATCTACATCGTTCATCGTCATTTGATACTTCAATCGTCATTTGATACTTGAATTTACATCATGGAGTAATCCATGATGTTTCGTGTGTCAGACTCTCTGTGAATTCGCCGCTAGTGTAGCGTGAGGTCCCGAAATGTTTATCTTTTTAGTTTACTTTCTAAGGTATTACGAAATATTTAATGAAGTATTATTCTTATTACGGCAAATACAAGTTACGGGTCAATGAATATCAGTGCTTTAAAAGCGGAACTAAGAAAAAGAAGTGCAAAGTTAAGGGGACTGAAAGACCAGCTAATTCAGAGTTAGTTGTTTACTGTTTACAAGCATATTTTATTATGTAATGTTTTGACGCCACAGTCCAGAATAATAACAAACTGACAGCCATACAGGACCTCACTCGCCAATAGCGCCATCTGGTGAGCACAAAAACGGTAGCCCTCATTAATCTACCTTAATCTGACGCGCTGGAGTTTTTCTGAGGATAATTTTTTTTTTACTAATCTGACGGGTTCCCACCATATAAAGGGGTTCATACTTGGTACAGGTACATTAAAGGGTGCGAGGATTCTCCCTGTATAGTTATCTGACACGCTCGAGTCACATCAAAAATCCCTTCTTCGCCGCCCCTACTATTAAGATTAAAGTTGTAAATACCAAACCCTAGCTCTTCCAGTTTTTCACTTTCACAAACTGTGAAACATCACATTTCTAAAAATAGATAAGTTTCTTATCATTATATTATCCCTTCGGGTACACCAGATCGACTGAAATTGTTTTACATTTATTTTCAAAATTAGAATAAGTGGAGAATTGATGACTTTACCCCATTTTGATCAAAGCCAAACCTCTTGTTCCTAACCTCCTCAGTTGAATATAAGGGCGTCCATTAACACGCGCGGATGTAAAGAGCGGGTGCCCGCTGTCAGAATATTCTTCGAAGCCTGCGCCCGCACTCGCACTTTAGCGCTGCTGCTGCGTTTTTAAAACAGACCCTCGCTCCAACACCTGCGCGTGCTTGAGCGAGGAAGACGTCCTTGATCCTCTTAAAATCAAGTTAGTGTAAATTCAAAGTATGTTTTAAATCAAAAATCATAGACTTTCGTCTGGCTCTATTTTTATAAGCTTTTCTGGGAAGTTTAGTATGTTATTTTTGTCTACAGTTTACAGCTGCGAGTCTGCTAATATTTAGATTTTAATATGGGATACCAAGCCAATTGCGGTATCAGGATAAATTACCTTCCATCTCTATTACCCTTGTTATGATGAGCGATGATAGTAATCAGTGTGCTACTTACTGATTATAAAAACGGATGGTTTGCATTTTGTTTCACTGTGTATATAACTAATATAAAGCGGTTAATTTAATACATTGTTTTAAAAATTAAAAAAGTATTTTCATTTCCTTCCTAGACAAAGAGAAAAGTTACAGAGGCTTTGTCAAAAAGTTAAAACTTTTCTATTGTAATTTTATCCAAAAAATAAATTACTTTGGGCACAGACAATATAATACTAGCGCTTTGGGTAAGTCAAATTTATTATAATCTAGCGAACCGTCCTGGCTTCGCAATTTGAAAATAAATAGTTCCAGAGACTTATACTCACGCCTTCTTACCACGAGGGTCTACAGAAAAGACAGCCACCTGCGTACAGACCATATAAGGGTCCCCCCACATTTATCGACGCGGAATCGGCTTAAGCTGGGGTGTTACTAATGCCATTCGCATCGGATCGCGGCGTCGTCGTCTTACGTTGACAAAGGTTTTCTTGACCGGCTTAAGACAATCGTCTACCGAGCGCTCGTCCATACTAAAAGAGAAAACGTTTTCCTGCCCCTAGATGTTATCCTATCTCAATGATTTTTTAGAATGCTTCTGACACAGTAAAAAACTAGGTTTTCATTTTTTCAAAATTTATAATAGTTTGAAAGTTACAGGCGCCAAAGACTTACTATTTTTATGACAAAATGTTCTATTTTTATGACAAAATGTTCATTGAAGTAAAACCTTCGTATTTTAAAAACAAAGAAGTTTTAGAAAAAAAAAGCAAAACCTACAAACCTAGAATATAACTAGCTGACCCGGCAAACGTTGTTTTGCCATATAAATAATTAAAAAAAAAATTTGGGGTGGACTACCCCTAACATTTAGGGGGATGAAAAATAGATGTTGGCCGATTCTCATAGATACCGGATAAGCACAAAAAATTTCATCAAAATCGGTGAAGCCGTTTCGGAGGAGTATGGCAACGAAAACTGTGACACGAGAATTTTATATATTAGATGTGCTGAAACGATTGACGCCAGAATCTAAGAGATTGGTCGTGATTTAGTATGTGAAAAACGTTTTCTCCCGAGAGACAATTTCATAAAAAAAATACAATCAGTCGCGAGCTGCAACGCTCTCTATCGCACGATCGGGGGTCGGGGAGGTGTGGTAGCGACAGCACGAGTTTTTCTAAATACCTATTTTTTTAAATGGCAGCCGGTATACTATCCTCTTAAGCCGATTCCGCGTCGATAAATTCTGGGTACCCTAAGGCCTCTTTTACACGTCACGGTTTTCGGCCGTGAAAATCTACGGTTAATTCGCCGTGTGTAGGCACGGTCGTCAGTGTTGTATGTTCTGAGATAATCCTACATTAATTCTACTTTTCACCACCATGAGCGCTACAATCGAATAGTACTACCCCCGCCTAGTACTTCGCACCCAGCGAATAAGCTTCTCAAAAGTTCCACAAGGTTCTCGACAATTCTACCGAAGATTGGTCTGGAAGTTTCTAGAAAATTCTACCCTGTTCTAGATGTTTCGAGATGGTTCTGGAATGTTCCAGAAGGTATGGGACTATGTCGAAGTCTACGGATGTTTCCAGAACATTCGACCACCTTCTAGAAACATCAAGTGGGTCCGGAATTGGTGTTAATTTATCCCAATACCCAGCTCGTAACATTTGGTGTCAGAAGTGAGGGATAAAATGCCAATTTTACCAAAGGACGACACGGACGGTATTCGTACCAGGAGTAACGTCAACAAGACATGGACCAGGAGGCGGTTTGGAGGTTCCCCGATACAGACGCCGGGTGGTGCTCAGCCTACGATGGAACCAGGCGCTGGGCCCTCTGCAGTCTTTCAGCACCAGCGGTTCCAGACCTGTCTGCGCTTATGACTCTGCTGCCGGAGCAGGCCCGCCGCCAGGAAGAGCAAGCCCGCCGCCAGGAGGAGCATGGCCCGCCGCCAAGAAGAACAGGCCCGCTTGCTGCAAGAGCAGCTACAGAAGGATAAGGAGGAGCAGGCCCGCCTTTTGCAAAAGCAGCTTCAGGAAGATAAAGAAGAGCAGGCCCGTCGCCAAGAAGAACAAATGTTCCTCATTAAAGACCTGCACTCCACATTTGGCAAGGAGTTCAAGGTGATCAAAGAGCAAGTCAATCAGCACGAGAATCGCATCTCTGAAGCTGAGGTCCAAATTGCCGGGGTGAAGAAGGCTTTGAGTGAACTTAGGACTGGAGACGGGGTTGTGTGTCCAGTGATTGCTGCACCTTCGGCACGAGGGTTTAAGGTGCCGCCATTCGACGGAACATCTTCATGGTCGGCTTACAGGATGCAGTTTGAGGCCGTTAGGAAGGCGAATGGGTGGACGAAAGAGCAGGCGATGACCGCTTTCACCATAGGCCTACGAGACCAGGCCCTGACGGTACTTGAGGCTCTTGGGAAGGATGTGACATATGAGCAGCTACTGGAAGCGTTGGAGTCCAGGTACGGCGACGCGCATCTGTAGCACGTATTTCGCGCTAAGCTAAAGGATCGTGTTCAACGTAGTGCCGAAACTCTACAACAGTGGGCCCTGGAAATTGGTACAGAAGAGATCTTAACGGAATGTGCACCGTCAGAAAAAGTGCTTCGTTTGAAATTTGACGTGTCAACACTTTTGAAAAACTGCGATCTAACTGGAGTAGAAATGGATAAGGCTAGGAAAATGTTACTCCAGTATGCCGACATGTTCTCTACAGATGATGCTGACATAGGGAGAACAGGGCTGGTTCAGCACAAAATTAATACTGGCAATGAGTTACCAATCCGACAACGACCAAAAAGGGTGCCGGTTGCACGCGAAAAGGAAGTGAAACAAATGATTGCGCATGGTGAAGAAAAAGGACGGCAACACGCGGTTTTGTGTGGACTATCGACGGATAAACGACGTCACGAAAAAAGACAGTTACCCACTGCCTAGGATCGATGACACATTGGATACGCTGACAGGAATGAGGTGGTTCACTACGTTCGACCTGAAAAGCGGCTACTGGCAAGTGGAAAAGAGCCTAAAGACAAGGAGAAAACTGCATTTTCAACAAGAAAGGGGCTATGGCAGTTTAAAGTCATGCCATTCGGTTTGCAATGCTCCTGCGACATTTGAAAGGTTGATGGAGCAAGTACTTGCCGGATTGATCGGAGAGGCATGGCTTGTCTATTTGGACGACATCATCATCGTGGGCCGAACATTAGAAGAACACCTTCAAAACCTAATCAGAGTGTTGTCGGACGGCAAATCTTAAGTTAAGTCCGGAAAAGTGCTCATTTTTCAGGAGACAAGAGAACTTTTTAGGACACATAGTTTCGGAGGAAGGTGTTCAGACAGATCCGGAGAAAATCGTCGCCGTCAAGGAATGGCCAGTTCCGAAAGACAAGACGGAGGTTAGAGCATTTTTAGGTCTATGCTCCTACTATCGACGGTTTATCAAGAATTTTGCTGATATTGCAAAACCCCTACACAAACTTACTGAGGAGAAGTAACAATTCTGTTGGGACGAGAACTGTGACATTGCATTCCAGGAATTAAAGAAACGTCTGTGCAATTCACCTATTCTTGACTATCCTGACACTGAAAATGACTTCATAGTTGACACAGACGTAAGTAATACTGGAATTGGTGGCGTGTTGTCTCAACGGAAAGGAAATCAGGAAGTTGTTACTACAGCAAATCTCTATCGAAACCGGAAAGAAATTACTGCGTTACGAGAAGGGAATTACTTGCCGTAGTAAAGACTGCAGCACTTCAGTAAGTATCTGCTGGGACGAAAATTCCTATTGCGAACGGACCATGCTGCATTAAAGTGGCTATTGCAATTCAAGAATCCAGAGGGACAGGTGGCGAGGTGGATTGAGCTACTACAAGAGTTCGACTTCGTAATTGAACATCGCAGTGGGAGGGCACATGGTAACGCAGATGCACTGTCTAGAAGACCTTGCCCTGAAGACTGTAAACACTGTAACAGGCAAGAGGCCAGGGAAGTTGTGTCTGTAAGAATGCTAAGAACGGATCTCAGTAACGAATGGAAGGAAACCCTACAGCACGCTCAGCGAAATGACGCAGACATCAAACCAATTTTCGATTGAATTAAAGCTGGTGCTCCTAAACCCAAGTGGAGTGATGTAGCTGCAATGAGTTCTATCACTAAGAGTTATTGGGCGCAATGGAACAGCTTGGTTATCCAGGAAGGAGTCTTGTGCCATAAATGGGAAAACGCTCGAGGAGACAACTTTCATATACAAATGGTTGTTCCTAGAGCCAAAGTCCCGGATGTATTACGGCTCTACCACGACGGATGTTCAGGTGGACATGGGTGTAAAAAGAACTCTACTAAAAATACGTGAGCGATTTTACTGGATCCATTGTCGGGAGGATGTGGAGGACTGGTGTCGGAAATGCACCAGTTGTGCGGCTGTGAAAGGACCCAGACACGCAGCAGAGGTGCTTTATAGATATACAACGTTGGAGCCCTGTGGGAACGGATAGCACTAGACGTTGCAGGACCATTTCCAGAAAGTGAAAACGGGAACAAGTACTTCACGGTTGTCATGGATTACTTCACAAAGTGGCCAGAAGTCTTCGCCATTCTTAACCAGGAAGCTACAACAGTCGCAGATAAATTGGTTCAGGAGGTCTTCTGTCGCTTTGGAGTACCCCGAAACCGATCCTGGCTCGCGTTTGATCAAGGGTCAAACAAAGTTCTGGAAACATTCTCGTCGCGCTCATAAAAAAGAAAATTACAATGAACACGAGTGCAAACAATGTGATGTACTGCTGTACACAGCAGTACAGCACACCTGAAGAATCTTCACTATCCAACCTTTCCGATTTTTTTTGCCTGGCGAGCCCGCTTGGCGACTTGACTTTACTGCTGCGCTGTGTGTCGCGGGTTCGATTCACGCATGAAATAAATATTTATTTAATCTACAAGTAGTAATGTTTGTAAAATTTCGTAGCATGTCTAAAAAAAGGAAAAAAATTATATCTATTTCATTCGGTTTAGCCTCAGTGCAACTCAAAAGCCAAAAAGCATGCTTTCTTCGTCATCACGATCATTGCTAGACGATACTTGGAACCTTATGTGTGTCGCAGAATAATTCGACGTGTCACAGCACGCCGCGCGCCGCGCCGCTGCTTCACATGAGATGTTTTGAACACCATGGCCGGCCTGCATGATAGTATCACTCAACAAGCAACTGTTACACACACGTGTGTTGCCCTAAAAGCTGTAACCATTTTTTTTTTTTGTGTGAGTAACTGTATAAGTAATAAAAAAAATAAAAATACAACTGTATTTATTACAAGATATATAATATAAAAATGAATTAATTTACTTATGTCTAGTTGCCCTTTCCACAATATATAAAATTTCAACAATAGTAATCTATTCATATATATCTGAAAATTACACAACATCTGATGAAATGATAATATCTTTTGTTAAAATCTGTTTCGAAATTCTTAACTAACAGTACAATGTCCCCGTAGTCAAGAGAATTAATTTTATGCGAAACTAAATTAACAAGGGGATGTAATTTCAAAAAATCCAAAAAATTCGTTATAATTACATCCCCTTGTTGAAGGGTGAATTTTTGCTTTTCTTCATGTCTTTATCACTCATGTGAACGATCGTCTCAATTTTTACTTTATTTCTTAACTACCGCGAGAGAAAAGAAGACAATGAAATGAATATTAGATAATGAAACTGACCCTGTTTTAACGTTATTATACTATTCACAACATGGACGTACAATGAATGTCATACAATGTTAATGTTTCACTTGTTTCTGTATTAAACGTTATGCTAACGTTTAATTGTGGTATTCGTCCCCTATTTAATAGAAGTTTAAGGTCAGCACTAACAGCGGAAAAAGCCCAAATAATTTACTGAGCGTTTTGAAAATAGAACACTATCACTAGGTATAGCTTAGAGTAGAAAACTGTATGGGTATCAAGATGGACTTCGCACCTCGTGACGATTGAAGTCCATCTTGATACCGCGCGCCTTCTCGTTCACGTATCGCCTATTGTCATGAAATCACAAGCGGCGATACGAGTGTTTTTATGGTGACTTTATTATTTATTTTGTACATCAAGCAAATGATAAATAATTCTTTGTGTAATGTATCGAGTCTCATACAGCGACCGAGTCATACCGTTCTGTCTGAACTGACCCTTATTAAGTTCCGAATGCTCATTCAACATCTTCATTTGGGGCTGATTTTTCTATCGTCAATATATTTTTTCTAAAAAAATAAGCATTTGTCTTCGATCATTAATAACAACTAGATACACAATCAGCGACAAAAAACGTCCTCACCAAAAGAATGACCAAATCAGAGATCGGTCATCCTTTTGGTTTAGTACTGTTCTAACGCTCGGAACGTAAACATGCCTCCATGCTCGTTTAAAAAGTGCAAAAATCACTCTTCCAGGACCGGAAAAAGGATGGAATTTCATTTTTTCAGTAAGTACTAATATTAACAATATATAATAACTATCACTGTACTATAAATACTGATATTTCGTCAAGAAATCGCCGTAAAACATTTATTTTAAAATTGACGAAATTATCAGCAGGGTTTATAAAGCACCTAAATTGAAAAGACTTTTACTAAACGTAAAGTTCATATTGTAGCATGGCTACTTAATTTAGTCGGGTAACATGTGTTGATTCGAGTCGCGGTCGTAAAATTTAATGTGTTTCTATGTTCATTCTAAATCCGACTTTAACTCATTCGAATAAGGTTTAATTTCTTTTGGCATATGTTGGCCAGTTATGTTTCTTTCTGTTTTCTTTCTCTATTTTACGAACCTACTTGAGGACAGTTTTAAGTTCGTTTTTGTACGGGATTGTGCATCTAGTTATTTTTAATGATCGAAGGCATTTGTTGATTTGACAGTAGGCACTGTCAAAAATAATTCTGTTTGAAAATCACCTTTACAAAAACGGTTTTTTTTTTTCAGAAACAAATACTTATTTTTGATGTTCAATGGTTTTCCTCATTTAATTTGGCTCGTCATGATAAATTAGAATATCTTAATAGTAGTTCTTTTTTGGTGGAAATAGTGTATAAATATTAAATCTACAACTTCCAAGAAGAGCTACCTAAGCACTTGACTATAAAAATATGCATTTCCTTAAATATTATAATTTGCACAGGCCCTATCAAAATCTGACAGGTGTTTAATAAATGTTATATATCTCTGTCTGCTATGTTAATTAATAAGAACAAACAACATGTCAAACCGCACATAACCATTAATTTGTGTCCATCTGACACACAACATTTACAAAATATTAACATAAAATAATCACCATTACTGAAATCTGGAAAAAATTTCTACAGTTCCACAAATTCGCCTATTTAAAAACACGTGATTGCTTTAGCTCCATACATCTGCAGAATATTTCTTCATAGACTCAAGCTTCTTGATAAATTGCACAGCTTCAGATTCAGTACGCCCGCCCTTTTCCTGGATGGCTTTTAGAACAATATTCCTTACGTCAACCGCCATATTCTTTGCATCACTGAAATGGCAAACAATAAAAAAATTAAAACAGCGCAGCACACAAGGAGAGTATTGTGTTCAGTGTATTGAAACTGTAATTTGATATTAAGGCTGAAATAGAAGTCGGTGTCCGGATTATTTGTTTCCATCTTTTTGCTGTCGCTATGAAAAACGATAATTTCGTAATTAAGGGCCTGAAATTGGTCTTAAAAAGCAAAAAGACTGCTTTAAACCTGCCTTGACGGCATGGATAGCGCAGCAGCTGAGTTGCGCAGCGTGTTGCCGGTTCGGTGCGGCACGGAACAAATATTTGTATGACCTACAAGTAGTTGTTCCGGGTCTGAGTTTGTTTCTATGTTTATAAACGCTTCCACGACACAGGAGAAATTCATAGTGACTATAGGCTGGGTGACATCGTCGAACTCACACACAACACACACACAAAAACTTTAGATAATAATTACAAAATATATTCGAATTTTCATATTTATCATCTATGCTAATATTATAAAGCAGAAGAGTTTGTTTGGTTGAACGTGCTAATCTCAGAAACTACTGGTTCGAATTGAAGAAAATATTTTTTATTGAATAGTCTATTTACCGAGGAAGGCTACAGGCTATATAACATCAATGGGAAGGCCGGTCAAAGCTAATTGTAGATGGCGCTACCATAGCTAAGTCTTTTTTTTAAATATTTATTTGCAAACATGCGATCGGTTCTTGAACCATAAGCAGTTGTTTTAAAAGAGTGTTTGGCATGTTAGGCTTGCCCTCCCATTGTTAGGCTGCCTTTGAATATTGCTTTACTCAGAGTATATTATCCCAAGTGTGCAGTCTTTTAAGACGTCTTGTTGGCAGCGATTTACTTAGTGCCTGAGCAAGTCGGTTTTCGTGTTTTGTTATCCTCTCTCTGTAAGCTTTTGTCATAATTCTGATTTCCTCTTTGATGGTGTGAACTTTCAGATAATCGTGGATTTCATCCATTCTTGTGTACCATGGGGCATTCACTATGGCTTTAAGCACGCCATTTTGAAACCGCTGGAGTATTTCAGTGTTTGAAGTTTTTGCTGATCCCCACAGCTGTATGCCGTAAGTCCAGACTGGTTTTATAACTGCTTTGTAAATCAAGACTTTGTTATTGACAGAGAGTCGAGATTTTCTTCCCAATAACCACTCCAGTGTTCTCCACCTGTGATTGAGTTCATCGCGCTTTATTTGGATGTGGGTCTTCCACGTTTGTTTGCGATCGAGGTAGAATCCGAGGTACTTTACTACAGTATTGTGTGGTAGCTGCTCATTATCCAGTTTCACAGCAGGGCAGTCTCCCTGTTTAAGGGTAAATGTGATGTGGTTGGATTTAGCTGCACTAGCTTTGATGCGCCAGCTCTTCATCCAGGTATAAAGCTTATCCACGTGCGACTGTAGCTTACTGGAAGCTACCTCTGGGTTGGCGTCAGATGTCAGCACTGCAGTATCATCGGCAAAAGTGGCTGTCATTACAGTTTCCGATTCAGGGACATCTGCTGTGTATATCAGATACAGGAGGGGCCCTAGGACAGAGCCTTGTGGGACTCCAGCTCTTATGTCGTAAAAGTCTGAGGCGGCATCATTAATTTTAACAAAGAATATACGATTTTCCAGGTAAGATTTCAATATCAGGAACAGGTTGTGTGGCAATGTTCTTTTCAGTTTATACAGCAGCCCAGGGTGCCAAACCTTATCAAAAACTTGCTGTACGTCGAGAAACACCTCTGAGCAGTATTTTTTGCTTTCGAGAGTATTTCTAATATGTTCACACACTCTATGGACTTGTTCTACTGTCGCATGTCGTCTTCGAAATCCGAACTGGTGCTCTGGGATAGTAGCGTTTTCGTTTAAGTATTTACTAAGCCGTTTAGAGATTATTTTTTCAAAGACCTTTGACAGTACAGGGAGCAGGCATATTGGTCTGTATGAAGATGTAAGGTGCGGTGGCTTTCCCGGTTTAGGGATCATAGTTATTTGAGAAACTTTCCAGATGTTGGGGTAGTACGAGGTTCTTAGAATAGCGTTAAATAGCGAGGTGATGAACATTATTCCTTTTTTCGGCAAGTTTCGCAATATTTCTGCTGTCACAAGGTCAAAACCTGGAGCTTTTTTGAGTTCCAAATCAAGGATGGTGCGACGCACTTCTGCAGGTGTGCAGCATTGGAGAGGGGGGCTTAGTTGGAGGTCACTTTCAAGATATGCTAAGTCCTAATCCGACCAATGAGGTAGTACTATTTTGAAGTACCTATAAGATTTGAGCCAATGACGATGCTTGGAACAAGCTATACTAGCGCCATTAGTTCCCCAGTTGCCATCCCCATTTACCACCAATAGGAGCCGAGCAGTGGGGGCGAAAACAGAGGCAACAGGTAAAGGTATTGCTATAATAAAGATAGTAATACTTTAAATAATTACCCGCAAATGTAGAAATGCCCGTTACGATTACCGATGATGTCCCATAGGAGGTCCATGTCCTTTTCTATCAAATGCGTCACATACACTTTTTCTTTTTGGTCACGGGAGAATGCAACCTTCAATGTTACATCACCATTTTCTTGGTATTTTTCGAGTTCCTGTAATAATTTAAAAAAGGAATTGTTTTATCTATTGTGATACATAGAGCCCAATTGCCCTGAGATGGCAGCGTAAATTAACGATTACAAATACATTATGCACACCTCCTGATAAATGTAGTCCTGATCACGATGTCTGCATCCAAAGTACAGAATGCTATCTCCAACTTCTTTGCCATTAGAACGCGCGTAAGCACGTTCTTGTAAGAAGCCACGGAATGGAGCCAGACCCGTACCGGGGCCGACCATTACTATCGGTGTTTGGGTCTGCAGAGGTAATCTAAAAAATGTAAAATGAAAATTGTATTCACAATTTTTTTAAACTATTATTTAGAGCAGTGATTTTAGGTTTTCTTTACCTAAATTGAGACTTTCTAATAAACACGGGTACACGAGGGAGAGGCTTGCCAGGTTCAGGTTTGTTATCTGCTAGCCATGTTGTAGTCACACCTTTGTTCACGCGACCAGTAGGAGTTTTATATTGAACAACTACTGCAGTAATATGAACTGTCTCAGGATACATCTAAAATAATATATTTTTTTAAATAAAACATTGCACATGAAAAAAGTTATTAGGAAATTAAAGTGTAATTTATAGTTACCTTAGGACTGGATGAAATTGAATAGTATCTTGGTTGTAGGCGTGGTAACAGTTCACACAAATGATCCAGTGGAGGTTTACAAGACGGTATGTCTTCTAAAATGTGAACAATATTTCTACAACCCTCAACAATAAATGACTGGTATAAAGCTTTGCCCTCTTGTGAATTAGTTGCCATAAGCATTAACTTCTTTTTATCCTGAAAACGTAAGTTAAACAATGAGTATATTTATTTAGCATGTGTTCTAATCAAAAATAAATAGCTGATACATCTACTTACTTCTTCATCGGAGCAATATTCAACAAGTTCTCGTAAAATGTGAGTACGGGGTAATGCTGTGATCTCCACATAATGAGATAGAGCAGTGCGGTAGGAAGTTGGACAAGGGAATGGATGTTTCTTGCTGCTTTCTTGATCAGTGTTGATAAGTGAGAATATTTCATCAAGATTAGCATTGGTCAGCTGTGCCAGACGATTCACAAGATTGGAATCATTTATTGGATATACTGCAACATGGTCACCTGTGAATATAAAATTAGATTAATTATAATCATAATAATTCAATATATATACCTATATATAAATAATATTTTATGGATAATTCTTTCTATAAATGCAGACATAAATAATTTTATTTTTCAACAATGAAAATAAAATAATATTGTTTGAATGTAAACACTATACTGCACTATATGCAGCCAGATAATATTTCACTTGTGTAAATGTTTTGATTTGATTATGTTACAGTTACTTTCACATTATATTAACAAAAATAATAGTTTCATTGTTAAAAAATGTATGTGTTGCCTAGAATCTAAAAACTCAAGCAGCTCTTGCACTTTCTCAGCAATTTTACCTGTAGTAAACCCACAATCAATTATTATTCTCAATGTGGAGTTGGACTCACCTGCTTCATATCTCATTTTTGAGTCAGAAATATCCAGTTCCACATGAATACAGGATCTATCTCCTCCTTTGTGCAATTCTCTGTTTACTGTAATTTGGGCTAAGAATGGATTTTTGGCATCGTATGGTCTGAAAAATGGAATTTAAATTGCATTTACTGCTCAAGAAAGCTTTTTTTTTAAATATTATCCACAACTATCACACTACGCCATCTAGTCGCAAGCTAAGCAGAGCTTGTGTTATGGGTACTAGACAACTGATAAACATA
This sequence comes from Agrotis exclamationis, assembly GCA_950005045.1. Lineage (NCBI taxonomy): Eukaryota > Metazoa > Arthropoda > Insecta > Lepidoptera > Noctuidae > Agrotis > Agrotis exclamationis. The sequence goes on along the minus strand of OX465423.1, from coordinate 13,330,556 downwards.
CTTATGTATTTCTAAATACATACATTATAGATAAATTACACCCAGACACAGAACAAATGATCATGCTCATCACACAAACATTTGTCCTGGGTGGGAGTCGAACCCACGACCTCCAGCATAGCAGTCAGGGTCACTAACCACTAGACCAACAGGCCTGTCAAAAGTAGAGTTATACAATTACACTGTGATAAATAATTCTGTCAATACTTACGGCCTTTGGACTTGCAAAGAATGCAGCCTTGCAATTTCACCAGTGAACACATTATTTGGCTGGATGTCATCAGGTCCATGTGTCACAAGTCTGAATTGACGTATCAATTCTTCTTCTCCAGTGCTCTCAATATTGAACTTCTCACACACTGTTGGCCAAAATTTATCTTTCCACATAATGAAGTCATCTTCAATGCTGGAATTAAATAAATAACCACTATTAAAAGGACCTAGTAACTAAATAAGCTATTATTATAGGTAACGATTAACTTGAGCAATATTTATAAATATTCAAAAACATATGAGCACCCATTCTCAATGATGGATAAAACCTTGTCAAAATTGAACCTTGTAAAAATTGTTGAATTTTAGCTAATAGTGTTAACCAACTAATGTGTTGATGTTGGTTATTTTTTTTAATCTACATAGCCAGTACGGTATTGAGCCCTAAAGTTATCTCATTGGTTCAAATCAATTAAGCTGTAATGGGTATTTGTTTAAATCATCTTTATTTATTTTTTAATGTATAGTTTTTTTTAAATATAAATATTAATACATACTTTGCATCATCATCCCCAAGACCAAGTTCATACACACGTGTAGCGCCAAGTTCTTCAAGACGCTTGTCTAGATAGATGGCAACAGCATTGTAATGTTCATATGTTTTGTTGCCAAGGCCAAACACCTGAAAGTTTATTTATATATTTAAAGCCATGACATAATAAATTACGTAGCTTACATTGTATTATTAATATCAAGTATCTCAATATCATACCACACAACGCAATTTCCGCATTGTTGAACCTAATAGCCTTCTATATCCGAAAATGCGAGGTAAATTTACTAAAGCATTCATTTCTGTTATATTTGAGATTTATAGTTTCCATCAAGAATTTCCATGAATACCTTTCTCTCACAGTGCTCGCAAATAGGATTATAATAAATTATTGTGTTTGTTTTCAAACACATCACTCGCTCTTGTAATTTTTATCTGATATTTCATCACATGAGAAGGGCACATTTTTAATAAGTCAAATATATTTTAATGAATTATATCATAACAATAAACTTGAAAACATTTGTACCAAAATAGCTGCAGTCCCATTTTGTAAAACTACTATTGTACGGCCAGTAAACCAACAGACCGAATACACTATTAGGTTATATTGGAAAATCAAAATTTTTCACAAATAAATTCATTAAAACACTCTTTTAAAAACACCGCTGTGAGATATTTTCTTCTATTTCAAAGAAACAATTAAAAATCCCACAAAACGTTTCAATTGCAAACACGAATAAACACCGGACTTTGACTTTGACATTTTTATCATTTATCACGATGACATTCGGCCACAGAGAAACATAGAAGTATCTTTAGTGTTTAGATACAAGTCTTTTAGCGCTCACTAAGTTACTGCTTTAATACGTACAGCTTGGCAAAAAACAGTAGAAAACCGGAAGTCGCCACTGTCCTCTCACTACCAGCACTTTGAATGATTTTATTTTATTTATTTTCACTTATTACGTTAGTTTTATGGCACAATAATAAATCTTACAAACCTGCGTCTTTGTTTACATCAAATATTTTAAAACGTTGTCAGCAAATAAAAATATTAGTTCCGTTTCTAGACGTTCTTGCCAAGCTTGTACTATTTAATTGTAAATTGACTGCACGTCACGTAACACCTTGACCTTGCGCTGATCTGAGCCTAGTAAATTATGAGGCCAACAGGATTTACTAGTTTTGTGACCATTGCACTAACGTGTATAAATACTTATGTGCGTATTGCGTAATATAAATATTATTTTGGCGCTTGAATGACCTTTTTCTGGTTTCTGAACTGAGTTATTGAAGTTTTCACTTTTCAGAATGTCGAGTAAATTATAATATCGAATGCCACGCCTTAAATAGAGTTGAGTATGTAGTTCTCAACAAATAAGACCGAAAGTGGTCGATTGTCAGGAGAGCGCTGCTGTCTATACATATATACTCATTTGCAAAACCGAAATTATCTACGTGGTTTATTGAAAGGGCACGATGACAGCGTTAGTTCCTACAATAGCCACGCGCCAAAAGAACCGTGGAGCGATCTATTGATGATGGGAACACCCAAATACTCCGAAATATTTTATTCCGAATTTCGATATTCCGATTTTCAAAAGTCCGAATATCATAATACCTAAAAATTAAAATAATTTATCTATTATTAAGAATCCGATTTCTTCATTTTCCGATTTTCACATATTCGAAAAATGTAATGCTCGATGAGTTCTCATTCCGAAAAACGAAATTCCGATTTTCAATATTCCGAATTAACTGATTATTTCGGAATATTGAAAATCGGAATTTCTTTTCTCATTCTACAAAGTCAGTGACAGAAACGAATTGCTGCAAAACCGGCTCCACGTAGTTTTGTCTACCGCGCTTACTCCTAGAGTGTTATTTAAACCTGTGTAGGCGCGGAGTGGTGAGGCGAATCCTCTGAACTTTGACTGTTTGCCTTCAGGATTGTTATTGTTATTAGGAGAATTTAGGATCCAAGAGCGAGTGAGGCGAGCTCGGGACTTGGGGCTCCCCGACTCGGACAGGTTAGGTTACTTTAAACCTTGCTCACAGAAATACCGTCGATCTACCTTGGTAGGTGGTAGTCAACAAATTGACCAAGGATGCAAGAGCGAGCGAAGCGAGCTCGGGACTTGGGACACCCCGACTCGGACAGGTTAGGTTAGAAGGGGATGGCGGGGTCTGAAAGACCCCGCAATCGCCTTCAGGTTAGGTTACTTTAAACCTTGCTTACAGAAATAGGAGCCCCGTGAAGCAGGGCTCCGTTGAACCACCTTAGTGGTAATATAACTCAGGATGCAATAGCGAGCAAAGTGTGTCTTGGCGCACCCCGACTCGGACTTTTCGACCCGATGGACCCGAATCGGAAATGAAATAACCGGAATTCGTGTTTTTGAAGTTTCGGAAAAATATTAAGTCGGTATTTTTGATATTCGGTCTATTGATACTCGGTATTTTGAAATTAGTAATTATAAACGTTAGGAATATTAAAATTTCGGAATTATGAAAACAGGAATAATGATCGATCGGAGTTGTTATATTAGGAATTTTGAACCATTCGGAATTATGAAAATCGGTATTTTGAAATTAGTATTTATATGAATTTCGGAATAAAGTTTTTCTTATTATCGTAGTGTACCCATTGATGATATCTGGGTTTTTTGAGTAGTGCGTTGTCGTCAAGATACGTCATAATATTTGGCCTATCCTAGAACATGTATTTACAAAGTTAAATTCGTTTTCTCCTATCAATATTAAGAATACTTACTTGTGTTTCTACGCTTTATTATTTTACTAATTATTTGCAATTAAAACACATAAACGTACTTACAGCATAGTTCAGTCCAGTTAAATCGGGTTCACCATTCTTTAACCATTCATAGAACTCCATAGAGTTATCTGTGGGATCTCCTTCACCATATGTTGCCATACAGAACACAGCTAACGAATTGGGTATCTCTTGGAGTTTCATAAGTTCTTCCTGTAAACCATAGATTTTATTAAAATTATATAGGTATGCAAATATTTTTATTCAGTTCATGTTTAATAAAATGTTTTACCATGTCGCATTCTTCGGGATCAGCGACCATGCCCTTCATCTTGTATCGTATGCCTTCCTTGGCCAGACGACCAGCGAATTCCTCTCCAGTACCCGTTTGAGATCCATAGAATACAACTAAACTTCTTCCAGATGACTTTAATTTGTTAATAAATGAATTTTCTGTAACTTGGATGGATCCCGCAGCTCTACGAAAAAAAAATGTATGATTAGTAAGTAGGTCGAAATCGGTTCAATCAATTTAATTTCTAAAATAAACTAAAACCGTGCATAACCATGCTTAAAAAGTTGGTACTGCAAAATTTTATTGTAACTGATAGCAAGCAGTAGGTAAAAGGTACTGCCGTTATTCAGTAGTCTAGGTGACGTATCTTACACGTGTATCACAATCATACTTTTTAATGATAAGGTACCTACTCCTACTTATATAAGTGGACTTAGTACGTAATCTGGGGGCACGGCAGTGCCCCAGCCAAGTCTCGAGCAAAACGGGCACGGCCGTACCATCTTTTCTCGAAGCTTTATAATTACCGAATGGTCCACATAGTTTAGGTGTCAATATTACTTAGTACCCATTTCTAAATTGGTTCGAGGTGGCACACTAGTACATTATTACCCAGATATGGGGGCCTTTGCCAATGTGGGTGAAATTCAAAGAAAAAATCGGTAATATAATGTAGTAATGATGCCAAAAGAAATAATTCAAGAAAAGGATGCTCTCATGTTCGTCCTGATGACACGTGGGACATTTTGCAAGGCCCACTGGCTCTGTTTGCTTAGCTACACCTACACTTATAATTATGTATTTAATAGGCCACAAGAAGGTGCATTGAATACTTAATAATTACCCAAGTAAGGAAAGTAAGAAATACATTCTTGTGAAACTAAAAGCAGTTTCAGGATCTTGTTTTCAAGGTCATACATTGATAAACGAAGATAACCAGAATTATGCGCAGTTGATTGAAATAAAAAGATGGAGGACAATAAGATCTTCATACAACGGCAATTAACTAAATTATCAGATCTAAATTGAACTACGTCATTCTTCAGGAAATTACTGCCATTGGTTGAATTATAAACACGGAAACAATATAATATACTCGTACTTACAAAAATCTGATTAGAACGCTTACATTTTGTGATCGACGGATAGAACGTATATGATAACGAATAGATAAGGGCCTAAACAGTGCAGTCTGATTTCAAGTTGTTATGTCATAAGTTCACAGCCATATCGTTAAATTGATAAAAAAAAAATTAATCGCCTTCAAAAACAACCACAATGAAGGTTAATAATTATAACCTACTAAATAACTTTTCTTTCGGAAGTCGGTGGCTATCTTTTTTTTTAATTTCGTTGTCTTTTTGGCGCCGACTTTCGAGAGAAAAGTTATTTAGTAGGTTATTTTACCCTTTTTTGTGGTTGTTTTTGAAGGCGGTTATTTTTGGAAAAAAGTTTTTTATTTTACTCTTTCTAGTTTATCAACCCAAATTCTTGTCAAAAACATCATTTTCTTACATGTGCACTAGAATTTTGTAAACCGTAGCACCGGTATTAACATCGCTCATGTACACAATAAGCTAATAAAATTCCCTATGGCAAAAACGACTTAATTGATTTTGATGAAACTTACAGTATTCCCTAAGTTGAACGATCCCTAGTACAATAAAAAAAAGAATTACTTAAATCGGACTTGTAGTTCCGGAGATATGTGAAATCAATCGATGCCTACTCCTTCCTGTTAAGGAGTTGTACCTTCCATCATCAGCTCAGCTCCATAAGATGATGATAATTACTCCATCAGATTTCAGAAAAACGATGTGTGGGCCTATAAAATTCGAGGGTCGCCCTCGATTTCTCCAGGATCGAATCATCAGATCCTGACTTGGTGACTATGGGACCACTATAGAAGTATCTTCTTATGAACAAAAAAAGAATTTAGACAATCGGTCCACACTTGGCGGAGTAATCGCGTAACAAATACACAAAAAAACTTTTTGAAAAAAAGGGAACCGACTTCAAAACCAAACACAAAAAAAGTGTAAAATAACTTTTCTTTCGGAAGTCGGTGGCTTTGTTTTTATTTATTTCATTGACTATGGCCACCGACTTCCGAAAGAAAAGTTATTTTACACTTTTTTGTGTTTGGTTTTGAAGTCGGTTCCCTTTTTTTTCAAAAAGTTTTTTATTTTCCGCTTTTTAGTTTAGATATTCAACAAAAATCTTCATATAATCGGCGTCTTTGAAAATCTACAATCCTAGTAAGCATCAAAAACGGATCTCTGCGGGTAACTTCACGAGATATCCATTATTGTTATATACTAAAACCTTCCTCAGAATGTAACAAACACTTTTCTGAAAACCGCATCAAAATCGGTTCAGCCGAACGCGAGATAATCGCGGACAAACATGCAATCCTCTCTAAAAATCTACAACCCAAGTAAGCAAAAAAACTTTTTTTAAAAAAAGTACCGACTTCAAAACAAATACAAAAAAGTTTAAAATAACTTTTCTTTCGGAAGTCGGTGGCAATAGTCAATGACACAACAAAACAAAGCCACCGACTTCCGAAAGAAAAGTTATTTTAAACTTTTTTGTATTTGTTTTGAAGTCGGTACTTTTTTTAAAAAAAGTTTTTATTTTACCCTTTTTAGTTTATTTATTACATATTCAACCCAAATTCTTGTAAAATACAAAATTTTCTTACATGGCACTAATCTTGTAATCCGGCACAACATAAAAAAATCCATATCTCTAAAACTACTGAACCGATTTTGATGAAACTTGCAGTGTACCCTAAGTTGAACAATACCTAGTACAACAAAAAAAGAATTACTGAAATCGAACTTATAGTTCCGGAGATATGCGTGCACAAACATAAAAACATACATACATACATACATACATACATACATACATACACTTATGAAATTTGGCACATTTGTTCAGACGCTGATATAGACTAACATATATGAAAACTGGGCAGTTCTGATAATATTACATACATACGGGTCGAATTGATAACCTCCTTTTTTTTGAAGTCGGTAAAAACGGATCCACGCGGGCAACGTCACGGGATATCCATTAGTATTATATACTTACTAAAACCTTCTCCAGAATGTAATGAACACTTTCCTGAAAACCGCATCAAAATCGGTTCAGCCAAACGCGAGATAATCGTGGACAAACATACATACATACATACATACATACAGGTCGAACTGAGAACCTACTTTTTTTTTTGAAGTCGGTTAAAAATAAAGATAATTACATCATCCACATACCGGTAATCAAAAAAAGTCTCACAAAATAAAAAGTACTGAACCGAATTGGATGAAGTTTTTACAAAAAACAAAAAAAGAATCACACTAATCGGACTAGAAACCTCGGAGTAATCGGTGTACAAACATAAAAAAACGACCGAAGTGAGAACCTCCTCCTTTTTTGAAGTCGGTTAAAAATAGTAGGTAATCAATGCAGCCCTGCGACATAAAACATGGGTAACTTGGGTAGCTAGGTCTGTATTTTTACTTATTTCGAGTATGAAAGAACGAGGTTTTAAGTAGGAAGCTAATTTTTTTGAATCACTAATCGGAGTAAATCGCTCAACGCGACATCATCATCAATAGTGATTCTGACGCGACACTGGCACCTTGGCATCAAGGCTATGTGGGCACTAGAGATGTAGAGAATATTCGCATTCGCAAATATTCGCATGTTTTTCGATATTCGCATTCGCATCCGCATGAATCGATGCGAATAATTTTGAAAAAATATTTTTTTTTAGTAACATATTTTTAATGTGGAAACTGCATGTAATAGAATAGTCTTGAAGTAGGCAACTAAATTGAAATGGTTTGGTAGTCCAATTAAAATGTTAACAGAATCGCAATAAAGAATAAATGTGAAAATACCTTTTTTATCGTGATAATATCATCAAATGTTATGTAAAATCATTTAAAAATATACCACATAATTAATGCATATTTAAGAAAAAAGAGGTTGAAATGTCTATTCAAGTTAATAAATATAAAAAAACAATAATTATTTATTTTTATTGTTTTTTAAAAAAAACGTTGCCCCACTCTAGGAATTTCTCCTGTATCGTGGGTGCGTTTACAAACATAGAAACTCACATACACAAACACCCAGACCCGGAACAACTACTTGCAGATCATACAAATATTTGTTCCGTGCGGGGATCGAACCCGCGACTCACAGCGCGTCAGTCCAATTGCTCAGCCACCGCGCCAACCGTGTCGTCAATATACAGGGTGGTCCAGGCCACATGGATATTAATTTTTTATTAGATAGTCCGTTTAGGGACCTATTTGTACACGCCAGGAAAATTAAAAAAAAAGTTTTATTTTTTTTATTTGGAGTTTACGAAACATCAGTTTATTTCAAGGACAGTAACTATTCTTGCATTGATATGAAATTAAATGCACTTTTTTTTCTTTCTGACACTCTCACACAATTTTTTTCTTTCTGAGAGAGTGCAATGTCTAAGTAAGCACCTAAAATAAAAATATAATATAACTTTTCATTTGAAAAGTAAATACAAATCAAGAAAACATTAAAAGTGGTGATATTTCTAAAATTACAAAAAAAAATCATATCTTGTAAACGGGTGGCAAGCGATTTTTTTCCTGGCGGGTACAAATAGGTCCCTTAGTCGACTACCTAAAAAAAATTTGTATCCATTTGGCCTGGACCACCCTGTTTATCTAAGACAGATAAATCTTTAATTGAAATAAATGCATTTTATTCCCTTAGAAAATTGTATAATTTCGATTAAGTTTACAAATTATTTTTTCAGTAATAGACAAACTTTTAATATTCAAAGCAATGATATTATAAGTAAAAAGGTGTAGATACGTTATACGCGCTCAAAAACAGACGCGCTCAAATGTGGTTGATTCACAAACCTTGACCTCAGTCCGACGTTGTCAGCGTCAAGGGATGCACTTCACGTACAGATTCACTCTGTAAGTGAATCAAAAGTAAAAGTGACTCAAAACCACCGAAAATGCCGTCGTATGTGATGAGATATTGTACAAATTATACAAGCAAGACTTCTAAAAGTCAAAGAATCACTTATCATTCGTAAATATGCTATTTATCTTAATATTTTCACAAATAAAACATTACGTTTCTATAATATGGCGTCGTAAAAGAAAGAGTGCGAGTGAGAGAAAAGAGAGAGCGACACCATCTAGCTGTCACTTTTTTTCTTATTGGTTTTATCTAGCTATCCTTTTTACTTGTAGTGAAATGTAACGTGTGTGTATAAAAAGTGTGTATGTGTGCTGCCTCTCTGCCCGGTACGCTTTTTTCTGTTGTTTTGTACGTGTATAACATATCTAGACTTATAATATCATTGATTCAAAGAAGTAGAAGTAATGTTTGGTATATTTTCATTTCATTTTTTTTCTGAGAATTATTTAGGTTTAATAAAATATAAAGTCAAAAATACATGATATATTATATTTATTTTAATTGCCTTGTTGGTCCATCTGTCCAGGCCGAGCAGTCTTATTGGGTTCCTTCAGGATTTTTTTAGTAACAGTAACGGCGCAATATTTGCACAGTCGATAGCAATACACTCACCCATTATCAATTATCAAACATTACTGGCGGAATGTGGGTGTACAATTAGGTACACTCTGTCTAACCCTTCAGGAATAACAGGTGCAAAGTTAGGTAACATTTTTTTTTTTCAGAAAACAAAAAAATATTCAAAATGTTTTTTTATAAATTCTTCATCTTTTTCCATGCCTGTTCCGGCAAAGTATGTGTAAAGGAATCTAGTTACAGTCTAAACTTGTTTAATAAATTTTATGTGACTAACTTCATTCATTCAATTATATCGACTTGGCAATGTTCGGTTTAAATAATATATAGTCTGACATGAAATGTTAAACCTATCTATCATTTTAAGCGCATTTAATTGAATTAAGTCTATAAGACTATTCGCATCCGCATTCGCATTTGCGAATGTGTGAAATTTGACAATCGCAACATCACTAGTGGGCACCAAGCTACTGTGCACTGGTTGATTAATTTGAGTAAATAGCCTTACACGAATGGTGCTACGAGTATTCTGTACCGTTCACTAGTTAACCTCACCCTTGTGAGCGTACCAAATTCGAAAGCGAAATTACATAATTATGTAACTATTTTGTTAAAAATGTGAATTCTCAATGAAACAGTAAAATAACTTCTCAAAATCATCATGATGCATATTTAGGAGTCCGTTTTACTGAGACGCGATGATAATTTGTCCAGTCAATGGGGAATTGGGGACAAAAAAGAGGCTTTGTCTTGCATTAGGTGGTGTATTTTTTTTTTATGGTCCTCATGAAAAATGTAAGTTTTCGACCTCGAGGAGGAATTTGAAATTGAAGCGGCCCAAATTTGTTCTTTTTACCGATTTCAAAAAAAGGAGGTTATTCATATAATGCTTCAACAGTTGACTTTATGACAAAAATGTCCAAGACAAGTTTAAAGACAATAAAATTCCACTACAAATAGTATTATACTTACCTATTCTACGTCTTATACTTAGATACAAAGTTACAAGAGGGAGAACAATTTGTTATTTTTACATTGGAAAGTTTTAATTAAATCGTAAGTAAGCTTTAATCCCATTTTTAAACCTTAGGGGATGAACGCTTGTGCAAAATGTCATGCTTTAGAGGTATGCCTAGTGGTTTCCGCTGAGAGTTGATTCATCAAAAGTCAAAAAAATCCCTGAATTCAAGATGTAACCGACTGTCTGACTGATTGATGAATCAACGCACAGTCGAAACCGCTGGGCATAGAAGCATGAAATGACCCTAACTGAGAATTCAATGGTTAATTTCGCCGTACCTACGTTTAGGCGGCCGCTTGGCTAAATTGACCTGTGTAATACTCCATTAGGTAAACTAGTGAACGTTACAGAATACCTAGCACCAACTGAGAGCTTTAGTGCCTTTTCACACGTTCCGGTTGCCGGGTAGCCGGGGCGGCGCAGTGTATGGCAAATTGCGCCGGTACGTGTGAAAGCGTACACGGCCATACACTACGCCGCTCGGTCGTAATTACCACCATGTAGGTATGTAGGTACGTCTCTAGTAGATGGGTGGTATCGCTTTACTTGTTGCCTTCACTCACAGTTCTATTCAAGTTTATTTTTAATTAAGTATATTCACTCAATCTGGTCTGTGACGTATCTCGTTTACCTCACCGTGTACCTACGTAGTTATTTCTTACAAAGGCTACAAATAATTATAATAATCAAACGTAGAATCAGTATTACCACCGACTTCCTCATGTGCTTATGATATCTTATATCGCAGTTTTAGATAATTATAATAAATTTGTCATTGTTTTTGAGTAGGTACTATGAGTTTCAACTAAGAATAGGCGTAGTACCTTGGCGCCATATTGTGATTTCATGGACGCCTAAAATACTTACTAATGCTTACTTAGACAATAATAATTACCTATATAATAAGTAATAGGTATCCATAATTTAAGAATTAATTTACAATAATATTCCATAATATTTTTCTTAACATAATTTTACATTTTGAAATATTTTATAAAAACAAACCAAGCCCACCGGATTAGCAAGCTGAAGTGGCAATGGGCAGGCCATATTGCTCGCAGAGCAGATGGCCGATGGGGTCGAAAAGTGCTAGAGTGGAGACCGCGGACTAGCAAGCGCAGCGTAGGACGTCCACCAACGAGGTGGACAGACGACCTTATAAAGGTCGCCGGAAGACGCTGGATGCAGGTCGCTTCCAACCGGTATACGTGGAGATCTAAAGGGGAGGCCTATGTTCAGCAGTGGACGTCCTATGGCTGAGATGATGATGATGAAACCAATAAAAAAAAAAAATAGTTGTCCGCCGGCATGGGAGCAGGGTCCAATCTACCGGCGGTGGTTAGGGCTCCAGAGACAGGAACCCCCCAATAATATTTATTATTACCTTTGTAAATTAATTTGCACAAAGTAGGTATATCTAATGTTTATCGTTGATAAATAATTGTCGTCACAAGAATTACGGTGACAAGCTCATCCTATTCTTTGTTGAAACACATATAAAAATAATCCTAGAGCGGGCTAATAAATTTCACGATTTAAAGAAATCTTAATCAAGCGACAAATGATTTCTCAAACCATTCTTAATGAATAATTATGGCATCAAATAATAAAGTAGTTAATTAGGTAAACCTAGATATCCAAGTCTAGCAGACAGAGGAGATAACAAAGAAACGACAGTTTTCAGATAAGTGCTGATTTACGAAGTCTAGCGTGCAGATGGTAATTTTAGAAATACATAACCAATATTAAACCAACTAATTAGCACATACTGATATAGGTAGGTATCTAAAATAACTACCGACGAACATTGTGCTAGTATATTATCTGTAAGTGGGCACACATTAATTAAATAAGTAGCCATTAAAATTTTTGAATCTAAGTAAGTAGCATTATATTTGTTTTTACTGGTTTGTACCGATGTTTTAATTAGGTAGGTATATAGGTACGTAATACCTTATTTTTAATTCAAATCAAACTAACTCCGGGTTTACCTACTTAGTAACTTCCATGACTACTGTATTTGTTTGACATTGATATTTTAATTCTGCAATGTATTTTCTTAACACCTACATAAACCTATACCATATTTTATGTGGTAAATTCGTATAATTTCTGCAGCAACTTATTATTAAAAAAAAATCGTGAAATATAAAAAAAAAACCGACAGAATTGAGACATTGAGGATGTCTCAATTCTTTCGTTTTACAGTCGATTAAAAACCAGTCAAATGCGAAACACTCTCAATTGCGTTGCCAGGCGTCCGGATAAAGCCGGACACAGTCAGGCTTTTGGTTGTATGCCCGGCCAAATTAGACCGTGTCCGGCCTGTCCGGCTTTTGTTAGGCTTTTTAGTTTCAATTTTTTTAAGTTATGATTTGGTTTCCTCTCCGCCCACGTCACCTTATATGGCTAGTGCATGCGAGTGACTAACACTAGCCGCGCCAGCTTTAGTCTTTGCACGGCGAGAAAAACCGTTTATAGTTGAACCGAACCTTCCTTTCGTTTTAAAAATTGGTCGTATTATTTTACGAACAAAAAGTTAAAGTACAGGCCCCGCCGAACAACGAAAATGACACCAGTTTGTTGGCCCTGTTGGCCCACAGTGCACTGTCGGCCCGGAGCCAATCCTGGAGCTGTTGTTCCGGGCCGAAGCAACTCAGTCAACGGCGTGTAGTAACGAGACGTGACTTTTCACGAACGTCATTTTTTTTTTTGAAGCTCGTGGAAACGATTTTTATTTTATTTCACCGAGAACAAAATATTAGACCGCTCGAGAATAAGAATAAAAATGTACTTATATTTTTCTTAATTACTTAAATTGTGTATGTTTCCAAATTATTATTATATTATTTAAATTATTGATTACAATAAAGGATTATAGCAATAAGTTGTTGAAATTCATTTATTTTACTCTTACGTTTTCTTTACAACATTCTTAATTCCGATAAAAAATCACGTCGACCTACTCTCTTACAAGATCACGTCGTCAATTTAGGCAAAGTAGTTCGTATGGATTATCATAGATGGCGCTACTTTTTGCTTGTTTGAAGAAGGTTTCGACAAAATTTTCTGAAGGGCGTATCCTTCCTTTTTGAAATCATTGGTGTCCGGTCTATTCACCTAAATGTCCGGCTAAATTGACTGGTCTGTCCGGCTTTTCGGTTTTAAGACCTGGCAACCCTACTCTCAATGGGTAGCGTTTACAACAATCCCAAAACATCGAAAACTCAAAACAATAACAAATTTAAATTAAAATACTGATAATGTAACAACATGATGCAATTTATTGAGAAACACGTGGCTCTGATAAGTTACGATAAGTAAATAATATTGTTAAAAAAATATATACCTACATAAAAATAAAATAAAATAAGTACCTATATTGTTTATTTTTATTTTCATTAATTACCATTCTAATGATAGAGGAAAAAACACTCGAAAAAGACTCGCGCACGAAGGGTTCCGTACCATTATCTCCAGAAACGGCAAAAAAATCATGTCTGTTCAATAGGAACCTGCTATTTAAATAACTGAGATTTGAGCTGATATAAAAGAAACTTTGTCACATTTTTAGATAATATAATCAGTGAGGTTGAAGTACAGTAGACATTAACTTATTAGTATATTTATAATTATATAATTGCATTGTCATGGTACGTCATCAGATTTGTGAGATTTGAAAATATCAATATTACGAATAGGTATAGTACATTAAACACATACAGTTACCAACTGCTTATTATTACATATTTCAATGTATGCTAACCAAATAAAATTATGCAATGCAATTCAGGTAATCTCTACGTAGAGACGTGGTAGGTATTTCGTAAATGCTTAGTAAGTAGGTATCTTTATTTAAGTATCATTAACATTATCATAATTATTGTGTGTGCCTGACTACGTGCCAAGCATTTTTATCTGGCGTCGCATTGTAAATAATGTGTGATTTCATATATTTGATAATATCTTATATATAGGTAACTATATATACCTACATATATATAAAGTAGATAAAGTATCGATAATTATACGAACGATTGCGTGGCCTCTAGAGCTGTCAAGAGCAGTTCGCTGTTTGTAATAGAAACATAATGAAACATTGGCTCCACAAAAAAACTACGAGAAGGATAACAACCACCAAACTGATGAAGATTCTTATGTCGAAACAGTTTATTTATAACTAGCTGTTGCTCGCGACGTAACTTGCCCGAAATTCCTCCTAATATGTTCAGCCGTTTTCACTTTCAAATTTATAAAATTAATAGGGTTTATTTCATATATCGGGTTATTTATTCCTTGTTACACCTAGTCTAAATATAGTTCCGGGAAGATTAGGTACTACTTATTTAAATGTAGAAGTGACTGGAAAGTACCTACAAAGCAAACTTCGTTTACGCCATTCCGAGACATTTCCGTATGCTCTGGATAAACCCCGACGTCATTGAATTCACTTGAAGAAGGTGGAAAATTTTATTCTACGTATTTTAAATCTAAAACCTCTAAAAACAACCTACATGTTAACAATATATAAGACAGTTTAATTAATGCACAATGTTCCTAGTAGTAAACCCATAGAATGGGTAGGTAGAGTAGAACAGAAACCAGCACATCAACCTACCGGGTTGCATGGGTAGGTTCAATCAAATCAAATCGTTTATTTCAACTAGGCCAATTACAGGCACTTTTGAATTGTCAAAAGACATCATATAAAACTAGTAAAAAAATAGTTATGGTGCTACAGTCTCAGTCACAAGACATAAAAACTGTGAAAGTAGGTACCGTAGGTGCTCATTCCAAAGCGTAGATCTCTATGGAGAAGAATGAGCAAGAAACTCCATGGACACTCTTTTTCAATCGTCAAAATTATTACAGAACTTTTGTTACATCATTCATCATCAGATGGTACATTATGTGAGAACGATGTGGCAAGTTAATAGTGTCCATAGTAAACATAAAAAAGACAATTCAAAAATAAAATTAAATATTAATAATTAAAATAGACCGTGGCAGCTAAGAGATGACCAGTCCCAACTGTAAAACTCAGAAGGGAAAAGGGCGAAAATCAAACATGGAATAGATTCTAATCAGTATATTTACAAAAAAATAACAGAAACATCACTTACACTATTGCACGCTCGGTGATCGACAACCAACTGACTACCTGACACTTCTTGACGTTGACATTCGGAACGAATGAATGAGTGTTGGGATCGATATGCTAATCGATACCAACTTGTTAGTCGGTTAATGTGATTTAAAGTAACAAAATTATATCTCAAAGTATACTACGTGTTACAATCGGCCATCCTTCACATAACGTGTCCTCACGTTAAATTGACATAATATATAATTATATTATACTTAAAAAAAAAATATATTAATTTACATGAACTCTGTAACAGAAACTAAGATCTAGTTATTCAACTATCCGCTATTGTGATGCTGTGCAACAACTCCTGGGCGGCACAATGCTTGCCTCTCATGCCCGCTACACAACACACTCTAATGCTACTATAGTGGTGCGGAGTGAGAGTTACTTCCTTCACTGTCATCCCGCTGCCACTGCGATGCCACGCAACAACTCCTGGGCGGCAAGTTCATATGCCTCTCATGCCCGCTACGTGACATCCGAGGTACTTATCTATAGTGGTGCGGGGCGAGGGCTACTTCCTTCACCTTCACCACGCAACCACTGCGATGCGACGCAACAACTCCTGGGCGGCAAGTTCATATGCCTCTCATGCCCGCTACGTGACATCCGAAGTACTTATCTATAGTGGTGCGGGGCGAGAGCTACTTCCTTCACCTTCACCACGCACCCACTGCGATGCCACGCAACAACTCCTGGGCGGCAAGCTCATATGCCTCTCATGCCCGCTACGTGACATCCGAGGTACTTATCTATAGTGGTGCGGGGCGACGGCTACTTCCTTCACCTTCACCACGCAATCACCGCGATGCCACGCAACAACTCCTGGGCGGCAAGTTCATATGCCTCTCATGCCCGCTACGTGACATCCGAGGTACTTATCTATAGTAGTGCGGGGCGACGGCTACTTCCTTCACCTTCACCACGCAACCACCGCGATGCCACGCAACAACTCCTGGGCGGCAAGTTCATATGCCTCTCATGCCCGCTACGTGACATCCTCACTTTTCACTTGGTAGGTTCTCTTAATGTATTTCTCACTCATTAATTATAATTTTCTAATTAATCACATAATTTATATACCTTTATAAATGACATTACATTATTGATTATAATTTCGCTGTTGTTTTATTTATTTAATCAGTACTTTCACTATCGCTGCAATCGCTACTTTCGTGTGAATGACAAGCAGTTCCACCAAAGCTCAACCATGGAAATATTTTGTCAACTGACATGACGTTTTCATAACGTTGACCCTTTCTGGTCAACGGGGTATCCTCTACTAAATAGCG
Organism: Agrotis exclamationis; assembly: GCA_950005045.1. Lineage (NCBI taxonomy): Eukaryota > Metazoa > Arthropoda > Insecta > Lepidoptera > Noctuidae > Agrotis > Agrotis exclamationis. The sequence goes on along the minus strand of OX465423.1, from coordinate 13,313,686 downwards.
ATCGTTTGGTAAAACCTTTTTAATCCTATAAGGCCCTTGGCATTTTGCCTCTAGCTTTTTGGACTGACCGGGGCCAGTCACAACTGCCCTTACTATACGCACTAGATCGCCTTCCTTATATTTCCTACTATCCTTCCTACGTTTATCAAATCTACTCTTATTAATTTGTTGATTCTTCCTTATACGTTCACCTGCCTCAGCACGAATATCATCTAGTGCCTCGCTACTCATACCTTCACCTATATCGTCGACTATATCATTAAGCAAACCTTGTGCTGGGTTACTGACTTTCCTACCTAAAAGTAGCTCGGTCGGAGTTTTCTTAGTGACCTCATGTACAGTGGTATTGATACCAAGTTGTACATCGGGCAACAGTTCGTCCCAAGTATTATTGCCTTTTCCATGAGCCATGGATCCTAAAGAGGCCAAAATCGTGCGGTTGTACCGCTCGACTTGGCCATTTGCCCGGGGAGTAGCCACAGAGTTCAGGATATGCTTAGTTCCGATTGAATTAACAAATGACTTGAACTTTTTGCTTGTAAAACTAGTGCCTCTATCCGTAATAATACGTGTGGGACTGCCAAAGTAACTAAATAGATTTTTAAATGCTTTAATAGTTTCTTTAGTTTTTGTGCTCTTGACGGGGGTCAAGCTCACGTACTTGGTATATGCATCAACGATGACTAATATATAAACATTACGTCGTTTGCTTCGTGGGAAGGGACCAAGATGATCCGCGTGTAGTGTGTGAAATGGGATCTCGATTTTGGGTATTGGGTGGAGAAATCCTTCTTTCGCTCCTGACGGGAGCTTGTGATGGGCACACTCAAGACACGCGCTGACATATTTTTTTATGAATTTGCGCATTTTGGGGAACCAAAAGAGCGACCTCACTCTTTGCAAGGTTTTATCAAATCCAAAATGTCCAATGCTGTCATGATTTGTCTTGAGCACTTGCCATCTAACTCCACGAGGTACCAACCATCTTAATGTACCATCACTGAGGATACGGAATACCCGACCATTTTTGATCTTGTATTCCTTGTGAACACCCGCAATCTTCGGGGTTTCAGGATCCTCTAGGATGTCCTTAATTCGTCTTACTTCCTCATCAGACGACTGTACTGTAGCGATCCAATCTTCGGATCCCACAGACAGAATGTCAAGTGTATGTACGGCTTCAGCACATTCACCTTCTATAGGACCTCTGCTGAGGGCGTCTACATGGGACATTCTTTCGCCTGGTCGATATTCAATACTGCAGTCAAACTCCAAGAACTGTATCCACCACCTAGATATCCGAGGAACTAAGTCTCTCTTTGTGAATGTAGAACGCAGAGCGTTGCAGTCCGTAACAATAGTAAACTTAATTCCGATGAGATAAATACGGAACTTATTAAGTGTACTAACGACAGCCAACGTTTCCAGTTCGAATGAATGGAGTTTCATTTCGTCTATGGTGGTCTGCCGACTGAAGTACGCTATTGGGCGCCAAGGGTCATCGCCAGTTCTTTGGAGTAATATCCCAGCTACGCCAAATTTGCTGGCGTCAGTGTGTACCTGCGTTTGTGCGCTATGGTTATAAAGAGCTAGCACTGGTCTATTAATTAAACATCTTTTAAGGGTTTCAAAGGCGTTAGACTCCACCTCTTCCCATTTCCACTGTACATCCTTCCTCAAAAGATTTGTCAAAGGTCTCGCTATCATCGCAAATCCCTTGACAAACCTCCTAAAGAAACTGGCTAGTCCAATAAACCGCCTAACTTCGTGCTGATTACGTGGTTCAGGAAATTTAGCAACAGCCTCAACCTTTTGAATCCCTGGCCTAACACCGTTTCTATCTATTTGAAAGCCGAGGAACTCTATCTGTTCCTGGAAAAAACTACACTTTTCTATTTTTAGAGTAAGTCCGGCTTGTTTAAGGAGGTCTAAAACTTCTTCAAGTCGTAATAAACCCTCTTCAAAGTTTTTGGAGGGGATTAGGATGTCATCCATATATATAATGACGTAACTAATCTTGGATTGACTTAAGATTTTATGGATTGTACGTTGAAAAACTGCAGGGGCATTCGCCAACCCAAAAGGCATACGAGTATATTCGTACTGCCCATCGGGTGTAACGAATGCCGTTTTCTCACGAGACTGTTCCGCTATAGGTATTTGATGGTACCCTGAGGCCAAATCTAAAGACGTGAACAATGATTGTCCTGATAATTGGTCTAGTAAATCCTCTATCCGAGGTAGCGGATAGTGGTCTCGTTTGGTGCGACTATTCAGGGCCCTATAGTCGACACAAAGACGTTTTTCCCCAGACTTCTTCTGTACCAGCACAATTGGACTGGCATACGGAGAGCTTGATTCGCGTATGATGCCGTGAGTCAACATCTCACTCACCATATCTCGAACTAATTTTCGCTCAGAGTATGGTAAGCGATAGGGTCTGTACACAACAGGGGTCACATCTTTAAGACATATTTCCATCTCTGTGACCGTTGTAAATCCCAAATCGTGCATACCATTGGAAAAGCAAGCCTTATATTTAGTTACTAAATCGGTACATTGTTTTATTTGTGTGTCAGTCAATTGCTGGCCATGTTTAATGGTCACGTTTTCAAGAGAACTACTTTCGTCCTTGAAAACTCTATGAACTAACATATCAGATCCTAGATAGCGTGCTCTAGTGATGAGTGTATCTTTTGTGATCACTACAGGTTTACCACCTACATTCTGTAGTAGCAATGAGCAAGTGCCGTTAACTATGTGGTACTCCCCTGGCAAAAGATAATATTCGTTGCCAATACTGCCCCTAACTGTGCCATCTACGTAAATGTTTCCACTCAGATTATCAAGGGATTTGACAGGGATACACTTCATTTGGCCAATATCTATTTCTGTTTCTTCTTTGGATAACAGCAATAGTTTAATTGGTGTTACTATTACACGTTCGAATTTTAGATCCGTATTTGTCTTAATGATTTGTAGATTTGGCCGTTCAGTAAAACTATGTCCGAGTAGAATGCTATAGCTAATCAATGTGTCATCTACTATAAATACCTCAATATCCTTTTCTATAATACCTTGAACTTCAATATCTACTTTGGTGCGGCCTCTAGGTAAATATGGAATATTTCCTAGTCCCCTTAAAAATGGACCATCAACATATTCCCATTGCAAACCTATTTTTTTAGCGTCACTTTCACGCATAACTGTCGCTTCACTACCTAAATCTACCAAACAATCTATAGGGTTCCCGTTGACCTTTATGATAAACTTATACTTGTCACTAGAATCGTTTTGAAGTGAAACCTTCAGGACACTTTTGTCTTTCTCACTTAACTGCTGTTCCTTAATTTTATTCGTACAATTAGAAGACGTGTGGCCCATAAGGTTGCACTTCGTACACTTTATAATTGGTTTAGGGCACTTAAAACTCGGGTGTCCTACCTCCCGACAGTTAAAACAAGTCATAGTCCTTGCCTTTTGACTGTTTCTGTTTGGTGCGCTGTCACTAGAAGAATTGTTGGTGTTACTCGATAAGCGAGTGTCACGACTATTTCGTCCTTTTGAATCAGACTGTTCTCGTGAAAATGACTTAATAGTTTTGAAAAATTGATGTATTTCTTCAGGTTTTTCAAATTTAGCCGCCTGGGCCCCTACTCGAACACCCCTATCCTCGATCCCATGAACCAAACAGTCCACTGCTTGTTTATCGAAAATCTTACAACGGTTGAGAAGGTTTATTTTTGCAAAATAATAAATTTCTAAGGACTCCCCGGGTCGTGTCCTTCTATTGAGCATTTCCATGAGTAAGTCCGCGTAATTTTCGGTTGCAGGGAAGGATTCTTTGAGCATGACTCTCCATTCGCTCCAGGTATGCTTAATAGAAGGCAACCCTTGATACCATGTGCGGGCATGACCAGTGAGTTTAGGCAGGGCATAGTGAATTGTCTGTTTTTCATTCCAGCCGTAGATCTCGGCACATTCCTCAATCTTGTCGAGCCATGCGTTAATTGTTTGTTCCTTGGATAGCGGATCATATTCTGGCACGACATTATTGAGGCTGGAAAGGAACTCACGATCCCCTGACCTACCTTTCAACACATTTAGGAATTCTTCAAAGAATTCTTTAGGTTCTAATCTAGGTTTCTTATGGCTAGGTTCTTCGTCCATATTTGGATGAGAGGAATCCAAACGAATATGCAATTCTGACGTACCTCGCTTGCCCGTTGAAGGACTCCGACGTAAATCACCTGACGCTTGTTGGCGGTGAACCTGGTCTTCCAATAACCTCAGCCGCTTCCTGGTTTCTGACAGTTCTCGTTCCGGGTCACGCAATCTGCGATCTGGCGTGTGATGACTTCCACGTTGCGGCCTATCACGACTTCGACTGCGCGTCTCTCGGCACCGAGAATGACGGTGGGTATTTCGACTGCAACAACGGCTGCGGCTGCGGCTACGCCTGCTACCATGCCTGGTACGGCTGCGCGATACTCGACTACTTCGCATCTCGTGGTCCGAGTGACGGCACGGTGTAGTCAGCCTCTTTGGTTTATTCGTATTCGCTCCACATTTGTCGCTCATTGTCTGAAACTTACAGGTTTGATTTTAGGTTTTGAACAACGAATAACTAAATTTATCCGGATTGCTAAAATCGTTCAATTAAGTAGCTGCTAAACGGGTAATTCATATAACAAGTAAAAATACTAAGTAATCTGTTCAATTAATTTCACTCTTTTGCATGAATACTAATGTTTGACATAATAAAGTAACTGGTGGTGGGTCTAAATAAAATTAAATAAAATCCGTTTTCATCCACAAAATCCATAGCTATAATTCTAAATTGACGGTTTAAGGATATTCAGGGTCATGTGCTCTGTTAAATTAAGTTCATATTTTGATAAAATAAACTTGCAATCCTGTTTATATTATTTCCCAAAATGGCAGATTTCTAGGTTTTTTTTTCAAAGTTAAATCCAATTACATCCAAAAAATCCTTTGCTACAATTTGAAATTAACGGTTTTCGAGAACCATGGCCCAGTATATTGTTGATTTGAGTCCATATTTTCACGAAATAATAAGCTGGCAACCCGTTTTTTGTAGTGACGGTTTTTCAAACAACCAAAATTAAATTAAATCTATTCGCATCTATTTGATCCTTACTCGAAAGATAATAATCTACATTCAATTAGAGATATTGTTTAGTGTTACGCTAAATTTTGACAATATTTAACGAACCGTTATAATCAAAATGGCCGCGCCGTTATGTTTTCACTATTAAGGCGCGTAGGTTATTTATGCAAAAACTATTCGTTTTCACACCGATCCCACTTCTGAGATGTAAAACTCAGAAGGGAAAAGGGCGAAAATCAAACATGGAATAGATTCTAATCAGTATATTTACAAAAAATAACAGAAACATCACTTACACTATTGCACGCTCGGTGATCGACAACCAACTGACTACCTGACACTTCTTGACGTTGACATTCGGAACGAATGAATGAGTGTTGGGATCGATATGCTAATCGATACCAACTTGTTAGTCGGTTAATGTGATTTAAAGTAACAAAATTATATCTCAAAGTATACTACGTGTTACACAACTGACAGCGCCCGTTCACGAACATGACACATACCTATATCAGCACCATTTGTGGTTGAAACTGAAGACTAAGCAGCATGGTCTCAGTCCTTAGCCTGTTCCGAAAGGAACGAATTATATAAAAAAAAAAAAACATTTGTGGTTGACCTGGTGGCGTCTGTACAAGTGTAATACGCAGTAAAGAATCAACTGTCGTTATCACTACTAGTTTACATTATTTGTGATGTAACCTAATGGTGAGTGCTTAGAAACATGAACCAACAAATACCTATTCAGATTTAGAGTTGGTGATGTCATGCAGTGTGCGAGTGATTTGAAGATAATTTGTTAACAAATCTACAAGTGCCTCATCATTCGTCGTATGGTCGCACGTATCATCAAATTACACGAATTTAAGACCAATTTTACAACAATTGCCATTATTGTCAGCAACAAAGTACCTAGACGAGAAATTACTTATACCTAATATTTAATTTCAAGAAAACGAAAAGAATACTGACGGAATTATATTTTTTTTTTGTTTTCGTACTCAATTTTACATTATAAAATATTCAATGTTTTAAAATATTTTTACGAAATCACTTACATAAGTAGTTATTCTCTCCTGTAATAAAATTATTCAGCTAATTAATTAATTAAGTCCAAAGAAAGTGGTAGACGTAGGTAATTTTTGTTTAGTAGATGAACCGCTTTGTAAGCAAAATATTAGGTAGGCCAGTCGCATTACATTGGCTAGATTTGTTTGAAAATCGAAAATAATATGCAAAAAACAAATAAGTATTGCCAAGGCCAGCCGGATTGTTGTTAATAGCAGGATTATAGTTAAGCTTGTTTAAAATCTAACTTACTCAGTTACTTTATTATAAGAAGCAATAACTTCCGTAATCGTCAAACGACTCGAGTTGACTTTTTCATTCAATAGCAAACAATATCCAAATAATAATATTCATTATGCAGAACGTTCGAACTTTCGAAGAGGGCATGTATTGTTGAGCTCAATTCATCTCGTTTCAACGATTTTTTTTTTTAACAAAAACGAATACAAAATTGTTTAGACTTTAGTGGGACACTCCTACATGAAAGACCGAAACTTATTCTGCAAGTAGGTATTGAAAATTATTTAATCAAAGTATTGCACTTTTGTTATTATATTTTTAGGTGCTTCTAAAAGTCTGTTATAGCACTCTTAAAACGTACTAAGCGTGACAGTTTTACTATTACGCTTATACAATATAGTTATTGCAATTTTGTAAGTCTTTTATAGCACTTTTGTTTCTGCGTCATTCACTGCGCTTCTAAAAGAAAAAGATTTTGCTACATAAATAGTTGTAAAAAGCAAAATTCGTTTGCTTGGTGACTGTGACTGCCTAATTATTTTGCTTGATAATTTAAACACATAGTTTTGCAATCGTCTCAAGCTCTTTAAGCGAAGAATGAAGGTCTAACTAGTTTTTATTTGAAATTCCTTTATACACGCGATTAAAGAAAGCGATTGGTTGATGATTGGTTTACCCTTTAACTTTGATTAAGATCAGGTTCTTAGTATTTTTTATACATAAAACAACTAAGTAGGTATTGATTTACTTTGTTTTAAAATACCAGACGGTGAGGATAAAGAGTATAAAACAAAATAGCGAATCTCTCTGACGCAATATTTAAAAAAAATACACGTTTCCACTGTCGATATTGTAATTTGGGTTTTGGACTCCCTTTCACATTGAAATATATTATGCAAACACACTGCAATAACGAAAAACACGGAATAATTTCATGCATTAAGCGATAGTACCTAAGTACTCGTACCTTGCCTACATGTAATCAAACGAGTTAAAATTGTAAGGTAACATTGTAACTAGGGATGCATCGATACGCCATTTCGCCGATACGATACCGATACCGATATTCTTATAAAAATATCGGCGATACCGATACCGATACGCTTATTATGAATTAAAAGATATAATTAAAAAAACACAAGTCATTTTTTTTATTAATATAAAAAGTAGTGACATACTTAGGTTGATATTAGATATACACCGTGTTCTTCACGTTATCCATAAACTTTAGCAAATACTTCTATGGCTTTTACAAATCAAATCCAACAAAGGAAGTAGTACTTAAAAAGGCTTCGTTACAAAGATATTTGTAATTTCTAATTTTTAATTTTTTTTTTTTCTAATTTGTAATTTTTTAAATCCACGGTGTTCCTTCAATAGCCCTTTACGTTCTAGGGTCCAGATCTTAGATCTCATCTTAACTTCTGAGTTAGATTGAAGGCAGGAAGAGTCATTGTAATTTTTTAAATTAATTATTTTACCTACCAAAAAGAAAAATAAGGCTTTAAGCACAACAAGCTAGTTTGCACTTGACCCTTTAATTATTTTAAACACTAAGGGCCTTACTTATAAACATTGATTAGACGTTACTTATCTTAAATAGCTCTTAAGTCACTTGCCATCTCTATTCATTGAAATAGAAATGACAAGGACAGGTGATATTTAATCGGTAGCTAAGCAACACAAGTTTTTATAAGTAAGGGGGTAAGTTTATTAACCTCAACTACCTTCTTAATTAACTCAAGTAGCACCACTTCAATTCAACAAATCTTTTTTTTTACGTGGTAAAATCATCGCATGAGTCCTCCCAACCCAGGGCAGAGCTCGGACTGTCAGACTCGTACTGACTAAAATCCACGGTGTCCTTCAATAGCCCTTTATGTTCCGGGGTAACGGTAATGAAATAAGTCCCGCGACCCCGGAATTCAACACCTCTAGTATAATTTTAGTACTAATCTCCTGACCGTATCCATAAAAATTGGTCCGATATCCAACAGTACAAAGTACTGAAGTCAACTCTTATGTTACTGTCTCAATCATTTACACACCTACTTTGTAATAACTATGGACGAGTTATACATATAATTTTTTGTAATTAAAATTAACATTAATAAGATTTTTGTTTAAAAAACAAAGCAATCTTAATTTTTTCGGAAAAAGGCGCTTTCGCGAGTCTGTTTGAAAAAGACCTGCGCTGGAAAATATTCTCTCAGAGATGCGTCAGAAGTCACTTGAAATATAAAGTACTTCTGCTCATATTTTTTCAAATTTGGATATATGACGTCATTTCACCAGAAAACGAATTGATCTGCATCACTCGACATACTCGTATTAGGAGGCCTTAGTGTCTTAACACACTATGCCGAAGTTACGCGACCGAAGTTCGGCGGCTGATTTCACGTTCCGTATTTGGCTGATATGATACACCATAAGTGCCGAACTTACGCGGCAGAAATTCGGCGCGGGCGGCTCCCTGCTGCTCCCCGTCCCCGGATCTTCGTCGGTAATCGAACCGAACTTCTTCTTTGAGAGAATTACAGCTCAGAGTAGACAGGGGCTCATCTTCCCACAAACACTCCAAAGCCCGCCAGTCGTAGGCATCTCAGAACTTACAGTTGTAGTACCTACTGGGTTTCCCCGGGCATACTTCGTGCCTCGTTTACAACGAAATAGACGAGACAACACGCTAGTTTACACTACATTTTTAAATTAATAAAAAGTATCGTTGAATCGGTCATAAAATATCGTCGATACCGATATATCGGCTAACTCGAAGTATCGCCGATATATCGGTATCGGTATCGGTATCGGATGCATCGCTAATTGTAACTTCTCGTTTTATATTATTTACGCAGAAATTTCATTTCTCTAGCCACAACCTGTGTGAGAACAGATTTCTGAAGTGTTGACTTTGCGATAAGTCAACACAACAACAATGGTTTCTGGAGATACGGGCAGTGCTGCTTTACATTGATTGACGACGGGCACAATTACATTTTATTCTATATCCAAAAACGGAGGCCCCTCACCCTAAGAATGCTAACAAAATATCACCAGCCCAACGTTAGAATGAACAGGCTTCTTCTGGGTAAACTCGCTCCATCGTCGACCTTGCTTTGTCACCCCTGACCTAGACTTAAGGCCAAGAGCAAACCCATATAACATAAAAAACCCAAATTATTGATTCCCCAGCAAAATACGTGAAATTCTTACATCAGTATCAGTACACCCAGCTATTATTTAAGGACACAAGCATTGTTAACAGCGTTTGAAAAACTACAGTTTGTAACTTTCGACACTAGGCACTGCACACAAGGCTGCGTACTTAGAAAATAGCTCTGTAGATCGAAGTCCTCGGTCCATCTAACGCCCCCGCCATTACAGTATCCGGCAATAAATATGCACATTGACCGCGACCTTTGGATACAGGTAATCGTGAAGTTTCGTCTTCCTAGAACTTTATCTTCTATCACGATTGATATGAGGCACCAGTGAAAAACGTCAAATAGGTAGTGTGTGACTGAGATAACGTTCATCCAACCGAACTGCCAATTCGTAAAATGGTTTTTAATTTTTTTTTATGGAATTGGCAATGAATTAAATAATGCCTGTGCGTTTGCTGAATCTTGGCTACCACTAAAGGGCTGATCTACCTTTGGTGGTACCAATGGTCCTGTAACATTGCCAGGCCAGTGCCACTTCAGCTTGCTCATCAGCCAAGCTGTGTGGATAACGGGTCAATCCTAGTTATTTATCGAATATGTCAATTTAGGATGCTTTAAAGAAACGTGGAACTTAAAGCTGGCTCCATTGAGACCTGGGTAGGTAGCACCAACAAACCGATGTTTTTATTTTCACTAAAACATTTTATTTAATAATGTGTCGGTGTTATGTCTTGTTTTTTTTTATTTTATTAATCGAATATAATAATGTATAAGTATTAAATTATTTTATTAGCATTATGTTAACACCTCAAACATCAGTATGTTTGTTTAAGTCTGTAAATGTTAAAATATATTAGGTAAAGTTTATGCACAGCGTACCTTAAATGCTTTACATAAACTCTGCTAGGTACCCTGACATATTTTGGTCCTTCGAGCCGGATTGACGTAACTTGTAAGTAATAAATAATACATTAAGATACAAGCAGGTAAAGTTTGCCATTGAGGGGACTGCGGAATTGCGAATGGTCCCATGAGTGAATAAGAAATACCTACATACAGGTTTTCTGCTGAAATTTAACAAAAAAATTTGACCACTCTGACGGTCTGACGTCTGACCATTTTGCGAGCAACATGGGTAACTTAATAACGTATCTATATTTTATAAAGTTAATACAAAACCGTTTGAAGAAAGAGGTGATTAAAAGTCAGTAAACACGTCATGTCATGTGTATTGTTCGAACATTACCCACTGATTTAATTGGCTTTGACCCTGACCGCTAGATCGTCAAATAGTCCTGGAATTTTTATTATCTACTTGTGATGGTTATGTCATTGTGTCGGAACAGGTGGCCTTCCAAGAGTAGTTCTAGTATTTACTGGAATGTGACAGAGCTATAAAAGTCGTCTAGCACCACCTCGTTCCTTCACTGGAACTACGTAGGTCACCTGACCTTAGATACTGTCCTACAATAAATGAATATTGCTGTGACTAAAACAGATTACTGTTAAGTTACCTAAGTAATGTTGAAACTGTCTAAGGCCAATGACTACTGTTGCCATGAGTTTTATCGAGGATCGTGCTTGGAAACCCAGTTGTGCAATAGGTTTACTATCAAAATATTTTTCCTCAATGTTTGCTTGCGACATCCACGAGGAGCGAATCCTCATGGTACGCATGGTATGTACGTAAGTACCTATCGTAAGTAATTATCGGATATTACTAGTTACAACCACAGGAAAGAATCAGTGATCAGACTTATTTTCATGTTCTAAAATTTTTGTACTACTATACGAACTTGTACTACTATTATGTTGTACCTAGGTTTTTTTTTATTAGATATTAAATTAAATATCTAACCTAAACCTACCTAACCTGAGTTATATTTCAAGTTTTATTAATTCATTTAAGTTTAGGTTTAATAACGATGTCATTTTGTTATTATTCCTTTATAAAAAAATATATACATAATATGTTTCTAACTATAAAGCATCCGCATAATTGCCCTTAAAATGAAGAAAACTTGCGTTGTCAAGACTATTCCAAAGGAAGACTGCCGTTGCTATACTTTGTCACCCCTATTGCTCAAGAGCCCATTATCCTGTTGGAATATAAAACTGACTCGTATCTTTTCCAATGACGTCAATGAACCTGTGGCTCTATGTAACACACAAACATTCTCAAACGCAGCGGTTTTTTCTTTACTTGTAAAACATTTTCCATGATTAAATTTAAAATAATCTATCGCAACTTGAGATGCGATTGATAATTATTTTATTTTAGCAATAAAAAGGTAACAGTAGCACTGTTAAATTGTATAGTCACGCTCCCAAGTTCCAAGTCGTTTATAATTACTTACACATGCTACTATAAGACAATGAATAAGGAAGTAACAAACAAGGGTAAAGCGTAATCGCAAATAACAATTAATTAATTGATTGCCGTTGTTGTGAAGTGGTACACTTACTACACGTAACTACTATACGTAACTACATATTTCAAATCTGCTAAAGCTAATTTCAAAAGATTGCTTTGCTACTTAGTCTAAAACTTACACAATAATACACTTACTGGATTGAATATTTGCTGAGCAGTATTTCATCTTTTTTGTTCTCCTTTTTTGAGTTATACAGCCACCAAATGGTACCTCCCAATAAGATAACGAGGACAATAATATCAAACGTGCTGAATAATGATCCCCCAGCGGCAGCAGCAGCGGCAGCGCCGGCCGCCGCATCCTTCAGAACGTCCTGTGCGCTCTCTGACATTTTGTAGGTTATGTTTCTTTAGCGCAATATATTATGTAGTAATAATCACTTCAATAAGGTACAAGGTCACTTGTCGGAATTTATTTTTCGACAGGACTTTATATTAAATCCGGCGACGGCACGCCTCACAACACTATGTCCACAACACTGACACTGAAGTGACGTGATGTGATGGTTCGTTTCTAGTTGGTAATGTGATAAAACTTTACGAGTGAACGAGAGCGACGATAGTCGACGCGGTCTGTCGACGCGACAGCCACAACGAGTATAGCCGAATGGTGGCCGAATGAAGCCGAAGCGGGGTATCGTACGTGAGTTCTGGCGCTTGTAGCAGCGAAACTGTTGCTGCAAAAATGTTCAAGCCTGTGTACTACGTACCCGTTTCGCTTCACGTGCGTAGTACGTATTTCGCTACCAAGTAATTTACGAACGAAAGGATAACCAGCCGGCCGCCCCGCGCCACCATGCACCACTGTGAAGTCTGTGAACTGTGAAAATAACACGTCCACCACGTCGGTCGCGGTTGTGTGGTGACGTGGTTACGAGTGCCGTGCGACACGATTATTAGTACACAACCAGCCGAGTTTACCTCGGTTGCGTTGAATCGTGCGGGTTGCGATCCCTATTTGCTTAGCAATTCAAAATAATTATGTGCTGTCTTATCTCAATGCATGTGCGTTCATATGTCATTATTTACCCTAAATTATGTACAGATCCTATTTAATTAGTCTGTGACTGAGAGTTGTTTCGTTTTGTTAGATAACTAATTATCCATATAACAAACTAATTAAGTAGGCAAATATAAACCTATCCCTACAATTCTTATTGTGAATTTAAAAACGAGTTGCTCCACTAGGTATTTCTTGAAGGTCATTCAAAACTGTTCCATCCAGGAATCGAACCTGCGAACCGCTGCGTAGCAGACTATCACTCAGCCATTACATTTGACAGGTGTGAATAAAATGTTGACATGTCAAGTTCTTTTTACCGTACCAAAAGGGTAATAACACGGGACCCCTATTGTGCCGCTGCTGTCCGTCCGTCTTTCTGTTTTTTTTTTTATTTGCTAGCTTTCTACGCAGTAAATGCTCCTTAATTAAAAGTGTCCTCAAGACTGTAATAAATTTGGTCCTTCTTTTCTACTTTTATTAATTGTTAGTTCTCTTTTTGGCACGGCAGGCGTGTTTTTTTTTTGACTTATTGTTTTTATTCAAGAACTCTGCTCAAAAAAGAGATCGATTAAATGGACGGCTACCTGCCTGCTACTCTTTTTTACCGACTTCAAAAAAAAGGAGGTTATCAATTCGACCCGTATGTATGTAATATTATCAGAACTGCCCAGTTTTCATATATGTTAGTCTACATCAGCGTCTGAACAAATGTGCCAAATTTCATAAGTGTATGTATGTATGTTTTTATGTTTGTGCACGCATATCTCCGGAACCATAAGTTCGATTTAAGTAATTCTTTTTTTGTTGTACTAGGTATTGTTCAACTTAGGGTACACTGCAAGTTTCATCAAAATCGGTTCAGTAGTTTTAGAGATATGGATTTTTTTATGTTGTGACGGATTACAAGATTAGTGCATAATTATGTAAAAAATTTTGTATTTTGTATTTTACAAGAATTTGGGTTGAATATGTAATAAATAAACTAAAAAGGGTAAAATAAAAACTTTTTTTTAAAAAAGTACCGACTTCAAAACAAATACAAAAAAGTTTAAAATAACTTTTCTTTCGGAAGTCGGTGGCTTTGTTTTGTTGTGTCATTGACTATTGCCACCGACTTCCGAAAGAAAAGTTATTTTAAACTTTTTTGTATTTGTTTTGAAGTCGGTACTTTTTTTTACGTGGTAAAATCATCAAATGAGGCTCGCCCAGGGCGAGACTGTCAGACTCGTGCTGACTAAAATCCAGTGTTCCTTCAATAGACCTTTACGTTCCAGGGTCAGGGTTACCTGATGAGACGGTCGGGTCCCGCAATCCTTATCTGCTACCACTCTGGGCCAATATTCTTTGTTTACTTTTATCGACAAAAAAAGATACTCACCTATGTACTTATAGGTCTTGACTAGATCCATATGAAATTGCCAAAGCCTGCCGGGGTCGCGAGACTAACGAATTATCGTGACCCCGGAATGTATAGGACTTCTATCAAAAATGAAGGTTTTTCTTTATTCCAGAATCTATCTACAAACTGCAAAAAGACTTCGGGATAATTATAATTATGATAGCTGGCATGATATTAAAAAAAATGAACAATACAGACTAATTATATTAATAGTTATGTTTGTCCTTCCTTTAGAGCTGCTTTAAAAATTAAATTATTTGAGTATGTATGTATTACACCTATTTCATGTGATGTGATGTGATGTGGTGATTGTTTTGAGGACAGCATGACACAGGAAGTATTAAAATTCACGCAGTTTCCTTCACTTTAATGTCTACTAAAAAAATCCGTTAAAAGAAGACCTTCGTGTAGCAATGGCTCTAGTAGGTCATTTTATTTAATGCTTATCTTTTCTCACCATGAAAAAAATAAACATAGGCGATAGAAATGGTGGCTATAAAAAGTTCTAACCTCTAAGAAATACCTCAAAGTAGAAAATCAGGATAGGTTACTATAATAATCACCAGCATTGCTATTCTCTAAGGATTCAGAGGTGCTTATGTGCAGCGCGCGCTGCCTCAGCTAAAAATAGCATGTTTCTAAATATATATATCACCATATCATTTTTTATCTACGGTATTGTAGGTATATTTACTTTTCAGCATGACAGCCAAGACAGCTAAATAATTGGGTAAGTATCTACTCAAGTAGCTTACCGAGCTGTGCAGTTCAGGATCAACACAGCAGCATAACCATAACCAACATAACCTGGCCCATATCCATAATATATGGAAAGTTAGGCTAGTTTATGGGCATCGACTTGCGTACTGTACATCAGTGCTATTCTCTATAAACACAGCCTTGTGTCGCAGCGCTACTGCAGCGCTCACGCAACACTCTGTGACAAAAGTTAGCCATTCACCAAGCTACTGACGCGCCACACTGTGACAAAAGTTAGCCATTCACCAAGCTACTGACGCGCCACACTGGGACTAAAGTTAGCCATTCACCAAGCTACTGACACGCCACACTGGGACTAAAGTTAGCCATTCACCAAGCTACTGACGCGCCACACTGGGACTAAAGTTAGCTATTCACCAAGCTACTGACGCGCCACACTGTGACTAAAGTTAGCCATTCACCAAGCTACTGACGCGCCACACTGGGACTAAAGTTAGCCATTCACCAAGCTACTGACACGCCACACTGTGACAAAAGTTAGCCATTCACCAAGCTACTAACGCACCACACTGGGACTAAAGTTAGCCATTCACCAAGCTAGTGACGCGCCACACTGGGACTAAAGTTAGCCATTCACCAAGCTACTGACACGCCACACTGACAAAAGTTAGCCATTCACCAAGCTACTAACGCACCACACTGGGACTAAAGTTAGCCATTCACCAAGCTAGTGACGCGCCACACTGTGAATAAAGTTAGCCATTCACCAAGCTACTGACGCGCCACACTGGGACTAAAGTTAGCTATTCACCAAGCTACTGACGCGCCACACTGTGACTAAAGTTAGCCATTCACCAAGCTACTGACGCGCCACACTGTGACTAAAGTTAGCCATTCACCAAGCTACTGACGCGCCACACTGGGACTAAAGTTAGCCATTCACCAAGCTACTAACGCACCACACTGGGACTAAAGTTAGCCATTCACCAAGCTACTGACGCGCCACAATGTGAATAAAGTTAGCCATTCACCAAGCTACTGACGCGCCACACTGGGACTAAAGTTAGTCATTTACCAAGCTACTGACAGAGACACTATCCTATCGTGCACGATCTCAAAGCCGTCTCGTTGAAGAGCACGTCGTCCGAGAGAGTCCAGCGATGAAATTTCTTATAGACAAAATAGCATAGCTGGCCGAGGCCTTATCATGAGTTTTCACTATTTTACTTTACAGCTTTTTTCCAGTATTTACAGCGTTTCTTGTATGGAAAAAATGGAGTAGCGCCTCTGCAGCTCTGGTGTACGAAGAAAGAACTATTTTTTTCCTTGAAAGTCAATTGAATACTCTTTAGAATATAATAGAATAGGTACTCTTTATTATGTACACCACACAAATTACAGATACATCCATTTAATAATATATTGAAAATGTGAAAGTTCCAGTTTACTTTACGTCACAACTGAAAACTCATGATAAGGCCCCTGTACCTACTCTATGCTCGTAAGTGGTTCTCGAAAATACTGGCAATGCGAGGGCAAGCTGAATAATATTATGGTTATGTCAAATTATGTGTCATTACTATAATTATTATTTAGCTTCTTAGCTGCTACAGTCGTTAAAATTATTAGTGACTGTTATAGGAACGTTGAGAAACATGTAATCACTAACTAGTGTCTGACTGAAACAAGATTTCCAGGTGATACCTACAGCAGTCCGTCCCAGTTCGACCAAAACCTAACCGGAAACGCGTACAGGTGTGATACCTAATTGTTTTGTGATTGCGTGAACAACGCATAGTTAGGTATGCGATAGCAGCAAACAGACTTGATTTGTTTCCTCGATTTCGCCAGGATACCGTCATCGTAATGTCTCTTTCGAATAATTTAGCACCACAAGACCACAAGTCGAGGCCAGGTCAGCCGTTGGGCCGATCTTTTTGGCATAGAGCAGTCGGATGATGGGCCGGTATTTTTGGATTCCAGCCTGCATACCAGTATGCTCACCTCGCGAAGGGAACAGCAGGCGTAGCATGGCGCCGTAGAAAGGGGTTTTGTCGACGGAAGAATAGACAAAATGACAGAACGTAGAAATAATTTTAGCGTTTTAAGCATGGTAATGTAAAAAATATAGAAAATAAACGTTATATTCTTCAATAGTGTACGAATGGTGTCATATTTGTGCAAAAAAACAGTCGATTAGTTTAGAAATAACCATGAAAACTTTGTCTTTTCTTCGTAGAATAGAGATAGAAATCGCCATGCTACGCGTGCAGAACGCTAATCAACTCCATCAGCTGGGGCTGAAGACTCTGTGTAAGCGGGGAGCCCAGGTACGGTGTGTGTTTATCCCACATCATTTTATAAGGGCGCCCCGAAGTCCCTGTTCATGTTCAGTCTCCACCATCTATTGGCGGGGGCCCCCAGGATCCCCGCTCAGAGGGGGCGGTTTTTGTCGCTCTCGCTGTCCTCTTTTGAAGAAGTTAAGTTGATTTGTCGTTAACGTGATAATTACTAAATCATAATGACAATTATTTTATAAGTGCCTAATTAATTAATACCTAATCGAGTGTTTTGTTATGTCATTATGACAACCGTTAAACGTGATGTGTTCGAGAGTTTTGTCTCAAACAATAGTATGCTTTGACGTGATAGATAAAACGTTGTTTTGGAAACAATGAATGAGTGGTTCTGACATAGTAGCCAGTTGACAACTGATGCGAACCAAGGTTACAGAAAAAAATATTATGCAAATCCCGACGACTTCATTCAAAATGAATGGGCGAATCCCCACTGTCGGACCATGTGATGGTAGCGGTACCGGTAGATCATCTGACAGAATTTTAACATAAATCACACGTTGTTCCTACTCGTCACAACACGTACACTGGCTGGGAGGGATCCGAAGGAAACATTTGGATTCTCTACTGCTCTACAATCAACTTCGGAAAAACATTAGGAAAGTCTAGCTTAGGTACTTACTGAAAAGAATCGATAGCAATTCAAGACAGTTTTGCTATTGAATTGACGAATCAACTCAAGTAATAGGTACCTTTCTTATTTATCTTTGTGTAATACCGACAAATAGGTATAAATCTAGCTAGGAGGGCACGGTGCGGTGACGCAAGCCTCAGAAATCATTACTTTGTTGACAACCACAGTTTACATTTTCCTGTGAGAATCATCATTAGATACTTAGGTATCTACTCACGTATTACTTTTCCTCACTAGACAAGTAGATAAAATGGTTGTCATTGATTTTAAGGAAAATACTGAGAAAAAACTTTGTAATTATTTTTGTTGCTTTACTAAAGGTATAGGTTTAGATTATTCAGGTAGGTACTATTTATTATCCATTTATTCACGTAGAAACTGTAGAAATGTGCAAGAATATCATTGGTGCAAGACAAGAGACCAAGAGCGATTTTTTCCTATTTCTCAAAGGTAGTATAGTAAGTCCAAAGCATTGATGTATAAAAATAAAAACCCTGGTTTTTATTATCAATGGTCCAAAGGTATGTTTAATAGCAATGGCAATGAGGCTTGCGATGCCATCTCTATGTTGGTTTATTGTCGAAAATTTATATGCTTGAAAAAGAACATCAATCTATGTATAATTCTATAGACAGGCGTTACGGTATCTGAATTTGGTTATTATCTAATGTAAAATTCTCGTGTCACAGTGTTAGTTACCATACTCCTCTGAAACGGATTGATCGATTTTTTTGAAAATTTTAAATGCATTCAGTAGGTCTGAGAATCGGCTACTAGGTACCTATCTATTTTTTGTTCATACCCCTAAGCACAGAATACTTAATAGTACGTGCCCTAAGTGAAAAGGGTTTTGTACACGAAATTCCCTAGGAATAATTTTTAATTATGGCAAAACAACGTTTGGCGGGTCAGCTAGTACCTAATTCGGGTTATTTAAATTCTAAAATAAGCGCGCTATGATATTATCGTGCTCTCGGTTTTAAAACCCACAGGCAGGTTTCTTGAGATTTTAATTTAGTATTTTCTATTTCTATACATATATATTTGTATTAATCCGTATATTTTAGGGTACACTACTTAGTTTGTTTACATTTTATCGGTCACAATTCCAACCTTGTGCGATAACTTGTTTCCAAAACCATTATTATCAATCACGAACGAGAGAACCTTTGTTCGACAATCAAAAGCAAATCAAATTACCTCACGTAATAATGACTACACAAATTAACTTAGTATTTAAGTAGGTATTTCGAGGAAAATTAATCATCATGATGCCTAAGCAGTTTTATCGATTACATCACAGGAGATAGGATAGCTACGCACTATTTATTATTTAAAGAGTGATTTTTTTTCTGTTTTGCTATCCAGTTTATGGTCAAAGTAGTACGTAGGTATAGCGAATCATTTTTTTACATCGCCAATGGAATTTCCGATTCCGAGTCCCTGAAATGTTACAGAAGGCTTACGTTGAATCGACATTCGAGAGTCGAAGTCGAGATGTGCCACCAACATCTTCAACAGAAAACAACAACGCAACAACATCGCAAAAGTGAAGAAATAGTGACTGAAATTCCTCATTCAATTTTTAGGCAGACAGCCGCTGAACTTTTTGTCTCACGAGTCAAAAAGTCACCAGTGAGCGGAGCTACACGCGCTAGTGACAAGTGACACTTGTTAACCTGAATGCACTTTATTGAAACGCGCTGATATGCCTACTAGCGTCGCGGGAATGTCTTAGGCTGCCTGACTGGAGCAGGGCGCGGCCGGGTGCGGAACGAAGAAATGGAGTAATTTTAAACAATAGGATTAGTGGTGAAGCATTGCTGTAGAACTTGGTGTTCCACAGGGAAGCATTTTAGGACCCCTCCTATTCCTTATTATTCTATTCCGTAGCAACCGCTCGGTAGAAGACTCTTAAACACCATCATGCTGTCTCAAGTCTTCAAAATCCAATTGACCCTCGGGCTTCAATACGTGCGTGACATACCTACGGCTTTGCTAGGTTTAGGTATGTGCTAGGCTCACCCTTTTTAGGGTTCCGGCCAAATGGCAAAAACGGTACCCTTATAGATTCGTCATGTCTGCCTGTCCGTCCGTATGTCACAGCCACTTTTTTCGAAACTTTATGAGCTATCCTGTTGAAACTTGGTAAGCAGAAGTATTATGTGAACCGCATTAGGATTTTCGCACAAAAATAAAAACAAAACAATTTTTTGGGATTCCCCCCATACCTACTTAGAATTGAAACTCAATTTTTTTTTTCACCAAACCCATACGTGTGGGGTATCTATGGATAGGTCTTTAAAAATGACATTGAGGTTACTAATACTTATATATTTTTTTCTAAACTGAACAGTTTGCGCGAGAGACACTTCCAAAGTGGTAAAAAGTGTGTCCTCCCCTGTAACTTCTAAAATAAGAGAATGATAAAACTATAAAAAAAATATAATGTAAGTATACCTAACAAAAACTTCCAACGAAAATTGGTTTGGATGAGATTTAGTTAGGTAGCTAACTTCGCCATTCATACAAACACTATGAAAAACAAAGTTATTTTTATTGTTTGTGTATATTACTTACTAATCTCAATATAATTATATCACTAATCTATGCTTGCTACTACGGAACCCTTCATGGGCGAGTCCAACTCGCACATGGCCGTTTTTTTTTATTGTGGTAAATCATCAAATGAGTCCTACCACCCAGGGCAGAGCGGGAAGGACTGTCAGACTCGTATTGAGTAAAATCCACGGTGTCCTTCAATAGCCCTTACGTTCCGGGCGGTAATTCATAAGTCCCGCGACCCCGGCAGGCTTTGGCCCTCTAAAGTGGGGCCCCGTCATAGGCTCACCCCTAGTAATAATCTAGGTAGGTACCTACTATTATAATTCTTAATGTCTAAATAATAGTGACGCAACGATCTTTATTTGAACTAAGCAAAACTTGAATTTTGAAATAGGTAGGCAATGTAAACTGTTCAATATTGTTTAAGTAGATTTAAAATACATGATGTTGCGGAAAAAACACGTCGCCCTCGATTTTAATATGTATGATTTTTTGTGACGCAATAACAGGTCAGAAACTCAAGGTGACGGACAGTCAGGCTGCCGCGTCGTGCTGTGGCCGCGATGGACGCGCGGTCCGTGGACGCCTGCATGAAATATAAATAGCATTAGATATACTCTTAAAAAGGCAATAACTTAAATGTATTTTCTTACGCATACTATTACGAATCTTCAAAACGTGTAGTACATTTCATTCAACATGTACAATCGTACATACTGTAAAAGGGAAACTCGTTCCTTGGTCGTTCAAAAGTCGTCAAGTATGATTGCAAAAAGCACGTTTTATGCATAAGCGGTTTTTAAATAATGTAAATTATAATCAACTTAATAACCTAACTAATATGTTAATGCAAAAATGTGTGAGGATGCATGTTTGTCTACGTGTAAGCCTAGTCTTTATCCCGATATGATGACGTTCCCGAAGGATCATTTAGGATCGACAGCCGCGCGATAGGCTGCTGAGTGCTGAGCTGCATGCTGGTTCGATTTCAGTACGGACACAGGTACGGAACAAATATTTAGATGACCCACAGAGTCATTGTACCGCGTTTAGGTCTGACTGTTTGTGCGTGATTCAAAATATTAATGTTTTAGAAATAGGTGATTTGATTGGACGTTTATATAAGTCGTTTGTATAGGTACCTACTTAGGTAGTACCTATTGTAAAGTGTAGTGTGGGTACTCCTAAATAATTATACCAAAACGTCATGTAAGTCGTTCTCACATTACCTTATTAACATCTTTTTACCCGACTGCGCGACGCAAAGGAGGGTAATGTGTTTATCAGTCTATGTATGTATATATAAAAAGAATAAAATAAAAAATTAAAGAAAAACAAAAAAACCCAACTGCGTAGAAAATAATTTTAAAAGATACGTGAAAAAATTAACTTAAATAAAAACTAAAAAGAAAGAAACAAAGCCCAACAGAACAGCAGGAAGAATCAGAATAGAACGACTCAGAGGCGGGGCCCATTCAAATTTTTCCAATCAAATCTTCCCCGACTGTGAGTCGTTCCCTGCTGTTCTGTTGGGCTTGTTTCTTTCTTTTTAGTTTTTATTTATGT
The DNA here is from genome assembly GCA_950005045.1 of Agrotis exclamationis. Classification (NCBI taxonomy): domain Eukaryota; kingdom Metazoa; phylum Arthropoda; class Insecta; order Lepidoptera; family Noctuidae; genus Agrotis; species Agrotis exclamationis. Next base: position 13,291,405 of record OX465423.1, on the reverse strand, counting down.
TATTTTTTTCACGTATCTATTAAAATTATTTTCTACGCCGTCGGGTTTTTTGTTTTTCTTAAAATTATTTTTTTTTTGAGTAGCGGTTCGTTTTGCTGCTGTGTAAACGGTAATTTAATTTTAATCTGTGACAATCACAAAGCGAGAGGGATTTATAGCGATTATGTTAAAAAAATGTGGTCAGATAGTGCGTATCAATATTTGCGTGCTAAAATTATGTTTTAGGCTAGCCGCACACACAAAATAATATTGTCAATGCAAGATTGTCAAAAATCTTCATCAATATATGGTCCCCGCACACTACGCAATATTATTGGCAATTTTTCATGGTACAATCTAACTCAGTAGCTCCGCAGCTAGATTATGTGCGCACGTTTAATATAATCATCATCATCATCAGCCTACAATGTTCCTACTGCTGAGACACAGGCTTCCTCTCTGAGAGAGGGAGTGGGCCATAATCCACCACGCGAGCCCAGTGCGGGTTCGTAGATGTCACATGTCTTCGAATTTTTGGTTCTAGGACATGCCGGTTTCCTCACGATGTTTTCCTTCACCGTTTTAAGAGCAGTGGTGATGAAATAAATTACAAAAAGTATACGCCTGGCGGGGTCGAACCCACGACCTACAACTCGTAAGTCGGGACCGATACCACTGGGCCACCACTGCTCACCATTGTTTAACATAATGGATAGAAAGAAAAAAATCGTTGTATTGATTAGGTATTGCATTAATTTTAATATCTAAAAAAAAGCAATCAAGAAAGAAACGATGGATTTCAATAAGGACTGGGATGAGAAAGAAAGCTGAGTTATATCACTTTAATCTAATAAACGAACTACGAGTTACAGAAGAAAATGATTTTAAAAATTACATGAGAATGAGAGATAGCAGCTTCCAAAAACTATTATCTTTGTCCTCCATTTTGATCAAAAAACACGAACGTCCGCCTGCCTTGAAATCTTTTTCTCAACTAAAATATTGCCGCGCGCCCGCACACGTCAATAATATTGACAATACCCCTGCCTCCCTCCGATATTGACGTGACAATATCTGAATTTCTGGATAATTCACAATAATATTGAACAATACCGCAATACAGGCCGCACACACACAATATTATTGACAATACGTACTTTATTGTCAATATTATTTTGTGTGTGCGGCTAGCCTTAAGAGTCATGATGATATAATTTAAATATGTTTTTTTCCTTGGTCAGAGTATTCTCCTCGATGTTTAGAGCTTCTTTCGAACGGATTAGGAAGTAAGTGGGCTCCCAGTAGGTACATAGTTTGGATAAGGTAGGTACATATAGGACGTATTTATTTAGAGGTAATATTTGTTTTTTTGTAGGGATGCATCGATCGATACGCCTCTTCGCCGATACGATACCGATAAGTACTCTTATAACAATATCGGCGATTCCTATACCGATACGCTTATTGTGAATCAAAAAAATTAAGATAAATAAATCACAAGTCAGATTTTTTTATGAAAAAAGTAGAGATATATAGGTTGATATTAGATAATTATACATTTTAGTAAGAGTATTAATAAGATTTTTGTTTAAAAAACAAAGTAATCTTAATTTTTTCGTAGACAGGCGATTTCGCAAGTCTGTTTGGCAAAGGTTTCCCCGGGCATACTTAGTTCGTGGCTCGTTTGCAATGATATAGACGAGACAACACGGTCGTTTACACTACATTTTTAAATTAGTATCGTTGAATCGGTCACAAAAATATCGTCGATAGTCGATACCGATATATCGGCTAACCCGAAGTATCGCCGATACATCGGTATCGGTATCGGATGCATCGCTAGTTTTTTGTATGTTTGTAATGAGTAAACTCAAAAACGACTGCACCGATTTTAAAAATCGTTCACCGGTATGAAGCTGCATTGGTCCTGTCCCGTGTGACAGAGGCTCTAAAGGGAGTATGATTTACTTTTCGTATCATTTAAGTAAGTCGTTAGGTAATAACATATTTTACACACGAGTACAATAAGTAGTTATCATTTATTATGGATGACCTATCAACTATCGCGTGCAATAATTACAAAGATGGATCAGTTTATTGTTTCCTTACAATTCCAAGGTTACTTGAAAATAATAAAAACAACACAATCATCATGAGTTGCTTAAGTTTCACTGGCACAGCTAAGTTTAATCGAGGCGGTGCGCAAACGATGCTCTAAGTCCGTAGTATTAGTCCGAGCGGGAACAACCCAAAATTAATTATGACCGACAAGTTCTGCAAGAACACATACATTTGGGCGAGGTATAGTCAGTGACGGATTACGACTACTTGATGCCCTAAGCAATTGAAGCCTTTGGTGCCCCCTATCCACGAGTTTTTTGAATCATTAAATGAGTCTTAGCCCAGGGCGGGACGGGAGGGACTGTCAGACTTGTACTGACTAAAATTCACGGTGATCCTTCAATAGCCCTTTACGTTCCAGGATTACGGCTACTTGATGAGATAGTCCCGCGACCCCGCCAGTCCTTGGCCCTCTAAAGCGGGGTACAATCAGTTTGCTGTCAGCTCTTTGAGGTTCGCGTGGAATACGACGCGCCGTCGACCCGGGAACGGTCCATGCGAGTCACCCATTACTCGCCATCCGCATGCCCTCGCCTACGGTAGCCGGAAATGCCTCGCGACGTCCGTTGCCGTAAGCGTCTCCCACCTATCCACGTTAGTGTCTGCCTTTAATTTTTTTTAACGTAATCATTGGTGACCACCCAGGGCAGGGCGGGGGGGACTGTCAGACTCGTACTGACTAAAATCCACGGTGTCCGTCAATAGCCCTTTACGTTCCAGGGTCCCGGTAATTTGATAAGTCCCGTAATCCCGGCAGGCTTTGGCCCTCTAGAGGGGGGGCCCGTCATCATGTTGATACTCTTTGAGGCGCGCGTGGAACACGACGCGCCGTCGACCCGGGCATGGTCCGTGGGCGGACAGCGAGTCGCCCATTACTCGCTGCACGCATGTCCGCGCTTACTGTGGCCAGAGATCGTCTGCGGACGTCAGTCGCCGTGGGCGGTTACCACTGCAGCTGGGATGGAGGAAGGACGCTGCCCTCTCCCTCACGTGGTCTAGCTAGCCCAGCAGCCGCCTCCCCCTTCGCGAGCATGACTGCTTCGCAGAAGGAGGCGACCGATCCCCACTCCGTCTCGCCCCGCATCATGCCCTCGACCAATGCCGGGCGCGAAGGGAGTCCACCTATCGCCATCGTGAAGACACGGCGGTGCTCTGCCCAAGAGGGCAGTCTTGCACCGTATGCTCCACCGTGTCCTCCGGGCGATCCTCGCAGTGGTGACACCCAGGCGTTTCTTCCTTCCTTATCCGACACAGGTACCTCCCGAAACTTCCGTGTCCGGTGAGGACCTGCGTCAGGAAGTAGGTCAGGACGCCGTGACGCCTATCCAGCCACTCCTCAAAGAGGGGTCTAAACGCCGCGATTGCGGCGTGCCCGGACCTCGGTTGTGACAGTCGTTCCCTCCATACTGCCCTGAGCGCCTGCGCCGGAGCTCTTCCCGCCGCGCTTCGACTTGTCGAGGCAGCGGGGATTCGCCCCGGCCGGCGCCGGCGCTGCGCCTCCACCTGCCACTCATAGGCATGCTGGAGGGCAGTCGCCTCCAGATCCCAGGGCAGCAATCCGGCAAAGATTCGCCTATTCGCGATCGTGCGGTATTCTGGGATCATCCGGTTAGCCATGACCCTCTGGCATGCGACCAGCTTTACTGGTCGTGTCCGGATGCTCAGGGCCCACACGGGGGCCCCGTAGAAGGCCATGGAACGCACGACACCGGCGTACAGCCTCCGACAGGAGGCGTTTTGCCCGCTGAGATTGGGCAGGAGTCGCCTGAGGACGGCTGCTGCCTGGTTCAGCTTTGGGGCCTAACTCAGGAACAGGGATATGTAAGAGCGAGCGAAGCGAGCTCGATTTTTTTTTTGCACCGTTCTTGTATTTACAATAAATAAGGTAGCAAAGCCTTAGCACGATGGAATAGCGAGCGAAGCGAGCTAGAAAATTTCAGCAGTTTCAGTATGTTTTTGGTGACGTGAGAGTGAGACGTGATGCCCGCGGGGGGCACCAGAACAAGCACAAAAAATTCGTCCTTAGGATTTTTTTGTGCTTCTTCTGGGCCCCCCCCAGACGTGGTGCCCTAGGCAATTGCTTAATTTGATTAAAGGTTAATCCGTCACTGGGTATAGTTTTAAGTCTTTGGGGCGAGGTCTATCTAATAATTAACTGGCATTGGCAGAATTGAACAATTTATTTATCAAACCCACTCTGTTCAACAGTCAACACTAGTACAGTACAACACCTCTCTGTGGATATTGTGTATCTATACTTATACCTATTATAAAGTTGAGGTGTTTGTTTGGTTGAACGCGGTAATATCAATAACTACTGGTTCGAATTGAAAAATCTTGTTGGATAGTCTTTTTATCGGGGATGGCTATAGGCTACATAACATCACGCTACGACCAATTGGAACCGAGCAGCGAGGGTGAAACCACGGGCACGGGGTACAGCTAGTTTTAACTTTTATAATTATAATAGCCATACCGACTTAATAAATCATAGGTATGAATAGGTATTATTTTTTAATACGTTTAGCTCCTTCGATATGAGTATGAAGCATTTGAGTTCGGTTTATCTACCTACCTTAAGTGATAAACTGATAAGTCTCTTTTTTCTAAGAGTTTTTTTAATCACATTTGCACTTCATCAGTAAAAAAATATAATAATAACTGCACGCAGTGATTGTGGCTCAGTTAAAAATAGTCCACCCCAACACGGGAAGAGATAAAATTCTTAGACGGTCACACTCACACGCAACAAGGACAAAGTAATTCTCGAGTAGACGTAGCGCGATACGTTTAATTTGATGACATGACATGACACGCGCATAGATCCCGTGTGTACAGCCCGTACAGTCCACTATTATGATAGACTGTTATGGATCTAAATATACGCGAGTAGGTAGGTACTCCGGGAGGACCTTTCATTAAAGTTGTATAAAAATGTACAATGGTAGCAAACTGAGGGCGCCGCAATCGCGGCTATAAGACCAATGATATTATAAGTAAAAAAGGTGTAGATACGTTATACGCGCTCAAAAACAGACGCGCTCAAATGTGGTTGATTCACAAACCTTGACCTCAGTCCGACGTTGCCAGCGACAACGGATGCACTTCATGTACTACAGAGTGAGTCAAAAGTAAAAGTGACTCAAAACCACCGAAAATGCCGTCGTGTGTGATGAGATATTGTACAAATTATACAAGCAAGACTTCTAAAAGTCAAAGAATCACTTATCATTCGTAAATATATTATTTATCTTAATATTTTCACAAATAAAACATTACGTTTCTATAATATGGCGTCGTAAAAGAAAGAGTGCGAGTGAGATAAAAGAGAGAGCGTCACCATCTAGCTGTCACTTTTCTTCATATTGGTTTTATCAAGCTATCCTTTTTACTTGTAGTGAAATGTAATGTGTGTGAATAAAAAGTGTGTATGTGTGCTGCCTCTCTGCGCGGTACGCTTTTTTCTGTTGTTTTGTACGTGTATAACATATCTATGACTTATAATATCATTGTATAAGACCCTTCTCTTTGAGGAGCGGCTGGCAAGACGTCACGGCGTCCGTGCCTTCCGCCTGACTCAGGTCTTCACCGGGTACGGACGTTTTCGGGAGGTTCTTGTGTCGCATATGGCTGGACCAAAGAGATTTAAAAGAACTATAGAGCGGGCATTGGGAATATTGTCATACAAAAATGTTGATGTCGGGCGTTAGTAGCGCTATCTAGCGTTGTATAGCAAAACCATGTATTAAAATAATTCATCAGAATATATTTCAGCCATTACACAATAGATGGCAGAACTGAGCATCTTGTGATAGGGGTGCAACATTTTAGAATGGCACAATTATCGATACATAAACATCGATAAAGTTAACTAGGATTTAAATATTAGAAAAAAATTAAAAAGTGTGTAAGGGCAGAACAGAAATTAAATTATTAGTTATTAATACAATCCTATATTACCAATTTGACGATTATGTTCAACAGTATTGTTATGAATCTATCGTCATTAACTTAGTCAATGAACAACATAAAAAAATGTTTTTTTTTCGCTCGTATGATTTGATGAAAACGTCTTTTTCTTTTGACCAACTTCCAACGTCTCGATTTTATTTTTCCCATGTCATAAAATGATCCTAACATTAAATGTGTCAAACGGCATGAAAATAAATGTTTAAATTAATTTTTGTGGACAGCTCGCCCTTGAACAAAATAAAAATGTTTCAAAAGGGAGCTAGTCTCCTAAAAAAGATTTTCCGTAAGTATCTCTTTCATTCATAAACAAGTCAGTATACGAAATTAATCATTTGGTATTTTAATTACTCTTCGACTTACTAAATATCGATAAACAGACAACTCTAATTCTTTAGCAAAGTTGTCGTATACTTCGTTCAGCTACTGAGCAACAGATGGCGCTTATTTAAAAAAATGCAAGAGTTCTAGAATAATATCGGACAAACTCTTAAAAACCAGGTAAAAATAAAAAAATATTTACGAAAATAAATTGATTTCAAGTCCACATGTTTTCTTATATCTTGATTTGCAGTTACGCAAAGCGGAACTAGGCATATTTTCATAAAATCGTCCAACGAAGTTTGAATTTTGACGCACGGTCACACGACCTGTCAGGCGGACGTCTCAAACTAGACTGGTCAAGTTTTTACCGAGTGGTAAAAATTTGTGGATCACAACTTTCTTCGTGATGTCCCGTCTATTGCTCGTATATAGTTTAATGTCTTTGGGCTGGACGAAACGCCCGGTTGTCACCATTGCGTGGATCGCCCGGAGGTCACGGTGGAGGGGCGAAACACCGCCGCCTGTGTCCACGCTCCACACGAAAGCGATGCGGCGGCGTTCTTTCGCGACCGACATTGGTTGAGACCACACTGCGGGACGTGAGGGAATGGGAAGCGATCTCCTCTTTCTGCGAAGGAGGAGGCGAGATGTATAAGGGATAGGACATTTCCCCGGTCCCCCGCTCGAAGTCGCTAGGCGATTTCCTGCCACAGTAGGCTCGTAACGGGTAGCGTGCCGTACCAAGGACCATGCCCGGGACCCACGGCACATCGTGTTTCTTGCCCGCCTCAAAGTGCTGTCAGCAAAATCTGACGGCTATCAAATGCCTGTCGGAGTTGCAGGATTGTCTAACAGTCAACCGCGACCCTGGAACGTAAAGGACAAAACACGGTGGATTTTAGTCAGAGCTAGTCTGGCAGTCACTTCCGCTTCACCCAGGGCGGAAAGGTGATTCCTCAGTAGTAGCCCGCGAAATTCAAATTTTCATGTGTTTTTTGCAATTTGCTTATCAGTGACAAGTAGTATTTTGATCACAATATGATTCGCGACAATAACATTTATAACTTTACATATAAGAATGATCATAAAAATCACTGCATTGCTTTCATAAAGAATTTTGGTCAAAGTTGGTAAAAAATCCGAAAACTAACTCATTTTCTACTGAGGAATCACCTTAAATTGGACTTGCAGTTCCGGAGATATGTGAACACAAACTAAATCAGTACATGCCTACTCCTTACTGTTAAGGAGTTGTACCTTCCATCACCAGCTCAGCTACATGAGATGATGATTATCATACGCAAGTAGGTACTTAAATTACTTCATAAAATTTGCGAAAAACGATGTGCGGGCCTATAAAATTTGAGGGTTGCCCTCGATTTCCCTGGGATCCCATCATCAGATCCTGACCTGATGATCATCATGGGACTACTTGGGAAGTATACCCTTTCAAACAAAAGAAAAAGGGGTTTGAAGATTTGTGGCATACCTACCGCCGCCATTTTGATTTTTTTTCAAAATCGCGGCCAGCTATGAAACCTTTATAAATCGATAGCTGACATCAATAACAACAAAAATATTATGACACCAACCCTCGTAAAGTGTCCGGTTTCCGAGATAATAACCGTGAAAGTTGATCACGTGACATTCACAATTCTAAGCTAGTGTAGGTGTTCGAATGTATCAAGATGTTAAAAATAATAACTTTTTGAACGTAATGTGTATGTTGCATTATATCTGGATGTTATTTAAACATTATACGTCTGACATAATCTACTTTTTGAACTTAATAACTTATTTTTAGACCGTCTACACTTGTTTGAATGTAATATCTTCATATGATTTAACTATCAATACGATAGTTATACGATAAAATGTTAAACAATGTTAATGTAAAACATGAGACAGGTTTAAACATTCAGTCTAAAATACAACTGACAGTACTCGTTACATTTATATTGTGTGATGGTTCTGTGGTTACTACAATTTCTAATTTTAAGCATTATAACGCAATAAACTGACGTCAACTCGCGAAAATGGTCTTCTATTGGTCGCATAAACCTGTCTCTCTTTCTAATATACTGGCACAAATAGGGATAGAAAAATTAAAAATCCGTTTTAAGAACATTTTATTGCCTATCAAACAATTTTAGGCGTCATGTTTGTATTTGATAAATATAACCATGGCAAGTCACCTTTACTTTTTGCAATTTTGGTAGGGATGGTTAGATTTTGCCACATTTTTAAATATCGAATTTTCCTGAACCCTGAAGCCATAACTTAGCCGTTACATTGTATCCCTATCATCAACAATTATGACCACTACAGACTTGGATTGGCTTGTACCGGAAGTGTATTTACTTCACGTGTAAAAAAGGAGATATTTTGATTTCTTTTAATGAGTCCGCGCTCGAATATTCTCGCAGTCAGAGGTAATACAAAAAGTAAAAAATGCCTAATTGTGCCGTATTGAGTTGTAGAAACAATACACAAGAAGTGGGACGACTATGGCGAAGTTTGTATACTAAATTACAGTTGTATCATCAAAATATCTATGCAAAATATGACACGCTCGTCTCGATACAAATTGAAGAACATATTGCTTCTATCCAGATATATTGGTGTGATGGCCACAGTAAGCAGAAACATCATGTACGTCAGGATTGAGGAGCCACATCAGATTTTTAAAATCTGATTTCACCATTATTTAGCAGCAATGTAGCTGATTTTGCAGCACAAATTCTAGATTTAGCAGCAAAATATATCACTAGTTATATTAATGCAAAAGTGGCTCCTCAATCTAAACGTTTGAATTGAGGAGCCACCTTGGATCTCGGTAAGTAATAGATGCACATTGTTGAAACTTTTGCAGCATTTAGCAGCAATTGTGCATATTATCGTCTAAAAATTTGGCTACTGTAGCGCTAAAATCAAAGAAATTACAATAGTTTTAGTGTGGCTCCTCAATCTAGACGCAAGAGCTGAAATTATATTGGATATGAGCGATTAATTAATATATTCAACATAATGATCATTTAGCAGGTGTTGTGTTTGTTTTTGTAATAAAGGGTGTCCCAGAAGTAAAGAGACATTTTAAAAAATCTTACTGGCCGAAAATTTTATAAGAAAGAAAAAAAGTTTAGGTGTCATAGCGTCTATGGTTTTGTTATCTGTCATTTAAAGCGGGAATTTCATTATTGCGGAATATTTTTTCCAAATGATGCGTCAAGAATATGAAGTATTTGCTAACAGAGTTATTCTATTTTTCGAGTCTCATAGTAAAAAGGATACAGTAAACCACTTTCTTCAAGAAGGTGCTAGGCGAACTAGTATATATAGAATAATAAGACGTTACGAACAAACGGGTGAGACTAGTTTTAAGAAGATTCCTGGAAGAAATAGAACAGTGGCGGTACCTCGTAATATAAATCGGGTTAAATCGATTTTTGATAAGACTCCTTCGACGTCCGTCAGAGTGGCAGCTGATAAATTAAAAATACCTAAGTCGTCTGTCGCCAGAATAAAGAAGAATGATCTAGGTTTGAAAGCATATGTAAAACAATCAGCTCCTAAATACATAAAGGACCAAGAGCAACGTGCAAAACGAGGGTGCCGAAGAGTTTACAACAGTCAGCTAAGCAAAGTACTCGTTATTGACGATGAAACTTATGTTCCGGTGGATCCCAACGATGTTCCTGGAAAGCAGTATTTCCATTGTACCAGTCGTAAAGATGTGGCTTACGATCAAAAAGTTGCACCAAAAGCCAAATTTTTCGCAAAATATTTAGTATGGCAAGCTATAGACCTATTTGGCAATGTCTCCGAGCCATACATTTCGTCAGCCTCCATGAACGCAAAAGTGTATCTGAACGAATGTATTATTAAACGGTTGATACCTTTTATAGACAAGCATCATTCCAGGGATAAGGTTATCTTTTGGCCGGACATGGCGACGTGTCACTACGCTACTGATGTTACTCGGTACTTAGAGTGTGAACACATCGACTTTGTACGTAAAGAAAAAAACGCTCCGAATGTACCACAAGCTCGCGGTATCGAAATGTTTTGGTCCCTGTGCAAAAGGGTGTACAAGAAACGACCAGAGAAACCTAAATCTATAAAAGGTTTCAAGCAAATATGGAACAAATTGTCCAAAGAAGTAGCTACAAAATCAGGAACAGCCGTAATGCGGCGGGCCTCAGAAAATTTAAGAAAAATTGCTTACAAAGGTGTTGCCAACGCAAATTTAATATAAACATAATAATTTAATTACTTTTGTTATTACTTTCAACCAAAATTACTACCTTTTATATTTACTTTATATTAAAAAACTTAAAAATAAATTTGTCTCTTTACTTCTGGGACACCCCATTATAAGAATAAAATGGTAAAACAGAGTAAATTTTTTAGATGAACGTATTTTCTTTGGCTCCTCAATCCTGACGTTATAATTGTATATTTTTGACTGTAGCCACCTGAGTTCTCAACGGAATCTAAAGCCAGATATACTAACATTTAGCAGAAATGTCTGCTAAAGATATCTGCACAATTCAGCAATGTACATATTTTGGATTCTGAGAAAACAATACTTAACTATTTTCTTGTAAATTCAGTGTGTAGGGTGACCATGTTATACTCGTATTAATGAAACCAGTATAAGTAAATTATTAAATGTTTCTTTTCATAACAGGTTATATCTATCGTAACTATGGATGTGGTGATTTTGCATGAAAAACAAGTACAATATTAAAAGAAATTATTCGAATTTATGCCTTTTATTCAATACCTACACAACGACCGTAAATTCTTATCGTAAAATTTATTTGTTATTTCTTATATTCGATATCGTGTGCGCCAACACGGGCAATATTGTCGGTAAAATACCGGGAATATTTCCAAAATGCTGGCATTACTGGCAATTTTACCCAAAACCATATTTTATTGTAGGTATATAATGTAGATGATTGCCTGTAAATGCTAACTTTAAGTGTTGTACATCAGTTTTAAGTTTCCGTACGTAATTTGGTTTATAACTAAGCAATATTCCCAAATATTTCCAATCCGGCAATATTGCCACTTATATTCCCATTTTGGGCAATATTGCTGGTAACGGCACATCCATAGGTACGATAGATATAACCTGTTATGAAAAGAAACATTTAATAATTTACTTATACCTACTGGTTTCATTAATATGAGTAAGTATAACATGGTCACCCTACACACTGAATTTACAAGAAAATAGTTAAGTATTGTTTTCTCAGAATCCAAAACATGTACATTGCTGAATTGTGCAGATATCTTTAGCAGACATTTCTGCTAAATGTTAGTATATCTGGCTTTAGATTCCGTTGAGAACTCAGGTGGCTACAGTCAAAAATATACAATTAGAACGTCAGGATTGAGGAGCCAAAGAAAATACGTTCATCTAAAAAATTTACTCTGTTTTACCATTTTATTCCTATACTGCAAAAACAAACACATTATGTTGAATATATTAATTGATCGCTCACATCCGATATAATTTCAGCTCTTGCGTCTAGATTGAGGAGCCACACTAAAACTATTGTATTTTCTTTGATTTTAGCGCTACAGTAGCCAAATTTTTAGATGATAATATGCACAATTGCTGCTAAATGCTGCAAAAGTTTCAACAATGTGCATCTATTACTTACCGAGATCCAAGGTGGCTCCTCAATTCAAACGTTTAGATTGAGGAGCCACTTTTGCATTAATATAACTAGTGATATATTTTGCTGCTAAATCTAGAATTTGTGCTGCAAAATCAGCTACATTGCTGCTAAATAATGGTGAAATCAAATTTTAAAAATCTGATGTGGCTCCTCAATCCTGACGTACATGAAACATCATGAGGCATATCATCATCATAACAGCCGTAGAAAGTCCACTACTGGACTAAGGCCTCACCCAAGGATTTTCCATTGGATGGTTATTGCCATACTCGCCACGCTTGGCAGGCGGGTTGGCGAGCACATTTATTTCAGCTTATTAGTCTTCCAACGCTGCTGCCCATTGAAAGAGTTTTAAGCTGGCACATTCTACGTTTTTCTTTTTCTCCCAGACCAGGATTATCAATTACTAAAATATTTTATAAATAAAAAAACTTTTTGAAAAAAGGGAACCGACTTCAAAACCAAACACAAAAAAAGTGTAAAATAACTTTTCTTTCGGAAGTCGGTGGCTTTGTTTTTATTTATTTCATTGACTATGGCCACCGACTTCCGAAAGAAAAGTTATTTTACACTTTTTTTGTGTTTGGTTTTGAAGTCGGTTCCCTTTTTTCAAAAAGTTTTTTTATTTTCCCCTTTTTAGTTTAGATATTCAACAAAAATCTTCATATAATCGGCGTTTTTGAAAATCTACAATCCTATTAAGCAACAAAAACGGATCTATGCGGACAACTTCACGAGATATCCATTATTGTTATATACTAAAACCTTCTCCAGAATGTAATGAACACTTTCCTGAAAACCGCATCAAAATCGGTTCAGCCAAACGCGAGATAATCGCGGACAAACATACATACATACAGGTCGAACTGAGAACCTACTTTTTTTTTTGAAGTCGGTTAAAAAATATTAAGCCTTTGTTATTCCGAATTAAGCCTCCTGCAGACACACGCGATTAATCGCGCTGCGACAACGAGCCAAGCTAATTTCCACTCTAAAAATACTGCGAATGGACCGCGACCTGTCGCCCCGCGCGATTAATCGCGTGTGTCTGCAGGAGGCGTTAATGTAGTCAACTTTAACACTTCATATCTCAGAAACCGGACACTTTACGAGGGAGAATTACACTTTACTAAAAATAAGTTATTAAGTTCAAAAAGTAGATTATGTCAGACGTATAATGTTTAAATAACATCCAGATATAATGCAACATACATATTACATTCAAAAAGTTATTATTTTTAACATCTTGATACATGCGAACACATACACTAGCTTAGAATTGTGAATGTCACGTGATCAACTTTCACGGTTATTATCTCAGAAACCGGACACTTTACGAGGGTTGGTGTCATAATATTTTTTGTTGTTATTGATGTCAGCTATCGATTTATAAAGGTTTCATGGCTGGCCGCGATTTTGAAAAAAAATCAAAATGGCGGCAGGTAGGTATGCCACGCTCCATAGTAAAATCTTCAAACCCCTTTCCAAATCGGTCCAGGCGTCTTCGAGAAATCGGGGAACATATATAAAAAAAAAAGATTCCGACGAATTGAATAAAATCATGAAAAGTCATGTTAGGGCTTCGGAGTATGAATATTATTTAAACTGGTTTTAGTTCCTAAAGTTTTTTCTCTTTAGAGAACCAAGTTACATAACCAGTCAACTGCAACAATTTCGACATTGTTTGGTCAAAAGGACAGAAAGTGTCCACTTTCTGCATCTCTAGCTGTGAATGATAACACAACATTATGTTTTAGGTGTTTTATTCTTACAAAATAAAGTACAGCATTAGCTTATATGATGCCGATTTTGTTGGCAACATCTAATGCGTCATAGTCCCTGGCGAGCCGTACGTACGCCTTCTTCTTGCCGTCGGGCCTGGAATAAGTGAATATGGGAATAAGTATTGTTAATTAAAAGCTATGTATAAATTAATTTAACATGATTAAATCAGAAGTGTGTTATTTTGATATCATTCTCTATCAATGAGATTCCCACAAGTATATCATCATAAAAAATATTAAGGCTATAATTTTGTTTTTAATATGGAGTGTATTTACCTGATAAGGGTGTTAACTTTTGCAACATTGATGTCATACAGCTTCTTGACAGCAGCCTTAATGTGGTGCTTGTTGGAGCTAGTGTGAACAATGAATACCAAGGTATTGTTGTCTTCAATCTTCTTCATAGCCGCTTCAGATGTCAGCGGATACTTAATGATATTGTAAGCATCCATACTGTAATGTAAAACAAAATAATACTGTGAGCATTTTGAAAAAATAACTTATAATTTGTACCTATACTACAATATTGCTCAAATTCATGAATTTGGAAAAAAGGGAGGGGCTCACTTGACTCAATTCAGGCATCTGACTTGTCGTAGAAATGTTGCATTTAAAAAGCTCTGAAGACACTTCACTAAATTGGATTTAAGAATCTATTGATGATTTTATTTATCAGCTGTATCGCAAACATTTATTTAGCAGTATAGCTGCCTAGTCCCTGTGGCAAATGGTAACTAAATTTCTGTGCTAGGATAGTATTCAAAATTCTTCCATTTCATATTATTTCATTCCATTTCCTAAACACAGAGAAGATTATTAATCCTGTAGGAAAGAGTTATAAGCCATTGTGGTTTCTTACCGATTCCTCTTGGGAAGAGACTTTCTGGGGTACTTGGGGTGCCTCGGGGGTTCAAAAGTCTTGGGCCTGCGGAAGTGCACGGACGTGCGGATCTTGCGTACTCGCTTGCCATGTTCACCTTTGACAACCTAGAAAATAAAAAAAAAACATTTTTAACAATTATTATTCCAGATATAGCTAAAACTCAAAATTATAATGGTTAACTAAGTATGTGAAAAAGAATCTAGCTAAATAGTTTGTTGATTTCATAAAATAACAACAATAATGTGCATTGCATCATGATAGTAATCCTCGGAGAGTCAAGGAAAGGTGAACCAAATAGTACACCTAATTTTGAGTTATGTTGTAGTCTCATCTACTAGGTGTCTATAACTGGGAACAAATCAAAGAGATATTCTTGATATTATGTGATTTTCAATTTCATTCGTTATTCCTGGCAGAATTATTTAAAGTGTGACAAAAAAATCAAGAATCCTGCTGGATCATGTGAAAGAAAGCTTTTCAAACCTTTGTATCCTATGTGTCGGAAACTAATTTTATCATTCAATTCTACCACTTCATCATAATTATAAACATCTAAAATGGTTAGCTGTAGTAGTACTATGTAAAAACTTGATTAATATGCATGCCACAAATACACAATTCTTCGAAATATACAAACTTCGTACAAAAGTAAAAAACTTGAGCACATGACAATCTAAGATTCTTCAGGCATATTAATGAGATTTATCAAATCCATTTAAAATGTTGTTCAACACATACCTTCCTCTGTGCTTTCAGGGCTTTGGCAACAGGTTTCACCACCTGTTTCTTTTGTCCCTTGATGCCAGTCTTCTTGGGCTTGGGTGCAATTTTCAACTTAGCCGCTGCTGGTTTAGGCTTAGGCTTTGAAGCAGCTGCAGCTTTCTTCACTGAAGGCTTCGCACTAGACTTAGCTTTCAGGGCAGCAGCTTTAGCAGAGCCTGGTTTGGCAGTAGGCACTGACGCAGGCTTCTTCTCTGCGGGCTTGGCGGCAGCAGCTGCTGCAGGCTTGGCAGCCGGAGCTGACGCTGGCTTAGCAGCAGCGGGTTTTGCCGCCGGAGCTGCTTTGGGTGCAGCCGCCTTAGGAGCGGGCGCTGGCGTCTTGGCTGTCGCCGGCTTAGGTGCAGCAGCAGCACTAGTTGTAGAAGCAGCTTTAGGGGCAGCTGCTGGAGTTTTAGCCGTCGCGGGCTTCTTTTCCGCAGGCTTGGATCCGGAGGACCCTACAAAAAAGTAGGTAAATTATTAACATGACTACCTAACCTCTAAACAAAATGCTTTCAAGTCAATATAAACACAAGTGTTATTTTAACATATTATTCAAAAAGAACGTTCACAAAATAATGAGGATAAAGGAATTAGCATTACAGAAAACTATCAGAACAGCCAGATATTAATTTACAAGTTCATAACAAGTACCGCGTGGCTCAGCGAAGTAAATGTCACCAAGAACGAAACAGAAACATTTGTTTTACCACTAGAGTTAAAGGTTCGAAATTCATTCAAAAACCACGAAATGCTTAGGATTTATAAATGATTCACAATACACTGATATATTTTCACAAAATAGAATTACGTACCGGATTTCTCGGGTTGCTTCTTGGGAGGCATCGTGACAAAAAAGATGGAGGATCACTGTTTTTGTTGCCAGATTGAATTAAATTTTAAACTTTTCATTTTTACGCTGGTAATAATTTTAAGGCTGGCCTCACACCGGCCCCCTAAAGCTGAGAACATATTATTATGATATTAGAAGTGCGTGCGGAAGAACATAGGCTGCATTCCGAATTACGCTGTAATCGATTTGAGCGACCATAAACCCGTTCCGAATTACCGTGAGCGCGTTATCGATGTCCCTTGAATCGTCATAGATGACGTCATGACATGCGCCATCTTGCGATTACACCGACCATGCCCCAAATAAATATCACCGTGAGCGCTGTCAAAAATGACAGTTGTGTTCATCACAGGTTGTGTTGTTTTACTTGTTTTGGTATGAATTGAATTTGGAGTCGCATTAATTATTCTATCGTGGCATTTTACGCTACTACAAACACTTCGACATCATCATCATTCTGTTCATCATCACTGGAGGACGAATTGTAGTTCTCTATCTCAAAATCTGAGTTATCAGAGTCGATAGCGTCAACCAACATAACTTCCATTTTATAATTTTCAAAAATAGGTCTCGTGAAAGGTTTTGGTTTGGGGTTATGTTCAGTTTATGTTGACATATTCACTGTGAACGCATTCACGAGCGTTCCGAATTGACGACAGCTCTTAGCTGTCATAATCGTGATATCTAAATCGGAACGCAAAATATTGATGTGAGCGCTGTTAGCGATTATTTTGTAATTCGGAATGCAGCCATAAAAGGCGCATCAAACGCGCATATAAGCAGGTAAAAAGTGAAACGGACACATTCAATAAAGTGAAGAGACACGTACGTAAGCGTGCCTTCGTTCGTGTGCAACGCGAAGGCGGACTCTTGCAACAGTTTTGTAGCTAATGTATGTAGGAAGTGTGTAATTAAGTGTAAATACTGTGCAATTATTGTAAATAAGATGATTAACTTTTAAACACGCCAAGTTACTGTAATTTGTTATTTGATATTAATCACACACATTTTATGATTACACATATTATTATCTGTAATCTACCTATGTTTTACAAAATAAAATATTGTAACCGACGGGTGTGTGGGTTAGGCCTTCTCCTGGGGTTGACGGGATTTCTTCAAGGAAATACGGTTTTACTGGTGAAAAACAATATATTAAGAGGGAAAACAATACACATGAAAACTTTAACACTAGCTTATAAGTTATAGGTTAAGTTTAAGGGGTGCTCTGCGAGCGCGAGTCGAAACGTGTCGCGGCGCACAGAGATTTTGTAACGACTGCCGGGCCGTGACGCGCGAGGGCTCGGCGGGTGAAGTGTTTCTGGCGCCAACGTTCAACGCACCTGATTGGTCGTTGAGGCTGCTCTGTGATTGGCTACCACGTACAGTGCAGCCAACATCACTAACTGCCGGATTCTGGGCTACATACTCCCCCTCTAGATCTCGATAACGTCCTCGATCGTGATCTAGCCCTACACTAAGGTCCCTTAGGACAGGTTGCAAACGAGGGCGGCCTCGCTTTTTCTTGGGTACAAGCGGTTGAACCTGATCATCTCCTCGTTCCTGAAACGGAGTCAGTTCACTAACGTGGAACTTGCCCAATACCTCAGCGGAATTTTCAGCAGACGCGATCAGATATGTTGTTGGACTCATTTTCTTCAGCACAATATAAGGTCCATCTCTTTTAGGGAAAAACTTTGCAGTTTTCGATTTGCTGGCATCGCTTATCTGGCGAGTAATCAATAAAACTTTATCACCAACATTAAAGGCTTCGCCTTCGCGTCTTGACCGATCAGCATATAACTTTCTTTTGTCTTGCTGTTTTTCTACTCTATCACGAACTTCACTAAGTGAGTTCAAGAATTTGCGAAGATATGGAGTAATCTGAGGCACAAAATTTGCTTTCTCCAGGATAGCCTTCGGGTCGTTGTAGACTTCTAACGGAGAGTTCAACTCACGAGCAAAAGTTAGGAAGGCTGGAGTAACTCCTGTTGTTTCACACACTGAACTGTTCATGCTGAAACGAACAATCGGAAGCTGTTTAGGCCAGGAAGGATGATCTGTGCCCACCAATTGTGCCAATCGGGTTTTCATATCCCGATTTTTCCTTTCAGCTGGGTTGGCTTCCGGGTGATAGAAGGGTATTAGGTCCTGTGTAATACCCAGTATGTACATGCATTTTTGCATGACAGCAGAAACAAATTGAACACCGTTATCTGATATTATACGACGACACAAACCATATCGTAGGAAATATTCTTCTATGAGAATTTTTGCACAAGCAGAAGAGGTGGCTTCTCTAAGAGCATATAACTCTACCCACCTAGTTGCAGTGTCCTCTACTAATAGGATCCACTTTTCTCCATTTTCACCCTCAGGCAGTGGCCCAAAAAGGTCTATAGCCAATACTTCATTGCGCTGATTTAAAATCGGCGTTTGAATGAGACCTGGTGGTTTTTCATTCGTCGCTTTATACTTCTGGCAAGTAGCACAGGATTTAACATAATCTGTGATTATTCTTCTCATGCCAGGGAAAAAATAATTCTGAGCAACCTTCTGGTAAGTTTTTTCAATTCCAGGGTGACCCGCTACTGGAGCATCGTGACATTCGCGTAAAATCTCTTCACGAATGCAAGCAGGTACTACCAGTTGTGGTGACTCGTTGTCCGTATCTGGGTTATACCGGTAAAGTATACCACGGTCCAACAAGTAGCCACGTTCTGTCCAACGTCGAGTCGCAACTTCTTCTGTATCTTCAAGCTCCTTAATGATCTTGTTAATATCTGGGTCAGATTGCTGTTCTGCACGCAGTTCTGTAAGGTCACGCGTCGGTAAATCCACAATAACAGAACATATTCCGCAGGATTCGCGAGACTCTTCTGTGCAGACGGGGCGACTGAGCGTATCTGCCACTACATTTACTTTTCCAGGAGTGTATTCAAAATGAAGATCATAACTCTGTAATTTTAGTGCCCAACGCACTAAGCGACTTGATGGCGACTTCAATGATAAAAGCCATTTCAACGGCTGATGGTCACTACCTATGACCACGGGATGTCCGTCAATATATCCTCGAAAACGATCCACAGCCCACACGACTGCCAGAGCTTCCCGCTCGGTGGTCGAGTAGTTCCTTTCAGCTGAAGACAATAAACGGCTGGCAAACTCGATAGGCCTCTCCTCGTTCTTCTCGCCTTGTAGCAGTACTGCCCCTAGAGCATAATTACTGGCATCCGTGCGCAGAATGAACGGCTTGGAGTAATCTGCCTGTATAAGGATCGGCGTGGACGTCAACAGCTTCTTTAAAGCACTGAAAGCTTCTGTTTGTTGCGGGCCCCATGTCCATGACTGGTTTTTCCTAGTTAATCTAGTAAGTGGTTCAGCGACTTGAGAAAATCCGGGGATGAATTTTCTGAACCACGAACAAGTCTGGATGAATGTCCTCAGATGTTTCAGAGACGATGGTGGCTCCATATCCAAGATAGCCCGTATTTTATCCTTATCAGCTGATACTCCTTCCTGTGAGATCACATGGCCCAAATATTTGACCGATTCTCTTGCAAACACACATTTTTCACGATTAGCACGCAATTTGAATTTCATAAGCTGCTCAAAAACGACACGCAGGTCTTCCAGGTGTTTACTAAAACCACCTACTGAAATAATAAGCAGATCGTCTAAATAACCTAACATGGTTATATCCTTCAGCGCCGAACCGGAACGCATTCTGTCAATTAAGCGTTGAAAAGTGGCCGGTCCGTTTTTTAAACCGAACGGCATCCTCTTAAAACGAAAAGTTCCAAACGGAGTGACAAACGCTGTTTTGTCTCTGTCTTCCTCTCTAACAGATACTTGCCAGTATCCTGATCTTAGGTCAATTGTACTCATGTGACAACTACCTCTTTTGGTAGACTGCAGTAGTTCATCAATGCGAGGCATTGGATACGTGTCCGACTTCGTGATCGAATTTAACTTTCGATAGTCGACGCAAAAACGGAAACTACCATCACGCTTAGGTACTAGCAGGGCCGGGGCGCCCCAAGCGGACTCACAATCTTCTACAATACCATCAGCTAGCATTTTATTGAGCTCTTGTTGCATAACTTCCTTCTTTGCAGGTGTCAGGCGATATGGCGGCGTCGCTATCGGCGCATGATCTCCCGTGTCAATATGATGAACTACATATGGTGTAGGCTCCCCAATCGGATCAAATAAATTGTGAAATTCCGAGAGTAATTGGGCAAGCTCATCACGTTCCTGCTCCTGCAAGCATGTCCCCTCATCGTCCCGCAAAACGTTCATAGCGCTATATGAAGTGCGGCGAGGTGAACTATCCTCTAAAAGAAGTTTATACTTTTGATCTCTATTTTCAGAAAAATGCCATAAGCCTCGTGTGAAATCTATAGTGAGACCAGCTTTTTTAATAAAATCTATACCTAATAAAGATTCGTTATTTCGCGCGTCGGGGAAAATTATAAACTCGGTAGGCACCATTTTGTGGAAAAGGCCCACCTCAACATCAGCAATAAGCACCTCCATCAGGCGCGTGCAACCATCCGCTAGTCGGATGTACCGAGTGCACTTAATAAGTGGGTGGCCTTTCTCTACCAAGACGCGATGAAGCGATTGACCCGCAATGCAACCTTTTGCACCAGTATCTAATAACGCGGTCCCATTTTTCCCTAAAATTTTAATTTGCAACAAAGGCCTACTATAATTAGACTCCCCCTGGATTCGACCCTGTGCACGCGCGATACGTTTTTCACAATCATTCTTACAATTAACAGCATTATATACACACTTATTACTATAAGAACTTAAATCTAAACAA
This sequence comes from Agrotis exclamationis, assembly GCA_950005045.1. Lineage (NCBI taxonomy): Eukaryota > Metazoa > Arthropoda > Insecta > Lepidoptera > Noctuidae > Agrotis > Agrotis exclamationis. Next base: position 13,270,209 of record OX465423.1, on the reverse strand, counting down.
ACATTATTATTTTTACACAAAAAATTATCACTTAGCTCCTTGCCTATGATAACATTATCAGTGCAAAGGTCGATAGAGAGCTTATTGTCCATAACACAATTATTAAACGAATCGTCGCGATTATCAGAATAAAGTTCTAAACAAACCCCCGCAGTATTTGCAGGGTTACCTGACGAGTTCGTATAAGCGGTGTCGGCGGGCGGAGGGCAACTAGCGAGCTCGCGTGTGGTTGCTAGGCAACGGCGGCTGTGGGCTCTCCAACTTAGTAGCGGCGGCGCGGGCGCGGCCGGCTCGGGGGCGACCGGCGCGGGCGCCGTAGGTGCCACAGGCTTACGTGTGTGAGCACGTGCGAACGAACTGTGGGCAGAGGCCGCGACGGGCGCGCTGTTTCGCGCGCTTTCCTCGCTTCTTTGGCGGGACTCGCGAACGGGGTGCTCACGCATTTTATTTACGAACGACGATGACACGACCGAACAAAACTCGTTTTTTGTATTCACTTTGCACTTTTCGCACTTAGACCTAATTACGTTAGGGGCACCGCACCCAAAACACTCGATTTTTGATTTATCACTGTTTACTTTTTCACTGTCACCGATTAACTTTTTACAATTAGCTTTTTCATGTCCCCATTTCTTGCAATAATTACACGACAGTCTTTTACGAGATTCCTTAGCCCGGGTCAATGAACTATCGCAGTTGGCGGGAACGGCAGCGCCGGTGGCGGCAACTGGAGCGGCAACGGAGTGTTGAGTGGTGCTGGCGTTTGTGACTGGCGCGGGCGTGGCCGTTCGCGGCTTCTGATCCGCGCCATTTTCCAGCGAATCTTCAATTGCTCTGGCACGTTGCAACAATTGTTCAAATGACGATATCGAACTTCTTTCGACACGTTTTCGTATCCTACGGTCTAGAAGGCCGTAAACCATGTCTATTTGTACTTTTTCACTTAAATCTCCTTCTGGCAATTTCGAAATCAGCGCTCGAGTTTTCGAGATAAAAAGATCAGTCGGATCCGTATTCTGCCGTAGTGAAAATAGATCTAGGTAAATACGAAATGGCGGGCGGCGCTCACCGAATGCACTTCGCAGTTTTTCAATGGCGTCTTGCCATGAGGTGACGCCTGTTTTTACGCCTTGCCACCATAATGCGGCTGAGTCCGTTAATAACATAGAAAATCCTTTTATGGCATTTTCATCGCTGATATTGACGCAGTCTTTATACACATTCACCGCGTCGATAAAACCTTCTGTGTCTTCGGGTTTTCCACTAAATCGAGCGGTACACTTGGTGAAGTTACCGGCGGGAGTTATGACAGACGCGTCGAAAAGTGGCGCCGGCGTCGAGGTACGCACCTCGTGGATGAGCCGCGCGAAGATATCAGCTTGGCTCTGCTGCAATGTCTGCATCAGAGCCGCAAATTGCTCCGACCCCATTGTGATTGTGGAAGGCTCCTCAGCCCCATCCTCTTCAGATCCTTGCTGCCTTGTTCGTGGCATTATTGCCTTTCACAACGAACAGGAAAAAAAAAATTCCTCGTCTCACGAAGTTGAAGGCCCCTACTGTTTGAGCGCCAAATGTAACCGACGGGTGTGTGGGTTAGGCCTTCTCCTGGGGTTGACGGGATTTCTTCAAGGAAATACGGTTTTACTGGTGAAAAACAATATATTAAGAGGGAAAACAATACACATGAAAACTTTAACACTAGCTTATAAGTTATAGGTTAAGTTTAAGGGGTGCTCTGCGAGCGCGAGTCGAAACGTGTCGCGGCGCACAGAGATTTTGTAACGACTGCCGGGCCGTGACGCGCGAGGGCTCGGCGGGTGAAGTGTTTCTGGCGCCAACGTTCAACGCACCTGATTGGTCGTTGAGGCTGCTCTGTGATTGGCTACCACGTACAGTGCAGCCAACATCACTAACTGCCGGATTCTGGGCTACAATATTTGATTTGATTTGATAATCTAAGTACTTATTGATTAAAAATAATAAGAATAAAAATTGCGATTCTTACACTAACTTGTCAGTCCAAAGCCTGTTTTAAGTGTGATGGGAAGGTTATCATCTTATTTACGTCAATTTTTTGGAAGAATGTGGTAGCTGGTAAGTAATTACACTTTTAAAACATTTGTTTGCCTGCGTATTAGTAGGTTAGATAGTGACGAAGCTAGTCAGCTGATTTCAGTTTTCATTCACAGAACAGATAGAAAGAGATAGCAGTTGTTTTCATTGACGAAGCGACACATCGCGCGTAATTTGTGAACCACGTTATGCAGAATAGAGCCAATGTTAATTTAACTTGTTTATTTTCTCAAATTGAATCAACTGTTCCAAGGTACGAAATTTCTTCACTATTGTAATGTTTAAACACAACACTACCCCCCATTAAAGCGGTGGCAGATAATAATAAAGCACCTTATATTACCTACTTCTCAGAATTTGATACTTGTTAGCGACACTATCGAATGTCGTAATAATATAGGGAGAGATTTTTTTCCAAAATCAGCGGGTTCGATTCCGTCATGATTACTATTGATTTTTCTAAAATCCAATGATGAAGTTTAGTTTTCTTTTAAATCGGCCTCGAGAGTCTTTTCAGCAATATTCGACATCCCTCATAGTTTAGGATATAGCCACATAAGCCTAAGGTCGGATATTTTTCAACGTCTTGAGAAAGAAAAAAAAAACCGGCCAAGTGCGATTTGGACTCGCCCATGAATGGTTCCGTAGTAACAAGTATAGATTAGGGATATAATTATATTGAGATTATTAAGTAATATACACAAACAATAAAAATAACTTTGTTTTTCATAGTGTTTGTATGAATGGCAAAGTTATATTAGCGGTTTTTTGAAAATGTACTATATCTCAAAAAATGCTAACTGTATCTCATCCAAACTAATTTTCGTTGGAAGTTCTTGTTGAGGTCTACATTACATATTTTTTTTAGTTTTATCATTCTCTTATTTAGAAGTTACAGGGGGGGACACACACATTTTACCACTTTGGAAGTGTCTCTCGTGCAAACTGTTCAGTTTAGAAAAAAAATGACATTAGTAAGGTTACTAATGTCATTTTTTTCTAAACTGAACAGTTGAAATCATATTGAGGTCAATATCATTTTTAAAGACCTACCTATCAATATATAGATGGGTTTGGTGAAAAAAAAAAAATTGAGTTTCAGTTCTAAGCAGAGTTTTCTACCAAGTTTCAACAGATAGCTCTTATACTTTCGACAAAAAGTGGCTGTGACATACACGGACAGACAGACAGACAGACATGACGAATCTATAAGGGTTCCGTTTTTGCCATTTGGCTACGGAACCCTAAAAAGACGAGACTGTAGTTAAATATTGAGAGGCGGCTCTCTCAATATTTTACTAGTCTCGTCTACAAATCAAATGCGACAAAAAACTTTTTTAAAAAAAAGTACCGACTTCAAAACAAATACAAAAAAGTTTAAAATAACTTTTCTTTCGGAAGTCGGTGGCAATAGTCAATGACACAACAAAACAAAGCCACCGACTTCCGAAAGAAAAGTTATTTTAAACTTTTTTGTATTTGTTTTGAAGTCGGTACTTTTTTTTAAAAAAGTTTTTATTTTACCCTTTTTAGTTTATTTATTACATATTCAACCCAAAAACTTGTAAAATACAAAATTGTCTTACATAAGCACTAATCTTGTAATCCGTCACAACATAAAAAATCCATATCTCTAAAACTACTGAACCGATTTTGATGAAACTTGCAGTGTACCCTAAGTTGAACAATACCTAGTATAACAAAAAAAGAATCTCTTAAATCGAACTTATAGTTCCGGAGATATGCGTGCACAAACATAAAAACATACATACATACATACATACATACATACACTTATGAAATTTGGCACATTTGTTCAGACGCTGATATAGACTAACATATATGAAAACTGGGCAGTTCTGATAATATTACATACATACGGGTCGAATTGATAACCTCCTTTTTTTTGAAGTCGGTAAAAAATCTATTGGTCAGATCAAGTAACGCTTTTACTCCTGCCCTACCTGTAATCACTACCTCAACCACTGGAGCTATGTACGTTTGCTTCATTTATTTGTTTGTAAAAGGGGTTATTTCCAAAAAACAAGTTTATATGTTTTTTACAATTAATTTGAAAGTCGATGCTCATGCTTGAGGTGTAGGTATACTAAGGTGAATAAATCATTTCAATCAACAATCAACATTGAAATAGACTCCGCGCTACGACTGAAGTCCTTTTAATGCGGCGCTAGTGTCTATGACATTGGTAGGTACCACGAATTTTCAGCAGGACTAGTTGTGGGACTGTTTCTTGTGTTTTTACCGATTTAAAAAAAAGGAGGTTATCAAGTCGACCCATATGTATGTAATATTTCCAGAACTGCCCAGTTTTCGTATATGTTATTGTTAGTCTATGTATGCGTCTGTACAAATGTGCCTTTCACAAGTGTATGTATGTTTTTATGTTTGTGTTCGCATATCTGCGAAACTACAAATCCGATTTAAGTAATTCTTTTTTGTTGTACTAGGTATTGTTCAACTTAGGAAATACTGCAAATTTCATCAAAATCAGTTCAGTAGTTTTTGAGATAAGAAATTTTTTGTTTACTTGGAATGCAGATTTTCAGAGACGATTGCATGTATGTCCGATTAATGATTATCTCGCGTTTGGCTAAACCGATTTTGATGCGGTTTTCAGAAAACTGTGACGTTCTGGGCAAGGTTTTAGTATATAACAATAATGGATATTTCGTGACATTGCCCGCATAGATCTGTTTTTTTGCTCATTTGGATTATAGATTTCTAAACACGCCGATTACACGAAGATTTTTGTTGAATAACTGAACTAAAAAGGGTAAAATAAAAACTTAAAAAAAGTACCGACTTCAAAACTAATACCCACAAAAAAGTTTAAAATAACTTTTCTTTCGGAAGTCGGTGGCAATAGGTAGTCAATGAAATAAAATAAAAAACAAAGCCACCGACTTCCGAAAGAAAAGTTATTTCAAACTTTTTTTAAGTACTTATTTCTTGGTCGCGGGACTTATCTCATTACCGTGACCCCGGAACACAAAGGGCTACTGAAGGACACCGTGGATTTTAGTCAGTACAAGTCTGACAGTCCCTTCCGCCCTGCCCTGGGTGGGAGGACTCATTTGATGATTTTACCACGCTAAAAAAAAAAGTACTTATTTGTTTTGAAGTTGGAACTTTAAAAAAAAATTCAACGAATTTCACAAATAAAATCTTTTAAAGTACGTTAATGTGCAGTTTTATTTTAATTTATATGTACTTATTTACATACATTCATCTAATTATTAGTGAAGTTTAGCACAAATAATGCCAAATCCTAAGGTTAAAATTATAATACAAAGTTAGAGGCACTAACTAATTAAAATAGATAATTAATTTTACATATATTTTTTTTACATATATTTTCTTTAAGAAGTTATTAATGTACCGACGCTAGACGCCAGCACATCAACCTACCTCAATCTGTCAAAATTTTCAACGTACTTAATCACAATAGTTGAACGTTTATGAAACATCTACTAAAAAAAAACAGATTGGGGGTAGGTTGACCTGCTTGTGTCTGTACCTACTTAATTAGAGTAGAATTTCGGAAATCCAACCAATGTACATGCTCAAAGATGTAGAGTACTGTTAGTTTGACCTTTATTTTTGAGATTAGCCTCGAAAAATTGCCCTTAGAGCTTGTTATAAGATAGCATTCCAAAATTAGAAAAACGATTAAGTTGATATAGACTTTTTGACCTTCAGTGTATTTGACCTTGACTTCTGAGTTGTTGACCTTGACCTTAAACATGTCATTGACCTTGACCTTAAACATGTCATTGACCTCATTATCAATTGAAAATAAGTTTAGTTGCTTCACATGATTTTTCCCACCCATAATACTCCCACATTCCCACCCATTCCGAAGGAAACTTTCGGAATTTTTATTTCAACCCCTATGGTTTTTCGCAATTTGCGATTTCAAATTTACAATAGAAATGGTCTAATCCAGGGTTTCTCAAAGTGGGGTACGCGAACCCCTAGGGGTTCGCCATTCAACGGCAGGGGGTTCGCGACAAGATTTAAGTAATGGTGGTTTGATAACTGGCAGGCAATGCAAGCAACATACTTACACACCAAGTCATAAAAACTAAATACAGAAAGCGACTTGATACCGAGTCAGAATTAAGGTTAAAATTGTCCAAAATTACTCCTAAAATTGAATCCATTTGCGACAAGAAACAAGCACACCCAACACATTAATATTAAAAAGATATTTCTTTTGTCACTTTATTTGTTACCTTTTTTATTCAAATAAAAACCTTATTTTCTTCAACAGTCAATTTTATTATTTTCTTTGGGGGGGGGGGGCAATTAATTAGTTAGGGGTTCGCTGTCACGTGGAAATTTTAACAGGGGGTCGTGGAGCCGAAAGATTGAGAAACCCTGGTCTAATCTACCAAAAAAACAAATTGGCGCTATAAAAAAACAACTTCACGTCATATACCTAGAGAGCTTCCATATCTTTTATAATACTTTTACAATTTTACAGTCATGTTAGATTACACAGGGGCTAGATTACCGAAGTTCTATTCAACTTAAGTGCCTTCCCTTTGAAAATTGCTGCACAGTTATAAAACAATTTATTTTTTGCGCTTATTCTACTTGCAAGTGGTTAATAAAGATTGAACACATTATATTTCAGAAAATAATTAATTAAGGCAACTAAGCTCTTTAGAGAAAATAAAAATTCAGCTACGACGACTTCATACGCCGAAGGACGTTTAACAATATATAATGAAATATTCAATCTTGCTAGCCTGGACTGTGATAGCCTAGTAGGTAAAAGCGTCTGGAGTACTTATCCAGAGCGACGCAGGCCTGCCCCTGCAGTCTCGACATTAGACAGCGACAAAATCGGTCGCTAAGTCGTATCGTTATCAAATTCCTTTAATAGATTTTCAACTTTATCTCGAAAGCATAAGGTTGAAAATCTATTAAAGAAATTTGACATCGATTAGACTTAACGACCGATTTTTGTCGTTATATTTGTCGAGACTGCAGGACCAGAGCACTGTTCACAGTCGAATTTTCCTTTAGAGCTTTACGATTCGCGACGCAGACGTTAATGCGTATAAAAAAATTAAAATTAAGCCATCCAATTGAATTTGTCAAGTAACGCTAAAGACATGTTAAGAATTACAAATTCCAAGTCCATTAATTATAATCACTTAGTGCATGACTAGAGCTAGCAGCTGTTCGATGAAATGATCCTATATTTAAAAGAGGGGTATTATAATTTGCATTTACAGAGCCTTGCAGTGGTGATTGTGAATTTCCCACAGGTTGAATGGGTCTTTTTCCTATTATTAAAGGGAAACATTCATCAGGAATACCAGATAGTGCTGTTTGTATACGCTTCATGCGATTTGAACATTCCTCAAAGTGGTCAGTTATGTATTTCAGCTCAGGTGCCATTGCAATATTATAATGTGTTTTAAGATTTTTGTCAATGATTTTCAACCCCTCTGAACTGGTGTATGTAACCTTTTCTCCATTATAAAAGAATATATCAATATCAGTAGAGTTTTCCATAAGCTGACATTTTGCTAAAGGTGTATACAATGTTATCTTTGGTGTTTTGGCTTTTACAAGTTCAACAAAGCGTGAAGCATATAAATATTTTTTCCAATGTTTCTGTGGTAAATTGTGATAAGTAAATACTTCATCAGGATTTGGATCATGGTCCAAGTTCAAAGTCCTGGTCTTGTTATCAACTGTATATATTATTATTTTCATACCATCTTTGGATATTTTACATATCTCTGTTACTTGTTCTTCTCGATCTTTGCCTTTCTTTTTGATGAACTCAACAATTACTCCAGAAGATTCAATTTTCAGTATTGCATTTCGTGTCCTGTGTGAAATTGTTGGCAATCTTTCAGCACAAAGTGGAGGAACACTTAACACATTGGTATTAACTGAACAAGGCTTAGGAATATTTTCTTTGTTCTCTTCATAATTTATGTTTGCTTGTGGTGTTTTACATTTTAAATCAATTTTTCTCATATTTTCCAATAAAGATAAATTGCTGTTGCATGGACTATCACTTTTTTTAAATATATTATTATGTTGATTTTTAAAATCAAACATTTCTCCACATGCTTTATCAATTCCTGTGCACAAATTATAATTTCGGTTATTGGAACAAGTTGAATTAGAACTGATTTCTTGAGTAAATATATTATATGACATAGGTCTGACTTCTTTTTTTTCAGCACTGAACTCTTTGAGGAGACACTCAGAATCAGTTTTATCATCAGGTCTTAATTTATTGCTATGTTGGGTACTGTGCAGTGTAGTAATGAAGCCTGAATCTCGTGATATGTCTTGCTTGCATGAGCTTTGGACATTACACAAAAAGGGATGCTCCAATATTCCCTTTAATGTTATTCTTTTAGTGGGATCTTTACACAAAAGCTTCTGCAATAAGTCCTGGGCTTGTAGGGACAGCTCCAAAGGTATCTTGTAATCAGCATTAATAACTTTGTTAAGGGTAGTCTTCACATGCTGAGTGTGAAAGGGAGGGCTTCCTACTAATAATGTGTAGAGCATACAGCCTAAACCCCAAACATCAGCCGGTAATCCATGGACTTCTCTTGAAGCTACCTCAGGAGATATATAGTTTGGTGTTCCACACATGGTAACATGTTTTTCATCTGGGCCATTTAACTGTGTGGCTAAACCAAAATCAGCTATTTTGACATTTAGATCCTTTGTCAGCAATAAGTTGTTCAAAGATAAATCTCTATGAATAATGTTGTGTGTATGAAGATATAAAACTCCACTAAGCACCTGTCTTAATATATCAGCAGCTGCTTTCTCAGAAAGCCCACGAGTACCTAACTTGAAGTGTTTTGCCAGTTCACCATTGTGTGCTAGTTCTAAAACTAAATAAACATAGTGTGCATCTTCAAAAAATGTGTACAATTCTAGGATAGCAGGATGCTTCAGACGGGAGTGAATGGTGACCTCTTGTCTTACTCTGCCTATCATACCAGCACTTGCCATAAGTGCTTTGTCTATCATTTTGATAGCAACAAATAGTCCTGTGTGACGACATTTTGCTCTATAAACATGTGCAAATCCTCCTTTACCAAGATGTTCTAGTATTTCATAATCTTCTATTTTTTCTCCAAACATCCTTAGCAATTACAGTATTCTAGTATCATGAATAAAATCGTTTTTTCTATGTGAATCATTAATATCCATCTTCTTTAAAGCATCCATTATTTCTTGGTATACTGAAAAAAAAGTAAAAATTTTGTTTATCTTAAAAGTGAAATTGTGAAGAAGTCCTCATTTTTGGATCATTCATCATTCTATTTCATATATAGCAAACAAAAGAGCCTGTAGATATAGCCATTTAATTACATTCTGTGCACCTGAATTTCTATTTTGACATGACTTACAGATTACCACTGCATTTCTTTTATTATTACAGAAATATGGATGTTTACCTTATTTATAATCCATTTAGCATCCTCAACACTTTTTGATATGATTTCTCTCACTCTCTCTGGATCTGGTTCAAATTTGTGTTGTTTATAGCTCTGAAAAAAGCAAGTATCTAGTTAATTACAATTAATTCTGAATACATTTTAACTGCTACCTCTGAAGCAGACTAATTATTTTCTTGACTACCAGAAATAAATTACAAATACATATTATTTAAATAACTATCACTTGGTGAATAGGTCTCAAAAGTATATTAACAATTCAACAGAACTATGTGAAAGAAATCGATAGGGCGATTACCTGGCGTATAAAGTGATAGAAACATGCGGGTTGACCGAATGCTAATAAGTTACAATGGTTTTATTCAAGGTTTTATACAAAATTTTGCATAAAGACTTACTTGTTTTACAGCGAATTTATAATGTTTACAAGCGTCAGGGGGAAGCTTTTCACACTGTCTTAATAAATGTTTGTATAGTTGCAGGGATGTCATAACAGTTTTTGCATCATTAGCAAAGCACCTTAGATGTTGGAACATTTACTTAGTAATATTTTTATCACTTGCTTGAATGTCCGTTTTGATCCTGGATTCGTTCGCAATCGCAATCACGTAATAGTCTATGCGTAATTTTGACCAAGTGAATTTGACGTTGACTCACAAAGTCACACAGCAAAGTCACAACTGTCATGCTAGCATTTGTCGTTTGTCGCCTTCCGTAGAAAGAGAAAAATATAGAACGCGGGATAATTCCTTCTCTTTCCCTCAAGAGAGAAAAACAAATCGACAAATCGCATAAGAAAAAAAGGGACAGAGCATAGCTATCGCCATCTCTCAGCACGCGCGTAGCCAGTTTTTTCAAGGCCAGCCACAACATTTCGCGGATTTTAGGGATACCAGATTCGGGCAATATATTTCCCGGACAATTCGGTCTGTACGATAATATATGAAAATTGATAATTATTTTTTATCAAACACTCTACATGTTATACAGGATACAGGAATTTGAATGCGTAATAAGAAATATAAAAATAAATTGGTAGGAGACTTCAGCTCTTTCTCGATGTGTTTATTTTTTTGTGTTTTTATTTGTCCGCGAAAATGAGTGAGATAATATGTATTGGTGTTTCCCCTATTCATAGTTCATAGGTAATTCCTCGATCGACGGACCCGATAGGAAAGTCCCTATATCGATCAATATAAAAATCAAGATTAGAATGGGGATGGCAACTGGGGAACTAATGGCGCTAGTATAGCTTGTTCCAAGCATCGTCATTGGCTCAAATCTTATAGGTACTTCAAAATAGTACTACCTCATTGGTCAGATTAGGACTTAGCTATGGTGGCGCCATCTACAATTAGCTTTGACCGGCCTTCCCCATTACTGATATTACTACAAGAGTATTGATTAGAGTTTACAATGGCCATTTTAAAAAGATCTAGTCTGGAAATGAAATATTAGGTCGAAACAATTTGAAATAATATAAGAGCATTATTTCAATTTAATTCGAAGTAAAAAGAACAAAAAAAACACTGTTTAAAATAATAAAAAAATATTTTTTTCAACCCTGATATATTCCTAACATTCAAGGGTTGGGGTCACATACTCCACCTTGCATAATGTTGATTTAGTATGGCTAAGCAGGTTTCACAAACTTACACCATTAAATTCTTCTCTGTACTTAATTAGGCAGATTAAGGGAAAAAGTCACATGCAATGATGTTTTCCTTCACCGAAAGGCAATTGGTCTGATAAACAGGTTATCCTTTTGACATAGTATTACCCATATCGACCATTACCGATCACGCGTGATAATAATGTACCCGCTAGTCGGGTAAAAGTTTGCAGTATGACAACACTCCCCATTTGTGACTTCGACATTCTTTATCTCATGTGGCTACGCCAAACAACAATCTAGGGTTCCTTTATCTAAGTCGCCTTCATTGACACGTCTGTCTATGGTTTCACAAGAAAACAAAAAATAAAAATGTCTATGGTTTCACATAGACAAGCTCTGTAAAGTTGCTGTAAAGTGTTTAGATGTGGAGCATGGACCAATGGGCCAAACATTATTTGCTTAAAATTGCATTATTTCGTTTTAGGAAAGAACAAAGGAACCAATTTTAGCTACATTATTGCCTTTAAATTTTCTATACCGAAAGAGATAAATGGGATAGAAGAAAAACCCAAAGACCATCTTTGGGTTCTTCTATTGTTTTTATTTTTACTCCAGTGTCCATGGCAACTTCAGGTGCGAACATATTATCTGACGCGTCCGTCAGCCGCGGCTGAGGGACGCGGCTTATTAAAATCTAGCCAGTACATTGAATACTACACTGTGCAAACTATCGGTCGTAAGACGCGGACGTGACCTTGAGTCGCCCTTGAGCGCTCGGACGTCCGAACAGAATCTGGATGGCTGGATGTTTGTGTACCGTGCACACTGCTAAGCCGCGTCCCTCAGCCGCGGCTGACGGACGCGTCCGATAATATGTTCGCAGCTTTAATATTTAAAATAATATATATTTGACATTCGTCAAGGGAAGGCCCAGGGGTGCTAAGACAGGAAACCTCCACGTGCGCCCGTGGACTGGAGTTCCCTCTCGGATACGTCCGGGGGGAAGACCAGTTTTTCGGGCCGGTGCGCCCCGGGATGCGGGCAAAAACTCTCCTTAGGCACTGTGTGCCTAAGGGGTTTCTTTGCCCGTATGCAAATAGCCTGTCGGGTGGACGCTCCAACGCGTGTCCCTCTGAACAGCAGAGGGCACAGCGGCGGAGCGGGCTTGCGGACGGTGAGTAATGGGTATGCTCGCCGTCCGACCAAGGACCAAGCCCGGGTCGGTGGCGCGTCGTGTTTCACGCGTCACCGACGGGGCCCCTTATGGGGCCAAATGCCTGCCGGGGTCGCGGATTTTTCTTAATCCAGGATACCGTGGCCCCGGAACGTAAAGGGCATCCGACGGAACACGGGTGGATTTTAGTCAGTAAGAGTCTGACAGTCCCTCCCGCCCCACCCAGGGCGGGAGGACTCATTTGATGATTTTGCCACCCTAAAAAAAAAAAAAAAAAAGGGTAGGCAAACCATCCTTGGGTGAATGAAGCTCATTCATAGTCTATGTTCAGTTTTCAGTTATTCAGTACTTAGTAATTCCATGGATTGCGCTCATCAATTTTTTAGCTGTGGCACGCACTCACTCACTCATCCATCATCTTTTCTTTGAATAGAATTATAGTAAAATAAAAAAATGGGCGAAGTTGTGATAGATTGTACTTGTTGCAATCAGCTATGAGTGTATTTATAGTATCTAGTGATATATGCTATTAAGTTTTACCTTAAATATTTTGAACATAAGGATTAGTGTTATGATAAGTCAATAGGTATTCCTATAGATGTTTGTGATTGTATTACATACCTTGATAATGATTTGTTAACGTTAGATGTGGTATGGCACTTGTTACAATTCGACGTTCTCCAAGTGTGCAAACACCAAGGAAAACGGTGAGTACTGGATTCTAATTTTTTTGAGTGTTGTGGTCTTGTGTCAGACTGTTCAGACGATCTAAGTTGAATAGACCTCGAAGATTACATTGACAACTTTGTACACGATTCTTTACATCTTTTTATTTACGAGTAATTACAAGCTTTGTTTAGCTCTTTGTCCTCCTAGTTCATCTACCAAAATAACACTTTTTTTTGTATCTTCTGATGTACACAATGTTTCACTTAAGTCCTGTTAACACTAGTAGGTATGCATATCTATATTCAATAATATAGATTAAATATCTAACAGTGTGGTTTCATGAAACTAGACTACTTGGTTACATGAACATTTTCTTTTGTTTAAGGATGAGACAGAAAAATCAAGTGATCATATTGAAGACGATGTTGGGAACTGTATCAGCAAGAGGTAGGTAATGTTATGTTATCAAAAATTCTCATAATTGGCAATAATTTGTCCTCTTAACAAATATTCGGTTCCTGTCACCCAGCATACAAGTCAAATAATAATTTGTTTGTGTGCCCACAATCCAGAATCTGAGTTGTTATTGTATTGTGATGCAAGTTGTGGGCACAGAAACAAATTATTGTTCAACTCATAACATAATACATGCTAGGCAGCAAAAGAGTTAAAACATTATATTTAATAATAAATTGTACTAATCCTTGAAGTACTAAATTAATCATCATTTTGATTCTGTGAATTTCTTATCATATTGGCTCTATTTAACTACTTGTATTAGCCAATCTAGTTTGATAAATGAGTATTGAATGTCAGGGGCTAGGTTATTTGTTGTTTCTTTGTGGTGTTATAATTATTTAGTGTGTTTCACTAGTTGTATAAGATAAACTAAGAATACCTAGAGGCTAGGAGCTCTACCCAACCACTGCTCAAAACTTGTGTAGAAGTAACTCAAAACTAAAAGAGAACCAATTCAATGCTAAAATAAAAATCACATTAATCCTATCGGGCACAACAATGTGTGCAGGTCATCAGTAGGATTTAAAATCTCAGTAATGTTAAATTCATTTAAATAACTTAATAATTTCACAGGATAAACTAAATTAAAAAGTCTAATAAAAGCCGCCATGGCAACCACACAGGTTTGGGAAATAATCTTCATGATTACTAATTATGTATAATGACTCCTTGAGCTCTACTTTCTTTATAAATTACATATTATTGTTAGAATATTACTAATCAACAATACTAACTCTTTGGGTAAAAGTCAAATACTAAAACAATGCACTATTTTTTTATAACTCCTGAGGTAGAAGGCAAATACTAAAACAATTTCCTATTTTATTTTAACTCCTCCTGATGTAGTCTTTTTTGTTTTGTATGTGTATTGTGCAAATTAAAAGTGCTTAAAATTTAAGTTATTTAATCATAAATTCTTAATGATTGTAGAAAACGCAAATACTATTCAACAGCTCTTTCCTAGTACAGGCTGGCTCAAAATAAACATTTTGCTTCATCAAACTGTTAATTGTGAAGGTCTATGTTATAATATCTCATATACCAAGTGTCATAGAATCAAATTTTAGGTATCATTATTTGGGTAAATTCAACATAATTATGTCAGACGAGTAGATAAAAAAAGGAAGTCCCCAGGGGAGTATTTTGTAAATACGTAATTAATTGAATGTAAATTCATTAAATTACGTATTTATCATAAGGCAGCATTTATTGATATTATATGAGTTATTTAAACATGTTTATTATTTTCAGTTAAAGTTTTTTTTTCATATTTCGCTGTAAATGCCAAAGCTACCAAAAAATAGAAATGGCTACCATTCAGTAGGGGTTGGTTTCCGACCCCACATGTAGAATGATTTTATTGATAGAATTTAGCAAGCTACCTCCCCTTTAAATTTGTATAAACCGAAACCGGACACATATAATTTTATTTGACATTTGGCTAGAGAAGATTCAGTTATGCTAGAAGTCTATGTACCATGTTGAACATATCCAATACAAATCTGTCAAACAGATGCAATTATGTGTCACAAAATTATAATATTAATTGTCAATTTAGTGAACATTTTATGATATTCATATTATGATACTATTATGATATTGCTAAAGTGGCCTTATATAGTGTCCTTAGACCGGGTAAATTTTTAGCAAAATATCAAGCTCCCTAATTAAAGGCCAGCGTCGTATCATCTTTACCTAACTCTCAGTGGAATTGGCTGGTTTATTCAATCAGTCAATCAATCAAATCATTTATTTCAACTAGGCCAATTACAGGCACTTTTAAATTGTCAAAAAACATAAAATTAAACAAGTACTTACAATAACAGTTATGGTGCTACAGTCCCAGTCACAAGACATAAAAACTGTGAAAGTACCGTAGATGCTCATTCACTATGAAAACTTAAAATCACAACAACAAACCATATAATGTGAATGCTCGATGGATCATCACAAAAACTATCTCGAACTAAGACCTCATCTGATTATGGCTATAAAGCAGATGGCAGATATAAAGAGAAAACAAAAAAAAAAAAAAAAGATGCTCATTCCAAAGCGTAGATCTCTATGAAGAAGAATGAGCAAGAAATTCCATGGACACTCTATTTCAATCGCCAAAATTATTACAGAACTTTTGTTACATCATTCATCATCAGATGGTACATTATGTGAGAACGATGTGGCAAGTTAATAGTGTCCATAGTAAAACAAAAAGACAATTCAAAAATAAAGTTATTAATAATTAAAATAGACAGTGGCAGCTTTTAGAGCAATAGGCTATTTGACAGTATCATCAATAAATTATAAATCGAATATGTCCGTTATTTAGAGTTTTGAAAATTAACGGACATATATTTTTTTTTATGTAAAATCAATGAATATTTACCAAGATTTAAGACTCGAGAGTGGGGGCTCGTGACGTCAGAATTCAGTAAAAAATGTACTAAATTGTGAAGTATTGGCAATTTTGAAAGCATCATAAATCTCCGTCAATTTTGGTTTGCGTAAAAAAAGAAAAAATACGGGTCAAATATTATTTGATAATCTAACTGACGGATTAATTAGATTTTTTTTATATTGTTACACAGGCTGCATATTATTTATTTTGCATAGCTTTTATTCTGTTCATTTAATTCCAATCATGCATTGTGCTTGAATGTATAGGCCAGCCCATTACATCACTTATTACTCTGCAATCTTCAAAGAATTGCAATCAGGCAACATCTCTTTTTCAATGAGTCACAGGTGCTTAAAAAATGATTCAGACAGTTTATGATTATGCAAATACTTCGTGCCCCCTTTTACGATGTTGGATCCCGACAGTGGGGTTTTCGAGGTATGCAAAAATAAAGGACCCCAGCCTGCTGCAATGCTCAGAGACCAAAGCGTAAGATGCTAACCATGGCTAGTGCGACTGCGACTTTGTGTTCCAAAATGACACCTAGGTCGTTGCGTCTTCCCTCGTGCTCTAGTTATCATGTTATTGGCATTACAAACGATATTAGCAAAGCATGAGAACACAGTGTAGCATCTGGTCTTACGCAATGTTCCACAAAAGCAGGCTCTAAAACTGATCCCTGTGACATCGCATCTCTCCCTCACCTCACCGACACTGTCTTTCCTGACCCAGTAGGTGACGATTTTGTCTGTCAGGTAAGCCAATGCCGTGGAGATATAATAAAATACCATAATATAAGTCCTGGGTAATTGTTGAAGGCATTGACGCTGTACTGCTATTCTCTAAAGACTCAGCGCCGTAGCAGCGCTGAAAATACGGTTCACGATTCAATAAAAGCAAACTGTCTAGCACCTCGTCGTTGAGACAATTTCTTTTAAATGGATTTTGAAAATCTTTA
Organism: Agrotis exclamationis; assembly: GCA_950005045.1. Lineage (NCBI taxonomy): Eukaryota > Metazoa > Arthropoda > Insecta > Lepidoptera > Noctuidae > Agrotis > Agrotis exclamationis. Next base: position 13,253,331 of record OX465423.1, on the reverse strand, counting down.
CAATATAATCGCTTGTCGGCAAGCTAATAGTAGAATGCTGTAGAGAATACTATAGCTGATAAGACCTATACTAATTCGCTCTAGCTTCTGACCAATCAAACCTGGTCTTGGTTGGATTGGGCAGAAGCTTTGTCTTGAACCTTCTGCGCACGTTAGTTAACAACGTAAACGCCGCCTTTGGAAACCACGCACTCACACCACAACCACAGACACAACAACGTGTAAATCGACAATATATCAGAGTCCGGTTGAGGTGATGAGGCATACAAGCCTGATGTGTCGTTGAAAAGCGAAATTGACCATTTATGTACAAGCCTAGCCGCTAGGATATTACTTTGGAACTTTGGCAAGTAAAAGAATCGCTTCTAATGGATTTTACTATTTACTTACGTATGGGTAAAATTATTCTCGTCATTTTCATTAAAATCGGAAATAACAAGGTCTAATTGCTATCCTGCACTTCGACATTTTTTTTATCAATTTGGACATTGCTTAAGTTGTAGACGGCTAGCCGGGAATCAAAAAACTGTTCAAAAAACCGGCCAAGTGCGAGTCGGACTCGCCCATAAAGGGTTCCGTAGCAGCAAGTAACATAATATAAAAGTTCTTGTAGTTGGTTGTAACTTTGAAAGGTAAATTGCGGTTTACGATTTATGACGTATTAAAAAAACCAATTACTTGATCTCGTTCAAAACAATTTTCGCATGGTAATGTACATCATATATTTTTTTTTAGTTTTATCATTCTCTTGTTTTAGAAGTTACAAGGAGCCCGACACACATTTTACTACTTACTTTGGAAGTGTCTCTCGCGCAAACTGTTCAGTTTAGAAAAAAATTATATTAGTAACCTCATATCATATTTTAAAGACCTATCCATAGATACCCCACACGTATGGGTTTGGTGAAAAATTTCAATTCAATTCTAAGTATGGGGAACCCCACCAAAAAAAATTAAAATCCTAATGCGGTTCACAAAATACGTCTATTTACCGAGTTTCAACAGGATAGCTCTTATACTTTCGAAAAAAGTGGCTGTGACATACGGACGGACAGACAGACATGACGAATCTATAAAGGTTCCGTTTTTTGCCATTTGGCTACGGAACCCTAAAAACGAACCTTAGGAATTCCTGTTTAAATTTTGATTAATACTAACAAGATAACTTATTGAGGCCCAGCACACACCGCTAGAGGCGCGGCGGAGCACATTTTAGGAAAACAATTTAATGTAAACCTTATACACCTTGATATACGGTCGCGCGCATTCTCTCGTGTTAGCTTGAAGGCGCTCCGAGCACCGTGTCCGAATTTATTCTTCTATTGACCGTATATTAAGGTTGTTAAGGTTTTTATTAAATTGTTATCTTAGAGTGCGCTCCACTGCGCTTCCAGCGGTGTGCGCTGGGCCTAATAAAGGGAACATATTTTCTTAGTTTAAGCATTTACTCTATCTATAAAAATCTTTCTATTCAACGGATATCCTTAAAGGTTATTGGGAGAAGGGACTTGGTTCGTAATTTTACGAGTGCTTGAACTCACCTTTACATAATTAAATATCAAGGACAAAAATCTGAAAGGAGATCTTAGTGTTTGAATTTGACCTTATTAAAATAGTTCAGTGCACGTCGGTTGTTAGTATCAACCAACTATGATAATAATCTATAGTATAGTACTGATTTAATTTAGTATTTGTTCTGCGTAAATCCATAGAAAAATAAAACTGTTAAGGTAGGTACGTTACTGAATTTTATATTTTTTACACCATTCAATTCGATTGCATACAGGGGGTCTAAATTAATAAAGTTCTTACTAATACAGCAATATATTGGTTCGCATAGTGTAAAGCAGCGCGTGTTCCTTTCCCGATCGCCTCGTGTTCCTGTTCTGGCTGTTCTGCGCCGTGTTTCTATATTTAAGCGGTAGTTTGTGCTCAGTTCAGAAGGAAGCTATGAGTGTTGTGACGTCGTCCGTCGAGTGGTCTCGTTGTTGCGTCGCACACGCACTTTATTGTCGATCGGGATGTATTGGATGGTGCACCGCGAACCGGGATCCTGGCCATGGCTGGCTAAAATACGCAGGCGAATTGTTATTAATGTACATGTCCTTAGAAAAAAAGATTTGAATGTAGTTTGCATGCCAGTGCCATCTTGAGTGACAAGAATTGTGTTCCAATTAATTTGGATTTTGAAATGGTTGCATTCAGGTAAATATTATTAAAAATGTGCGTTTTTGAATATTATATGGCGCTTTTAGAACATATTTGAAGACAACTTGCTAAATTAACGTTAATTTTGTGCGCAGCAAAGACATTTATTATTGGCCTACGCTACACATGTCAAAAAAGTTTTTGTATTGTAAACAATAAAAAATTAATCCTTTGTATGTACGAGTATCATGTTAAAATATTTTGATACTTATAATAGCACTTTATCATTATTGCCGTGGAAGTAAACAGGAAAACGAACAGATCGTTTTATAACTCTAAAGGTATTTGGTTCAAATGTACGTACAATGTAATTAATTATGTATCACCCTCAGGAAAATAATTCGATCAAGTAAAAATGCCACTGTGCTTTAAGTCCTAATCCATTATTGCATAGAGAGAAACAGCATGCTGAAAAATTGAAAATGGAAAGGCTTATACCAATATCTACAAGGACTGGTACCCTTCACAAACGGCGAAATGTTCCTTAGATTTTATCTACTTAAAAAATTAGTTTCAGTTTTAGATATTGTGACACACCTGACCTCAACTTGTCACCAAACGGATCGAACTTGAATTTTGCAAATAATGCTCAAATTAGGTAGAAGAGCAGTTAGAAGTGTTGCAGATTCTTCTCCTTCTTTTAGTATGAACTTTGACAAAATCGAGGTGATGTTTTGTGTTTAACAGAATAATTTTATCAGTGTCAAACCAATTGTCGTCAACGACAGTGCACTCAATCACTCAGTTATGATAAATATCTCATCTCATTCTCACTCATTGAAGAATTCAATAATTTCAGATCTAATCTGTTATGTTAATTATTTATATAATTATGTTGTCATTTGGACGGCACAGTTGATACGATATGTCACGCAAATCTTAGAGAAACTACTAAATAGTATTGAATGTTCAAAGAGTTTATAGGAATGTAATACTCTATATCCTTCATATTATGCTCAAGACCTATTCCTAAACTTTAATAGGCACGTTGTCATCAACACCCTTTTTTTACATTCTTAAGGTGGACGCACATTCATCCGCGCCGAATTTCAGAATTCTGTATAGAAATCTTCCGAATCCGCGCCGAATCGTCCGAATATCGAACGAAAGGATCTCTGAACTTCGGCGCGTTCGGCGCGGATGAATGTGCGTCCACCTTTATCGTTACTCGTCATGGCCATAACGTACTCTATTGCCAATTCAACTTTTTATGACGAAAACCTCATTGAATTTTGAAAATAATCTGAAACTTAGATATGGTATCGCTAATTTACCAAAATTATATAAGTAAACGCATGTTAACATGAAAGAGCTAATCAGTAGATTAGCCGTGTATGATGTTTTTATAAATAAAACAATAAATTAAAGCTGTCTAGTTTAACTAGAAAAAGTGTGGGTTTCGGTTATTCTCGTGTTTCTAAGAAAGCACTGCCCCACGTCAGACACCAGACTAGTGGCACCCACATCATAGCGCAAGTTTTCTCTAAGCAATCTGGGGGTCTAAATAGGCTAATGGATCTTATTAGCAAGAGTTTATGTTTCCGAAGACGCATACGATAATTCCCGATGCACATTTCTTTATAGACTCATGGCAGTTAATCTAAACTAGACTTATTGACCGTGTGTAGTGAGAATGTGCGTTTTGATTTAGCAGAAAATGGATACAGCCCAATTTTTCTTCGGAACTGGAGAAAAACTGATCCATCCCAACTATGTTAGAATTGGCTTCCAGTTGAAGCGGATGCAGCTAAATATTAACTTCTACAATCAAATACCTGCCTACTGGCTGAAACTAAAGGATAGTCAATTGTCATTGGTCACCCACGAAGTAACCTCAGAAGGAACTCCCTTAACCTTTGTGATCCTCCTGTGAGGCAGTTAGCCATGCCATGACCCCTTCAAACACCAATTTATTTTTTTATTAGAAATTCATAGTGACAGAGAAAGAAGGAGCTATCCAAAACGAAACTATCATCCCCCCCCCCTCCAACTAATGACCTTTTTGCAAGTTCCGCTGTTTTATTCATGGTTATGATTTCCAAAATTTGGGCCTTATAGCGATGATAATTAAATGGATTTGGCCAATAATCCAAAATTACTTATCCTACAGCAAACATTGATTGAAAAGATGTCAGATTCCATTGACTGAACCTCTCTAACTTTTAGGTTAATCTAGAGCTACACAGTTTACTACTTTCTACGTAATTTGAGGAAAATAGTTATATAAAGACGGAGGAAAGAGTAATTGTTGTGATAGGATCTGGAGTGCTTTGTATCTTAGACACCATGTGGTTACGATACGAACAGAAGTCACGGTGTGGCGTGTTCATAAATGGACGAGTTTGACGGAGCGCAATGGGCGGCCGCAGCGTTCACGCTCATGTCTACGTATAGTATGGGCGGGCAACGCAACGTTTTGGCAACGCTCCGACGGTGCTATTTTTAATGAACCTTGAGAGAAACCGCCCTTGCCGCCTTAATGCAAGTCAACATTCAGTTTGTTGCTTACTATCTATCGTGAATCTATTTTTCTCTCTATTATTAGCGTCACAAAGTTCATCCTCCCATGTATAGCTATAGAGACGCTGTTTCCCGTACCTAGATCTATTTTCGGATGACCTCATCATGATTAATTTTAAGCTTGGTGGTAGGAATAAACGCTTACCTTTTATAAAGGCATCCGACCCGTAAGAAGGTAAATGTCAGACCTCTAATTACGCCATTTGTAACAGTGGGTTATTTTTATTGGTCTAAGTTATAAGGAACTGCGACCTAAAGAGATACCTTCATACAACATAATATCGACTGTCGTTAAAAATACTTCTTGTCCTAATCCTGAATTGAAAATAAAGCACAAATGCGTCGTAGTTATATGTAGCTATTTATAGGTATTACCAATCAGTTTTCCTTACAAGTGTCTGCATGAGTGATCTACACAAGGTATTACCCGTATCCACGGAGATTAAGCTCGAATAAATTGAGTAAATGTATGAATAAAGTAGGTACTGGAGTATTTAGTAAATAATGAGAATGGAGGCGTCGAGGCAAGCCCGCCAGCCAGCCAGCGCGGCGATGGCAGTGCCCGCGAGGTGCAGCTCTCTGCCTGCGCCCGCGCCAGTGAAAGGGAGGTTAAATGCCGCCCGCAAAACGAATTGCAACAACTTTACTAAAAATGGCGTCATTCATACATTTCACGGTTGCATTAGGCTTTAAAAGTAATTATTATCAAGGTACCCTGTTTATTACACGTTATACTAATGTATAATTTACTCGGAAACAATGCACACAATGTTAGTTATGATTATTTATTTGTTTATAATTAAAATATGTATTTAGGTTATTATTTTACTTTAGGAACTTGAAATCGTTAGAAATTCATGGCCTAGTGTTGTTCAGCGAGCGGTAAAACTACAATTACTTGCACGGCAGCAGCTGAAGTTGAGTCACACGGAAATTGAATTTACTCAAGATCTTTTCATTAAATGGCTTGATGTTTAGTAGTAAACTTGTATCATTTCAGCCGTTCTAAACTAAACATAAATCTACCTTGCCGAAGTACCGCTTCATCTGGTGCTCTCAGGTGTCCATTAATTTGTTTTCGGGTTTGAGTTCATTCAGATCGTTCCTCCATTTTAATTAGTTTGAGGTTCTATACTGTTATCGTCAAATTTTGGGTGTGCCTATCTCGGATTACTAACTCAAGTAATAAAAAACCGCGTGTTTCATAATGTTAATAAAACTTGAATGATGTTTTTCAGTCTCAATGAGTGCTACTTCGCAAACAAGGGTGCAGCAGTGGTGCTGGGCAGTGCAGAGCGCGGCTGTACGAACCCGTGGCGATCGCCGGCGCGTGCGCTCCCTCAGCCCGACATTCAACATCACCTGCAGTCAATGTTCTACTTGCTGCGTCCCGAGGAAACGCTCAAAATGGTACTAGCATTGCATACTTACAAGGCTACTTTTACACTCACCCGATGCACCCTGAATGACTCATCTCAATGATGTTTGTCATTTTAATTAAGAATTAGGTGTCCAGCTGTCTTATGTATAAGACAGCTGTGGCTTCTGTGTAAGCCACGTTTCTTACACAGAAACTTGGCTTACGCTAGCTTGGCTAAATGAATGGAATCAGTAAGTAAGAAAGTATGGTTTGTTTCTCGTTAGGCGGTGAAACTGGAGAGCGCTCACGCAGGTCGCACCCGGTACCTGGTAGTGGTGTGTCGTAGCAACGAGGCGGCGTTGCTGGGCATCGACTGCAATGAGCGCACCTCCGTCGGACTCGTCTTGCGCGTCCTCGCAGACACCTCTATTAAGTTGGATGGCGATGGGTATGTTGATTCTCTACATTAGTTCATCTTGATCTTTCTAACCCTTGATCAGCATGTATTAATGTGCATTTCTCATACCATTCGTAAATAAAGTCAAGTACAGTCTTAGCACTCAACTCACTAACCATAATCGCACGGAGCAGTTTTCCCCGCTCAATACTTTTACTGAGCCCAGAACAATAACTAATTAGGGATTCATTGTCCACAGAGGATTCAGTGTATGTGTGTGCAATCAACAACACATATTCAAACCAGTATCCGTACAGGCCATGTGGTGAGTATGAGCTGAGCTACAGTTACATTTCAATAACAGAATAATTCATAGTATGTTACTTCGTCTGCTCATTTATGTACGTCATAATAATACTATACCATAGTATGGCTATAACAAAGGGATTGATTTCATGATAGTACTAAAAGGATGATAAAGCAAGCCTTATTGTTGGAGTGTTAATGTTGTGATGTTTGCAGGTCGGCACTGCAGACTCTCCACCGAGCGAGTGCCCAGGCGCGGGAGAGGAACCACTTCGCGGGCGGCACGTCGCACGCCTGGTGCTCCTTCTACGAGAGCCACGTGGACTCTGACCGCTCTTGTCTCAACGAGTGGCATGCCATGGACTGCATCGAGTCCCGCCGCCCCCCCTCCCCCGACTCACTGAGACACAAGTGAGCTTGAAACATTTTGATACACCTCTCCTTCTTATTTCTTGTCACAATTATGTTGAATATGATAGTTTGATAGGTTCTGGCCATAGGTAGGACCAACTTTAAAAGCCGTAATAATGTTATAGGCCCTGGCCACTTTGGATAAGTTAGATTAAAAGTATACGTAAAAAACCTAAACATTCGTAGAAAGGCTGAAACATCTTTCAGCCTTTCTTGGAAAATGAGTTGAAAAAAAAGTTAAGGTTTTTACGTAGGTGAGTCATCGAAATTCGAGGCTTCTAAAGCTAGCGGGGTTCTGGGTATTAATTGCCTCGCATGACAGTGTCTGGCTAACCCTATAGAGACGATTGGCGATAACGGCACGGTTAGCGCAGTGGATGAGCGATCAACTGCTGCAATGCATGTGGCGGGTTCGATTCCCACATGGAGCAAAAATTATGACCTATAGGTAGTTGTTCTGGGACTAGCTGTTTGTAGATATTATGAATTTAAATTTTTGTAAACATACCCACGATACAAGCGAAATTCCTGGCGTGGTACGTAACATTTTTTTAATGAAAAGGCACGCCTTTTTATATCCTATTAAGTCTTCTTCTTCTTCCTGCCCTTATCCCATTCTATTTGGGGTCGGCGCAACACGTTTTCTTCTTCCATTCTCCCCTATCAGACGTCACAGTATCATTTACTCCTTTTTCTTTCATATCATTCCTTAGACAATCCATCCATCTTTTCTTTGTCTTTCCTTCCTCGTCCTCTCCATCCATCAACATTCATACTCATCACTTTCTTAGTCACATGGGTGTCATCCCTCCTCATCACATGTCCATACCAAGATAGACGATTCCCTTTCATTTTTTCTGTAACAGGCGCCACTTTCAAACTTCCCCTTATAAACTCATTCCTTACTTTATCCATTCTTGTCACTCCACACATCCATCTCAACATCCTCATCTCCGCTACCTGCAATCGTTTCTCATCCATCTTTTTCACAGCCCAGCATTCCGATCCATACAATACGACAGGTCTAATCACGGATTTGTATATTTTCCCCTTTAACTTGAGGGGCATCCGTGGGTCGCAAGTTGTTCCGGTGACCTGTCGCCATTTCATCCATCCCGAGTTGATATATCCTATTAAGTAGATAATGCAAATTAGATTGATGTGTACAAAGGAAAATAGGTAATCCTTGCACAGCTTGAATCACTTGTAACCACCCAAAATAAGACTGTTCGTTTGTAACATAATATTAATGAAGTTTGTTCTACCTAGACCCAGTTTATTGGCCTAGAAAAGGATCGAAGGCACGCCAATGCGTTAATTAAAACACGTTACTAGCATGCGAAGATGAACCGTTATAGGGTTGCCATCTTTTAACATAGTTTGCTGTTCAATTCACAGCTACCATAGTTCTTTGTAGTTAACACGTGCAATTATACCGAAACCGAAAGATTGGATGTATGGATGGTGAACGTTTGTTACTCAATTACGCCAGAATCTGGATAAATTTTGGCACAGAGATAAATTACCGTACTTACCGTGAAGTAATTTTCGACACATTCATCTTAAATAAACTTCACTCAAGATATTTCAAAAACTTCATCAATGTATCTTGTTCTTTTTCAGGCCTCGAGAGAGGGACGAAACTGAACGGGTTATTCGCTGCACATTGAAGGAGATCATGATGAGTGTGGATCTGGATGAGGTTACTAGCAAAGCTATCCGAGGGCGACTCGAGGAGGAACTAGATATGGACCTCGCGGAGTACAAGTCATTTATAGATCAAGAGATGCTGACCATACTCGGCCAGATGGACGCACCTACCGAGATATTCGACCATGTCTACCTCGGCTCCGAATGGAACGCGAGCAATCTTGAGGAATTGCAACGCAATGGGTATGTTATATATCGACTAGCAAAATCTTCGATTTATTAACTGCATCAAACGCTCTTTGTATTTTTTTTTACGTAGTAAAGTCGTTAAATGAGTGAGGAGGGTCTGTCAGACTCGTACTGACTAAAATCCACGGTGTCCTTCAATATCCCTTTACGTTCCAGAAACGGGTACCTGATAAGACAGTCCCGCGACCACGGCAGGCTTTGGCCCTCTAAGGGGAGCATCTGACATGGATGTACATTTTGTCAATGATGTCCAGATAAAACTTGAAACTTCAGATGACAGCCTACCCCAACCTGTCAAATATCTTTAATAGATTTTGAAATTTATCACAAAACAAGAAGGTTCGTTTTAGAAAATTTGACAGATTGGGGAAGGTTGATGTACATACATAATGTATTGAAAAATATACATTGGTGTTACCTTGTGCATGTTACCTTCTGGACTATCGCGACAATAAATTAATAAGAATTACTATACAAGGTGTTAACATGTTCAATATGTCACTAATGAATGTTTTGTTTTGTTTTAGGGTGCGGCATATATTGAATGTGACAAGAGAGATTGATAATTTTTTTCCTGGTATGTTCGACTATCTTAACATTAGAGTTTATGACGATGAGAAGACTGACTTGTTAAAGCATTGGGATAACACATACAAATATATAAATAAAGCACGAAACGAAGGGTCGAAAGTTCTCGTTCATTGCAAGATGGGAATAAGTAGATCAGCCTCAGTGGTAATAGCATATGCTATGAAAGCGTTCAACTGGAATTTCGAAAAGGCTCTAAAACACGTTAAAGCGAAACGCAGTTGCATAAAACCGAATACCAATTTTTTGAACCAACTCGAGACATACCAAGGCATACTCGACGCGATGAAAAACAAAGAGAAGTTACAGAGGTCTAAATCGGAAACTAATCTGAAATCTCCAAAAAATACATCAAAAATTGAAAGCAAAGCGATGGAGCCGACGCCGCTGGTGCTGGCGCTGACGGGCTCGTACTCGGGGAGGCCGCGCTCCTGGTCGCCCGACTGTCTGCCCGGGCAGCGCACGCCGCCGCCGCCCTGCTCCGTGTCTCTGGAACAGCTGTGTGAGACACGACACATGCTCATGCCGTGTGCCGGCGGGAGCTACAGCGTGTCTCCCAACCAGATCATGAGGCTCAAGGAGGAGGGCGCGCCGTCCGTCAAACACATCGTCAACGAGATCGAGAGCATCGTGTCCACCGACCGCTCCAAGGACTACACTAGGAGATACCAGAGGCTCATTTATGGTAATCCCAATGAATCGCAAAACAGCAAAACGTTCGAAACACCTGCTAGTGTGATAAATCAACCTGAAGCACCGAGTAAACCATTGCAAGCCTCTCCATCGAAAAACCTTAGTCACAAATACCCTCAAACAAATTTCGAAGTCGATAAAATACATACGTGGGACCCGGGGGAGGCTTCCTGGCCGAGAGGCGACGAAAATAGGACTGCTAGTAACAGTGATAACATAGTGAAAAGTGACAGTGGAATTATAGACGTTAAGACCAATAAAGTGATAACTAGTGACACTCTCGCAAATTCCGTGGAACGTTCGAATTTAGAAAGCGACGACAGAAGAGTTGCCGACGACGACGCGCCGCCACCGAGCCGACAGAGCTCGTGGAGCTCGTTCGACAGCGCCGTCGTACTCGACCTGTCGCGCCATTCCTCTTGGGGCTCCTACGACACGCGCGCGCCCAAGACTGCGCCCGTGCCTCGCGACGACAAGCGCGTAAAAGAGCGCGGCGACGAGCGAGCCCGGAAGGAAGACGACAAGGCCATCGAGCCGGGGCCCGCGCCGCAGAAGCAGAGCTCTGACCTCGGCATCATCACCGAACACAGCGAGACGCGCTCGGGCGGCCGTCGGGCGGACAACGAGCGGAAGTTTAACGAAACGTGTGCCATACTGAAGGAGTTAGCTAGCGCCGCCGCGCGCATGGAGCGGACGAGGGACCGCGGCGCGTCCACTTGGAGCGGCCGACTGTCCGCGTCCGCGCCCGCTGACACCTGGCTGCGGGCAGGCCTGCGCCGCCGCCGCGCCACCTGCGCCTCGCACGGAGACCTGCCACGCGCCGCGCCCGCGCCCGAGCCCGCCGCCGCCGCCGCCGGGCTCGTCAGCAACCTCAAGAAAGAATTCGAAGCGCGTTCCGAGGGTGACACGCTCCGCCGCAGCGACTCGCGTCGCTCGGCGCCCCTAGAGGGTCGTGACCGACCGCCGGCCTCGCCGCCCACTGGCGAGGACCTGTCCGTGAAAGTGCTGGTGGACAGATACGACCGGCCGGGCAGATCGCGCTGTGAGTCGACCTGCGAGGCGCGGCGCGGCCGGCCGCTCGAGTCGGGCTCCAAGAAGTGCAAGCTGACAACAGAGAGCGAGCCGCGCGCTCGCAACTCGTTCTGCGGCGCGGTGCGCGGTGCGACCGAGAGACCGCCGCCCGCGCCCACGGTCGTGTCGTTGGCTCCGCTCGACTACGGCGAAGTGGTATCAACTGTGATGTCGAAAGCTCAAACTAAAAAACAATTGCAACATGGGAAGACCCATCCGTTGACGAGGCTCAACTTGAATCGGTCGAATAATAGATGTTCAAATCCTGTATATAATACTATGTAGAAGTATTTATGTTTTTTATTTATTATGAATTCTTGCCAAACTCGATATTTTATCTTTCTAGAGTTTTATATACTATATTTACAAAAAAAAATGAAATCACAGTGTATTTGTCTATCACCTAAAATTGTATAAACGGCTGTTTGTGAGTAGAGAAATGTTATAAAAGGGAGAATAAATTCAATACAACTGATGTACAACTTTGACGTCAGCGTTTCTTATGCGAGACCTTACCTGACTAATAGAATAGAATCACTATACAAAGCATCATTTATTTTTATCAATACGAAAGCATAATCAAACATGACTTATAATTTGGTTAAATGATTTCTTTTTGTTTGTTAATGTGGGAACAAGTAAACGAAATTAATTGACCAGATCTGATATTTAGTATAAAATATTTTATAAATATTAATTATACTACACAAGGCTTAGACTGTTCTAAACCATCAAAACATGAATAAAATTAATTTACAAAATTGTTTTAAAATACTCCTATCATTCAAGTTTAAATCTGATTAAAGCTTGTCATCCAAAGTCTACTGTCTGTAGTCTTCTCCCAGTAACAAACGAGACACAAGGAATATTCGGTACTTCGCTTACTTTTTTGTAAGTGTCCGCAACCTTCATTGGTTTTCTTCTAACTTTACCAAAATCGAACGCATAAATGCTGCCTGGATTATTTCTTATACAACATTCTGTCTGAAAACACAATAAATACGTTAAATATACACTTAAATCGCAGTAGTGATTGTTTTCAAACCAAGTGATTCAAAGAGGTGGGTGTTGTTTGTAAGAAGGGTTTAACTCCGAAAAAAGTCATTTTTAACTAAAGCAACACAACGCCATCTTGGAAAATAAGACAATATTGAGGAATTAGAATAAATGAAATGGAAACTTAAAATATTTCATTAACTTACAACTTTCAGTTTTGTATCTACGACTCTTAAAATATTGGCCTCTGATCCACCGCATACAACCAAGTTAGTATGTGGTACAATTTTCCCGCAATATAGTTTTGACGGATAGCTGTCCGGTACAATCGTTTCGATTAGTTTACATGAGCCATAATCCCATAACTGGATGGCATTTTTCTCTTGCCAAGAGCACGTCAGTATCTTAAAAAAGAAAACTAAGGTTAAACCATGGACATGTAGACTGGACTGAGTAATACCCACCCACATGGAAATTGGCCACTCTAAAAGCGATCAATCGCTCACTAGCCTATACCTTGTCTTTATTTCTATTGTTCTGTCCTGTATGTACTGAGTCTGACGAATTAGAGTATAAATGGCAATTTCATTTGGCTTTAGTTCATGTCGCGTCACTATTTCTACTGAGTTGCGATTGCGACAGCACGCAGCGTACCCGTACCATGAGTTGTCATTACGATGCTCGATCATCGATGTCGACCGCGTTTGGCGCGGCTCATTGGCCCACTTCAAGCTTGAAGCTTGTACGAACTCTCAACCAATGAGAGCGCCAAACGCGGTCGATGCGTATGATCGAGTATCGTAATGACAACTCATCGTATGGGTAACAGTACTGCCGCAAGTGCTGCGTAGCAGTGTTGCTGACATTGGAATGTAATTTAGTGAATATATTGGGACAAGTAGCGTGCCGCCGAGACCTTCTGCTGAGACTGTCCACCATGACCGAAAAACGCCTGGGACAAACGACTATAATTCAATTACACCAACGTAATTTTTTTAGTCTGATTGTTTTTGTTTTTCAGAAATTAAGTTACTAGCTGGCAAGAAATACGAATTTTTGTGTTATCCAGGAGCACAAAGCCTATAGCTGCAATTTTTCATGCACACTCACTTGTCTTCCAGGTTTATCAAAATCAAGTCCTTCACCGCAGATATGAACACCGTCAAAATAGCGAGTCGCAAATGGTTGTCGGTCATCCCAGCACATAACTGTGTTGTCCCATCCTCCGGATATCATCTCATGCTGAGCCTTTGGATTGAAGGCACAAGCAAATATTCTTGAAGTATGGCCGTCCACTGTATTCTTCGCGCCACTGTAAAATTAATGTTGTTGAGTAACTCAAGAATAGGTAATATGCAAGGAATCCATATTTTTTTATTCTATACCAATTTTTGTGCAATTTATTCTTTTCTGTTGGGTATTTTTGATGAAATTAAACGCCAACTCAAAACGTATCTTACTTCGTAAACAGTTGTTTATTCATTATATTTTCACTAGGGGCTAGGGTTAGTGGTGTTCAAAGTTGCTTTAAGGCAATCACTTGCTTAATGCTTAATGCTTTATATTTTAAACACGTTTGTTTTAAATGCTTTATTAAAGCATGCTTTTTTAAAAGCGTAGGCAAAGCATTCTGCCACTCACCGCGCTTGCTTTAAGTCAAGTGACTTAAAGCAAGCGCGGTGAGTGGCAGCATGCTATAAAAGAATATTACATCGCGTTTATGAATTACGATAAAACAGAACCGTTAAAAATACAAAAAATGCAAACATCTGATTTTAATGAAGGAGCAATGTTAGCGAACGAGAATGTGAGAAAAAACAAACCAAATTTTAAATGTCAATAAGGTCGAAAAGGCTTGAATCTGTTTTTTTAACTTGCTAACGTTAAGCAATTAAAAAAACAGGTTCAAGCGATTTTCGACCTTATTGTCATTTATGCAAACACCGGATTTAATGAAGGAGCAATGTTAGCGAACGAGAATGTGAGAAAAAACAAACCAAATTTTAAATGTCAATAAGGTCGAAAATCGTTTGAACCTGTTTTTTTAATTGCTTAACGATAGCAAGTCAAAAAAACAGCTTCAAGCGATTTTCGACCTTATTGACATTTATGCAAACACCTGATTTTAATGAAGGAGCAATGTTAGCGAACGCGAATGTGAGAAAAAACAAACCAAATTAAAAATGTCAATAAGGTCGAAAATCGCTTGAACCTGTTTTTTCAATTGCTTAACGATAGCAAGTTAAAAAAACAACTTCAAGCGATTTTCGACCTTATTGACATTTATGCAAATACCTGACTTTAATGAAGGAGCAATGTTAGCGAACGAGAATGTGAGAAAAAACAAACCAAATTAAAAATGTCAATAAGGTCGAAAATTATAGATAGTCAATATACATATATTGCGTGTCCTATCACTGTCACTGTTTAGTTTAACACTATAAAACACGAATCAAAATAGCGTAGGTATGTTTATGAGAGCCAAAATCGTCCACGGTGCTTATAACGATTACGCACACAACCGACCGGAATCGCTAGCATGCGACGACAGCCCGGCGCCCGCCCCACACGGCCCCTGCTTAATGCTTATTCATTGCTTGTTGCTTTTCGCGCGACGGACAGAGACAGAGAGTTTGATGTAAAAGCATTAAGCAAATAGCAACTTGTGAAAGCCACGATAGCATTTGCTTTATGTTATGTGTATTAAGCACGGTGCTTTATTTTGCTATATGATATATTAACCACCACTAGCTAGGGTCATTTGGTCCCGCGAATGTCACTCGACCCAAATTATAAGTGACGCGCGTTAAGTCGCCCGACTTGTCGCAAGTTGAGGCTAGTAAAAACTGGGTAGTGCGAAATTGTCAAATATCGAGAATTTTGAAGTGTAGAGTGTAGTAGATTATTGTAGGAACTAGGATTTATTTTCTATGTGGGACAACGTGTGCTATGCGCACACCACCGCCCTGAATTATACGACTATAATTACAATACCAAACATGACCATCATAGATTACCTGGCATAAAAAGCTCGTTCTTGAGTTTGTGCTTCTTCGTCGTACATGTTCAACTTGGCGTCATCACCATAACTAACAAACTTACTGTAACGAGGATGGTAATTTAATCCCAAGGTTTGTCGTTTCTCACGAATTGTGTATAGACACTGATCATATTTATATTTCCAACATTTTATACATCCATTAACATCTAAAACAAAACGAACGAAAAGAAACTAAAGTAAATTGTGTAATTTTAGCATCATAGGCATTGGTGTAGCATGGGGACAACAAAATCGAGGTGTGCGAAATTAGTGAAGAGTTCCCATGAAATACCAATTAACCCTATGCGTTAAGTCTCAAAACTGAGAACATTAATTTATGGTAAGGTACCTACAGGTTAAACAGCTTCAAATGAATCCAAAATCTCGCGCTTTTTTTCAGGAGATAATAAGGATAGGATTGGGCGCTGCTCTTGGAGTAGGTAACTACAGCATCGCAGTTACGTGTCTCGATGTCCAATCTGATATGTATTTCAAAAAACCTTTGCCTGTGGTCCCGATTCTCTGGACTTTAGTGGGATAAAAATAATAGTTAATTTTAAATAACAATACTAACAGGACGACAACAACGTGTTTGTGATTGGATTCGCTTTGCTGACTGGTCTGTGTTTAATAGCAGTTACAGGCCCGGGATAGGAGCGACATTCGTCGTCTACCAAAGTATGTATACAATCTCCAGTAATGCAACTAAACACTCTCATTGTACCGTCAGTGAAACCAGCGGCTATCTCATTTTCATTTTCTGTATATTGACAGCACATCATATCCTTATTCGTATCTCTGAAACAAAAGCCATGACATTTTTTTTTCTCGTATTTCTTTTAAAACATTGCCCCACTCTAGGAATGACTCCTCTGTCGTGAGTGCGTTTTGACAAATAAATATATTCGCATAGGTATACACAAACACCCAGACCCGGAACAACTACTTGTACCTAGGTCATGCAAATATTTGTTCCGTCGGCGATCGAACCCGCGACACGCTGCGCAGCAGTCGAACGCGCAGCGACTTCGCCGACAGTTTTTTTACATAGACTTTTTACGACAATATAATAAATAACGTTCGTACGTAACCGCGTGTCGAAAGCTTGCACACGGTTAGCGTGGCGACAGCGTGTCGCGGGTTCGATTCTCGCACGGAATACCTATATACCTACCATACGGAATAGAAAGAGGTCGCCTTCTAAGAAGCAGTCATGTTAGCGAAGGAGGAGACGGGATAAGTGAGGGACAGGGCAGCGTCCACCTCACGACTCAGCTGCTGCGGGAGACGCCCAAGGCATTGGACGCTGCGAGGCGATTTCCGGAAGCCTAGCTGCAGGCGCGGACATCAGGCATGCGGGCGCCCGGGCGGCGTGTAATGGGTGTTTCGCCGTCTGATCACGGACCATGCCCTGGTCGACGGTGAGACTGTCTTATCAAGTAACCGTGACCCTGGATTGTAAAGGGCTATTGAAGGAACACTGGGTTTTTAGTAAGTACCGTTCTGACCGGGCACGCCGCAATCGCGGCGGTAAGACCCCTCTGAGGAGTGGCTGGATAGGAGTCACGGCGTCCTGACCTACCGCATGACGCAGGTCCTCACCGGACACGGAAGTTTCGGGAGGTACCTGTGTCTAAGGAGAAAGGAGGAAACGCCTGGGTGTCACCACTGCGAAGATCGCCCGGAGGACACAGTAGAGCATACGGTGCAAGACTGCCCAGCTTGGGCAGAGCACCGACGTGTCCTCACGGCGGCGATAGGCGGAGACCTCTCGCGCCCGGCATTGGTTGCGGCCATGCTGCGGGGCGAGACGGAGTGCGAAGCGGTCGCCTCCTTCTGCGAAGCAGTAATGCTCGCGAAGGAGGAGGCGGGCCGCGTGAGAGAGAGGACAATGTCCTCCCTCCGCCCCACCCGCGGTGGTGGACGCCCATGGCGACGGACGTCGCAAGACGATCTCCGGCCACCGTAGGCGCGGGCATGCGGGCGGCGAGTAAAGGGCAAGGGTCGACGGCCGGACGGACGGAAGGACACCGTGGATTTTAGTCAGTACAAGTCTGACAGTCCCTCCCGCCCTGCCCGGGGTGGGAGGACTCATTTGATGATTTTACCACGATAAAAAAAAAAAGTACCGTTCTGACAGCCCATCATGCCGTCCACGACAAAAAAACTATGTAGCAGAGCGAGTAAGACGTGATACTCGTATGAAGAAAGATCCGCCGCCGCCGCCTGAAGTAGCAGCAGCTGTGAGAGGAAGATGCGTAACTCGAGTTATGGCTACGTGCTACGTGATATACGGACAAAACCTATACACCACACTTGACCATCCATAGCACACAGCCACATCACACATTCATGGCTCGCAGCCGCAACATCATGCATCATACCATATAAAAACGTAAGAACGTGTATCATTTTTAAACGACTACAAAAAAAAGTAGGTTCTCAGTTCGACCTGTATGTATGTTTGTATATGTGTATGTGTGTATGTTTTTCCGCGATTATCTCCGTTTGGCTGAACGGATTTTGATGCGGTTTGATCAGGAAAGTGTTCATTACATTATTCTGGAGAAGGTTTTAGTATATAACACTAATAGATATCCCGTGACGAGAACACCCGGAGATAATGTGACGGTTCATTCGACAGGACGGTGGCGGTGGCATGCCCGACATGTCAACCATGCCATCCTTCACAAACAATAAATCTCCGGTAGTTATTCGTCATCATAACTTCATCCATAATTGCACAGACAAAACCTTCGGTTTCACCAACGCAGAGCTAGGAGCTCGTTGGCGACGTAAAATTGGTGAATGCCAAGCTCCATATTAGCTTGACTCATCGACGCAAAGTTGCCTGCCTGTCGGTCTTCTACAGATTGTACTTCAGAGAGTGCGCCCAAGAACTCCAAGACCTCATTCCACCAGCCCCCTTCTATCATCGCACATCTAGACGCACGGCAAACTACCATCCTTACCTTATTGCTATACCACCAAGTCGCACTAAGCGTTTCCAAACGTCTTTTATAATGCGGACAGCGAAGGAGTGGAACTCTCTGCCTGCGTCTGTGCTTCCGAACGCATACAACCCTAATCTCTTCAAAGTTAGAGTGAACAGGCTTCTTCTGGGTAAGCTCGCTCCATCGTCGACCTTGTCTTAGTCATTCCTGACCTAGACTAAGGTCAAGAGCAAAACCATTTTACATAAAAAAAGAGGTCCCCAGACGGTCCCAGGCCACGGACGCTGACAAATCTACATCAGGTTCATGTAGAGCCCGGAAAAAGCGTCCGTGAAGCTCCTTGCTCTGCCATACCTCCTTGCGATCATTAGTGTCAAGCACCGCAGGTTTGTGCCAGTTCTCTTTAGCCAAGGAGACCGGGGTGAGGACCTTGTCCACCGCCACTACATCTCGATGCATTCCCACGTCAGCTTTTAGGAAATATTCCCTGAGATTGCATATCTCGCGATTGTGGAGAGTCTTAGCGTTTAGAAAACCTCGACCTCCACATTTTCGCGGGATATACAATCTCATAACCGAAAATCGTGTGTGATGCATTCGATATGCAGTGAGCAATGTACGGACCCTCCTATGCAGGGCACCAAGTTCTGTTTGAGTCCATTTGAGTATGCCAAAAGAGTACATAATCAATACTGGCATGACCCAGCCGTTGAAGGCGCGCACCTATAGTTACCACCCGATAAAAGGCTATTAGTAAATACTTTTTTCAGGCGGCCAAAGAAACGCTCCCTCAACGATTGCTTCATGTCAGCAACATTGATGTCCAAACGCTTCGGACATACCCAAATATTTATAGGTTTCGGTTGCTGAGACTCTAAGGTTTATGGAATCCGTGAGTTGGGTGCTCACAGATTCCACAATCCCCCCTCGCTTTAGCATGACCGCACATTTGTCCACACCAAATTCCATCCTCATGGCGCTACTGAAGGTTTCAGTTACTTTATTAGGATTAGGAATCTACGGGATCGGGATAATTATGATAAGCTACTCCCTGGCTTGTACTGTGCAGTATCGTAAACTGACGTCGTACACTTGCTAGCTAATTTTGAATACTCACATGATTGAAAGGATATTTACTTCTCCTTGATAAATTTGATTCTGTTCAAGATCAATAGTTCGAGTTTCTAAAGCAGGAGTACTCGTGCGCACACTGATTATTTCTTTTTTTTGAGCTTTGCTATAAGTATTTACAATTGCAAAACTTTTCCGCGCTATTTTCTTACTTGAAGGAGCCATTGGACCGGCTTCTGTTTTTCTTTGCGGATCCATGTATATCTAAATTTGTCTAAAAAAATACTCTAAAAAAATACATAAAAAATAAAAATTCTGTACCGATTAATTTTGATTAGCTGTCATTGTTCCGCGCACAGAGTACAAGTACAAAGGTAAAATGTAGCTTTTTTTTACTTTTAGGAGTGTAAAGTGTTGCAAGAATTAGATTTTTGAAAACCAATGAACATAGAATGATAAACCATCGTTTACAGACGCGAGGTGTCACCCCCATTCGTATAAACTATTAATTATCGTGCGTTACAAAAGTGCCCAAATATAACAAACGCTATACAGGGCGGCTATGCCACATGGAGGGAAAGTACCTCAAATATTGTAGATGGAACAATTTACTGAAAGCAGACATTATTTTAATTTAAAAAACAATTTGAACTGCATTCATAGATTTTTAAATAATTACATAGTTGAACCGGCAATCGAACCCGCTACACGAGATTTTTGTTTACCCTGTAGCTTTATCATACCGATCGAAAGGCATCATCATAGGGTTTATTTTTCGCTTTCGTTCGATTCCCGGTACAACCATGTAATTATTTAAAAATCTATGAATGTAGTTTAAATTGTTTTTTAAATTAAAATAATGTCTTCTTTCAGTAAAATGTTCCATCTACAATATTCGAGGTACTTTCCCTCCATGTGGCATAGCCGTGGGACACTGTGTATACCTAAGTTTTAGACTGACATGGTCACTATTACAAATATTAGGGTTTAAAACGGGATATTTACCATGTTGATTATTTATTTTGAGTTTCCGATATTTCGGCACTGTTGCAAGCGTGTGATGTAGGTGAGTTCATCCGTGATCATGGCGCTTGCAACAGTACCACCGAAATATCAGAAACTCAAAACAAATAATAATCATGGTAATTATCCCGTATTAAACCCTAAAATTTATAACAAACGCATTTTTTATTTTTAACTTTTCTCCGCATTCGGAATTTCTCCTACTGTGTCGTGGGTGTTTATAAACATATAAACTCACATCACAAACGCCCGGATCCGGAATAATTATTTGTAGATCATACAAATATTTGCTCCGTGCAGGAATCGAACCTGTCTGCGTGACGCAGCGCCGCAATCCAATCGCTGAGCCACTGTTATGTTCACACTTCAGCGCTTTTATAGCGTTTATTAGCTTTATTTTAAAGCGCTCGGCGGTGACCGTTAAGTTCAATTCACTCATTTATTCAACTTTTTTTTTTTTTCGTTGTAAAATCATCAAATGAGTCCTCCCACCCCGGGCAGGGCGGGAGGGACTGTCAGACTTGTACTGACTAAAATCCACGGTGTCCTTCGATGGCCCTTTATGTTCCGGGGTCACGGTAATGAGATAAGTCCCGCGACCCCGGCAGGCTTTGGCCCTCTAGAGAGGGGGCCCCGTCATTATGCTGACGCTCTTTGAGGCGCGCGTGGAACACAACGCGCCGTCGACCCGGGCATGGTCCATGGTCGGGCAGCGAGTTGCCCTTTACTCGTCGCCCGCATGCCCGCGCCTACGGTGGCCGGAGATCGTCTTGCGACGTCTGTCGCCGTGGGCGTCCACCACTGCGGTTGGGGCGGAGGGAGGACACTGGTCCTCTCTCTCACGCGGCCCGCCTCCTCCTTCGCGAGCATTACTGCTTCGCAGAAGGAGGCGACCGCTTCCCACTCCGTCTCACCCCGCAGCATGGCCGCAACCAATGCCGGGCGCGAGAGGTCTCCGCCTATCGCCGCCGTGAGGACACGTCGGTGCTCTGCCCAAGCGGGGCAGTCTTGCACCGTATGCTCTACTGTGTCCTCCGGGCGATCTTCGCAGTGGTGACACCCAGGCGTTTCCTCCTTTCTCCTTAGACACAGGTACCTCCCGAAACTTCCGTGTCCGGTAAGGACCTGCGTCATGCGGTAGGTCAGGACGCCATGACGCCTATCCAGCCACTCCTCAAAGAGGGGTCTTACCGCCGCGATTGCGGCGTGCCCGGCCGTCGGTTGCGACAATCGTCCCCTCCATACTGCCCTGAGATCGCGCCGGACCTCTTTCCGCCGCGCCTTCGACTTGTCGGGGCAGCGGGCATTTATTCAACTTAGAACAAGTGAACTTTACAACAAGCACTCGTACGAACAAAACATTATAGAATGTTAATTATTTGATTCATGTGATTTTTAGTCATTGGAGTAAGAGTCTGACGGCCCTTTCCTTGTCACCGACTCTGGCTTAGGGTCTGTTCACACCGAGACGCAATGTGACGGGCTATACTGGAAATGTGTATCTTTTCATGTAAGAATTTTGAGTCGCTCTATTGAAGTATGCGCGCGGCGTCGCGTCTCGGTGTGTAGGTACCTACTGACTGACCCTTATAGCCTGTATTAGGGAATTTAAACTTAAAATTAAGTCGCTAATTATAATTAGTCGTATGTCGCCTTGTCGGTCACTGGTTCAAAAGTTATGAGTAAGGGTGTATTGGTGGCAGAGCTGGGAGCTAGAGCACTGGAGTCAGTTTCCGCAGCTTGACCCGTGTGAATCACAAAGACTAGGGCACCTAGCGAAGATCAGTTTTCTCCCAGGTTTAGTCGTTTGTAGCAAAGTTACAGATTTTGTCAGGTAATGGTTATAACTTTCGAACTAGGGACCCACAATTTCTAAAGCCGATTATCGACTTTGTAATTAGCAACCTAATTGTGTCATCAAATTTAAAATCTCTCAAGGGGGCAGTATCGGGCAAAGCCAGTGTCAGTGATACCTACTGTGTCGTGGGTGGTAATCTTAATCCAGGTAATCCAGAATAGATTACAATTTGGAATTCCTGGAAAGCAAAGGAAAAATCAATCTAAGGAACATGTTTGGATTTAGTCATTACTAGCTGTGCCCGCGACTTCGTTCGCGTGGATGTCGGAACTTAACAATGTATTTTTAAGTGCTTCTTTATTAACAACATAAGCTGTAAACCATCATTCGAGCATACATAAATATTGCGTACCTACGTAAATCATCAAATGAGTCCTCCCACCCAGGGCAGGGTAAGAGGGACTGTTAGACTTGTACTGATTAAAATCCACGGTGTCCTATAAATCCTATAATAGGCCTTTACGTTCCGGGGTCAAGGTAATTCGATAGCCCGTCATTGTGATGACACATTGAGGCGCGTGTTGAACACAACGCGCCGTCGACCCAGGCATACTCGCCGCCCGCATGCTCGTGCAAGAGAAGAAGTAGTATGGGCGGACTCCGGAGCCTGCCCGTTCCTGCCTTTACTGCTGGCAGCCCCAGGACGTAAGCAGACATGGGCGAAAGTCATTCTTTCAAGGAAACAGGTCGTACCTATGCGTGACCCATCGTATTCCATCGTATCCAATCATATCCCGTCGTATCCCATCCTATCTTATCCTACGATTCCTTTAAAACGCTTTAATTTACATTTTTTGTTTGTAAGGTGTAAACTGATTATTACGATGAAATAAAAAACTTAATGTTACTTCAATTTAACAGCTCTATTCCAGGTTTTTTTTTTTTAATGCCATCTACCGTGTTATCGTTGGTTTAGATGAATTATTTAAATATGTAGTTTTTCTATTCGAAGCTAGATCGCGCTACTGAACTGCGCGTCGCGGTGTGAACTGACCGTAATATTTTACTTCTGAATCACTTTAAATTCAAATATCTTTTGATGGACTGAACCGATTGCAATGAAACAAAAACTAAATGTTACTTCAAGCTACCCTTAATCGTTGTGTATAAAAGTTATCTACATTGATTTCGTACATTTTACGTGATGCCCGAATAACCAAACATACAAAAATTCTAAAAATGCTGGAAATCGGTTCTATTGGTTGTCCTTTAACACCCTGGCTATATATTTTTTTTTTTAATGTACAAAAACTTCTTTTCTACAGTTTTATTATATGTACAGAATAGATGAGTCTGACACCCCTTCCGCTCTACAAAAAGGTAGGTACTACATAAGTAGGTAGGTAGTAATTAAACAAAATTGCAACGCTAAATAAATTTTATTTCATGTCAATAGGTTTTTCACACTCAAATTAAAATGTACAGCTTATAATTATTAACATCGAATCTGTCTAGCATTAGTAGAATTTTAATATCACGGAGCAGCAAATAACAAGGATGTGCATGTTCATTATTAAAATTATAGGTGCGTAAATTGTGTTGGTTACCAAATTACGTAGGTAATGTTTTATAATATAAGTATCTATATTGTAAATAACCCTTTTATAATTTGCTGTTTCAGCGTCATGGCTGACGTTTAATTGTAACGTTTAGTAGTGCCGCACTCACGTATTATGACTAATGCGACTGACAGACTGAACAATCGCATCCCTGACCTTTGCCCTAATAGGACTGACAATGTAGAGGGAGAGCCACTGACCATGAATTTAGGTGGTCATTTCAAAAGTCACGAAACTTTTCATAGTAAAACCTCAATACCTAGGTACATTATAATGAAAAGCCAATATATTGAAATATCACTTTTGAAAGATTTCTTCAAGTCTTATTTCTTACCCTCCTTAAAAATGTAGGGTAGTTCACCCCGGCCACACAGGGCTGCCAGAAGTGGCTTTTTATTATTATTATCTGTAGGTATTGAGGTTTTACTATGAAAAGTTTCGTGAATTTTGAAATGACCACCTTAAATTGGTCAGTGGCTCTTGGTCTAATGGCGACGCTTCAGAATCTTACATTCCTACACAATTATAGTAAAATCGATGGCATTTTATTAAAATTATGTGCCTATGTTAGATAAGAACAGGCAAACGAATGAGCCGGTTTGAATTAAGAAAAATCAATTCATTTGCCTTGTCGCGTAACAGCTTGTATTACTTTTTTAATGTTGCCAGTTTGGTTTCAAATCTTTGTACATTATTCCTAGCGTTAAAACGTCCGCGATTTGAGGCCTCCAACCGGCTAAGGTTTATAACCCTAGTTTTGCGGCCTCTTTTGCACCGGGTTACCAAGATAATCCAAAATTTAATAAAATATTAAGGGCGCATATCCAGAAAGTTGGCAACGTCGCAAATAGCTGTCAAATATTTAAGAGTTTAAATTAATTTGGTAAATTTACTGTATGAAAATAAGAAATATGGCTCTGTAGTGCACTAAAATATTGATTAGGGAATGCAATAATTAATATCGTAACACCGAATATATAGTTTTAGATATAAAAAACTTATTTGGGAACCTTCCAAATGCTTTTTTATACCTGAAACGGTAAAAACATCAAATTCAGTGTTTTAATTGCATTCCTATAACAATGTTTTAGTGCACTACAGAGCCATATTTCTTATTTCCATACAGTAACATTGCTAAATTAATTAAAACTTGTTAATATTTGACAACTATTTGCGACGTTGCCAACTTTCAGAATATGCGCTCTTAAGACTCGCTTGTACCACAATAAACTAAAATGCGTTAAACGCTAACGAATCTGTATGATATTTTATATCGTTTTGTTTCTGTCAATTGTTTGAAGATTACAGAGACAGAATGAAAATTTTTAGTTACTTAATGTTAAAAGCGTTTTAGTGAATTTTGGTGCAGGTGGCCAACGCATCATGGTGAGCCACCGATAGAAAACACTCTTTTTGTAGTTTTAAAGACTCGTAAGTACCAAGTTTTGTGTCTATTTTATATATTGCTATTGTGTGAATGTCGAGTATCTATTTAAAACTGAATAACGCTTGGAAGTATCCATCTCACCTAATAATAACAATCTCATTCCTCGAAAAGCTTTGTAAGAATATAATTATATTATGGACAGGTTCAACCTTGATAATACACACAGGGCGCCAACGAAACCACGCTCAATACGTCGTCACACAACGATACCACATTTAAATCATTACTCACATTGTCTCCAACACCAGAACACTCATTAATAAATAGACAAGTATACTACTTTACAAGAAATTTCATTGCAATCAATACACATACTTATAATCTTAATAAAATCTCGCACATGAGCCTTGCACGAGCCATGACGCGAAGCACCTCTAAAATATGTAACTAATCATTAGTCCCTTGCTGGCTATTGATATACATTGATTCTAGCGATTTATAGGTAGGTATAATTATTTCACAATCAGTACAGTTTCAATTATTTTTAATGTTATCCCATTCATATAGAGATTAGGTAGGCAAAGACGCCAGCACATCAATCTACCCTAATCTGTCTAACTTTTACTGATTTTCAAATTTAACACAATAACAGAAAGTTCATGTTTACTTGGAAAAAATTGACAGTTTGCAGTAGGTTGATGCGCAGGCGTCTGTACCTACTACATATATTTATATTCAAAAAAGTAGACAGGTTTGGTTTTATAAACTTGGGTGTTTAATTGTTTATTTACCTATAACTTAGAATGAATGACTTGGATGAAACTTATCTTTTAGGCAAAGCTTTGGGAAAATGCCCAGTCTCTAAAGGCGCTCCCTCACCGCGAGCATTCACCGGTAATGTAACATAAAAGTACGCAATTTGATGCTCTATTGTCTTCGAATGTTCGAATCTGTAACGTTACATTACAGGTGAATGCTCGCGGTGAGGGAGCGCCCTAAGGTTTTACTTATAACTGAAATGATGTTCCAGTTGTCCTGTTGGACATCACTTACTTGAATAAGTATCGTTCATTATCATTTTGAGGACCTAAAACAGTATTACTTTTCCAGTTAAGCAATTAATAAATACCTACACTAAAACTTCGTGTTGGAACTGCCGCATGTTGAGTTGACTTTAGTGGCTATACCCGATTACTCAGAACATCCATTTTCAGAACTAGTATGCAAATTTTTAAACCTTTTTAACGTTGGCTACACCCTTGTTTCTGTTACTTATTGTCTAACGCACCTATTATGATTTCATTTTAGACTAAAAATAATCGCGCCTACCTAAAATATTGTAGTATTTAAGTACCCAAAAATATTGCACAGAATGATTCCAATTTTTAATTGCGGACGATTAAGCGGCATGAAAAAGAAGGATAATATTATAGATAAAGATCTAAGTAGGTATATAAAGCAGCCTGTTAACACCAAAGAAAGAGAAAAGGTATTCCTGCACGCGTAGCATGGCGATTCTATCTCTATTCTACCAACAAAAGACAAAAAAAAAATCGTTATTTCTATACAAATCGACTGCACAAGTATGACACGATTCTGACACCATTATAGAATAGAAACATATATTTTCTATATTTTGAACATTGTTATGCTTTTAAATCGATAAAAATCTTTTACGTTCTGTCATTTTGTCTATTCTCCCGTCGACAAAACCCGTTTCTACGGCGGCGCCATGCTACGCGTGCTGAGGTACCAAGAATTTAGCTACTGGCAAAATGACTAACATGCTGATTGCTGATTAAGACTGTCTGTAGCGTTATTTTATTGCTTTTATTCGGTATTTAAAATACGAGTAATTATATTCGATTTCGACAAAATTAACCTTCTAGACCAATTTTATTTGTATTTCTCTTTCATTCATGATTACTCGTAAAGATACAGCCGGATACAGGAAATAAGTTAAATGGGTCTGTAGTGCACTAAAAAATTGGGAATGCAATAATTAATATCGTAACACCGAATATTTAGATGTAAAAAAAAAAAATTGGAAACTTTCCAAATGCTTTTTTTACACCTGAAACGGTTACAACATCAAATTCAGTTTTAATTGCATTTATATACCAATGTTTTAGTGCACTACAGAGCCATATTTCTTATTTCCATATAGTAACATTGCTAAATTAATTAAAAGTTGTTAATATTTGACAACTATTTGCGACGTTGCCAACTTTCAGAATACGCGCTCTTAAATTCAAATGTGTCGTATTTTAATCCGGTATTCGGCCGGATAAAAGGATAATTACTGGATATCCGTCATCATCAATATCCGTTTCATCTCTATTAAATATGTAATTTAGCTTACCGATTAAATCAATTCACTAATTACATTTATAAAAACAGAACGACCGACTTTTTGGCGTAGTATAAGCAATAGTAACAATTTTTGTGCTTAAGAAAACATGATACCAAGAAGAAATTATCTACGTATTACTTATAATTTCGGCGTGTAATTTACATTTGGCTAGGTAATAGGTTATAAGAACAAGAATTTAGCGTTGAGTACCTATATGTATACCTAAACAATTATGTAACGTAGAAAAGGTCAAAACCGGAAGCATCCGGTGCAAATATACTGAGGTGCAGGTGTTACTTCTAACAACAGGCCAACTTTAAAATATGTACGTTTGATCGCATACATGACATGTACAGGAAAATCCATTTTTGACAATAATGTAGGTAGGTATGTATAAGTTCCTTTTTTCACATTTTTGAAAATTATGCAAAGAGTTATATTTATAATAATATATTGCGTAAATAACTATGCCACATATCGATAAAAATTGACTGGGATTAGAATGTTGTGTCTCCGAAAAATATTAATTAAAATGTATTTTTTTGTATTAGACTTAACACACATTAACAATGCTTACTCTACACCAACAATCGACATGCATTTAAATTAAAACCAAACAACAAATGGCCAAACTAAAATAAGTTAATAAAATAAACAAAGACAAGCGAAAACATACACAAGAAAACAATACCAATACCTAATTGCCTATCGACCAAATTTTCGGAATATTATAAACATATAAGTATAGTGAAAGACTGGCATATGGAAAGATATTATTATTTTCAGTGCTTGATGGAAGTGGAAGACTTCGTTGATTGCGTTATTAAAAAATATCGCAACGTTTACACAGTCAAATGCTCGTTTTATACCGTTTCGGTTAGGTACGGAGACGATAACACATTTACCACGGATACTTTTACTCGTAAGAATTTCTTTGTTATTTGAGTAGGTAGGGTAGTGTGTATTTCAATATTGGTACAATACACGTGTAATAAACAGTACATTTTTTTGTTATAAGGTTTTCTTCAAAATACTCCTACTATATTTTTAACCTGACTAGTACTATTAGGTATTCTGTGACCTGACAAACCAAGCCAGTAAGTACCTACGTAACGTATTGGGCGGTATTTTGAAAGTTAATGTTATAATCATTTAATAAACTCAGTTTATCAAACCTAAAATTAACAATACATTATTTATTTATCTTTTTATTTCTTTTTCGTCACGGTCGGTCACACTTTGGAAGCACTTATATGGTACCTACCTACTGCATTCAAACAGTGATAGTACCGCCTCCGTCCGTTTAGATTCAGTTTGTTTGTTAATGTTCTTTTGGCATGATCTTTTCTCTTCTACATTATCAGGACAGAAAATAATAATATCTTTTCCGAAATAATTATTAACCATGTATCCGATACTAATGTAGATAGGTACATCAAATGAAGAATAATTGTAAATACAATATAACATACATACTACTATACATATAATTTTATACAAGACTTTACAAGAATAAAATGTAATGCAAGTGGAATTAGACATTTGTTTATATATTTTTAACTACTTTATACAATTAGCAAGTTTTTTTTGTACTTAATAGTTTGCGTAACAACTACTATTCTTGATTTGTGATTTTATACGGTAAAATGTGACATTGAAATAACAAAAAACTTGATTAATTATTGAACAACTTATTGAAGGGTCTGCCCTAAAATTGGATTTATAAGAAACAGAAGTATGACATGTTTGAGTATACCTATATAATAATGTTTCTACACTATGAACAGGAACGCCAACTGATTTCCAACTGTTAGGTACTTGAAAATGACCTACGGTTAGCAAAAACGTACTAAAGGGAAAATAAAATTTTAAAAATATTTCATGAAGTTAAAACTTGTTAATGTTATTTTATATGGTTATTATTGATTTCGGCGCGCAAGTGTTAAAAAAACGTGAATGACGTCACAATATAGCGCCAAGATTGATAGTTTAAAAGAAATACATAATTAATTGTTTTACAAAATATGGGATTAGAATTTGCTCCAATTTTGTTTACTGTAACATTTTTTTTTAATTTCTAGTTGTCCTTTTTTTTTCTTGGCTGCGGTATTTAATGTCCCTGTCCCAACTGAATAAAATGGCAGGGAAAAGTTAACTATGAAGAAATATGTTATTATGGATTCAGATTCTGCTTGTTTAAGTTTTAATTAGGTAGGTAAGTATTATGCTCATTTATCAAGAAGTTAAAATAAACCTTCAGGTTTTAAGTTATTGCAATGACACCCAATCTATAGAAGTACCTACATATTTGCGTTTTTTATTGCTCAAAGAGTAGTGATAACTTAAACACAGTACCTATCCCATAATCAAATTAGGTAGTCTAATTACGAGTTCCGACACAAGAAAAATACGTGAGGCACTAGTTATAGGTTCTTGTGTCGATCAAAATATAAATGGTCCAACCATTGATGTTAACGAATCCTTCAATTTGTATACTACTCCGTAAGCTTATAAAACAAAGGGTCTGAATCAAAATACGTAAAAATAAATAGTATTTTTTTACATATTAAAAATAAATAGTATTTTTTTTTTACATATTTTTGCTGTTTAATGTTCAAGACTAAGAACCAGTATACGCAATAAAATATATAGAAATTACGGCGGGATCCTACTTAATAATTAGATTTAATAGGTTACCAGTTTAATTTGACCCCATTTTCCGATTATGTTTGTAAGATCTTGAGGGATTTTTTTTACCGTTGCCGTAAATTTTATGATTTACGGGATTTCGAGATTAGGTTTCGAATTTTCAGCAGCAATTTAATCAAAAGTATGTTCATTCTCCTTGGATACATAATTATTCGTAATAGATAAGTAGATGTTGTATTTTCAACTCGTTTAGGTATATACAGTCTTGCAATTTGTACAAACATCCTTCCAATTTCTTCTAAATGTTATTTACATTGTCTATTGGATCAGTGCTCTACAGCTAAGTCTATGTATACCCATTCAATAAACAATCCCACATTGCTTAGTAACAAAAATATTCTAACTATTTACTTCGTCAAAAATAGACATCTGTCTACAATTTTCATACCCACATCCACCTGAGGAAACATACACAATAAATTTATAATAATCAACATTATTTATTAAACAATGATAACAATCAATAGATTTCTATTTTTTACTATACAATGTGAACTCTCAACAGTCTGCTGTCAAATCATATCATTAACTATTAATGTACAAAAGCACAGTACACTTATTTCTATTACACTCATAATAGCACTGAAGTTGCGTAAGATCCAATACAAAGATACTCTGATTTATTGCGACATAAATTTAATTAAACAAAATATAATATTACCATTAATCTTCCACCACATTCTTTGAAAAATTGTATAACTAGACAGATTTATTAAAGTTTGGTAAAATGTATGCGAATTCATACCAATTACAAATAGAATTCTTTCTTATAGTAAATAACTGTTCTATGTAGTGATGTATAAATATTATAAAATTCTAGATTTCTTTTAAAAAACAAAAAAGGTAATTAAGCATAACTTATGTAAGTTGCTGCTCTTAGTCTTAAGCTTTTGAAAATATTTATTTAAATAAATCTTAATAACCATGACAGCATGAATTCTTGGTAATGGTAACTTGAATTTTTAAAAGGCCTCTTTAACTAGGTCCTTTATCAAAATATAATCCCTATGCATAGCAAACTACAGAATAATCATAACATAATAAAATATTTCGTGAGCTACAAAGTGAAGTAGGTATGTACACCACAAAATAAAACTCTAATGACAATATTGACCAAATCCAGATTAGGAAACACATTTTTTTTTTAAATTATATTCCAAAATGATGATGTCATCAAATTAATAGCCAGTGATATTTAGGGTTCCGGTAGCCGAAAGCCACTTTATTCCGATACTATTAGGACTACACAAGTACACATTCGAAACTTGGTAGATAGATCTGTGAACTGCTTTACGATACTTATACAAAAATAAAAAGATTTAAGTAGGCCTAGTGCCTACCCATAAACGGGGAAGCAGAAACAAAAAAGTCAATCCTATATTATGTGCGCGGTGTCTTTTGATTAGAGATGAAACGGATAGCTGTTTAACCGGATACCGAGTATCCGGCCTATCCAGTGGCCGAATATCCCACCGAACATATTCAACTAGCGCAAGATACATCTTTAACATTCGTAATTCGCTAGAACTTATCTTTCAGCACCCTGCAGCAGCGACAGACTTTTTTTCGGTAGCTGGCCTTGTATGCGAATACAATCGAAACCGCTTATTGCCTCTCAATGGTGATCATTCATCATAATTTGCTCTTAGTAGTATAATGCAGTACTCGTATTTATTTTCTTTGTTAAGGGCGCATAACCAGAAAGTTGGCAACGTCGCAAATAGCTGTCAAATATTTACAAGTTTTAATTAATTTGGTAAACTTACTGTATGAAAATAAGAAAAAAGGCTCTGTGTCTGTAGTGCATTAAAACATTGATATAGGAATGCAATCAAAACACTGAATTTGATTTTGTCACCGTTTCAGGTTTATAAAAGGCATTTGGAAGGTTTCCAAATACTTTTTTTACATCTTAAACTATTTATTCGTTGTTACGATATTACTTATTGCATTCCTTTATCAATGTTTTAGTGCACTACAGAGCCATATTTCTTATTTCCATACAGTAACATTGCTAAATTAATTAAAACTTGTTAATATTTGACAACTATTTGCGACGTTGCCAACTTTCAGAATAAGCGCTCTTAAATGTTGATTTATTTGTAGAGTTGATTAAATAAGCATGTGAAAACCAAATGTATTTTTTTTGGAATGCGGTATCCGGCCGGATATTCGTTTATTATTCGGTATCCAGCCGGATCTTAAATAAAAGCCGGATAGACCGAAATACCGGAAAGTATCCATTTCATCTCTACTTTAAATAGGTCTACATTGTGCTTCAAAAAGATAAAATGTATCCCCCCCTCCTAACATTTAGAATAAGACATTGAAAATGTAAAAAACGACGGGTTGCACTCCGCGAGTGCCGGGAGAAGTGAAAACTTTTTTATTACTGTGTTATATTTTAAAACTGGAGTGGTAAAGATATGAAATTAACGAATTTTGTTACATCGTGTGTGTACAGTGTCGTACAGGTCAAATCAGAAATGTTTTCATATATGATCGATAGATGCCGTTGCACGTTGCACGATTAAAATGCAAGCTATCGTTTGCCTCTTCGTCTTACGAATTTTCGAACAGGTCACGTGATCCTGACGCGAGTTTGACAATTTTTATCCATTACAAAAAGTGTAAAACGCCGCTAAAAAGTTTTCACTTAAAAAAAAAAATTGCTGCAGATCAATCAACACTTTCAACATTTTTTTTTTTGAAAATTAGTTTATACTATGGAACCTCTAATTGAAGCATTGGGTGCAACAAGGGCGTTACACCAAAAAGTGAGTTTTGAGATAATCGAAGTTAAAGTTTTAGATGTGTTATAAATTCTAAACTAATTAAGATAAATCTCTAGAACTTTCAACATCAAAATGAACAATGAGTAAGTTGTAAGGTTTTAGTATTATCATTATTTTCAGATAGTTGGAAACTCCAAAATAACATATTTTTTTAATACATGTTATCCGCCCTTGTTGCATCCAACCCGTAAATTAATTGGGCGTTCATATTTTAAAAGGTTTTGAAGGCATAAATACTTTAGGTGCTTTAAACAATCATCTTTATTTAAAAGTAGGACAACACTCATTTGCTTTCATTATTTAAAAGTTTAAATATATATATGTTTTCTTCCATAACTTGATATTCTTCAACTTCTTTTTTCCTTTATTTTTTTGGGGGAACATAATCAGTCTGGTCGTCATCTGCACTAAAATCACTGGTTTCAATTATTTCGGACATGGTTTTACATTAAAATAAACTTTCTGACTGCAGGTCGTAACGTGTTTCAAGTTCAAACGCGATCCATGCAACAACGGCGTAGCGAAATCCTCTCAATTATTATCTATCACGCCATCTAGAAACGATGAATCAAAATGAGTTTTTGCCATATGATACTAGATGGCCCAATGCTTAATTTGGTGCAATAATATTAAAATGGGCTTTGGGTGCCGAACGCCCTTGTTGCTCCCAGTGCTTCAATTGTGTGTGGTCCGACACACACTTCGCTATAAATTCACTGTTGTGGTCAATAATTTATTTGATGGAAAATATAACAGAAGTGTAAATTATTTTCAAATAATTTTATTTTAGGCTTAATATGACAATGTGCTTTCGTTTAAATGTTTTAAACTAGGAATGTTATCCTTATCACATTACGAAAACGTGTTTCATAATCTGGATTTAAATAAGTATTTCTGTAAAAGCCTGATTCATTTCATTTAACTTTGTTTACAGTTACAACTTGCTACCCAGATTGATACATCATTGATTCCTAGGGATGACTTAAAAATCAACAAAATTTAATTAAACAGCAATAACTTATCAATTAAAGTCATGCTTTACTATGTATTTAATATATAGACATTACAGAACCTCAGTAAAATTGCTAAAGTAGTTGTGAAATTTATTTTCCATTTTCAGAAAACTGTTGCCCGATTTGTTTTGTCTATTAATTAATTAATGTAATGAATCTGAGAGCATGGGTGTTAAAATAGGCACTTTAAGCAATTTTTCTAAAAGTGATTCATTTAATGAATTATCAGCAAAATCATTAGCAATTCTCCTAATCCTTCTTATATTCATGAAAAGGTTACAATGCACAAGCAGAATATTTAATTCATTTCATTTTTAAATAGACTTATTTCATGGACTAGAAAGAGAAAACAATTGTTGCTGTGAATCTATTTTCTTACATAATTATATTGTTATTATTTCCGAGTGACGTCATTTTTATTTTTTCGGCCTTCTTTCCTTTACATCACCAAAGAAGCTATCTATGTTGTAGGGGAATGTGTTAGATGTTCCTACAATTATTTTTCTCTCATTTTATAGAAGTACCTATGGTTTAAACATTTTGAACTTTATTTGAAATTAGGCTAGGGAAGGCTCCTCAGGCCATGCCATAAGTCTATGTATTATTGTATTCTGTGGACCATTAATGATTCACCATACGAAACTGTCAAACAGATGAATTGTCTATTTAGTGTTTGTTTATTTAACGAGTTGTATGAAGATTCATATTATGATTCTGCTAAAACCTGGCCTACAAATAATATTTTAATAATGTTGGTCAAATAAAAAGTAATCAAAGGATTAACTAGATTATGTAAGGATTATTGCTCAGGCTTCTACAGTAATAATTAAAATAACTATTGCACTGATTTTGACTATCACAAAATTAAATAACACAAAAAGAAAAGATAAAAAGACATAATGAAAAGAGCTTAGACTGGTTAATTATAGTTTCATTTGTTTGACAAATTATAAAGCACAACAAGAATATTTCAGTATCAATAAATATATAACAATTATTTATCTAAAGTGTTATGCATGATCCATGATACTGTAATCTACTTCATTTGATATATTTATATAAGTTTGAATAAAATCAACGAAACACAAGCAACTCCACAATAAATAAATAACATCAGTAGCAAACTATGTATGTAAACCACTCTATTTACCATTAGAACAACCCTTTTGTATAGTGTAGATAAACAAATGAAAAATTATCTAATTGTTGCTACAATCACAGAAATTATTGTGAGCTTTCAACCAGATGATAGATCAAACAGAGTGGCCTTGGGACTGGTGTCTTTGTCCCCACTGACTAGAGGGTCCCTGTGCAGAGTTACCTTGTTGCATCCAAGAGAGGAAGTTGGGAGGAGCTGGCGGAGCAGACGAAGCTGGGCCTGCAAAGGCACCCTGCTCAGAACCACCGGACGGTATGTTGTTGATGAGACCCCAGCCAGCAGCTTGGTTCAGTGCTGCTGCTACTAGAGCCTGGTTCACTGGTAATCCTCCCATTCCCAGTGGCATACTGCCACCTTGAGCTTGCCCACCACCTCCAGCAACTCCAGTTTGACCATGTTGTCCTGATAAACTCAAAGCTTGCATGTTAACCATATCCATGTTACGGCTGCTCCATGAGTTATTGTTTGAGGCATTATGAGGGTGGCCATCTTCATAGTTCCGGCCTGGCATGTTACGCTGACTGGAACCACTTTTATTCTGTTTTGGTGAAGCATTAGATACATTCACAGATACACCTTTAATAATGTGATCCTGACCACAGAGACTTTGTGCAACCTCAGGATCCAAAAAAGTAATGAAGCTGAATGCTCTAAATGGTTTAGGAATAAACACATCTGTTACTTCTCCAAATTGAGAGAAATATTCTCTCAAGTCATTAGCTGTTAATTCTTCTGTACAGCGACCAACAAACACTTTACAGGGCATGGATGCAACTGACCCTTCCTTTGAGTTAGGTATCCGAACATCACACCATCTCCCATCTATCATGTGCCGCTGAGCCAACACTCTCATCTGGGAGGTATATGAGGCAAATCGAATGAAAGCAAAACCTTTCGACATTCCGGTTTTAGGATCTCTTTTTAATTGCGCCATTAAAACTTCACCAAATTTCTCAAAATATTCTCGTACAGTTTGCTCAGTGGCTTTCCAAGGCAATCCCAATACAATCAAGTCAGAGCATAGATTGTCATTTCGCTTATTCTTCGTGGCAGCTGCTTCGGAATTTTCGCCCGATTTGCGCTTAGATTCTTTAGGAAAGCTACATATGTATAAGTGATTACCCCATCCTTCTGGGGGTGGGTACAATCTGCCATCTCTTAATCTGATACCCCTGATGTTTTTTGTTTCGGGGTGGCGATATTTTAGGCCACAACAGCCCGGAAACTGCGCCGATACAGTAGTTAACATCAACGTACCATCATCTTCGATTGGTAATTCTATGGGTTCTTCATTTTCGTCTTCAGCCACGGGCAAGTACTCGAAGGACATTATTTCTTATTCATGAACAGTATTGTTAAAAATTGATAAAAATAAACACAGATATTATACTTAACACTATACAAATGTACAATTTTTATGTCATATAAATAAATAAAATTAATTAACGTCACCTACGGGTTATGAACCCATTGCAATTTGCAGGTTGAAAACATAGTTCGACTAATAAATTTTGATCTATTGTAGAGGTGGAATCAAAGGGAATCTATAGAGTTACAAGTGTCAAATAATGGTGATCATGCTATAGTAATAGACAACTTTCTAAAATTGACGTTTTACATCACTTCAATGTTGCCGTTTCCCAAAAATTATTCAAAGACAAAAAAGATTTGGTGTACGTCCACAAACATTATAATGTCTGTAACTTCTGCTGTAAATCTGCTTTATTAACAATAGGCCAATAGGTTCCAGGTTCATTCTGGCGCGAGTGGAATACGATGCTTACATTTGCCCGGCTGCCCTCCCTGGATCGAGCCGAGGTTCTCGATGGATAGTGGGATCAAGAGCCTGATCCAGAAGAAGGCATTACTGCTATGGCTCTTATGGGAGGAGGTTCCTGTCTCTGACTATAACGGCCGGTAGCTTGGAGCTTTCTCCCACACCGGGGGATCTTTAAAATGGAACAATATAATTGTAGAAAAAATGAATAATCGAATAATAATGCCATTCTGTGCACGTACCTACAAAGGCT
Organism: Agrotis exclamationis; assembly: GCA_950005045.1. Lineage (NCBI taxonomy): Eukaryota > Metazoa > Arthropoda > Insecta > Lepidoptera > Noctuidae > Agrotis > Agrotis exclamationis. The sequence goes on along the minus strand of OX465423.1, from coordinate 13,215,931 downwards.
TACACAGTCGTGCAGTCCTTGGGGCTTCGAGTTCTTTTATAGTTCATTACAAGGATTAAAAAAAAAAAAACATTTTTATTCCAGGGGTGATTGGGAGATTCATTTCATTGAGACCACATTGAGACCGAATGAATTTATTGCATTGCCTACAATATTTTTAGTCTATGGAACATAAAATCTGGGGTTGTCTGTTGGAAAATTATAAAATAAATAGATGCAGAAATTCGACAGAAAAATAGTGAATGAATAGATGTGCTCTTTTCAATAACTTACAAAATTTGATATTGTTTTAAATACAATAGTCTAAGGTGAATCTTTTTTTCAGTCTCTGAAATAATTAGCATTCATTTTATTAACAAAGTGGTAATTATAACATAACCTAAATGTGTTAACAGCAAAAGAATATTATGTTTTAAATTCCTTACTAAAATGTTGTTATCATAAATGTTAAATGCATTAAATCAAGATTGCTATGGATGATGACTCTAAAGAATATAGACGAAATAAACCACAGCAAAAGTTTTATAAACCAGGTAGTGGACCTTTAAGACGATCAAGTTATGGTTTGGATGCAAAAATGGACACAAACGACATAGAAGGAGGTTCCAAAAGCCGAAACCAAAACTACTACGGATCTCAAAACTCTATTGCTGACGATATAAACGACACTTACAAAGGGACGAATATGCGTCACAAAAAGCCTGAGCAACAGCTTTACGTGCCTAGGTCAGGAGATTCGTGTTCTGATAATGGTAGACAATCTAAAGTACCAATGAGGTGTGATAATTCTAGTCAGTACGTCAATAGAAGAATGTCTGAAAATCCAGATAGACAGGGTTCAGGGTCTTATTCCAGAGGTGCCTCCAAAAGGGACAGAGGTTTTGCAGATTATCATCACAAGGATGGCACCAATAATGATATTAATTATAATAGACAATATAGACAAGCATCGGAAACCAGATCCATTTCTCCTGCTCATATGCAGGATCAAAACTCAATTGACAGAAATAGAGACAGTAGAAGTATGGATACATCAGCAGGACGACACATGTCTTCTTCTGGTGGGAAGCCACCATCGGGGCGACGAAACTCTTCTGGATATACATCTGATTCCTCAAGACCCAAATACATGGTAAATTTAGATAATATACCTCCAAGATTTAGAAAGAAATTTTTAGAACAATCAGGCCATCATAGTTTTGATAGCGCTGATCAAATACGCAGAGACAAGTATTCTTCAAATCAGTCTGTGCAGCCACCATACAATCAGGATACTTATTATAATATGACAAACTGGTCTCAGACATTGCCATCAAGAGGAAGAGGCAGATTAAGAGATAATGAAGGCTTTGACAGAGAAAAATTTATAAGTACGTATTTGAAGAACTATGATGTTCAAAATTCTAGGAAATCTACACCTAGTAATTCATATTTGAATTTATATGATACAAATTCAGCAGAAAACAAACATGTGAATGAGAAAGTTAATACTGGACCAAGCAGTACTGAAAGTCAGGAATATCATGATGGTAAGCAATTGAAAAGTATCACTGATTCATGTCAATAAGTATTTAAGTTGATAACATACATAATATAATAATTATCTTAAACTGCTATCTATATTACAGCAAAAGGATGTAAGAGTTAAACTTTATTGTACTAACATTACATATTCTGTACATATAAGACTGATGAGTTCAAATTACTAATAAATGTACAGTTTAAAAGAGATTATGTATCCAGTCAGCAAAATTTAAATTGTTCTCCAATGTTGCATTATGTATTTTGATGTGTATACATATTGACAGGCCTGTTGGTCTAGTGGTTAGTGACCCTGACTGCTATGCTGGAGGTTGTGGGTTCGATTCCCACCCACAAATGTTTGTGTGATGAGCACGATCATTTGTTCTGTGTCTGGGTGTAATTTATCTATAATATGTATGTATTTAGAAATATATAAGTATGTTTATCAGTTGTCTAGTACCCATAACACAAGCTCTGCTTAGCTTGGGACTAGATGGCGTTGAGTGATAGTTGTGGAATATTATTATTATATCAATCTCTGACTGTATGTACCATACAACCAAAATGCAGATACATGCACCATAATTATAGCATGCACATTATTATCATATAAGGAAACCATTTAAAACTTGTTGTCTGGATATTCCTATGCTTTGTTGATCAAATGTTATTGACAATGCCACCTCTATCATATATTGATAAGACATTTCCACACTCTCTGGAGGAAGTCAATTTAATGTTGATTCAAAGTAATAAGAGCATGAATGGTTTACTAACAAAATATATTAAGCTGTACTTTAATTCATTAAAAATTCAACTGCTCCATTATCTTGGCCCCTATTGAAGTATTGCCAGTGCAATGCAATAATGTACCTACTTAATTAGGCATAAATACAATAAAATCGATTTATGTGCAGTTATTGATTTCAATAATAACATAATAATGTAAAAAAATGAATATGAACTTCTATGTTTTTGGTTAGGTGTTAATTGCACCTAATGAACCTTGTGTTGACTAAAAAGTCCAAAAAAAGCGTTACGGTGCATCCACACCGCCGGTAACATTTGTGGAGCAACAAAAGGCAACACGGTAACATTTGGCAACATTCGGTAACTTTTGTGGCTCCTTGTTACTATTTGTTGATTGTTACTCATCCACACCGCAGTAACATCCGACAACAAATGTTGCCGTGTTACTGTATGTCGAGTAACGTTGCTCGACAATCGGCAACATTGTTAGATAATGGCGGTAACATTGTTACCGAATGTTGAGCAACGTTACTCGACTTACAGTAACACGTCAACACTTAGTAACATTTTGTTGGCGGATGTTACCGAGCAACATTTGGAAACGTTGAGCTACAAATGTTGCCGGCGGTGTGGATGCACCGTTAGCAAAAAAGTACAGAGGGTCTAAAATGACCATTTTAAGCAATATTGCTAATGATTCACATACATTACGTACGACGGATGCTATCTTCGCTATCCGCCAACTGTGCGAGAAATACAGAGGTGCGCATAAAAACTTGCACATGGTGTTCGTCGACCTGGAAAAGGCATACGACCGGGTGCCCCGTGAGGTTCTATGGTGGGCCCTTAAGGAGAAAAGTGTACCTGGAAAGTATGTACAGTTGATCCGGTCTACAGTAGACACTTCCAGCTTCAATGTAGCGATTGGCTTGCACCAAGGGTCGGCTCTCAGCCCGTACCTCTTTCTGATGATAATGGATGCTCTGACGTCGGACATCCAGGAAGAGGCCCCCTGGTGCATGCTGTTTGCCGATGACATTGTGCTGATTGCCGAGAGCGGCCTAGAGGTCCAGAACAGATTGGAGGTGTGGTGGCAAAGACTGGAGAACGTTGGCCTGAAATTGAGCAGAACCAAAACAGAGTATTTGTTTTGCGATTTTGGCGGTCTCTCCAGTCCTGAGCCCATTACTCTTGCAGGAACGCCAATACCAGTCTGTTCCGACTTTCGGTACCTCGGGTCGCTTGTCCAAAGAGACGGCTATGTAGACCGGGACATAACACACCGGATCAACTCGGAATGGATGAAATGGCGACAGGTCACCGGAACGACTTGCGACCCACGGATGCCCCTCAAGTTAAAGGGGAAAATATACAAATCCGTGATTAGACCTGTCGTATTGTATGGATCGGAATGCTGGGCTGTGAAAAAGATGGATGAGAAACGATTGCATGTAGCGGAGATGAGGATGTTAAGATGGGTGTGTGGAGTGACAAGAATGGATAAAGTAAGGAATGAGTTTATAAGGGGAAGTTTGAAAGTGGCGCCTGTTACAGAAAAATGAAAGGGAATCGTCTATCTTGGTATGGACATGTGATGAGGAGGGATGACACCCATGTGACTAAGAAAGTGATGAGTATGAATGTTGATGGATGGAGAGGAAGAGGAAGGCCAAAGAAAAGATGGATGGATTGTCTAAGGAATGATATGAAAGAAAAAGGAGTAAATGATACTGTGACGTCTGATAGGGGAGAATGGAAGAAGAAAACGTGTTGCGCCGACCCCAAGTAGAATGGGATAAGGGCAGGAAGAAGAAGAAAGCTAATGATTCACATAATGCATTTCCAGCAACATAATTGGCTATTCATTCACAAATTGAATCATTTGGAATACAGCTAAGTGGCAACCACAAATAGTCATTCATTTGGAGAAAAAATTATAATAAAAAACATATTGATATTAATTAAATTCTGATATCCAATACAATTTGAAAATAAAAACATTTAAAAAAAAAAGTACTGACTTCAAAACAAATACAAAAAAGTTTAAAATAACTTTTCTTTCGGAAGTCGGTGGCAATAGTCAATGACACAACAAAACAAAGCCACCGACTTCCGAAAGAAAAGTTATTTTAAACTTTTTTGTATTTGTTTTGAAGTCGGTACTTTTAAAAAAAAAAGTTTTTATTTTACCCTTTTTAGTTTATTTATTACATATTCAACCCAAATTCTTGTAAAATTTTCTTACATATGCACTAATCTTGTAATCCGTCACAACATAAAAAAATCCATATCTCTAAAACTACTGAACCGATTTTGATGAAACTTGCAGTGTACTCTAAGTTGAACAATACCTAGTACAACAAAAACAGAATTACTTAAATCGAACTTATAGTTCCGGAGATATGCGTGCACAAACATAAAAACATACACACATACATACATACATACATACACTTATGAAATTTGGCACATTTGTTCAGACGCTGATATAGACTAACATATATGAAAACTGGGCAGTTTTGATAATATTACATACATCCGGGTCGAATTGATAACCTCCTTTTTTTTGAAGTCGGTAAAAAAAAATGAGAAATTGCATCCATGCTTAATGATCACATATAATATGATGATGAGATAAGGTTGGTAATTTAAGAGGCTTGTGTCATTATTTGTTTAATTTGTCTTTTTAGCATCACAGAATGGTACAAGTAGTATGGCTAACACTATATCAAGTAGCCAGTTGGAGCAACAGAAACAAGAGACAGACAATGAGCATGATAGTGAGACAACATCGCAGATCTCTGCAACTTTATTGGACATCTCTAATTTGGTAAATATACTTTTTACTGGTTGTAATTTAGATTTTGTTAGTCAATAAACAGTATTTTTGCAAATTTTGAAGCAAACTGTACACGCCTATGCCAATCATGATCTTTCTGCTATTGTGAAAAAGTTGAAAATCTATTAAAGAAAAAGGCGACTGTACCATATTTGATTAGCTTGTTGCAGGAAAAGACAGTAAGTGCATGATCAGAAAATAAGGGTTGTTTAAACAAGGTATTATTTAAACCAAACATTTAATTTCTATCTCATTGATGAGATAGGGGAAGATTGGTCCCTGGTGTATTTTGTCCTATCTTATATGACAAAACCTGGCTTGAAAGACAAAAAAGTTAGTGTCTTTACGACGAGGCACTTTTTTCCCAAGGGTTGAGTAAATTTTAGAACAAACTGGTGTTCAATGGATTGAGTCTTTCATAAGCTATCATTTTCACGATGTCTCACAATAAGTAGTATATGGGGGAGGGGTGTAAATTTTCTAAAAATCTTTAAAGTTCTAAATCAATCCAATTTGCCCTCCCATCTTGTCGGGGTTAACTCAAATTGGTTAGGTTAGAACCTAACCAATTTGAGTTAACCCAAAAGTAAAGTTACGAGGACAAGAGGAAATGAGCTAACAATGGGCATTGTTCAAATGAACCTAAAAAGGAGGTGTCGAGGGCTCGACACCTCCTTTTTAGGTTCATTTGAACCCTGACCCCAAAATAGAATTTATTGCTTTTGTTAGTAATTTAGTTTAGTTAGTAATTGCAGTACAAGGTAAGGTTATTTAAATGGACAATTTTAATTTTTTTTTTTTCTTTAAGGATTGGACAGAAGAAGTGGAAAAGAATATAAAACTGGATGATGTGTGCGATACTTCTACCAGTTTCTCACAACCATTGAAAAAATCTGTTCAGGATGACATTAAACCTGAAATTCGAGAGTCGAAACGTAGTGGAAGATCTCGCCGTAAAGATCGAAGGTAAGTTTTCTTATTTTATTGTTTCCATATTAAAGTTACAGTTTTAAACATTTGTCGTTACTGTACCTACAATGATAGAAAAATGAATAACTGAGGGGCTAAAACGGTCATTTAGCAATATGCCTAAAGATTCACGTCGTGAATGAATAATAGAAGAATAGCCAATGACGATTGCTGGAAATTCACGAAGTAAATCATTAAGAATTTTACTAAGTGACCATTTTAGACTCTGGTTAAATTTTATCGTTTTTTTGTTGCAACTATTGATTTATAATTGCAGGAGTTCGAGTAGGGGGCTTAGAAATAATGAGAAGAAACCGGAACGTACTAGAAAAGACAGTACTGCAAGCATTCATCATGAACCTGAGAGATCTAGGAAGGATAGTAACGTTAGCATACAACACGAAATTATACACTCGGGACTGAAACAAAGAGAGCGGGAGAGGCGAGACAGCCACAAGAGTAATCGATCTTCTACTATTGGAAACAGCAGAGATGATTTAGATCGCTGGAGGTCATTACGTTCTTACAGTAGAGAGCAAAGTACGGAAGGGTTAGTAGCACTATTATTTTTCTTAATTTACTGCGTAATACTATGTACGTATACGATGTTATTTGTGTTGTCGTAATTCAATATGATACCTGCAGTGAGAAAAAAGACAAAAAAGTTGTTTCTCCAAGCTTCAGTATTCGACTATTTCGGTGAATAACTTTGAAACCTGACGCTTTAGGACATTATGTCCACATTTTTTGTTTGTCTAAGTATTTTCTATCTAAATATATAAATTTCGTTGTGCACCACGATTCTAAAAACAATAATAATAGCGCTGTCTACTTACAGGGCCAAAACCTTCAAACCTCTTTAATTTCACTTTCAGCTCTGTAACACTCATGTTCATATGAAAATAAGTATACATTGGTGTACCTATTTTCTGTTACTGTGTGTGCCGTTTTCTCAACACTTTTCATTTTGATTTCAGGAGAATAGTTTCACAATGCAACAGTCGGGACACATCAGCTAACCGGGCCCTTAGTCCGCGGGATAATGACGGTTTTCGTATCCCATCAGCCATGTCCAAGTCTGCCGCATGGCTATCAACGAATCAGGTACGTTATACCTGTAGTCATTATGACACATTCAATTTTAATGTGTCAGTTTGTCTGTGGCATCATAATATCCCAAATGGATGTTCCGATTTCAATGCGTTTTTCTTATTAGAACGTTTGAGTGATTGGGCAATTTTGAGAAGTGCGCAGGGTAATTGCATAACACACTCGCAATGTCAATTCTGTAACATTAGGGCTACACTAACGGGAAATGCCGTTAATGGACGTTTATAATCAAAAGGATATCGAAAAAATCAACGAGATATGCCGCGTTAGTGTGGTCCGGCTATGGCAGCTATAAGGACATCTGCTTTAGAACGTTTATGTCATTTTCGCTTAGCATCGACTTGGAATTTGATTAAAAAAAAAAAAAAAACATTTCGCTGTAATAATTTGGTAGCTGACCAAATGCTGGTCTACAGCCAGAAATGATCACCACAAAATTCCGACAAGTTTCATTAAAAAAAAAATACGAGTATGAAGTATATATATGTATCTATAACATAGCGTTTATTCTAGAAGAAAAACAATGGATCGTGGGCGAACGGTCGCACATCAAGTATAGAGCGCGGGCGACAGTCGCCGGCTCCCAGCCAGGCCGGGCCAGCCGCGCCCGACGCCGGGCCCGGCAGACGATCACGCAAGCGGTCCGGACGACGATCTGAGAACAGAGGTTGGTTATACACGAATTTGATGTTCGATAGCATTCCTGGCGATATGCGATATGCGACTTAAACATCTTCTTCACCATGCTAAGATTTAAATATTAAATAATATATTTAAACAAGAAATATTAATTATTATTTTGTTTCCCCATTTTCAATAGAGCGACGCCGCGGTCGCAACTCCGATGCGCAACAGCCACAGAATCAACAACATGCGCAAAATCAACAACATGCGCAACATCAGCAACATACACAGAGCCAACAACATGCTCAGCATCAGCAACATTCTCAGCATGCCACATCGGCAGCGTCGGCGCCAGGCTCCTCACACGGCCCTAGCTCAGGGACTCTCAGCTGGAGAGAGGAAATTCTCGAGTCTAAGAAGTTTAACTCTCATGACAAGTAAGTCAATCTTACAACGACTTTTATATCCACAATTTCGGTTTAAAAAAATCTTTGCTCTATGTTGTAGACATCCAGAGAGTTCCAACTCGCGAAGCAAACATACTTCAGAGTCGTCTACATCGCAGCCCGGTATTATAATGTTGCCTCAAGCTTCAATTACCCATATGCAGAAAGATTTGTAAGTTTTATTGTATATTATGTAGTAGCAGTAACCAACAGTCGAAAATTCTGTTCTCTTTATTTAATAGTTGACTTTTTTCAGGAGAGGAGGTTCAGTGGAGACGCAAAAAACATTGTTTGATCATCAGAATCCATCCAAACCTATAATTGTACAAACTAGTCCAAATAAAATAGACATAAGAATGGAGAGAGGTAAGCAATACTTAAGTACCTATCTTTCTTTGAAGTTACACAGTAAGCGAGCTTGCTGATGACGCGATGCTACGCAATTGGACCGATTTCAACTACAAGTGAACATCATCCTTATCGCTTCCACTTATGACACAAAACATGCGCGTAGACAAGCGCTCGTTTTGTGTGGGTAATTGAAAAACAAAACACGCTCGCCACGACAACGTAAGTCGACCGAGAGCGTGTTTTGTTTGTCATCTACCTGTAGATAACCACGTGTTTTATGTCGTAGTAAAATCATCCTTATGATTTTCACTTGTAGTTGGAATCGGTCGAATTGTGTCGCATCGCGTCATCAGCAAGCTCCCTAAGGGACTTTACCCATGACGCGATTCGTGCGATATGCAATTTCTACTAACTAAAAATGATGCTACTAAGAAATAAAGATGCAATTCGAATGACTTGACGTCGGCGACAAAACACGATCGCCAGATCGCGTTTTGTTTTTCATTTACCCGTAGATAACAACGTGTTTTATGTCGTAGTGATAAGGTTGATTTTCACTTGTAGATGGAATCGGTCGCATCGCGTCATCAGCAAGCTGCCTAAGGGTCCCCCCACATTTATCGACGCGGAATCGGCTTAAGCCGGTCAAGAAAACCTTTATGTCAACGTAATAAGGGTGTTACTAATGCCATTCGCATCGGATCGTGTCGTCCGAGCCGAGCCGATGCAAATGGCATTAGTATCATATACTCTCTATGAACGCGTCTCCACATGGCGATATTATCGCGGCGATGCGACGAGTGGCAATGAGCGGGCGTATCGTCGGCGTATCGCCGCGCGCTCGCTGCATAACGTGGCGCTCTCGCAGCGAGCGCGCGGCGGACGCGCGGCGATCGCGCTACCAGTAGCGAAACAAAACACGGCGATTCCGTTGCGAGTCGTGACGATACGCTGGCGGAATAATCGCTCGTCGTGGAGATTCTCCGACGATAGAAGGACGGACTCGCCGCGATTCTCTCGCTCGTGGAGATGGCGCCTTAGTCTTGAGTTGTACTTATCCAATGCGGGTTGTATTTTGCATGTTCCATACCCACGTTTTCAAAAAATGTTCTTTCGGTAGGAATGAAAGAGAGTTCGTCTCGTGGAAGCGCCGGCTACGAGGCCAACGACGCGGCGCGAGCGGTGCGACATCGCGCGCTACTGCAGGAGGTGGACCGACTGGACGTCATCCTGCAGACGCACATACTGAGGGGACCACTCGGCCTCGCGCATCACTGGCCTGATGTCATCGAGACAAGGTACTTCATACGTTTTTGAATCGGGTTCTGAGGACTCTAGGAAAATAGGGAAATACATTTAGTTTTATTTCCTGCCAGTTTGTGTGTGTTTTGTAAACCAAGCTCAGTTTTTTAAATGTTTGCACATTGTGTTCATGTAAATATTACAAGTATTATTAAGCTAATTAGTCTTATTGTAAAACTATGGTTTCCAAAATATTATGAGTCGCGTCGGCACAATAGTCAGTCATTACCTCTACAGAAATTGAGATCCTCCACAATTGTGATTTCCAGATTGTCTATTTGACTTATGAACTTACGTTATGTAGGACTTTTTATTGATTATTATGTACATTTCCAGGGCTTCATTACAAAAGGCGCTACACCGACTCCTCATGTCAGATCTTAAGTACTGTCAAGCAGACAACATTGAACATCATTTTTGGAAAATTTTATACTATAACTTCATAGAACCTCTAAGAAAGAGTTTTACTCAAATATCGCCAGAAGATAAGCCAGAAATAGTGAAATTGATCAATGTTATAATTGAAGAAGGAAATACATTTTTTGAAAACCTAGTGCAGATGTTGGAAAAAACTTATAAGTTTAATGTTGATGATTATATCAATGATAACCATGTTTTGCCTCCCAAAGGTCTTGGATATGTAGGTCTGGCTTTAATATCAGTTCAAAAAATATATGTCTTCTTGGGGGATTTAGCACGGTATAAGGAACAAGTGAATGAGACAAATAATTATGCTAAGAGTAAATTTTGGTATACTAAAGCTCAACAAATCAATCCTAAGAATGGCAGACCATACAACCAGTTAGCTATACTAGCAATATATGCGGTAAGTGTTGCTTTTCACTTAATATATGCTTGGTTAATTAATCTAATACTGATAATTTTATTTTAATAACATTCTATTATTTTCAGAGAAGAAAATTAGATGCTGTTTACTATTACATGAGAAGTTTAATGTCGTCGAATCCATTTCATTCAGCACGAGAAAGTTTACTTTCACTATTTGACGAAAATAGAAAAAAGGTTTGTATGAATAAATACTCACATATTTTTACAATGTAAGGTCAAGCCATTTCTATAACTAAAACCATTTCATCCACTGAAATGTAAAATTTTTATAACCCCTTAAATGCTTAAAACGAAAATCGTGTCGTCTGACAAATGTTACTTCTAAATGGACTTATTTGATTGTGCAGTACGAGGCAGCGGAGCGGAAACGTCGAGCTGCTTTAGAGGTATCAAAGAATGCTGAAAGCGGAGCGTCGGGAGCTTCCGGCGTCAACAACGAGAACACAGCCGGCATGAAGAGAGAGGTGTGGGTGCGACCGAGCGGACACAGGACCACCACCTTCCGTCCAGCCTCCAGGGACGAACAACTTGCTTCCATGACTTCCGTCGAGGTAGATATCATTTATAGTAAAGGTGCTGATAAACTTGAGCATTCACTTATAATGAGCATTCTTGCGAATGTTACATTACAGAAAAACAAACGAAAGCGTTTTAGCGAACATTCTAATTAGCTTTTTGTCGAAGTCTGACATCTTCATGTAGAAAAATTGTTGACGACCATCGATTAGACTACTAGAGAGTTCGCTAGAAAGATCGTGATAATCATAGCGATGTTTAGCGCTGTTCGTTGGGGGCCGTTCAAGTACTACGTAAGCACTATGGGGGGGTGGGGGGTCTTTGCTTACACGAATAGCAACTCTCACATTGTAAATACAATGTGAGAGTTGCTATTCGAAACGCAGCTTGAAAACGAAACGCATTTTCGGGGATTCCCGCGAAAAAATGTTTACGTAAGCATGGGGGGAAGAGCTTTGCTTACTTTTGCTGACAAAGGGGACGGGGGGGTAAATAATTGTAATAAATCTGCTTACGTAATACTTGAACGGCCCCTTGTACAGTTCGACAAAATTAAAAATGGCGAATGCTCGATGTTCTGTTACAAGTGAATGAATGCTCAAGTCTAGCACCTTAAAATCAATGCACAGTTGATCTCACACTATAGAAGGAAAACTGCACTAAAGCCCAATTTTCATTAATCTCATCAACAATTTCACATGTAGACGTCTAATTTTACAATCTATAAATTAATTTATTCATACTAACATAGTCTTGTGCTATGCACAATTTTTCGCAAAACATGCCATGCATCGCGCCATCTAAGCGAGGCGCGAAGATGTGACGCTGATGCTGATAGAGTCATAATCTCAGCGATGCTGTTCATTTAATGGTACTATTATTTTTATGAAACAAACAAGTACTGCGACAAGTGGCATGAAATTCGTCATGCATGCCACTTGTTTCGTCACGTAAACTCGGCTTAAAGGCATTATCAATGTCGACTATTATTCTTGGATAGTGCGATTTAGCCTAACTGGGATTGAAATAATTTTCGTTATCTCACAAAAACAGAAATTTTGTGAAACACAAATTCAACAAGATGTGACAAATAAATCGAGAACAAATCAATTTTTCTTCGGTTATCCCAAAATAAAACCAGCTGTTCTTTATATTTTGACTAAACAGATGTTTTTGGGCTTTTGTTACGAGTCTAACTAGATTCTTTAGGGGTTATATTTTACATTATTACCCTATCCAAAGCCTTTTAACTAATATTGGTATTGAGTTTTTTCGAAAATGTCCCACCTCTGCCTCATAAACTGTTTATGAGGCAGAATACTTATCTGATAGCATATTATTATAAACGACTAAATTACCTATGAATGACGTATTTACTGAAAGTTAAAATTTAAAACTTCCCTTGTCCTTCGAGACTGGCTTCTCAAAAAAAAAGCTACTTGTTAGGCAGATTTTAGGAAACGCATATTTGCCTCATTACCTTTCAAAAATGGTTACACAATACTCGCTTTTAGTAAGTGACAAGGAAGTCAATTATTGACAAGGAAGTCAATTATTTAAAAACGGGGAGGATTTGGATAGTGGATCCCATAGTGAAATCAGTTAGTACTGATGTATATTATAAGCCCCGCGGTTCTTAACCTTTTTTGCAGACTATGTCATTTATTGGTTAGAAAATCATTAAACAAATTTAATCCTCCTGCACTTGGTGGAGCTAAAGTTGACAGTCTGACTCGTGCTGACCAAAACCCGCCTAGCCCCCCTAGCCAAGTCACAACAAGTCGCAAATGATAATCGTAAACGCTCAGGTACTGCCCAATAGATTTTCAACTTTATAACCTACTACACCCTAAAGTTGAAAATCTATTTAAGATTTCTGAGAGTTAGCGACAGGAAAGATCGAAAACGATAAGCAATCTTCACTAGATCTTCAACGTTATACGCAAGCACATAAAGTTGAAAATCTATTAAAGCCTACTCAGCGTTTGCGTTTATCGTTTGTTACATGGCTACAGGGCCTGTTCCTTTAATTGCCCTTTACGCTCCAGGGTATCGGGAACCAGCTTATACAGCATCGGAATTGAGCCGGGTCCTTGATCGAACGGTGAGCTACCGATTGCTTGCCGTCCGCGGTGGTTGGAAATCGCCTCGTGACCCCCGATGCCCAGGGTTTCTAACGTGGCGGCTGGGGCATGAGTGGGCCACTCTACAGATACACTACCATGTGAAAGATTTTGTTGTCCTTAAAATCTCCACCCAATGTTTACACCTTAACATTTACCAACATGTCTCTTATTGTTACAGTTAAACAAAAATTTCATTACTAGTTATCTACACGTTCACGGGAAGCTCATCACTAAAATAGGGTAAGTTACACATTTATTCGATATTTATTTTTGGTATAATATTTATTACTAAAAAATATGAATATATTTATTTACTCTAATTGATACGACTCATGTCTTAATAGCGATAACCTTTGGGATCGTAAATATTTTGGAAAATATAAGTAAGTATATTACTTTTTATACCCAAGAACCTTAAAAGAAATAATGTTTAATAAAGTGTTTCAATATTAGCGTATCCCTTTTTCATTGGCATACATATTGCAATTTTATTCTAAGAGAATCCTTTCTAAGCTGTTTCTATGTGATAAAATCATCATTAGATGATGCTAACTCAGCAGTCAAGTTCAAACAAAGAGCTTTGATGTCATTCTGAGATGTCATTCCAAGATCTTTAAACGGTGTATTATGTTTTATAAGATAACGTGGGCTCCCACAACCCAACACTTATTTATGACGAGCCTGTCCACACTGTAAATCAAGTACATTTCAGCAAAACCACTGATTGAATCATTTAAATCACACAATGTGATGCCACTATTTTCCAATGTCTTACAAAACATGTGGACTGTCTATGTCTATTGGTACGATAAGAAAAACAACAGCTTTAATTCCTATTCATTGGTGAGAGTTGTATTATTAATTGTATATCTGATAACCTCCACATGTAAATACAGATACAAAAAACAGGACTTTTAAATATGCGTCTTTATAATAAATTGTTTCCTGTCAGAATGGAGACGTTTTACGAAAGCGCAAGTATGATGCTGCGTCAGTTCCGCGCGCTCCTGCACCGCCAGCCACTGCCAACTCCTGCCGCACGACTGTTGCAACTCACGGCGCTCAATATGTTCGCCGTTGAGACCACTGCCGCATCACTTAAAGGTAAACCCAGTTTTCTGTATACACTACAGCATCAGTATTACTATGAGCCTGACGTGAGTGCTGGTCATTGTGGGAACGAGATGGCGCTAGACGACTTGTATAGTTGTGTCTCTTTCCTACAGCGGAACTACTTACGCTTTCAGGAGTCATGGTAGGCCACCAGGCCGAAATCTTCCTTCCTTCTTTTCACTTTTCTCTCTCTTTACTCAAACAAAAACTCTTTTTGGGCCTACTTAATGTAATTTTAATTTTCGTTTTTTTTATTTTCACTCTTGTTTAAACTAATATTAAAACTGACTACCTCCATATTGTTATTTTAGTTTCGTACAGCTCATGTAAAGGTTGTCTGGAAGATATTGCTGTTAGCGATAAGACCGCCTTTGTTACCATATAATTTGAAATATTGTAAAACCGTTTTTTGTAACAATTTTGGTGTACAATAAAGTGTATTCTATCTATCTAAAACGAGAACTGTTTTTTTTTTTTTTGGTTTGATTGTAATTCATCTAAAAGAACGTTACATACCAATGAGTAGTACAGGTTATATTTTATTTTGATTGCACCTGTCCGAACTGTGGCTGGGGCGAGTCGCTAGAGTAAATATTTAAAATTGTCAACCAGTGTGTTTAAGAATGAGAGATAATATTAATCGGTGTGTGGTTAATCGACCCTTAGTCAAGTGCCGGCGTGACATGGGTAATGTAAAGTATTATTATATCTGTAACAGGGGTCTTGTTGGGAAAGATCGAGTGAGAAATATTTTACTAGGGCAGTATTTTTTTTTTTTAATTTTGCTCCCACATCCGACAATAGAAATAGTATCGTGGGTGCTTTTAAAACTCAATACATAAATATACACATAAAACACAACAGAACCTCTACCATGAGCTTGTATTACGAAGACTCGATCATACGCATTGGTTGAGAGTTCAACCTTGGAGCGGGCCAAAGAGAACGCCAAACGCGGTCGATATCGATGATCGAGTATCGTAATGCCAACTCATAGTAGAGGCTCAGATTAAATGTAATGCCAATTGGCAAGTTTATCAAAATACTAGCAGTTCCCCGTAGTTTCACTCCCGCTGCTCGGCTCCTATTGGTCGTATCGTGATGTGTTGCCTTTAGCCTTCTTCGATAAATGGACTATCCCAGGGGTTCCAAAACTTTTTCAGCTCGCAGCGCAAATAGAGGTTTAGAATTTTTTCGCGACGCCCTAGCTAGTTGATACCAGGTGAATAATAAAATAATAATACCTGATTCCGAACTCCACGAAATCAGAACACGTGAATCTAGGTTTGTTGCTGCAAAAGAGATCAATGAGACTATCCTCTTCTTTCTGGTGGACATTTTATACATATAGAATCTCGGTTCCACGCAATATCAATCCGGAGAATGGTCGATACTCGCATCTCACGACGCCCCTCTGTACTCTCTGCGACGCACCAGGGCGTCGCGACGCACAGTTTGGGAACCCCTGGACTATCCAACAGAGATTTTTTTTAATGCGGACCAGTAGTTCTTGAGATTAGAGCGTTCAACAAAACAAACGCTTTATAATTAAGTATATAGTATAGATTCGTGGAATCGGTAGTAAAAAAGTATTGTTCTGTTCAAAGTTAATAGCGTGAATATTTCGCCAAAAATGCCAAATTAAATGTCAGTATAAATCCTTTGATCGCAATATTTAAGGCTTTAATCTAGTTTAAGTAACAGTGCATATTTCAATAAAATACAATGTTGTATAAAACGACACTCTGATAAAAAACAAAACACGATCGCCACGACGACGTCAAGTCAATCGAATTGCATCATTATTTCTTAGTGGCAAGGTTGATTTTCACTTGTAGTTGGAATCGGTCAAGTCGCGTCGCGCCATGGGTGAAGTCCCTTACGCAGATTTGGGTGGACAACACCGTATTGCAAAAATCTTCCGTCTCTTTATGAACCTTTACACCAGGTTGCATCGCAGTGTTTGGTGAATTCTGCCCCTATTCTTCTATACTAAATGTTTTCCGTTAGAGGTGCTACGCACATATTGAACCGGGAAGCAAAGTAAATATGTTAAACGAAATTTAGTGATCGGTATCATTGAAATGAAAGCCGAATGTTTATAGTAGTCATTGCTTCTTGTATGTGTAGCGTTACTGATTGATTAATTAGCTAAAACACATGCAGATCATGCATGCTTTAAATAAAGCGTATTTTTTATCAAAGCGTAAATGGTTGCTACTCATAAAATTCCCTGTGTGAGCGATTTGTTCTTTTTCTTTTGTCAAGAATCTGCCAAGAATGTTAAAAATGTTTGTGCGGTCGTTGACGGGGAAACCTTTTATATGCATGTATTGCATTTTTGGAAGTTAGACATTGAGATAAAGGTTGAATTAAAAAATTGTGGTTTGCATGTGCATGCGTCACATGCGTGACTAAAATAACTCAATGTTTTGTTAAAAAACTCAGACGCAATAAAACCTTGTGAATTTACGACAAACCTACTTTTGCTTAACCACCATAGTTGCCTTATAAGGAAAATGAGTAAATATTGCATACTATACTATTGTTACATTTTTGTTTGTATTTGTTTATGGCCCCCAATTTCATAGCGCTCTATGCCCCCATTTTAACAGCGGGAGGACAATTACTGACGGTCGTGGGACCGTCTTAAAAGGCCACCGCGATTCTCTTTGGGGTGTTAAAATCGTGAAATAATCCCTCCCGCCGTGGACGGAATGAAAGAGACTGTCACACTCTTACTGACTTGAAATCCACCAGGTTGCCCATAGCGTTCCAAGGCTCGGTGCCCTTTTAAGATTGTCCTTCGGTCCCGGCAGGCGTTTGACTCTATAGGCGACCGTCAGTTTGCTGACAGCTTTTTGAGGCGCGCTTGGAACACTACGCACCATCGCGACTCGAGCCTAGTCCTTTATCGGACGGCGAGTTATCCAGTAATCGCCGTTCACAAGCCCGCGCCTGCTGTGGTCAGAAATCACCCCGCGATCTGCGACGCCCTAGCCGTCCTCCGCGGCGGCTGTGTCCCGAGATAGAGGATGTGCTGTCAGTATTCTGTCTCCTTCTTTGCTAACAATACTGCTACGCAAAAGGAGGTGACTGCTTCTCATTCCATTTCGCTTCGCAACTTGGTATCACTGCTGGACGCGAGAGTTTGCCGCTGCCTATCGTCTCCGCCCAAGCGTTGCAGACCTTCACCGTATGCTTCAGCGTGTACTCCGGGTGGTCGGTATCGTGACCCTGGAGCGCAAGGAGCATTCGTAGGAACAAGTGGGTTTTTAGTCAGTCAAGCCTGACAGTCCCTTCCACACCACTCAGGGTGGGACGATTAATTTCAGGATTCTAAAAAGTTTCTTAAAATATAGTTCGGACCCAAATGGGTTTGTTAGAACATTTTCAATCGTTTTGGTTTTCGTGCAAACCAATAAAATACAAAAAAAATATAAAAAGATATCGGTTATAAATGTAAGTAATCATCAATCAATAATAATTTTGTTTGATATGACGTTGTAGACCGCTTATTAACCGACATTACAAAGAGTATGCTTAATTACTTAAGCTCAAGTAAAGTTTGCGCGATTCGAGTACAAGCACAAAATAACGGAGAATCCAACATGACAGCAACATTAATTGGACTGGTTACGAGTAATAGTCACCACTTTTGTCCCGATAAGAAATAAGAGGCATTTAATACGGTCAAAAGGTTTTACTATGGAGACTGACTGACATATTTATTATCCAGAGAAGTGAGTCATGGATGTTTTACATGTGTGTCATCGTCTATTTTAAGGGTACACCTAAGTAGAAATGGAATTTAAGTTTTAAATAGACTGTTGGATTTAAAAACTTCTAGCTGTGTTTATGTACTCGTAAATAAGTTTTGCAATCATTTAAAAAACAATTAAATGTCACTAGATCTGCCCGTTTTTAATTACGCGAATGAATTCTATTTTAATCTGATCATCAAGACCATAACATTACTTAATTTACTGCAAGGGAATTTAATAAAGAGTTCTAGATATATTATGTGCTATAAAAAGTAATTAAGTGCTGGCATCGCACAGGACTCGTCGATTTGGTTGTCTAATAAAAAGAGACTTTATTTTATCGCAAACTGGATTGAATGAAACATTAAAGTGCATATCAGTTGAGATGAATTGGAAATTATGATTGATTCAGTTGTCACCGCAAATGTACTTAGGGTTTTATTTTAAATGAACAGTTAATTATTAAAAGTACTTGAGGTAAAGGTACTAGATAACGGTCCATTGCCTTCATCTCCATTATTTAACAGTAGTATAAAACAAAGTCTCCTTTCTTGGGTGTCTTCTGATTGTCGTTATATAATTAAGTTCTAATATAATAACCTGAGAAAACTGCATTCTGATTCGTTTGTAGCTATTTATGTAAGTAATTAATTAATTGCTTAAGAATGTAAAAAAAAAACATTTTCCGTCATATCACAAAAAGATGGAGCTGTTGTACACTTGTCTAAAAAAAGCGCGAAATGTTGTTTTGGTAAGACGGTGTAGGTTTATTTAGATGTAGACGGCAAACTCGTCCTCGGGTATACTAAAGGACTTGTGAAACGTCATACTTTTTGGCTTTTCACAATATAATTATTTTAGGGTAAAAGAAACAAATACATAGACAATTCGTTACTGTAACTTTATCAGAGGTACCCAAGAACCTGCAGCAATCAATGGGTTTCTTTACTGTACTTGTTTAGTGTTAATTTTTACTCATAATCTCATTTTATATCATTAAGTTTTCTAGAAGCACTTTAATAACAACAAAAATATATTTATTAAGTAATGAAAACTCAATGGTGTACACGTATTCGATTTACGAAATTAATATATAACGTGAGCTGTAAACGTGGCTATTTCCTGCGGCTCCGTCCGGGCGCAGTAAAGGTTTGTAATTACAAATTACAAGTTATTGGAGGTTGATGCACTGCAGTCCGTCGCCGCCGCGCCGCCTGCGCCCGCGCACCGCACAAATGCACACATTTGATGGCGACAGGTTCAACAAACTGACTTGGCGTCGGCACGGTGACGACCACTCTTTTACGCCATTACTCGTAATGTTGTTTTGAATTATTATAGAAAAATTATGGCGTTCGAGACCCTTAATTACGACGATCGGCAAGACGATGCCCTTTGGCAGCGCTTAAGTCGAGAAAAGTTCCTGGAAAGATTTATGAGATAACGTTTTGTATGTACAAAAATACGAAACATAAATCAGTCGGAACATAGATTTTCGATTACGACTTTTATGTAGTCACTATACCATGGGGAAACGTGTCGTGACTCGAGCATGTAAATGCATAGTAACTTTCAACGAAACGGAACATGCAGGCTTAGGTGCGCGTACACATTATGTCAAATTTATCTATTGCATGAATGTGGATTTCATTTAAATAGTTGACACGCAGAAACGTCTTTTATCTGCACCCTTGCGCAATATTATAAATTGCTGTACACGAATTTATTATGACAGATGTAACGAATTTTACTTGCCGGTTAGGTATTTCTGTACGTACCTTCGCCTGTTTATTCAGGTATTTGTTAAGCAGTGTAGTAGGTGTTTTGCGTTTGCAGGTGCAATCCGTGCTGTGTATTTTTAGACGACTATTTATATCGGACCGGCTTGAAGCGACCGATGAGTTGTCGGTGGATGATCCAATGTCGACGTGTTTCTATCACTATTCATGCATGTCTAGCTTTGTTCCTATTTTACAACATAAATTATTGATAATAATGAAGTACCATAAACTCATTCTGTCTTAATTTCAAAGTCTAAAACATCTTCAATTATTGCGGATAAAGGCAGTTTCAAGCTAGATTTGTGGTTAAACAGCAGTTCTGTTTAATTGTATTAGTCATAGGGCTAATACCTGGAACCGATTCTGAGTAAAAAATTAATCAAATAGAGAAAAAAATATATAGTTTCGCCTCACGTTCGTTTTATTTCGACGTATGTACCTGTAATGATTACGGAGAAGACGATGATTCAACAGGTAGCTGGTTCCGGTTGGTCCTGATCGTTTACTGATTAATGCAAACTGTTTTGCGAGGTGGATGAGCCTCACGACTGTATGAACAAACGTAATTATACTTATTTACCGTAAATAAGACATGTTTGTCGATTACTTTAAGTTTGATTATTTTTATTTTAATACATGTTTTGTGTGTGGCAGGGTTTTGACTTCTGTTTTTATAAGGAAATATTTGTGTGGAATGTATGTTTAGAACTTTAGATATTTAGTCAGTCAATGAACTTCGTCGGGTGTTTGTTCCTTGAAAAATAAACATGTAGGCAAATAAGATGATGAAGGCCAAAGCAGGAAAAGACAAATGCATTAACCTATTATTGGATTACGTGGAAGATGAAATGGCTAGGGGTGACTACTGGAGATGACGACAAAAGTAAATAAAGAATAGTATGAGAAAAGAATAAACTTTGCGCCAACACCAAATTATTTCTGATAAAGTCAGCAGTTTACACTGGGCACTAGACATCAATGAAGGATGAAAAAAGGAGAGGAGAGGAGGAGGAGGAGAGAAAAAAGGAGAAAAATTCCAACACGGGGTGCTCCAGAACCATGTCCTGGACCCATGGTATCCGTTTGTGCTTCGATGTCTCTTACACCCTGTATACTTTAAGATTGTTATACAGATCACTATCAATCAATCAATCGATGGCAAGAAGAGGCACACCATCGAGACAAGTGGAAAAAAATGGAACAGCATGCCCTAAATAAATAAAAGTCTATCCTAACATTATAAAGCTGAAGAATTTGATTGATTGAACGCGATACTCTCAGGAACTACACGCAGAGAAATGTCTACGAGAACTTCTGGTTGCAACCGTGACCGCAAGACTCACTAGTTGACTTTACAATATTTCTAGTAATAAATACTAAGTACTAAGTAGAGACAACAAGGACTTAGTATTTATTACGAAATGAAATGTTGTAAAGTCAACTAGTGAGTCTTGCTGTCACGGTTGCAACCAGAAGTTCTCGTATAGGTAGCCAGACATTTCTCTGCGTGTACTGGTTCGAATTGTAAAAATGTTATTGTGTTGGATAGTCCATATATCGAGAAAGGTAGCTGTAGGCTATAATAAAATTACGCTACAACCACGACCAGCCGGGGTCGCGGGACTATCGAGTAACCGTGGCCCCGTAACGTAAAGGGCTATTGAAGGACACTGTGGATTTTAGTCAGTACAAGTCTGACAGTCCCTCCCGTCCTGCCCTGGGTGGGCGGTAAAATCATCAAATGAGTCCTTCATGATTTTACTACGTTAGTTGAAGTTAGAAATAAATGTATACTAAAAGATTTATTCTGTTTGTCCAATAGAGGGCAACAGCGGCGAACGCTCAGCATGGCTGGAGTGCGCGCTGGGCGTGTCCCTGCTGATGTTCGGCGCCATGTTGGAGCGGTGCTGCGCGCTGCTGCCCGAGGCGCCGCAGTCGCAGCACCACACTGACGCACTGCTTCTGCTGCCTGCTATCAAGGTATAGCACTTAAAAACATAACATATGCCGACCATAACTTATCAGAATAGGAAACCGATTATAAATCATACAGCATTAATTAATTAGAACTTATTTAACGTAATATTTCCAATGTTTATTATTTGTATTGAGTTTCCGGTATTTCGACACTGTTACAAGTATCATGATCAAGGATAAACAATGTTTCTTGTAATTGAACAGTGACAGTGTTAAGTTACAAGGTCAGTGTCAGTGACCAAGTAAGTTTAAAAAAAACTGTATAAAGCATCAATTCAAAAACAATAAGGGTTATGAATTTCAACCACAGAAAAGAAACTGCATCAAATCTCAACTGTTCTTAACACTATGTATCGATTGTATCCGCTTACTCTAGTTCTGAACGAATACAATACGACTAGTTAGCCCTCAGCAAAACGATAACATTCCAATATCGCCCAACTAAATTTTATTGTAATGGTATCTTTCCTACTTACATCGCTATCTCTTGATCTGTGGGTTACTGTAATACCCAGAGCCAGATCTTTTTTTTTTATTATAAACGTTTTGAGATGTACAGTTAAAAAACACCAATTACTTTGGAACTCGAGTGCAACATGTAATTAAGAAAATAGCCGCGTACGCGCGTTAATTTGATAATAATTTATTAAGTATGATCGTTTCATAATAGTTATTAATATTTTAAGGTGTGGTCCGACTGGATGCTATGCCACAGTAGTATATGGAATCCACCACCGTCGTTCGACAATTTTGAAATTGGGTAAGAGTTTTTACTGCTATGTTATCTGTATTTGTAAATATGAGTTTATTGTTAACTGTTTATTTTTGTTTAGAGCCGATAACGACCCGTGGGACTGGCTTGCGAAGCTTATGAACATATTGGAATCTCTCGATGACAAGTCGATAGAATTCGAAAACGAAATGAAAGAAGGTGAGGATTCATTTGTTTGTTTACACTACAACAAGTTTCCATATTAGGTCGTTTGTAGAACGTCTGCGAGAAGACATTTTTTTCTGAGTTTTTGTATGAGTTATTTGTCAATCTCTTTCGCGTTATAACACTAAATTATTAACAAACACTTCATTGTATGTTTTATTTATTTTCTCACAAAAGCATGCTATGAAATTGCGTTAAAGTGATCCACTTTTATTAGTTATTTAAAGGAGGTATCTTTCTTTTTCACTATACAAATACTGTTGAGTCAAAATACTGTTTTGGCCAACTATTTCTTTTATCTCTTGTCTGACTTTATTCCTATTATTATTATTAGCATTAGTAAAATTGTTTGCGATAAAAGTAAATACATAGCAGTAATTACAGTGATACATAATCCCGTCACATTAATAGCTTGGTCGGTATCAATGTATCTCGTGTTGCGGTCGCTGTGGGTTCCGCAGATCCCATAATGATAAAGAGAACGATAGTGCATGTTAATACCTAGTATATCACCTCGGCCCGGCGCCTGTAGTACATAACCAAGATATCCGCTGAAAGTCGACACTATATAAATTTACCGATTTATATTGCCTGACTGAGCCATAAAAGTAATTTAATCAAGCTTTTTTTCTCGTTAAACTTGGGTATTTCACGTTAGAATGGGTTTTTTAAATGATGGAAATTCAGTGGTATGTCTTTTCTTAAAAAGATACAGGGTTAATAATAATTATTATTAATCATGTGACATGGAGGAAAAATACTATAGCTTTCTTAATTACTTTTCTAATTTAAATAAAAAAAAAACATCTAACTTTTTATGGCATTTTTCCACACACATTGCGAGGACAGTATAATGTTGATGGTTGGAGAGGAAGAGGAAGGCCAAAGAAAAGATGGATGAATTGTCTAAGGAATGATATGAAAGAAAAAGGAGTAAATGATACTGTGACGTCTGATAGGGGAGAATGGAAGAAGAAAACGTGCTGCGCCGACCCCAAGTAGAATGGGATAAGGGCAGGAAGAAGAAGATTGCGAGGACAGTTTTGAACTGGTTGTGGTTTCTTAAAAACTTAGACTTTAGTAGTAGATTTCTTTAGACTTTGATCGTGCATGGCTTCAAGAAGTATCAATAAAAGCATTAATGTTTGTGTGTTCGTAAGGTTACGTGTGCGTCCGTCTGCCCGAGGACGCGTCTTTGGGTGGGTTCACGCCACTCATGTACATGGAGCCGGCAGTGGCGTGGGTGCGTGTGGACCAGTTGGGCCAACATCACGCTGCGGAACATGCGCTAAGGATCAGCAAACTTCTGTTCTTTGGCACCGAGTGAGTCTGCATGTACTATTTGAATCTTTAAGTTACAATCTTTAACGCTAGAAATAATCTATCTCGGTTGTTATCTTCGGTTAGATTATTGTCTGTTACCAAATCAACGATTGGATTTGTCTACCCGAGTCTTTAAGATGTCTAATCGGAAGCAGCTATCAAAAACAAAGGAACAGGATTTGGATTGAATATTAATTTCGGTCGTAAAACTCGTAAATCTCCTATTAAGTCTGTCAGTGACATTTAGCGTCAGCGTTAGGGTCAATTCACACCCAGACGCTACGCTACGCGCACTTTTCAATAGAGTCAAAATCTAACTTTATTTCCTTCACGAAAAGAAAAATATTTTCAGTATCGTCGCCATACTTCGCGTCGCATCTTGGTGTGAACTGACCCTTAACGTCTTCGGAGATTTTTTTAAGCTTTAGTTTAAGAACGCTCTTAAACTTACAAATATGAAGATGACAGTAATTGGTAACCGCAATAGTGAAGCTTATAATGAAACTGTACAAGCGTTAATGTCTCTCCTATGAATGCTTTTTGCTGATTTGGCCTTGATGCTGCAGTTTTTTTGCCTTCGGAGTACTAATGAAAGTTTCATAGGACCATCACCACAACTATTTCTTCGAATTGAATTTAAATGTTTCAGTTCGCTGGAGTTATTTCAACTATTTGAATGTCTTAATAAAAACAAGTATGATGACTGTATAGAGGAAAGTTAACGTGTACAATGTCTTGACACAGGTATTTAGTGGGCGTGGAGCCCCCAGTGCTGAGACTGGAGTACCCGGCGGACGCGGCGCCGCGCTACGTCAGCGCCGTGCAGCGCGTGCAGCCGCTGCATGCACCGCTGCAACAACTGGTCAGTTTATTTTTAACTAGCTTTATGGGCATACCACACGCACAAGCCTCACCAAAGTTCTGCCTGCACAAGCTTCTCGCATGAAATAACAATACACGGTCGGCAACACTGAACGCTCAACCACACACAGGCAAGTGCGCGCAGGCCGGGCTTGCGCAGGCAAAACTGTGCGTGTGGTAGGCCCATTAGGCACTCTGCTACCCTTGATCCATATTTCAACCCCTTTCAAGTTTTATGCATTTAGAAGTAACCTATTACCGTTTTCAGTGATTTAGAAGTGAAAGTGTTACAAACAAATTAAGAAATCGCTGTTATAAAATTACTTCGGATATTTTTCGAGATTGGTGCTGTTTTATATCCTTTTGTGTCATTAATTGATATCAAGCTGTTCGCAGCATGAAGTACTGACTTAATTTCTATAATCTAGATCAACTAACAGCTTATTTTAAGCCGTTACGATTGAGATATAGGTATAAAACGAAATAAAGCCGAATTTTATGAAAATAAAAGAGGAAAAAAGGTTTTGACACTGGTAATAAAATCTTTATCAATTAACTAGCCTTTTCAGACATTTTTACTATGATAGTAAATTTATTTATATTTATCAACTTGTTTATGGTCTGAATGTTTTATGTATGTAATAAAATTTAACTATTCGTTACATAAAGCGTAATTATTAGGTAATTGGCAAGATGCTTTATAGCATACTTATCACAAGCTTATGTAGCTTAAACATATTTTATTGAACTTTATTATTACAGTAGTAAAGTTTTGAACAGGTTTTCTTTACCAAGAATGTTATGAAAAAGTTATATATAATTTACTTGCTGTTCCCCACGGTTTCATCCCCGCTTCTCTTAGGTATTATAAAAATCTCTTGGACTATACAATCATAATGTTTGATATTTGACGGCCAGCGCAGTGGTTCAGCGATTGGACTTCTTTGCGTGACGCAGGTTCGAATCCCGCACAGAGCAAATATTAGTATGATCTAGAAGTAGTTGTTAAGGGTGGCAGCTGGGCGTTTGTGTATGTGAGTATATGTTTGTAAACGCACCCACGATACAGGAGAAAACCTAAGTGTGGGGCAATTTAAAAAAAAAATTACGTATTTTCATCATCATCATCATTCCAGCCTATTGCTGTCCATTGCCGGATATAGGCTTTTCAGGGAGCTCCACAGCGCACGTTTTTTTTTTTACGTATGATCCCCTTTTTTTACGTATATTAATGAAACGATGATTTGATTGCAGTCTGAAAATTCTGAAGATGAAAGTAACGCAAGCGGCACTGCTAGCGAGGCGCCCTGCCATTCTGAGGGAGTGGAGGCTGAGGGGACAGACGAGGCCACGCGCACACTACTGCGACGCAAGGAACAGCTGGAAAACAGGAAGGCCACGCTTGAGAAACATCGCCTACGAATGCAGGTGTGTACAATAGTGTACGAAGTCAGTTATTGAATCGGAATGCAATATTTTGAAGAAATTCGGCGATATAATGGTAACGAAAACATTTAGAAGAAGCTTTTGAATAACATCGCTTTCGTCTGAAATAAATTAATATGCTGAGCTCACGAGTGCGTCCGTTTGGACATGGACAAACATCGCAATTACTTTATCTTATGTACCATATTATCAGGGCATATCAATCAATACATTACGTATTCACTATCCTTTGTGATGCTATAAAATTTAACATGAGGGGTGCCTTTGTAAAGATGCTAAACGCGGTAATATTTTTACGTTAACACACACAATTGTCGGTAATATTGGCAGCAATTGCAGCCACACTATGCAATGTATAAAATAGTTTGAGTGTGGTCCGACCATAAAACCACACATTTTTGGTCTGGCCGTAAGACAAAACGCATGAGCCATATTGTTCAGACATAATTATAAAATGTTTTTGATAGCCGGAAATATTAAAAATGTTTTTGAGCTAGAAATGTAATAGCTTCATATTACTGTAAAAATATTGCACGTTTAGACTTTTTTTTTTTTTTTTTTTTTTAGGGTGGCAAAATCATCAAATGAGTCCTCCCGCCCTGGGTGGGGCAGAAGGGACTGTCAGACTCTTACTGACTAAAATCCACCCGTGTTCCTTCGGATGCCCTTTACGTTCCGGGGCCACGGTATCCTGGATTAAGAAAAAATCCGCGACCCCGGTAGGCATTTGGCCCCATAAGGGGCCCCGTCGGTGACGCGTGAAACACGACACGCCACCGACCCGGGCTTGGTCCTTGGTCGGACGGCGAGCTTACCCATTACTCACCGTCCGCAAGCCCGCTCCGCTGCTGTGCCCTCTGCTAATCAGAGGGACACGCATTGGAGCTTCCACCCGACAGGCTATTCGCATACGGGCAAAGAAACCCCCTTAGGCACACAGTGCCTAAGGAAGAGTTTTTGCCCGCATCCCAGGGTGCACCGGCCCGAAAAACTGGTCTTCCCCCCGGACGTATCCGTGAGGGAACTCCAGTCCACGGACGCACGTGGAGGTTACCTGTCTTAGCACCCCTGCACGTTTAGACTTACCTTACTTATTGTAAATAATCAATTAATCAATAATTTTTATTTAAAGGAAATATTACGTGGTGGGTCAGTGAGCGCGGAGGTAGAAGTTCGTCCTCGGCTGTTGGTGCCGGACACTAACTGTTTCATCGACCACCTGTCGTTGCTGCAGGCCATCGTGGATGCGCCCGCGCAACCTTACACCTTGGCTGTGCCTGTAGTGGGTAAGTAGCTTATGAACGTAATTAAGATCGGCTAGATAAAGTTGGTTATATTTATTATGTAAATTATTTAACTTAAAGATTTGTACATGTTAAAAATGAAAAATATTTCTAACTAGATAAGTTCGGTTTCATCTGTCCGACTATTTTTGAGGAAACATCACAGTCTATTTTAAAGACCTTACATAATTTTGAAGATTAGCGACTGAGAAGAAAACATTTCAGATATTTGACTGTAGTCCAGTGAGTGCTTTAATGGAGCTTCCCTTTGACGCGATGTGATGCAATAGGGAGTTTTAGCCGTCAGTGGCGCTACAAGCGCATAACGTAAACTACGTCAATGTAGCTTCGAGTGTGTAGTGTATTTCAAGTTAATCATACAATAAATAATGAATGCGCTGGTAGTGCCATCTGAGCAGAGCTTTGCGTGAAGCCTGCCATTCGACCGATTCCAACTACAAGTGAAAATCATCCTTAACACTACGACATATGACAAAACATGCGGTTATCTATGGGTAGATGAAAAACAAAACACACTCGCCACGACGACGTCAAGTCAATCGAATTGCATCATTATATCGTAGTAGCAAGGACAATTTTCATTTTGCTCCCTAACAATAACGTTCCCTTGCAGTGATGACGGAGCTGGAGGGACTGCGGCTGAGCGCGCGCGTGGGCGCGGCGGCGCGTGCAGCGCTGAGCTGGGTGTCGTCGGCGGGCGCAGCGCTGCGGCTGGCCACGTCGCGCGGCTCACTGCTGTCGTCGCGCGCACTCACCCAGGAGGCCGCGCCGCGCGCCACCAACGACGACCGCGTGCTGGCCACAGCGCTGGGCCTGCACAACAATGTGGCCAGCCTCGCCGGACAGGCCGCCGACCAAGGTCACTTTCTTCACTATAATCCAACGTCTTAAAATCACGTCTTAAATTCAACGTCAACGTGTAATTCAACGTCTTAAAATCAGTCTTATTCCTGTGAGTGAACGAGATGGCGCTAGACGACTTTTATAGCTCTGTCACTTTCACTACTCGCCGGAACAAGCCTGGTTTTAAGACACTGTAATACCCCCCCTGATCATCATTTCACGCTTTTTCTTGTCGACCTTTATCTACCGACGAGTTTGAAAATGGGTAAAAGGATTAATCGACTAGACTATGCGTTACCGAATGACGACTTTTCAAGTTAACAGAATCGTGGTTCGTTTTTATTAGCACCACATAGCGCGCCGTTCGGCGAAGAAACTTGCGTGCTAAAATCGTGTGTTAAAATCGTCAAATGAGTCCTCCCACCCCAGGCAGGGCGGGAAGGACTGTCAGACTTGTACTGACTAAAATCCACGGTGTCCTTCAATAGCCCTTTATGTTCCGGGGTCACGGTAATGGGATAAGTCCCGCGACCCCGGCAGGCTTTGGCCCTCTAGAGGGGGGCCCCGTCATTATGCTGACGCTCTTTGAGGCGCGCGTGGAACAAAACGCGCCGTCGACCCGGGCATGGTCCATGGTCGGGCAGCGAGTTGCCCTTTACTCGCCGCCCGCATGCCCGCGCCTACGGTGGCCGGAGATCGTCTTGCGCGGCAAAGAATCTTGCATGTGAATTCAGAACCTTTCTGCTATTCGTGTACGACGACCTGAGTTCGGCTGTTCGTATTGCTATGAACTAGTTGGTCAACATTATTATGAAAGAGCGATTCGTTCGACACGAGTCAATTGTCACCATGAGTCAATTTTCACCATTCTCGTATCTCTCCAACATATTTTATTTGCCAGATCTCCACCCACTATGTATTGAGATCTAGCTTTAAGGACGTATATGCAAAAATGACAAGTTGAGAATTGAACTACTACATAGACACAAGTCACACACACAAGCGTTAGCGTGTTAGCTGCGGGAATAAATAGTCAAGTGAACTAATTTTGATACGATGAAAATTGTAATTTTTTTTTAAGTAATATGTGCTTGTTGGCTAAGATGAAACCTCACCTGCAAACTTGATGGAGTGACCTGAAGATCTACTTCCTACTGGAACTCCACGACGGATCAAACTACATGTGTCGAGTTTGGGCTCGTTTTGTTAGTTATGATGAGATCATACCTCCGGACTTGAGGGACTGACCTGATGGTCTACTTCTGTGACTCCTACTGGAACTCCTCGACGGATCGAACTAGATGTGTCGTGTTTGGGCTCGTTTTGTTAGTTATGATGAGATCTTACCTCCAGACTTGATGGAATGACCTGAACGTCTACTTCGGTGATTGTAACTGGAACTCGGCGACGGATCGAACTAGATGTGTCGTGTTTGGGCTCGTTTTGTTAGTTATGATGAGATCATACCTCCGGACTTGAGGGACTGACCTGAAGGTCTACTTCTGTGACTCCTACTGGAACTCCTCGACGGATCGAACTAGATGTGTCGTGTTTGGGCTCGTTTTGTTAGTTATGATGAGATCTTACCTCCTGCCTTGATGGAGTGACCTGAAGGTCTACTTCTGTGACTCCTACTGGAACTCCTCGACGGATCGAACTAGATGTGTCGTGTTTGGGCTCGTTTTGTTAGTTATGATGAGACCTTACCTCCTGTCTTGATGGAGTGACCTGAAGGTCTACTTCTGTGACTCCTACTGGAACTCCTCGACGGATCGAACTAGATGTGTCGTGTTTGGGCTCGTTTTGTTAGTTATGATAAGATCTTACCTCCGGACTTGAGGGACTGACCTGAAGGTCTACTTCTGTGACTCCTACTGGAACTCCTCGATGGATCGAAATAGATGTGTCGTGTTTGGGCTCGTTTTGTTAGTTATGATGAGATCTTACCTCCGGACTTGAGGGACTGACCTGAAGGTCTACTTCTGTGACTCCTACTGGAACTCCTCGACGGATCGAACTAGATGTGTCGTGTTTGGGCTCGTTTTGTTAGTTATGATGAGATCTTACCTCCAGACTTGATGGAGTGACCTGAACGTCTACTTCGGTGATTGTAACTGGAACTCAGCGACGGATCGAACTAGATGTGTCGTATTTGGGCTCGTTTTGTTAGTTATGATGAGATCTTACCTCCGGACTTGAGGGACTGACCTGAAGGTCTACTTCTGTGACTCCTACTGGAACTCCTCGACGGATCGAACTACATGTGTCGAGTTTGAGCTCGTTTTGTTAGTTGTGTTGAGACCTTACCTCCGGACTTGATGGACAGACCTGCAGGTGTACTTCGAACTTCGAAGACTGCTACTGGAACTAATAGACGAGTAGAGCTAGGTGTGTCGAGTTTGGGCTCGTTTTGTTAGTTATGTTGAGACCTTACCTCCGGACTTGATCACGTGACCTGAAGGGCTACTTCTGTGACTCCTACTGGAACTCCTCGATGGATCAAACTAGATGTGTCGTGTTTGGGCTCATTTTGTTAGTTATGATGAGATCTTACTTCCGGACTTGATGGAGTGACCTGAAGGTGTACTTCGGTGATTGTTACTGGAACTCGGTGAGATCTTATCGCCGGAATTGATGAGCTGATCTGAACGTATACTCTTTTATATACTTTTGATAATTAGTATGAATTCCCTTCGTCAATATTATAAGTGCATAGTGCCAGTGGCATAACTTTCAGAGCTAACGAGCTCAAACTCGACACATCTAGTTCGATCCGTCGCCGAGTTCCAGTTACAATCACCGAAGTAGACGTTCAGGTCACCCCATCAAGGCAGGAGGTAAGGTCACCTCATAACTACCAAAACGAGCCCAAACACGACACATCTATTTCGATCCATCGAGGAGTTCCAGTAGGAGTCACAGAAGTAGACCTGCAGGTCAGTGCCTCAAGTCCGGAGGTAAGATCTCATCATAACTAGCAAAACGAGCCCAAACACGACACATCTAGTTCGATCCGTCGAGGAGTTCCAGTAGGAGTCACAGAAGTAGACCTTCAGGTCACTCCATCAAGACAGGAGGTAAGATCTCATCATAACTAACAAAACGAGCCCAAACACGACACATCTAGTTCGATCCGTCGAGGAGTTCCAGTAGGAGTCACAGAAGTAGACCTTCAGGTCAGTCCCTCAAGTCCGGAGGTAAGATCTCATCATAACTAGCAAAACGAGCCCAAACACGACACATCTAGTTCGATCCGTCGAGGAGTTCCAGTAGGAGTCACAGGAGTAGACCTTCAGGTCAGTCCCTCAAGTCCGGAGGTAAGATCTCATCGTAACTAACAAAACGAGCCCAAACACGACACATCTAGTTCGATCCGTCGCCGAGTTCCAGTTACAATCACCGAAGTAGACGTTCAGGTCACTCCATCAAGTCTGGAGGTAAGATCTCATCATTACTAACAAAACGAGCCCAAACACGACACATCTAGTTCGATCCGTCGAGGAGTTCCAGTAGGAGTCACAGAAGTAGACCTTCAGGTCACTCCATCAAGACAGGAGGTAAGATCTCATCATAACTAACAAAACGAGCCCAAACACGACACATCTAGTTCGATCCGTCGCCGAGTTCCAGTTACAATCACCGAAGTAGACGTTCAGGTCACTCCATCAAGTCTGGAGGTAAGATCTCATCATAACTAACAAAACGAGCCCAAACACGACACATCTAGTTCGATCCGTCGAGGAGTTCCAGTAGGGGTCACAGAAGTAGAACTTCAGGTCAGTCCCTCAAGTCCGGAGGTAAGATCTCATCATAACTAACAAAACGAGCCCAAACACGACACATCTATTTCGATCCATCGAGGAGTTCCAGTAGGAGTCACAGGAGTAGACCTTCAGGTCAGTCCCTCAAGTCCGGAGGTAAGATCTCATCATAACTAACAAAACGAGCCCAAACACGACACATCTAGTTCGATCCGTCGAGGAGTTCCAGTAGGAGTCACAGAAGTAGACCTTCAGGTCACTCCATCAAGACAGGAGGTAAGGTCTCATCATAACTAACAAAACGAGCCCAAACACGACACATCTATTTCGATCCATCGAGGAGTTCCAGTAGGAGTCACAGGAGTAGACCTTCAGGTCAGTCCCTCAAGTCCGGAGGTAAGATCTCATCATAACTAACAAAACGAGCCCAAACACGACACATCTAGTTCGATCCGTCGAGGAGTTCCAGTAGGAGTCACAGAAGTAGACCTTCAGGTCACTCCATCAAGACAGGAGGTAAGGTCTCATCATAACTAACAAAACGAGCCCAAACACGACACATCTAGTTCGATCCGTCGAGGAGTTCCAGTAGGAGTCACAGAAGTAGACCTTCAGGTCAGTCCCTCAAGTCCGGAGGTATGATCTCATCATAACTAACAAAACGAGCCCAAACACGACACATCTAGTTCGATCCGTCGCCGAGTTCCAGTTACAATCACCGAAGTAGACGTTCAGGTCATTCCATCAAGTCTGGAGGTAAGATCTCATCATAACTAACAAAACGAGCCCAAACACGACACATCTAGTTCGATCCGTCGAGGAGTTCCAGTAGGAGTCACAGAAGTAGACCATCAGGTCAGTCCCTCAAGTCCGGAGGTATGATCTCATCATAACTAACAAAACGAGCCCAAACACGACACATCTAGCTCTACTCGTCTATTAGTTCTAGTAGCAGTCTTCGAAGTACACCTGCAGGTCTGTCCATCAAGTCCGGAGGTAAGGTCTCAACATAACTAACAAAACGAGCCCAAACTCGACACACCTTGCTCTACTCGTCTATTAGTTCCAGTAGCAGTCTTCGAAGTACACCAGCAGGTTTCTCCATCAAGTCCGGAGGTAAGGTCTCAACATAACTAACAAAACGAGCCCAAACTCGACACACCTAGCTCTACTCGTCTATTAGTTCCAGTAGCAGTCTTCGAAGTACACCTGCAGGTCTGTCCATCAAGTCCGGAGGTAAGGTCTCAACATAACTAACAAAACGAGCCCAAACTCGACACACCTAGCTCTACTCGTATAATAGTTCCAGTAGCAGTCTTCGAAGTACACCAGCAGGTCTCTCCATCAAGTCCGGAGGTAAGGTCTCAACATAACTAACAAAACGAGCCCAAACTCGACACACCTAGCTCTACTCGTCTATTAGTTCCAGTAGCAGTCTTCGAAGTACATTTCAGGTCACTCCATCAAGTCCGAAACTAAATATGAAATTTATAAGTACATAATAAGAAACTGTGAATAAAATCTTACCTTGGTTGTCCGTAGTCCGTGCAGAATGCGTGAAGGATCAAGTTTGTTAGGTCAAATATTTTGTATTCGTACAGCGATCTTTTCCTATACGAGGAGCTGCTTACAAGCGTCACAGTGTCCACTCACGACGGCGGCCGAGCGCAGACTAATATTTCATTACAAATTTTTGTGCAATAAATCAAGACAGTGACCAGTAAAATAACCCTTATTTCAATCCAATAAGAATCACGTGCTACCGCTAAATATGTGAAAAAATAAGACTCAATTTTTTTTGTTTTCTGAGCGTATTGTAACATTTTGTTAGTTTTTTTTTGCTACCTTTTTGAGTTGAACATGTCTGCTTACATAAAATATTTTTAAATACATAAATTTATGTTATTAAATAAAAGAAAAATGTCCCTAAAGTCAGTACGATGTCGTCAAATTTGTGTGAAGAGGTAACGGAAATTACTTTTTACAATATTATAAACCAAAATTTTCGAATAAAAAATTGCTACCATTTGAAGATTAAGGAGTAATCTATCTGTGGTAATTATTAGTTACATTTGGTTTTGTATCATTTTGCCGCAAAATGCACCGAAAAACTGCTTATTTTTGTCAGATTCGTAAACGCGTCCTTAAAAACAAAAACAAAAAATGAATTTTGAATGACCTCACTCAAGTCATAGAGAAATCGTATTGTTTTCTGTCAAATGCCAATAAACTTCTATTATTGTGATACTACAACAGATCTTGTCTTATCTATAACAAAAGATTCTTTTATTGACTATAAAGTGTTGTAAAATTTAATAAATAATTCTATTGTGATTTTTTAGTTAATGCGTCATTTTTTGTTCAGTCCACGGATTTTTAATTTATACCATTTCGGCTGCATCTCTTCGGTTACATATCGTACTCGGGCTTCCATTGCTATTCAAAAGCGAAGAGCCCCATTTTCACTACAGGTATGTCGCAGAGACATGTTGCCGGACTCTAACGTCCCTCTAACTTTGCGGCACAATATCACTCGCAATACATTTGTCGTGTCCACACTACCCAGTAATGACCGAGATTGTCGGACTCCACACTACTGCCGTTTCTCAAAACACAAAGCGACACACGTTTCCACCATCGAAAGCTTGTCGGGCGACATTACGTGGGTCACGTATATTTCGTGTCGAACTAACGAAAACAGACTAATGTCTCCTAGTAGTCCTAGTGAAAACGCGGCTTAACAGTAAGCCGCGAGCGATCCAAAAAGATAAAAAAAATATGATATCAAAATGAAGCTAATTTGAAAATTATAATTTTAAGTACATATTTTAGAATATATGTATTAGTTTATAGTTATTGTTTTATATCTACATGTGTATTGTGTTTTTATGGACCTTTAGATGCCTGAAATAAAGGATAAAATAAATAAATAATACTATACATAAGAGCTATTATTACATTAACGCAAACAATAAATGGTTATTTAATACCGTACTATTTTTACTGATTTATAAGTTTCTCACTGTATTGAGGACGGTATTATCTAGTAGCGACCAAAAGCGTGTCGGAGTAGTGTCATTCGGCGCGTGCGGCGGACCGGTAGCTGTGTCCGCGACGACCAGTCCGCCGAGCTAGACGGTGGCGGCCTGGTACTACATATCTCAGCTCGCGTGAACGGTGATTTTATCTGCACTGGCGCCGCCGATTATTTGCTTTAATGACGCTTCCTTAGTAGCATTCCGATCTGCGACAAAATTGTCTTAACAGGTATATATATAGTCTGGCTGCTTGTCGTGTTATCGTGCGATTTGAACTCAATTTCGACGTCCATAACTTTGCAGACACGCGCGGGGACGACGGCAGAGAGGCCAAGGTGGCGCGGCGAGTGCGCGAGGTGGTGCTGCTGACGGACGACCGCAACCTGCGGGTGAAGGCGCTGGCGGCAGAGCTGCCCACCAGGGACCTGCCCTCCTTCGTGCACTGGGCCGGCCTCATGCGGGACGATACTACGGTACGTTTTTCACTGCTCGAATAAAAACTAACTCAACTATACACGCTTAAAAGAATTCTCACTAGTATAAAGTTAGTCCACTACATGTTTAAGTATATATCGGTAATTGCAGGCAAGGTTTCAAGTTGTAGACAACGTAATAGCGGAAATACGGTCAAGTTAAGTTTAATTTTGTGTTACAGACTTCGCCGCCGACAGCGACTGATGAGACGACTGCCGGACGTAACTGACGGTCGCGCTGCCGCCAGTGACATCAGTTTAGCTCATATTCTGATTTACTTTATTATTAACTTGAATGCGAGGTGACTTAATGTTGCAAAGATAATAGTGCTTAATAAAGATTAATAGCATTCTGTCCCGGGTGCATGCGCGTTGTATGGATCTGAGGTATATGATTGCGCCTCATTATAGTATAGGAATTGAATAGATTAAGTAAAATTAAATACACCAATAGATGGTTAAAATATAAATAGATTTTGTTAAGGGCTTTAGGATTCCACCTCCGTGTTCCTGGGCTACATTTACTTTGTTATTTTTTTTACGTATTTTCCGTTTTACTTGTAAGGTGTTAGATAAATCGGAAATTCAGTGTTGCTGAGCTATTTTTATTTACTTTTTTTTTTGTAATATAGCAACTATATTTTTTATTATTTTCTAGTTAGATGATAGAAACAAAATGTATGGTATTATCTATCTCTAACATCAAGTACAGGACACTAGCATGTAATATGGTTTGTATACAATATTATCAACTGATCCAATTATGATAATTAATTAATGAATTGACTGCACGTCTGCATATTTTTGATTTTTAGAAATTATGATTTTAATGAATATAAGTACATACATTATATAACTTTAATATATTTTGCATGATTCCATCGAAATGTCACGTGCCATTCATTGCTCTTTCTCGCTAAGCGGCGCAGGGCGCGTTGCCTTTGCCAACTATTCCTAAATTACAGCCACTTTGATGTATTGAAATATTTTTAATCTAAAGCCAGGTTAGATACACACGTTTACTTACTGTTTAACACTTTTATATTACGAGTGAGCAACCGCATCATGATAATTTTATAATAAAATGTAGTACAAAATGTTTGACATTACAAGGACACTTGGTGTTTTTACTCAGGATTGTATAGAACTAGCATAGATAACACAGACGCAAATATTTCATCACTTTTATAATTATCAGCATCGAAATGTCCATCTTTTAATGCAATTATACACTCGAATAGTTCCAATTATTTTACTAGATAAGTTTTATATTCCAAATAGAGGTTTGCATGCCAAACATACCATCATGTAAAGCCGTGTGCTTATTGCTAAAGCATGACTACTTGTAGAAGCCTGATTTAAATCTAATTTTAAACTTTTATCATTGGTTTTGGTGCACAATGCAACCAATTGATTGGCGTATTCACATTTATAACAGGTTATAATTTTACATGTAGATAAAAGTATTGTGAATAAACAGATTTATTATGATAACTATAAATTGTAACAACGTTTTTCATTTTGTAGTTTTTTCAAACATTTGATGCTGTTACTTTTGTCTTGATCATGACGTTTTAATTAAACATTGAATTACTTCAATAAAAGGTGTTTATATTTACTTCCTTTTCTGGGTATGCAATAAAATTGCATGATTTTATGAGCCAACCATAAAGTTATTAAAGAATGCAACGTATACAAGTAGTTACAAGTAAAGGCCATGTTAACATTAGTCAAAAGAAATCTTACAATTTTATTGTGCGATGGATAGTGAACATCATAACGTCAATTACGTGTCTTTATGATTACGTTAACCTTCACGGCCACTAAACGTATTTTGATAAAATATAAACCTCTAGAAATTTTTCGTATTTCTGTAAACGTGATTCGTGCGCGTATTCAGTGCTCGGATAATAACGACCTTTGTTCAGCAGTGGATTGTTTTATATGACTAGTAGTCGATTATGGTTCTTCTATTTACCATTTGATCTGGTTTGTGAACTATCATAAGAATAGAAAGTAATTTGATGATCTTTACACTGGAAATTTTATTTACGTGACCAACCGATGGACGGGTGACGACAAAAAATAGGAGTCTTCTTCCATACCAATACCATTATTTAATCTATAAAATAATAAAATATAATATATATTTAGGTATATATATAAATGCGAAAGTACCTGTTTGTTTGTTAACTTTTCACGGCCAAACCACTGAACCGATCATCCTGAAATTTTACATATTCATGTAAGTTGCACTTTAGTGGTAACTGGTATCGGCCCCGAATTATGAGTTTTAGGTCGTGGGTTCGAACTCAACCAGGCGCATTACTTTGTTTAATTTATTTCAAAACATTGAGAGGAAAAACATGTCCTAGAACCAAAAATTCGAAGACAAGTAACTTCTACCAATCCTCACTGAGCCTACGTGGAGGATTTTGTATGGCCCACCACCTCTCACATCGAGGAGGCCTGTGTCCCAGCAGTTGGGGACTTTATAAGCTGATGATTGTAGTCAGGTGTACAGAGACGGAGATGGGGTACCTTTTATCCCGAAAAATGTAGTGTCAGTTCCATAGATATATTAAAGAAGGAGATATGGCGTGGAATTCAAAATGTATAGAAATCCGATGAAGCCACAATTGCCCCTCCATAACGCTAATATTGCGCACACAATTCTGTCAAAACAATACTACGAACAATTGCACACACGCGCCATTTATAACTCAGTCATTTAAATATAAACCTAATTCTTTTCACTACAGCGTACTTTTTCCGTATAATTTACTTACACAAACAATTACCTATCATTGTGTGTTGTCGCGACATGGGGTGCGGATACGACTCTCCCGCTCAAATACAACGGACGCACCATGCGACATTACGGCTTGGTGAGGTATCGTTATGTCAGTTTTACATTGCCTGTCAAGTCACTCAGTGATAGACTGAGGTGGTTGTAAAAGAGCAATGTATTTAGTGCAAAAACAATACAGTCGGAGTAATATAGGAAAACAAGAATAAAGTAGTACAAGTGATAGCTGAGCGAAACGGTCAACACCACGGCTTCACCGACACGCCCCCTTGCCACTTCTCCTGTTTTTAATATTTCTGTGGTCAGTTCATACCGAGACGCGACGCGAAGCGACGTGACGCAACGATACTTCAAAAGTGTCTTTATACCATTCCTACTCTAAAAAGTTACTTTTATTACTCAATTAAAACAGTGAATAAAAAGCTCTTTTACTCACTGTTTTGTTGTTACCGACTTCAAAAAAAAGGAGGTTATCAATTCGACCCGTATGTATGTAATATTATCAGAACTGCCCAGTTTTCATATATGTTCGTCTTTATCAGCGTCTGAACAAATGTGCCAAATTTCATAAGTGTATGTATGTATGTTTTTATGTTTGTGCACGCATATCTCCGGAACTATAAGTTCGATTTAAGTAATTCTTTTTTTGTTGTACTAGGTATTGTTCAACTTAGGGTACACTGCAAGTTTCATCAAAATCGGTTCAGTAGTTTTAGAGATATGGATTTTTTTATGTTGTGACGGATTACAAGATTAGTGCATATGTAAGAAAATTTTGTATTTTACAAGAATTTGGGTTGAATATGTAATAAATAAACTAAATAAAAAGGGTAAAATAAAAACTTTTTTAAAAAAAGTACCGACTTCAAAACAAATACAAAAAAGTTTAAAATAACTTTTCTTTCGGAAGTCGGTGGCTTTGTTTTGTTGTGTCATTGACTATTGCCACCGACTTCCGAAAGAAAAGTTATTTTAAACTTTTTTGTATTTGTTTTGAAGTCGGTACTTTTTAAAAAAAAAGTTTTTTTGAATTTAGAACACATTGATGCGGTCGACCCCCGTGTTATTAGGAAAATATTACTCTTAATTTAAGTCATTGTTCCGATTTTAGTGTTAATTTGTTGACTGAGCGATTGGACTACTTCGTTACGTGAAGCGGGTTCGATTCCCGCACGGAGCAAATATTCGTACTATGATCTACAATTATTTGTTTCGGGTGTGGGTGTTTGTGTATTGTGAATTTAGATGTTTGGAAACGGACCCACGTGTGTGTGGAGCAG
This sequence comes from Agrotis exclamationis, assembly GCA_950005045.1. Classification (NCBI taxonomy): domain Eukaryota; kingdom Metazoa; phylum Arthropoda; class Insecta; order Lepidoptera; family Noctuidae; genus Agrotis; species Agrotis exclamationis. Next base: position 13,175,815 of record OX465423.1, on the reverse strand, counting down.
TATTAATTAAAAAAAAAACTATTTTTTTTCGTTACATATATGTTATCGCTCAAATCTTTCTTTTTCTCGTAGTCATGGTATAAAGTATCGTTTGCAACTCTTTAATAAAACGGATTTAAATCGAGGGCCTGAATCACTCGCGTCGCTCAGGATTTAAATATTTGAATCACTCGCTCCGCTCGTGATTCAATCATCATGAATCACTCCCTACGGTCGTGATTCAGTCATTAATATCCTTCGCTTGCTCGTGATTCATATAATGGCCCTCGCTTTAAATCCGCTCTTTATTCACTAGTTGCAAAATATACTATTTTTTGTCGTAAATAAGGTTAGATTTTGAGTCGCTATTAAAATGCAGCGTGGCGCCGGGTTGGGACAGGTGTATCTTTTCGTGTAGGAAATAGAGTTCGATTTTGAATAGCTCTATTGAAATGTGCGCGCAGCGTCACGTTTCGGTCTGAGCCGACCCTTGTTCGCGAGAAAAACAACAATAACGTTCTTATGATAATTAATAGATGGCGCCATGAGTACGATCCGAATTGACTGTCAAAATCCAAGGTAACTTGAGTGAAGTCGCCAATTTTATTAGTTAAACTAGCACTCCGCCCGCGACTTCGTCTGCGCATGTTTCTAACTTTTAATTAAATGAATTTAAATGCCCGATCACCCTCATTTTTGGGTACATTTGGAAAATTTAACCGATGTTCACCCCGCTAAGGGTTGATTTTTGAAATATAAATAAATACGCATCCTTTATTCGATTGAGAGATAATTTATGCCCAGTTTTGAGTTTATAGAAGCAAGCAGTAAAATCCTTCCCTTATAACTTAATCACCCCTTTTCACCAATTTAGGGGGTGATTTTCGAAAAACCCAAAAACACCTGTTTGATTATTTTTGATCTAATTTCCATAAACTGAGTTTCAAATTTATCGGCTACGGCATTATGATTTTCCCATACAAACTTTAAACATCGTCTAGATTACCAATGGAGGGTAGTTTTAAAAAACTAATAATGCCCATCTTTTTTACTTACTTATACTCATATTCGTACCAAGTTTCAAGTTTATAAACCTAAGGGATAAGATTTTATATCCAAAGGTTTTCATCCCTTTTCACCCCCTTATAGGTGGATTTTCGCAAAATCCCTGCTTAGTGCTCACCTACATAATAAATTGCAACTACCGACCAATATTCAGGTTATACGTTTAGCGGTTAAAGATCCTCCTCCTTAAGCTGCGTTAACTTAACCCTTTTCACTAACTTGGGGGGTGATTTTCGAAAAATCCAAAAACACGTGTTTAATTATATCTGATCTAGTATATAAATACTGATTTTCACATTAATCAACTCACGCGTTTTAATTTTCCCATACAAACTTTAACATTGCCTGGATTACCAATGGAGGGTAGTTTTAAAAAAATAATAGAGCCAATCTTTTTTATTTACTTGTGTTCTTATTCGTGGCAAGTTTCAAATTTATAAACCCAAGGAATAAGAGTTTTCATACAAACGTTTTCACCCCTTTTCACCCCCTTAGAGGAGGATTTTCGTAAAATCCCGTCTTATTGCTTCCCGACATGGTAGACTGTAACTGCCGTCTAAAATTCAAGTTACTGCGTTTATCGGTTTCGGCTGTAGGCGAGTCTTAATAAAAAACCCTGTTCTTTTATATACTTAGTTTTTCTCACTTCTAACTAATTTGCGACAGGTCAACAAAACAAATTACTTATCTATACATGTAATAAATCTGTAGAAGGGTCAATTCTGTACATTGAAAATATTGAAAAAATAAATAGCGGGGGGTGTTGCTGGATCGATACCAAACCCAAATACGTGATTAAAAAAATTTTTGTCTGTCTGTCTGTCTGTCTGTCTGTCTGTCTGTATATGCAGGCATCACGTGAAAACTAACGGTTCGATTTCGATGAAACTTGCTATAATTATACCTTATTATCCTGGGCATAAAATGGGATACTTTCTATCCTGGAAAAATACGTAGAAAAAAAATCTTATTTTTCAGTTTTATTCATACTTAGACGTTGTTCTGTAGAACCGCGAACACACGTTGCATTACCCGCAGTGGATTCAGCGCCGTAACCTATAGCGCCGAAAGTCGGATTTGGCTTGAACCGTTTGCGGCACACGCGGGCCACGCCTCCCCGACTCCTATATAAGGAGCCGCGTTCCGCGCCGCGCAATGCATATAAATTCTGAATTTTGATGCGAGCGGACGTGTCCAGTGTGGCGAGCGGTCGTCCGTGGAATTAATATTGTATGCGTGTAATTTTAAACCGTGCTTGTCAGCGCGACCTTTTTGATTACTGTTCCGATCAGTTATTTGTAAATACAAGGTCGGAATTACTATGAAAAAAATACTTACTACAGAACGCGAGCTCAACAGCAGTAGCTCAATAGAGGGATCTCCTTAATTATTAGGCTTAGCCGTATTTGGGTCCAATAGATATTTATAAGATGTCATTGTCAGAGTTACTCAAAATGGAGAAATAAACCATCCACGCGAAGACCGACATCCGCGCGGACGGAGTCGCGGGCGGAAGCTAGTATTATTATAATTTCGTGGTAAATAGTTTCAGTACAATACCGACCCTTTCATAATGCTGTTCTGTTAGTAGGTACAATGATACTGTTAAGGGCTCCCACACATAAACACGATATGACGTCGCGTCGTGGAAATCTACGACACGACGATACGACGTTGTGAATCACGATGCAATCCTGCGCAGTTGTTATTCGAAATTCAAAGATGACGGATGGTATTGAAGTCGATCATTTAATTACGAGATTTAATTACATTTAATTAGTCGAGCAGCGTCCCGTACTATGGAACAGAAATCGTCTAGAGCGGTCCATTTTTCGGAATGAACTAAAACACCATCCCACTGTAACGGTGCTCATCGTAGATTTCTACGACGCGACGTCGTATTGTGAAACGTCGCCGCATCGTTGTACGACGCGACGTCGTATCGGGTTCATGTGTGGCAGCCCTTAGTTGTCTGTTATTTTTTTAATAGTATTCCTTACATGGGTGATATAAGATAATAGGTAATCAACAAAATAAATAAAAACGTCACCCTTGTTCACCTGGGGGAATCAATTTCGAGGTGAACAAAGGACTTCACATGGGTGATATCACTTAGATGAAATTCTTCCGAGAAAGGTGAAAGTGTCCACTTTTTAGGGTTACGTAGCCAAATGGCAAAAAACGGAACACTTAAGATCATCATTCCTGTGTGTCTGTCTGTCCGTCCATCCATATGTCACAGACACTTAATTCCTAAACTGATGTAGTCCTAATAGTTTCAGAGTAAAATGGCAGTTGAAACTTGCTAGGTAGATATTATATTCTGTGAACCGCTTAACGATTTTTATTTAAAAAAATAATAAAATTTAAAGATACATGGAACTGAAACACAAAAAATCATCAAATCTACAGGTACGTGCGTGATAGGTCTTTAAAAATAACATTGAGGTTCCCAAAACCCATTTTTTCTTATAGTCAATCGTTTGAAAAAAGGCAGTCATTTTTAAAGCGGCAAAATGTGTGTTTTCTTCTATAACTTTGTAATAAGAGTGTGAAATTGGTTTGAATAAGATACAGTCACAGCAGTGTTTGAGATATAGCACACTTTAATTAAATCCGCGAATGTCCGCGAACTTGTTTTTGGGGCAGGTAAATTATTTTCTAAGTACTACCAAAGGAACCGACATTACTTAACATTAACAAGCATTTAAGATCATGATTTCGATTCTTACATTTTTGCTTCTAGCATATGTAAAATACCACAGAGTACCACAAGGAGCATACTGTGTCCTGTAATACTGCTGACCTACATAGATTACAAATGATGCGTAAATTAAAAAATAAATAATTAGGAAAGTTGACGGCACAATTTTCGCAGTGGCTGAGCCTGCTGTTGCGTTGCCTATCTCGGGTTCGATTTCTTCCTGGAACAAATATTTGTGGGCCTTACAGATGGTTGTTCCTTGTCTGGCTATAATGATAATTGAGCAAGCCATTGCAAGATGTACCTACTTAAGTAATATTTTTTAATAATCGTATCATCGTATAGGCAGGTTACTACCTTAGTTCACTAATTAACTAGCAAGTTAACAGGACTTTTATAGGTATAGGAACGAGCAACCAGTTATCATAAAAGCTTATGAGCACCTGAAGTGGTAGTTCCCACTTGATTCAATTCAATTCGAAATAATAATACAGGAGTAGTTAGAAGTGCCTAACTGTAGGTACAGAAATAATCATTTGCTAGCAGTGAAATAGGTTTTGAGTGAACATAGAGTATTAAACCTTTTGATTATGAAATAAATTTCTGAAGACTTTAAAACTCATATTATTCATATATAATGTAATAAACAGTAAATCTATTCATGTTTTACTGGTGAGAAATTCCAATGTTAAGACTTGAGCAATGGGAATTGGCAATGTTCCGAGGCGAGGCTAGGCGCGCACCGGTGCGGAGGTTGTAAAAGCACCGTTATACTTATTTACCGTGCGCATCTTGCTTTAGGCGCTGCTTTAGCTTATTTCAAATTTACACGAGATGGATGCACATACATCTCTAAAGTTGTGTCTCTCATTCAATCGATACGTTATGATGTTACTTACATTATTGCTTTTATAGGTACCTACAGCAATCTTTATAACAAATCTCGTACCTACACTACCTCTCGTTTTTATCTGGCGCTGACCCGAATGATGTAATCTATTACAGTAAGTATTTGATAAAAATATAATAAAATATTATCCAGATAACAATGGGCAGACACTTGGTACTTCGTAGGTGCCGATTTCGACATTTTGTACGTAAAACGGGGTGAATTAAGTGCACGCGAGTATATCGTTAAAGAAAAAACCGGCCAAGTGCGAGTTGGACTCGCGTGAAGAGGGTTCCGTACGATGTTACGTATCACGTTTTTTTTTAAATCTGACCCAAATTGGTACGCACAATATTGAGTGATTTACCATGTTATTTTAATATCATGGACTTCTTATAGGTATTCCTATAATCTATAAGTAGAAAACAAAATTCTGTATTTAAAAAAAAAATAGGTTCAGTAGTTTCGGAGATAAGGGGGGGGGGGGAATGGTCAAATTTCGTCTATTTTCTTGAATAACTTGGAAACTATTTATTTTAAAATTACAAAAAAAAATATTTAAGATTGTCTCAACAAGACCTTTCATTTGATATGTCACACGATGCAGTTTTCAATTTTTTTTTTAATTTTCCCCTTCCCCCCCAAAAATTACCTCCCATATACAGATATGGACTTCTTATAGGTTATCCTATAATCTATAAGTAGAAAACTAATTCCTGGATTTTTTTCAAAATTTTAGGTTCAGTAGTTTCGGAGATAAGGGGGGGGGGGGAATGGTCAAGCTTCGTCTATTTTTTTTTAATAACTTGGAAACCATTTATTTTAAAATTACAAAAAAAAATACTTTTAAGTTTGTCTCAACAATACCTTTCATTTGATATGTCACACGATGCACTTTTCAAATATTTTTTTTAAAATTTTCCCCTTCCCCCCCAAAATTACCTCCCATATACAGATATGGACTTCTTATAGGTTATCCTATAATCTATAAGTAGAAAACTAATAGCTGTATTTTTTTCAAAATTTTAGGTTCAGTAGTTTCGGAGATAAGGGGGGGGGGGGAATGGTCAAGCTTCGTCTATTTTTTTTGAATAACTTGGAATCTATTTATTTTAAAATTACAAAAAAAAATACTTTTAAGTTTGTCTCAACAATACCTTTCATTTGATATGTCACACGATGCACTTTTCAAATATTTTTTTTAAAATTTTCCCGTTCCCCCCCCAAAAATTACCTCCCATATACAGATATGGACTTCTTATAGGTTATCCTATAATCTATAAGTAGAAAACTAGTTTCTGTATTTTTTTCAAAATTTTAGGTTCAGTAGTTTCGGAGATAAGGGGGGGGGGAATGGTCAAATTTGGACTATTTTCTTGAATAACTTGGAAACTATTTATTTTAAAATTACAATAAAAATATATTTAAGATTGTCTCAACAAGACCTTTCATTTGGTATGTCACACGATGCAGATTTCAAATATTTTTTTTTTAATTTTCCCTTCCCCCCAAAAATTACCTCCCATATACAGATATGGACTTCTTATAGGTTTTCCTATAATCTATAAGTAGAAAACTAATTACTGTATTTTTTTCAAAATTTTAGGTTCAGTAGTTTCGGAGATAAGAGGGGAGGGGGAATGGTAAAATTTCGTCTATTTTCTTGAATAACGTGGAAACTATTTATTTTAAAATTATAAAAAAAATACAGTTAAGATTGCCTCAACAAGACATTTCATTTGATATGTCACACGATGCAGTTTTCAAAACTTTTTTTTTTCATGTTCCCCTTCCCCCCCAAAAATTACCTCCCACATATAGATTTCATCTATTCCCGTCACACCTCTGTGCTTGGGTGACAGGAATTGATATGTGTACCAAATTTCAACACAATCGGTCTAGTAGATTCGGAGATAATTGACTGTAAGCGACAGACAGACGGACACACGAGTGATCCTATAAGGGTTCCGTTTTTGTATTCGGACGTACGGAACCCTAAAAAGAAATGTAACCACCAAAAATTACTCTGCTTGATTATACATTATTTATTGTAATTAATGATTTAGAGATCATGTTGCCACATACCATGTATGTTAAAATCCCATTCAAAGTTTTGTCTCGATTCAACACTGCGTCTCATAATCACCTGGTTAATGGTTATACCGCTCGGTCTAACTTTAGTTATCCTGAGTGCACCTTTACGATATTAACCTATCTGGGGGCACGTTATACATATATACAGGGTAGAATTTTGTAATGCCACCTGGAGGGAAAGTACTCTTAATACCGCAGATAGAAAATTTTACTCAAAGGAAACATTCCTTTATTTTTGAATAGAAAGCAAACTTCATTCAAAGATTTTCGAAAATTCTCTTCTCCCACACCCGGGAATCGAACCGGCTAAAATCTGAAAAAATTATACCCTGTACTTTTATTGCATCGATCGTTAGGGTCAATTATAAGGATGAAATCTCTCTAACAAACATGATAAATTAAATGAAAGGAAAACCAGGAAATCTTAAATGAATTTAATTATTTACAAAAAATGGTAAACAAACAAAAACAAAAAATAACTAATTAGTTGCTCGAAATGGGCTCCATTCTCTTGGATACACAAATTTATTCTTTGGAGCAGTGGTGGCCCAGGGGTATCGGCCTCGACTTACGAGTTGTAGATCGTGGGTTCGAACCCCGTCAGGCGCATTACTTTGTGTAATTTATTTCAACACCACTGCTCTCAAAACGGTGAAGGAAAACATCGTGAGGAAACCGGCATGTCCTTGAACCAAAAATTCGAAGACATGTGACATGTACCAATCCGCTCTGGGTCCGCGTGGTAGATTACGGCCCACTCCCTCTGACAGAGAGGAGGCGCTGTGTCCCAGTAGTGGGAACATTTATAGGCTGATGATGATGATGATGATGGTAAGGATGAAATCTCTCTAACAAACATGATAAATTAAATGAAAGGAAAACCAGGAAATCTTAAATTAATTTAATTATTTACAAAAAATGGTAAACTAACTAATTAGTTGCTCGAAATGGGCTTCATTCTCTTGGATACACAAATTTATTCTTTTAACGAATTAATTTCTAGTAACCTTTAATAAAGTGTTGTGGTGAATATTATATATCGTATTCTGAACTTCAACTCTCAACTCATTGTCATTCGCATAAGATTTCATGTAAATTTGATTTTTTACATATCCCCACAAAAAAAAATATAATGGGGTAAGATCTGGCGATCTCGCAGGCCATCTGATTGTGCCGTTTGTACCAATCCAGGAATTAAAATGGTTATTAATGTAGGCAGTAGTGATTCTGCTGTTATGTGTCCAGCACATAACAGCAGAATCACTACTGCCTAAATAATCATTTATTTTGGTGTTCTTGCTTATTGTGTACATGGGCGATGTTATAACCGGTGCTAAGGATAATAAAATTCTAGTTCATATGTAAGAATATTATGTATTTGACAAAAATTTGGGTTGAATATTTAAACTAAAAAGGGGTAAAATAAAAAAGTTTTGAAAAAAAAATGTAACCGATTTCTAAAAAAAAAACAACCACTAAAAAGGGTAAAATAACCTACCAAATAACTTTTCTTTCAGAAGTCGGTGGCAAAAAAATCTCTGTTGATGTATAAAACAGCAAAGCCACTTTATGCTACTTTTTATTGCGGAAAGGGGTTCTAAGGGGTTCAAAGTGGGGATGAAAGGTTGTATAGAAGTATTGTTTTTAAAGCTAGAATGATGAAACTATAACATAATATATAGCAATGACATCTTAGCAAGATTTGGTCTACCTGATAAGCACTCTCTGTTAACGTATAAAAATTGAAGATATGGAACACCTGATTTGGGACTCCAAGAGCCCAGTTACACTATAACATATACAAGAATGACGTCTTAGCAAGAGTTGTTCAGCCTGATAAGCATTCTCTGTTGACGTATGAAAATTGAAGATCTGGAACACCTGATGTGGAACTCCAAGAACCCAGTTACACTATAACATATACAGAAATGACGTCTTAGCAAGAGTTGTTCAGCCTGATGAGCATTCTCTGTTGACGTATGAAAATTGAAGATCTGGAATACCTGATGTGGAACTCCAAGAGCCCAGCTACACTATAAGATATAAAGGAATGACTTCTTAGCAACAGTTGTTTAGCCTGATGAGCATTCTCTGTTCAAGTATAAAAATTGAAGATCTGGAACACCTGATGTGGAACTCCAAGAGCCCAGCTACACTATAAGATATTAAGGAATGACGTCTTAGCACGAGTTGTTCAGCCTGATGAGCATTCTCTGTTCAAGTATAAAAATTGAAGATCTGGAACACCTGATGTGGAACTCCAAGAGCCCAGCTACACTATAAGATATTAAGGAATGACTTCTTAGCAACAGTTTTTCAGCCTGATGAGCACTCTCTGTTGATGTATAAATATTGAAGATCTGGAACACCTGATGTGGAACTCCAAGAGCCTAGCTACACTATAAGATATAAAGGAATGACTTCTTAGCAACAGTTGTTCAGACTGATAAGCACTCTCTGTTGATGTATAAATATTGAAGATCTGGAACACCTGATTTGGAACTCCAAGAGCCCAGCTGCACTATAAAATATATACAAATGACGTCTAAGCACGAGATGTTCAGCCTGATGAGCATTCTCTGTTGACGTATAAAAACTGAAGATCTGGAACACCTGTTGTGGCATTCCAAGAGCCCAGCTACTCTATAACATATATAGGAATGACGTATTAGCAAGAGTTGTTAAGCCTGATGAGTATTCTCTGTTGACGTATAAAATACTGAAGATCTGGAACACCTGTTGTAGAATTCCAAGCACCCAGCTACACTATAACTTAAATAGGGATGGCGTTTTAGCAAAAGTTGTACAATCTTTGTCGCTAGCAAAGCAACAGGATCCGCGTACGAAGTCGCGAGCAAAAGCTAGTACCTATATATAAATGAAATAATAATAATACAAGATCATTATTTGTATAATTATATCGACGTATGTAGGTACCTTTAATATTTTCCGAGCACTTGATTTGATTATAATCGTTTAGTTTCGTGTTCATATTTATAAGTCGCAGGGATATGATAAAACCAGGAATTTGATCAAATCCCTAGTAACCTAACCTGTCCGAGTCAGGGTGCCCCCAGTCGTTTCTACGACATTTTATATTTCTCAGTGCCCCATTTCGTACACACGGGGTACCGCGACTCGGACAGGTTAGGTTAGAAGGGGATGGCGGCAGAGGCGGATTTCCCCTAAGGCCCAGTAGGCCCGGGCCTAGGGCGGCCAGATATTAGGGGCGGACAATCTTGTCAAAAAAATCACTGATGGAAACAATAATAATAATATTCCACAACTATCACACAACGCCATCTAGTCCCAAGCTAAGCAGAGCTTGTGTTATGGGTACTAGAAGACTGATAAACATACTTATATGTTTCTAAATACATACATATTATAGATAAATTACACCCAGACACAGAACAAATGATCGTGCTCATCACACAAACATTTGTCCTGGGTGGGAATCGAACCCACGACCTCCGGCGTAGCAGTCAGGGTCACTAACCACTAGACCAACAGGCCAGTCAAAATATAAAAAGAAATAACTCAAATGCAAAGTAAATTAATATGGGGCGATTTTAGGCGCACCACGTAAAAAAAGCAGCTTTCAGTTAACGTTAACCAATTTTCTGAATCAGTGTAAAGTGGGCAATAAATCAAATTTAGTAATATTTAAGTCTATATTATGGTTGCTGAGAAAGGGGCGGCACATGGTGTGGGGCCTAGAGCGGCTACAACTGCAAATCCGCCACTGGTTGGTGGTTATTTTTTTTAAACCACCCAGGGGGGGTATTACAACGTCTTAAAACCAGGCTTGTTCTAGTGAGTGAACAAGATGGCGCTAGACGACTTGTATAGCTCTGTCACTTTCACTCGCCGGAATAAGCCTGGTTTTAAGAGGTTGTAATACCCCCCCTGAAATACTTTCTGACATTTTATTAGATTTAGCGTAGACAGAGAAGAGTGTAGACGAATTGATAACTCCTTCTCTTTTTCTCAAGAAAGGAAAAACAAATCGACAAACCGACATGGTTTTATCATATCCCTGCGACATTTACAATACACCTACCTAAAGGTACAGTAAAGTGCAAATTATCCGATTTATTTCAAAAGATAAATCTGTAATTGCATGTTGTTCTAAGCTATGACCGGACAATACCTACTGATAGTTATACCTACTTATTTATAAATGATAAAAACACGTTATAGGTGCCTAGGTATACAAACATTGAATGTAAGCATGGATATGAAAAAAAATAGTAGTAGGTAATCTTACACAAAAACCATTAAGTAATTGGTTTCTTTGTTTTTTCAAATCTATATGTAGGTATTATATAATAAAGAAAGAAAGAAAAAATATTTATTTGGCACTAAACCACGACAAACACACAACAAAATAAAATAAAAACAAGAAACAGAAAATGGAAACTTAAGCTAAAACAAAAAAATAAAAGGGAGAAGTGAAAAACAAAGATTTGATGTGTGTCCCATGGCTGCGCCAAATAGGCCCAGTTCAGCAAAATGTTGAGCAACTAGGTAGTGCTCGACGCTGGTTTTCAACTACTACTCATATTACACTTAGGGCCTTTCAAGAGTACCTATCTACCATAGCTACCTATGCTAAACTGTGGAGACTACGTTTCGATATTGGCGGAACACGATCTAATGCCTAACGGTCGACGGCGAGACATAGGAATCGGAAATTGGATAGCTGAACGGAATGACACCAATAAACCGATGCTGATTGAAGTTGAGCTATCATGCTAGGATTCATTTTAAAAAAAAAAACTTTAAATCTAACCTACCTATCCGTAGCAGGCCAATATCAGTACACATTTTTACAAAAGTATTTTGATCCATAATCAATAAAAAAATAAATTAAAACAATTGTAATAACGTTGAAGATCTTCTGAATTTATGTATGCTACACAAAGGTTATCTATCAATTAAGAAACAAGGTTGCGATAAAGTATTTTTAATTGACCTAATAACTTTCCAAATTCGGATATCGATTCGTCAGTAGTGGTGCCAGTGGTGCTAGACAAATAAGTGAGGTTGATATTGAATTTAAACTAAACTTAATTGTGGTTATAATGTTAAGTATATAGTTAGGTATGCCTTTGAATGATTTTCCTTAAAAAAGTAGGTAATTATGTACTTGTTGTCTTTGCCTGGAGGTTAAACATTTTCGATCCGTGAAGATCAGATAAAGAAATCAATTAAAATGTGTACCTTCGTTATAAAATATTATTTTTGTCAGTAGGTATATTTTTATGAAATCAAAAAGTTCTTGTGCCAGACGGTATATTTATAGGGCATCCTCGAGATTGCCCTTTAAAACAGTTGACAACCTCCTAGGTTAAACTACAAGATGCCATTTATGAAGGTAAAAAAAACAAAAAACCCGACTGCGTAAAAACTAATTTTGAAAAATACGTGAAAAAGTTAACTTATATAAAAACTAAAAAGAAAGAAACAAGCCCAACAGAACAGCAGGAAGAAGCAGAACAGAACGACTCACAGTCGGGGCCCCTTGGGAAGATTTGATTGGTAAAATTTGAATGGGCCCCGACTGTGAGTCGTTCTGTTCTGCTGCTTCTTCCTGCTGTTCTGTTGGGCTTGTTTCTTTCTTTTTTAGTTTTTATATAAGTTAACTTTTTCACGTATTTTTCAAAATTAGTTTTTACGCAGTCGGGTTTTTTGTTTTTCTTTAAATTATATTTTTTATTTTACACTTTTTAGTTACGATTCATTGTTCACTGTTTTTTTGTTTGTATATCGTTTATACTTGAAATAAAAACTTAAATCAATAAGTAAGAAAATTAGCGAGAATGATTGTTTTGTTAAACAACTTTAAATCGTTAGATATCCCAAACTATTACTTAAAATGAAAAATGATAAAAGAAACCTAAGGATGATTTTAAAATACCTATTCAACGACACCCCACTTGACATAGTTCATAGACTTTTATTTTTTTCATTTTGACAATATGGCGTCTGGTTGTCGCTGTGGTGAATTTTGATTACTGTCATGTCTTTAGTGACACTCGCAAGGTTAAGACGAATCGATTGACGTAAGAATTATCAAAATCGGTCTACGCGTTTGGTCTCTAGAACGCCACATAGAAACAAACATACATACATACATACATACATAGACTGATAAACACATTACCCTCCTTTGCGTCGCGCAGTCGGGTAAAAAAGAAAAAAGAGTACAATCTCAGTACAATAGACACGTATTGGGGCTAACCGACAAGGTTCTGCCCCTATGCCAATGGGGAAGGCAAGTGTCAAAGTGACAAGTGACAAGATGGTCCCAAAAGAACTGTCAAATCAAAGGAATTTTCTGAAAAAAATGATTTATTGATGTAAAATGATTAGATGTTTGTAATAGGCTGTAAAAATGATGGAACATATAAATTTCCGACAATTCACACTATCAAGAAATAATGGGTAGCTGCTATGACTGCTGTGAGAACAAAAATTGTATTATCACTAAGGAAAAGCTATACTGGGTATAAGGGACAGCCCTCCGCAAACTTTCAGGGCTTGCTCAGTAGATGAAACTGAACAATCTTACACAATTTTTTTTCAGGAAATGAAAAAAAAACAGCATTATTATTATTACTATTATTGCTCAGTTTCGTCTACTGAGCAAGCCCTGAAAGTTTGCGGAGGGCTGTCCCTTACACCCACTATAATAAACAAATATCTACCCTTGCGAAGCCGGGGCAGGCCGTTAGTTGAATTTATTAATGAAATTCTATGATTATACCATAACTAACAATCGAATACACCTTTCAAAATAATATCTACTTTTCTATTGGAGCTTAAGTATTGCATCGCTCTTTATATCATGTAATGGTTCGTCTGGTGGAAGAATTATCACCGGAACTGAGATTTGTGATAGTTGTGGTGTTAGGAAGTTAAAATTCTTATCATATTGCTCCAATTTATAAAATAGATCTAAAATTAGATGAAGAAGACAAACACAAAACTTGATGAAATTTTTCTCAATATAAAATGTCAGAAGCAGTACTATATTCTTTGTAGAGGCTAGCACATGCTGCACATGTTATACCTACTTAAAAATACAATTTTAAATCCAACTACAAGTAAATGTGTGTTTAACTTAGTAGAATTAAATTTCTAGCCTCTCAACTAAATCACTTTTTTTTCCTCTTGTGATGAGATGCATCGCGGCGTCTTAATTCTTCTTCTAGTATATGCACTTGCATTGACGAATAATTTTCCATACCTATTTGTTTTGTATTTATACTCAATTTTTATAACAATAAATCTTGTTTGTTTTTTGTACAAGGTAGACAGTAATCTGACATATGGACCAACTATCGCAGCGCCATCTACGATTAGCTTTGAGTTGCCATCCCCATTAAAGTAGCAAAGTTAGAAACTTAAGTGACAGAGTACGCGATCATGTCTTATGAGGAAACAATTGCATGCTTGCTGGCTTGCTTCATACCAGTTATTTGGTAGACTAGCCTATGTTACTATGTATTAATAAACTTAACACCACAACTATAATCCTAATAATCCCTGAAGGGTTCGTCAGAGGTGGTAGGTGCACCCATATTTCATGAGGAGCGAGGGCGTGGGTCATATTGTATTTAAACAAAAGGAAAAGCCTAACAGTAAGTAAAACTATGCTTTTTTTAGCGTGTTAAAATTATCATATTAGTCCTCCCACCCAGGGCAGGGCAGGAGGGACTGTCAGACGTGTACTGACTAAAATTCACGGTGTCCTTCAATAGCCCTTTACGTTCCAGGATCACGGTAATTCGTTAGTACCGCGACCAACTAAAAACTATGCTAGGTAAAAATATGCTTTTTACGTTTATTTATTTATTTATTTTTATTGGTTTACCAACAATTGTTTACACTGGTTATGGAAATAAAAAAACAAGCAAAACAGATGAACTAGTGCACAATCAGTTTCAGGTAAACTCAGCATTCAAAAGAAAGTTGTACGAATAAAAAAAAGAGGAAAAAAAACACAAACAACTACCTAAATTTAAATAAACTACCTACATCTTAATCTTCTATTGCATATAATAAATAAATTACAAAGTAAAAGTGAGAAAGAAAAAACAAAGAAAATATAAAGTTAATCCTTAGCTAGACATTTCAAAGTATTTGCTTTTATATGGCATAGGGAGTCAAAGTGCAAGTCAGATCACTACATTCGTTGATTATCTTGCTTAACCTCGCAACAAGGGATTTTTTTATTTATTTATGTGTATAAGGTGATTTAAGTTTTTTGTGCAGGTGAAGACGTTGCTGCATAGCATGCTGCTACGCGGAACGTAGACTTTGCTATGCTGCTATGCGGGGCGTAGAAACTTTAGCGTAGTATATAGCAACACAATGCGTAGACGTCGCTACGCAGTTATACGTAGGCGTCGCTACGCAGCATACGGCAACGTAATGCGTTAAGACGCAGCTGCGCAGCATGTTGCTATGGGGACCTCTAGAATTCGATGTTTAGCATCCAGCTACGCAATATGTAGATTACGTACCATAGTGTGCGGCTACGCGGGGCGTAGACGTCGCTACGCTCCATGCAGCTCCACGTAGACGTCGCTACACAGTATGTACACTCTGCTATGCTTTGCTTACCTTACGGTTAGGCGACTAAATGTTGCGTTTTTGAACAGCACTTAAGCAAAGCTTGATGTCGTTGCGCAGTATGCATTGAAGTGCAGCTTTGTACGTGGAGCTTAGACTATGCTGAATTTCCAGCAACGTCGTTCACGAAGAGAATCATTAGGAATATTGCTTAAAGTGGTTTTAGACCCGCTGTCGGCTTTAATTAGCACTGGGTCCAACAAGACAAGTTTGTTAATGATGATCGTGTTTGTAATGCTTTTTTATCGTGGTAAGATCATTAAATGAGTCCTCCCACCCAGGGCCAGACGGGAAGGACTGTCAGACTCGTACTAAGTAAAATCCACGGTGTTCCTTCAATAGCCCTTTATGTTCCAGGGTTACCAGTTACCTTTTGAGACAGTACCGCGAATGTTTGAAATGCTGAAATTGTGTTTACTTTGAACCTTTAACTATTAAGGAAATTCAAGTATACCTTCATTAAAAATAAGAGTGAAAAATAGATCTCGAAAATTATTTTCGCAGAACAACGCATATGTGCGCATCAAACGCGCCTGCATACATCTACCATTACAGAAGTGTAGAGCTTTCTTCTAATGAGTATTTGCCAACCTCCTAATTACCAGGGAGCGCGTACATGATTGTTGAAGCATCGTTTCCGAATGCGCGGGCGCAGACGGCAGCTCTACGCACGATGTACCTACTAATATAATCCTATCAGGTTTCACCAGTGAACGAAGAAAACATGGAAGAGTAACTTCAAACAAAATCTTTTTGATAGACGGCCCACGACGTTTGTTTTCTTTGAACAGCTAGTTTGTTCTCTATTAACATCACGATGTTATGATTGGGTAGGTTGTCAACGCTCGTCTCTAATTGGCTAAGCAACGCATAGTAACAATCATGGTCTAAAAAAACATTATTACGAAGTATATTATTATACCATGGTAACAATGACATCATTGGCGCTAGAAATGAACACATGACATTAATTTGACGGGCTGCAAGAATTGTCAAAGTGGACGAGTTATATAAAAAGTAGCAATGAAAAATTTGAATATTTTTTATTATGTATTTTTATTTCTTTTGCATTTGATATAGATACATAACAACAAAAAGTTCACGTTTATATTTACATAAAATGGCTCATACGACTATGTATATATGTTATAGGCAATGTGTACAATGCAGGCATTCTATACAATACCTAGGAAATGTATAGAATGCCGGGGTCGTTCAGGCAATGTATGAAATGATGTTCAATGTTTAAACTATTTTACACTTTACCTAGGAAATGTATAAAATACCTAGGCATGGTATAGAATGCCAGTTGAAGTACAGGCAATGTATGTAATCGATTTTTCTTCTCTATGATTTAGTTAGATAGGTACTGATCTTTTGAGAGCTAATCCTAATTTCAACTTCCATTAACAGACAGCGATAAGACATGTGTTCTATTGGTTTGTATGCCTAAGTACATACGAGTTTTTGCGTAGAGAGCGTTTCTCACATAGCACTTGCCTTCGGATAAACATTTACATTTTATCTCTTCTCATCTGAGAAGCGGTGGCTCCGTCGAGCCACCTTGATAAGTAGTAATCAGTTTTTCGACCTAGGATGCAAGAGCGAGCGAAGCGAGTTCGGGACTTTGGGCACCCCAACACGGACAGGTTAGGTTAGAAGGAGATGGCGGGGTCTGAAAGACCCCGCCATCCCCTTCGTGGTTATTTTTTTTTAAACCACCCAGAAGTAGAAGCCCCGCGAAGCGGGGCTCCGTCGAGCCACCTTGGTAGGTAGTAATCAGTGACTTAGTTGACCTAGGATGCAAGAGCGAGCTCGGGACTTGGAGCACCCCGACACGGACAGGTTAGATTCGAAGAGAAACATTCACGTTTCATTTGATTACGTATTGCCCACTCGACTGTACCATGCGCAAGTTCGGACTCGCGACTATACTCAAGGCGGTCACAAAGTTTGGCGCGGGCTGTATGGGCTAGTCCCGCACACCGCACACACGTGTCTCCTCGTGGTCGTTCATTATACACATTGCCTGATGCGCTTTGGGCATTTTATACAATACCTAGGCAATGTATGAAATGAATGGTATTATATACATTGCCTGAACGTTTTAGGCAATATATATAAAGCCTAGGCATTCTATACAATGCCGGATTATACACATTGCCTATAACATATACAAAGAAAGAAAAAAAAAGAAAGAAAGAAAACATTTATTTGGCACATGCCACCTACTGTGAGCTACGGCCTCCTTAGAGATTAACTAGAAAGTCTTATTGTCTTTTGTTTAAAAATGAATAACAGAAATGGCTAACATAGCTTGCTTTACCAAAATGTCAAAAATGTTGGATAATTGGAATAGCGTTTGTTTTGAGCTTCTGGTATCCTTTTTTCGTCATATAAAAATCGTCATCTTGAAAATGGACTGAACAAATTATTGTTGTTTTGCTTGGGGACCAATCGTTTTCCTGTCTCTCCAAGCGAACTGATCTCGTCCATTATTCTTTGATATTTGGATCTTGTGGAAATCTGTCAAAGAAGCAGAGTGTTTTGTAATGTAGCAAAAAGAAAACAAACATATTTTACTTCAAACATTCAACGTTAATTTACTTAGTCCATCGGGCATAACACCATCCCCATAGAAAAAAATTGATCCATGTTTATAATTAATATAAAAATAATGTAGTAGTCTAAGGGCTACTTACAGGTGATAACTAATTCCAGCATTTTTATTATGTAGATGAGATCGATTTATACACCATTTCACTGCGCAAGAAGGCATAATTTATAGTTTTAAACTGAATAAAAATACGAACAACGACATGTGCCGTCACAGCCGAACTAAACTCCTCCGAGGCACGATTGATAAGCCCCGCCTACCGGGGCACGATCTGCGTTGGGTCATTATCGGGCTCTAGGAATGCTTCTATGTTTTCTTCGTTCACTGGGTTTCACACAATGGCAAAGAGATTTTAAATATTTACTTAAGTCAACGACCCTCGTATGTCATTATTGAACGGCTAATGTTGAAGTTAATTAGCATTGTTGGATTATGATGTTGTTTTCGTATAACTGCGAGAAAAAGCTCAGATTTTGAATTGTTTAAGGGATTAATTAAGAAAAGTCGCTTGTTTTAGAAAAATGTGGTTTTTAAACGAAACACGACACTGCGTTTAAAACGGATTTAGTAGGCTTTGGCAAAAAGGCTGCGAGATTATACCTAATCCGCTAGGAGAAAGTCTCTACATCTTGACAGGCCTGTTGGTCTAGTGGTTAGTGACCCTGACTGCTATGCCGGAGGTCGTAGTTTCGATTCCCACCCAGGACAAATGTTTGTGTGATGAGCACGATCATTTGTTCTGTGTCTGGGTGTAATTTATCTATAATATGTATGTATTTAGAAAATATATATGTATGTTTATCAGTTGTCTAGTACCCATAACACAAGCTCTGCTTAGCTTGGGACTAGATGGCGTTGCGTTGTGTGATAGTTGTGAAATATTATTATTATTATCTCCACATAATGGGTGTCGAAGGATGGACAGCTCCACCCCGGGGCTGATCAAGAAACAGTAGGTGGCGTCTCGACTACTTGGTCGCATACTACGAAGGCTAGTTCCAGGAGGCACATCCCCTGGAATGCCCTGGAATTGGGTATTTGGCAGGGGTCCATATTGGCTCACCTAAAGTTCTTTACCCGAAATGTTCTTCCTAACGATTTGTAATCCGAATGATCACTCTTCCTAAAATTTTTCATCCTAAAGTTTTTCATTCATACTATTTGTAGTGCTACCGGCGGTGTTCATAACACTCATGTTTCCGAAAATTGTAATTAATAATATCATTGTTGAAAATACTACTGTTTTTTATCATAACGCTTTTATCCCTCAACTTGTGTCGAGCTACCTTGGTAGGTGGTAATCAGTAATATACGCTCGCCCTTGCACCCTTAGTCAAATTGCCGACTACCACCTATCAAGGTGGCTCGACGGAGCCCCGCATGGCGGGGCTCCTATTTCTGTTTGCTAGGTTTAAAGTAACCTAACACGAAGGGGATGGCGGGGACTGACAGATCCCGCCATCCCCTTCGTGTTAGCCGAACCTAACCTGTCCGACTCGGGGTGCCCCAAGTACCGAGCTCGCTTCGCTCGCTCTTGCATCCTTTTAAATCTAAACAAAAAAGATATGACTTTGAATAATAGTGTAAAAGATGGTTATGTTGAGAAAATATAGGAAAACAAATAAAAGTACAATAGATGTTTATTGCTACTGACATTATGAAGTTGAATGCTTCGGAATTATGAACATTAGGGACAGAGTAGTTAGGAATTGTGATTGTTAGGATGAAAAATGCTAGGAAGAACATTTTCGGATTTCCAATTATCGGACTTGATTTAGGTGAACTTTGGCGCCGATTTAGCAGGCCTTTAATCAGCAGACAACAAAGGAAAAAAACAAAAAATAGGGGTATTTTACTTGACATTTTTTTTTGGTATTTGTTATTGGCATTACCAGCCTGAAACCATAAGTGCCAGCTTAAAGGATCGCGTTAATTAAATGGCATTCTTTGCCCCTAGTAAGTGGGTTTCAATGTTTCCATCATTGTAAGTAGTGCGACGTCCTTTCTAGCATTTGTGTAGATAAATGTACCTACGTCAAATGTAATTAACGGTTAACTAAATTACTGTAACTATTTTGTATTTAAATATCGGTCTCTTGCTATATTTACACTAGTGAGCTGGTTGCCTTCTTGATGTGGTTTTTGCAAGTGGTACACTGAGTATGAGATCGGTCCCCAAGATAGGCTAAAGTGTTATTGGGTTTGAATTGAGAGAGAGACCACAAGAGACTGGATTTGTGGGCGGTTGATGGCAATCATGAGATTCTATTAACTTCAATTAATAAATTTCTATCTTCAAGGGTTTCGGGGTTTACAGATGCGATTTTATGTTATGTGTAAGAAAGCAAAAAAAGACATAAAATATTCATCCGGATTAGCGAATTGCCAATGGAAATCTAATGCACAATCATGATTTGGTTTATCCTAGCGCACAGATGTACCCACTCGAAACATAAACGTGCCAATTTCCTTATAGACGGCAATTGATTTATGTTCGGGTGTATAACCCTCACCGACGTCAGATGTTTAATTGATTGCAACTTTATGGGCTAATTTAATGTTTGAAACCGAGTTTATAGGGGTGGCGAGCCGGCTCTAACTGTATACTAGGCAGAATCAATGATAGATCCCTTATTGGCATCACTTAGTACTTCCCGCATACCTACTGCAGCGCTGTAAAAAGTGATTGCTTCACTAACGATTTATCACTAATGATGCGACTGGGTTGCCATGTGTACCTTCAGGGAAAATAGGAAAGGTACGGCTTTATTATTAACAATAATATTATATTGCAATGCCTAATGGAGCAAAGAAAACTTCTGATAATGATTATTTTTTTAAATGTACATAAGTTACCGTTATTCATGCATGACCATCCGCACGTCTCACAGAGTAAATTGTAGAGTATCGTGTGATGTTGGAAATAGCGCGGCGTTATTAATAGAAGTACGTAACTCGTTATTAGTACAGGTAAGTACGCTAAACAGAGAGTAATAATATCTTGTGAACTTAAATAAAGCTAAGAGTTTATTCTCGTCGCCCGCCGTTGCTTCGTGAAATAATTTAATAAATTTGCAGAGAAATAAGCTCCGTGGAATAAGAAAGTAAACTGCAAATGTTGAGGGGTAGGAACAGCATTTAATAAATAGTTACAAGATACTTTCTTTGTGGAAAATTATACTATCTTCTTCGATATTTTATTTTGGAATACTTAGGGTACACCTATATAAGACACTTCATCATCATCATCATCAGCCTATAAATGTTCCCACTGCTGGGACACAGGCCTCCTCTCTGTGAGAGGAGTGGGCCGTACACTTAATTTATAAAAAACCCAAGATATCATAATGGTTTAGTGCGAAAAGTACCCATCTGTGGTCTTCGAACATCTCTGCGTCGATACGTGACTAATAAAGAGGTGTAGATACATCTAAGATCATTTTTTGCATTCGCTATCGCCTCGCACTATCATGATAGTCGTGCTTTTTGCCAAGATTAACCTCCTTGAAGACGTCATCCCTGTTGACATCAGCTTACGCTTATTATCTGTACAGTATCCGGTTTGTCTGCCACAATGAGCCCGCAATAGTTTCATGAATCATCAGTACCATTCAACTTTAGGGTTCCATCACTTCGTAAAAAATAAAAGGTTATGCAATGACAAGAGATGATTTATTAAATCGCAAAAAACTATGTTGACTTCAAGATATTGACAGCAATCATCAAAACATTCAACAACAAACAAGCCCTCGTAAAATTTCCTTTGAAGCTTCGAATTCAAACGCGGAATTACAACGATAAACTTTTTTACATAAATGTACAAACTGATTTATGGACTGCAAATTATAAGGAATTACTTAAATATACGGAAAATATAGGTATTTTACTAATAGGTTCCTCCCTACTGCGTAGTTTTGAGCTGAGATCTTCAAGTTCCGCGGATTGAACGGCTGCGTGGCAAGCTACTAAGTTGAAATGTTAAAATTCGATAATTCCGTTGGGAATTTTAATTTTAGCCGATGATTGAATTTTTTACAAGGTAATCAATGAGTCGTGCGCTGGGACGGGGCGGGTTAGCTCATCCGCCAAACATTTTGGTGGTTTTTGTGATGGAAGCTGAGCGCGGAAGGCCTCGGCCGACACGATTCCTAAAAACAAATGACGGCATTGCTAAGTTCACCAAGAGGTGAAGCTTTTACCAACAAGTGCTACATATTATGTAACCACAATACTATTACTTTAATAAGAAACAAAAACCCGGTACCCCCCAAAGGGGACACAACAACAGTGGGGGGTTTTACATACTCATATGAAGAAGGAGAGCAGTAACATTATTTTTTAACCCCACAATTAACTTAACCGAACATCAGTTGTAAAGATCAAATTGTATATCTATAAAACACTTTTCCTAATGTGGCTTTTCTAATAAAAAAAAACTTGCATTACATGCAAGTTTTTTTATATCATCATATTATCGTTATAAATGTGATTTGTTTTAGTTATTGCGTTAAGTTTGGAATTTTCGACCTAGAAAGTAGACAATCTTCGAAATTGCTAAACTGATAAAAAAAAACACTCATAGAAGCTTTTGGATTCAGAACGCCTTATGTGTCTTCGACCAGGCGGAAGCTAGTGTGTGTATAAATTATTTTCATATTCACTCTTATCTTAAATGATTGTGGCAGACACCACTTTTATTGTCCCACTGGCATGACCCTAATTTCTCATGAACGTCAAAAGAGTTTAGGGAATATAATTATGGACTTTCTGGGATCCACAGCTGTGTGTGTTCATATAACTTGAGAAAATATGGTTTCCCTACGGCCTACGTAGGTACGTACATTATGTGCTCGTAAAGTCGCTTCAAGTTTTAAACAGATATAGTAGGTACCTAATATCCTAAATAACAATATAATTATTTAAAAACACATTTAACGTTATTTGGCACGTGTTGATAATATAGGTAAGTGAAAATGTAATCACAAAATGTAATGTAATATCGTTTATTTTCCCAATTAAAAATATAATTGGTTAAATTAGGAACTGGTTTATTAACTATAGTCTTTTGCCGTAAGACTTCATCCCAAGCGTAGCCCTTTTCATAGTACGTTGCGGGACGAGCAGTCAGTGGGTCAGCTTTATTGTCATCTTCGTGAGGACTGGAAGGACGCACTGATTCCACAGCCGGCTTTTTAGGCACTGCGGTAGAGGCGTAAATTATGCCTAACCAAGCTGCATTTTTCTGACAATTTCCCGCTCGAAGGTGTACCTATCTGTAATACTTGTCCGAGGAGTGTTATATATGCCATCGACGCAAATGGGATGACGATGACAATCAGCAATAATTTAATTGTGCTTTCCATTAGAATGAAATGACTTGCGGAATCGTATCAGTAGTTCTGAAGATTATCTATTCTTTATATCCAAAATTACGTAGTAAGAGATGAAAATTAACTACGACAAATGAAAAATTGTTGAGGATTTTTCTTATTCACTAGGTTAAAGAGGATATTATGCCTGGAAACTTATTTCATATCGAGCAGTAATCTGTACCTGTACTTCTGACGCACGTATTTTTTATACGTGCGTCAGAAATCAAATAATGTTTTTCATTATTTTTCATCTTATTTTCCAAATATGTAGTTGGCACTATGACTAACTTGCGAGTGCATTGCATCTGCTTATTTTTTTTTCTGATGAGCATAAAACGTAATGACCTTAGCTATAAATGGAAGGTTCTTTTTGCGACAAGATACTCATTCATACAGTTGAATGTTAAGGCTAGTGTAGATACGTAACTACGTACGGTGTTGTGTTATAGTGTCACGTTCAATAGCTGAATGGGAATCACGCGCACGCCTATTACGTTCTTTATATTAGACATCAACGCCAGCGCAGCGCTTAGTGATCGTCATTAAGTTGTTCCACGGAGTTACGCAGAATCACTCTAATGATTAACAATTATATTTATAGCTTATTACCACTATCGGTTAATTCTTGATATTTAATCAGTATTGCATAAAAAATCAAGATTTTCTAATCTACCTCTTTTAGATTACAAATGATGTTTTTTTAATCAAAATATATGATATAGAACTATTTCAATTTCATTTCATTTTAGATACGGATAATCTAGAATAATTATTTCTTGTTGCTGCTAAACTTTTAATGCTTATATTTTACTGTTAGGTAGTTAACGATACACGAAGCGAGCGGACGTGATGTCTACTTACGTATTACAATCAATTATACTATTAAGTAATAATTATACAATGTTGTCGGGAGCGCGACAAGTGAGAAGCAACCGTAGTGCGAGGAGGCTGCGAGCACATTCCCGGGGGCGCGCGCTCCGCTCATTAATGAGCTTCGTTGTAAAATAAGCTGAGGGCTCTTAACTGCCATCCTGCGAGATTGCTTTTCGTGGTCGGTATCTATTAATAGTTATTTATAGGCAAAACTGAAAGAATTGTGAAGCACGAGTATAGTTCGTGATGGACGTCCGCAGACAATGCGTCATAGTCGTGCATCATTCGTACAAGAATTACCTTAGGTTCTACTAAACGAGAAGGGCTCTCAGGTTTTCAAAAATGCCTGGTCAGTGATGCAATCCCTCTTGTGGCGAATGGTATCCGCAGCGCATGCTTGCAAGCAGGTACCCGGCACACTGTACTTCCTTAGCACCTTATTTACATAACAAGTCATAATATGTCTTAAACGTAATATCAGTTCTTATGAGATATATTATGCTCTTTATTGAACATGCAAATGAATTAATTGGATATATTGTTTTACTTTTTAATGCAAGATTGAAGGAACCTATCATATAAATCATGAAACTGCAGTTTATCTTCCAAGTGTTGTTAGTTCAATAAAAACTAACGGAAACAACACTCAATCATTTCAAAACTTTTATTGCAGCAATTTAATTAACTTAAACCTTATGCACATGTACGATGTATATATATGAAGATGCCTTCGTGTGATATGTCAGAATTGGACCTATGAAATTGATTTTAATTTGCATAATGTTACCGTTTGAGTAATTTTGAATTTTATGGACAATCAGAGAAAAGTAACACATCGGCCAACGCTATATCAAAATAAATTAGTAATAATTGTCGACAACAATTAAATATGACAGGAATGATAAATGTATTAAAGTTCAATCTACTTTATTTATTGGCATTCTGTTTCAAGATTCAATTTATCCGCATGAAACATGCTACTTTACAGAATATTGTTTAGTTCTGAATGAATAAAATAATGTATTCTTTTCAGTTCTGTTAAGCATGGTGTGAAATAAAGGAGTCTATTGTAATAATGTAAAATCGATCAGCGAAGCGCACCCAGCGATGACAAATTAGCTAATGCACTAGACGTGAGAGCAGGCTAATGACAAAGAACAGCGGACACACGGCCGGCTTACATGACGCTCTGTCCGTGCACAGAATGTTAATTGAAACTATTTGATACAACCGCCAAATAAATAAAAATATCCGCTACAACTACAGCGCACACGTCACGTTTGCTAAATTCCGAACCATCTCGTACTCGTTTCTGTCGAGTAGCCAACACTAAAAGCAATTTTTCAGAAATTAGATTTGGATGCCACAGACATATTACCGTTTGGAAACCTTATTTTACATGCGACCACGATATTTTTCATTTTGTTATAGAAATATATAAAGTTGTTTGGTGTCATTGTTACTGGTATTTGTATATAATATATGTATAGGGTACAGCTTAGATTCAGGACCTTTTGGCGCTTGAGATTGCACTTCTAATTTTGCAGCACAGTGACCATA
The DNA here is from genome assembly GCA_950005045.1 of Agrotis exclamationis. Lineage (NCBI taxonomy): Eukaryota > Metazoa > Arthropoda > Insecta > Lepidoptera > Noctuidae > Agrotis > Agrotis exclamationis. The sequence goes on along the minus strand of OX465423.1, from coordinate 13,150,019 downwards.
CCCACTCGTTATCATAAGGTTTATGTCACAGGTAAAATACATATGTAACTGTGAAAATCTATGAATTGCAATTATATTTTGTGACCTAAATTGAAAAACAAGATAGATAATGGTGTTTATTCCTATTTTGTTTGACCATGCGCAATAAGATCAATGTAGGTATACTCAATCAATCAATGTACACCTACTCTTGTAAAACTCAAATTGAGAATTGATTTTGAAACTTTCAATCTCTGAGCTGTTCAAGAAAACATGAAGATTGAATGACCAATTTTCTATTCGGCTTATTGCTTTTTGTAAATTGTATCTACACTATACCGAGAGTAAATGATGGCGCTACATATTTTTTACCGTTCCGTTTGTTGAACGAAAAGTATGAAAGTTATGTAATTTTGAGACAGAACAGTTAATATTTCGCTGTTTTAGTATTATTAGATAGAAAAAGTAGGGTATATTTTTGGGTAACAGGCGAGTACAATAATTGGTGAATCGATGGAGTGGAGTCGATCCGAACGCGATGGCATGTAGGCCCGTTCTAGATACCCTTGAACCTAAAGTGGCAGCTCTCGGCCGCGTTGCCAATGACCCCGCACGCAGGCGCCCGCGCCGCGCCGCGACCAGCTCGCTCGCTAATTGTTATGTAACAGAGAAAAGTTACGTGCATCGTCCGCTACGCATTCAAATATTCAGTACATGCCAATTTTACGTCGTTGTACTTGCAAGTACACTTAATTGGCCTCCAAAATCCCCACGCCGCTGATATTGGGATACACAAACAGGTTCGGGGAACGCGAGTGCCGCTTCTTGCCAATCCCGAAGGGAAGGTAAAGTCACTGAACTTGCACGTCGCATGCTACATCTCGTTCCTTACTTCATAGTTCTTGTGATTGTAAAATATCTTTGTTATTATAAAGGCAGACGAGAATTTGCAAAAGCGAGTAAAACACCTTTGATGTCTTTTCGATTTATGGCACAAGCTGCATGAGTTCTACTCTAGGAGATATTTTCATTTTAGAAAATATTTAACTTATCATTCGTTGAGTAAGAGGTTAACAGAGGTGTAAAACAACGCCAGCAGCTGTTTGGGAATATTATCTGATGTAATTAGATGCAAAATATGCCTGTTTGTGGAGATTGTGTGTCTTATGCCAAGTAGAGTAAACGATGGCTGTGTTGTTAGTCATAAGAACTTATTACAAAAAAAATAGAAACGAAGTCAGGTTAAAAATATGGAAAAGTAAAATATTGTCAAATATAAAACAAAAATATTTGTATCATATATAAGCTATGTGGGTGGATATGACGATACACAACGTATCGAGATGTTTTAGTATTTTTCTTATTATTTATCAGGCTAGTCTGTTGCCTATCATGATAAAACATATTATCAAGAATTATTTCTTATAGCAATCAAGAGTTTCATATGCAGTTACCTACGCCCGGTTCTTATGTCTGGATAGGGATCGTTTTTATTGCCAATCGTAGCATTAATTAAGAAATTCCTAACTTGATGCTCAGAGAGACTTATAACAAAAGGTAATTCAAACAGAAACAAATAAAGTATTAAATATATCTAGGTTATCACGCTGTTCTTAAAAGGAGCTATTTTAGGCTCCATTATTCTTCTTGGTTGATGTTATGAAATGCCAGAATTGGTAGAATAGAGAAAATAAATGATTCAAATTATGATTTTACCTCGACTCTAAACAAAAATGGTTGAGAAACAGTAATTTGTCTAGCTATGCGTCCAGAACTACCGTTAACACCAAGTGAAGTAGCAATCTGTAACGCGAGTACTTATTAGTTGGTGGGTACCTGCATAGCAATTATATGCATGGTAGACGAAAACACGTGTGTACCATAAATCCAAATAAAGCACTCAATTCAGAGGTGTACGCAGCGATCCGGCTCACTTATTCATGTAACAGTGATGTTGTTAAAACATTTTTCTTCTCGTTTATGTGTTGGGCAAGAGACAGCGCGACTGCCGCGGGCTTTTGTGCTAGAATTTTGATTGATATTTTTTGTCAGCTAACTCGGCCACAATAAGATGACAGTGGTAACAAGAAGAGTGCGAAATAGACTTAGACGTCGTAACTGAAAGTATCAAGGTTAGTCGATGGCGGGGCGGCCGAAACTCGGCTAACAGTACACCCACGCAAAAACTGAGCACCCAGAGCGACTTACACCGACTACTCGGCTACCACCTTTGTCATCAACCTATTCCAATTAATGACTCCGAGATAGTGAATGGATTGCCAAACAAATACATGTCTCGAGTCAATGATAAGGATTTCATTAGCACAACTTACAATCCCGTATTGGACACATGTAGATCTCTGTGCTTATTTTTTCTATAAAAAAATCGAGAGAGTCTGTCGTGATTGAAAACGAACGAGTGACCGATTGACGAGCTTTTCAATTACAAGTTGGCCAAAATCCAATTAGCATGTTGGTCATCAAATTACTCAAACAATCACGAGCACTTTCGTTTCTGGCAGAGCGTCGGGCGGCGGCGGTGCGGCGGTGCTCGGAGCGGCCGCGCTGGCGTCTGCTTGTGTTGAGACCGCTTTCTCGGCCCCATTCTTGACCATGAGTCGGAAGGCGCCGTGTTCTCATAGTCGACAAAACGATGTATCTATGTCGATTGCTTGTAGGCGGCCTTGAGCGGCAACCATTAATTTGTGTGCAGAGCCGCCAGCGGGATACCGTTAGGGCGAGCGCCTGAATCTTATGCCCACTCACCGACATCACCAGATAGACTGGCGAACTTGCACTAGACGTTCGTTAATCATAATCATACACGTCAAACACTTCCTGAACTACTATCGGCTGAACTAACACTCGTAGGCTCGCACCGATCCGTAGGCTCGGCAACTATTGCTGATCTAATGTTTAGATCAAGAATGAATGTTATTTCATAGCAGCCCAGTAAGGAAAAAATAATGCAGCAGAATGATTTTGAGTGAGTTCATTGCTTTTTCTAAAATCTTATTATGAAGCACAAGTCCCACTACTTAGGGAAGATACGAATGCAAACATTGATCAATTCAAGAGACTCAACAAGAATATTTGATTTTCACACGCGAAATTCTTCACAATATACTTTGTGACTAAGCGGTGACCTGACTAATCTACAGTAAAAGAAATATTAAAGTGAGTATTTATGAACTTTGACTGTACTGTCAAGATGGTATTTTATTTGTCGTTCATTCATCAACGTTATTTAAAAAAAACAACAACTATAGCCACTAGAGTAGGTAGTGGTGGTTGGTGCAAAATGAGACAGCATTCTCCAGACTGCAAACTGAAGCAGTGAAGAATTAGCAATGATAGTGTTCAGTAAGCTAATTTGGTGGCTAAGCTAGTGTGTTGTAAGCTAATTTGGTGGTGATGACCGCGAGATAAGTGTCCACGTACCGAACCATCTAAAGTGGGCAAGGCAACGTTCCACGTCGCGTCGCCGCCGCCGCGCCGCCGGTGTGATCAGAATTTGTTTATGCGGCCTGGGAATAGCTCAGCCAGATAGTGCTCTCATTCGGTCACGGAAAATCCTTAGCGTTTTTAAGCGGAACGCTTTGCAACTACGAATTAAGCTGTGCATTTAAAAAACTGTAGACGACAATTTACATGCGAATAAAATTACACCATTATAAAATTCTACAAAATCGGCGAATAGCAACAGCGGGACTTTTTATATAAATAGAAAAAAAAAACGCTTTATTTACTTGAATTTAGTGAAGGATCAGCTTAACTAGTTTTGAATTTTCTATCGAGTTGTTTCTAGTGATTTAGATTTTAACTGTTAGAATTTGAATGCAGCAGATAAAATGATTTGACCTGGATAGCACCACTATGTGCCTAACGTGGCCAGGCAATGTCTATTACGATTGTCTGAATGTGCACAATGCCTATGCTAAAAAAGTTGCACAAAAGATATCGGAAAGTTGAAAGGCGATCTAGCGGTCGAGTTCCCTCTAACACAAGCTTCAATTCAGTCGTTCCAATTTCGATTTATTTGTTAGTTTATGTTGTGAGGAGAACACTATATACAAGTTTATACTGTACTATATGTATTTGTATATTTATGAGTTGGCGAGCGACCTGCAGAAAATGGGTACGTATGTCACCAAAGCTTTTCAAAGTTTCAATATGGCGGACCTATTTGAGACGCAAGAATGGGAGGACTTATTAAAAGCTCGCGAAATATATTCAGGTTGATATCAGGGGTACGTCGCGACGGCGGCGCGGAGGACAGGAGGCGCGCGGGGCTCCGAGTGGTGCGTGCGACACGACGTGACCGCGCGCCCGCCACCGCCGACGTGAGACCATTGTTGCCTTTAATAGATAATTAGTTAGGTGCCGTTACTTAACACGATCCGATCGCCACCGCCGGCCCACATCGCCAGATTGCTACTAACTGCAGTGCACTCCACGCCACCGACAATTTAAAGCGATATTGAAAAAGTAGAGCACACTACATGATACCTCGCCTCTACTTATGGCACTTTCGGAGCTTTCCATTTTGAGGCTTTATCTATTCATTCATGCTGAAACAGTATCCATGTAACGTATAATTTTTGCCTCTTTCAGTATTTTAAGTGACTTTTCAGCATTATGTGGAACCTGGAATTGTCCTATTTGCGTGATTAATGGGGAAAAGGTTTGTAGTAATCTAGAGTTTGTTAAAATCTTCAAAATTCATTTGTTCTCCTCTGTAATAGATTTAAGAAGTGAAAAATCGCATTAATATACCTACATGTTTAGAATTACAATGCCGTCTCAGAGTCAGACACGAATACCGATTTAGATATTATCATAGAAATTACGTTTCAAATTAACTGGGGCGTTATGAAATAATTTCTATATTTAATAAGCCAAGGACAAATAATTTAGACAGTTACTTTTACTGAACGACGAGCAACGAAAAGCTGCAAGACATCGTAAGCTCAGGCGCGGACGCTCGCAGCTAAAGCTCCCTTTATTAACTGTACACCAGCATTGTCTGTATTTGCAATGCAATTCAGTTAAATCGCGTGTATTCGCATACTGAATTGAAACTAATTTAAGTGTTTTTACATTCTCACGAAAGTTTTAAGTGGTAACGGTACATGTTTATTTAAGTACGTACTAGACTACATTACAAAAACCAATGGCGGAAGTAAATAGTTTAGACGTTACGTCGATAACAGAAGATGATACTAGTCTGTATCAATGTACAAGAAAACGCAGAGATGTACATATTGAGATACACGCTTTGATATCGTTGAATAATCTCAATGGGTAGGTACTTATTTCTTATAGTATCATAACAGCCTCGCCTGTGCTCCGCTGTTATTATTTCATTACAAGTTTTTGCAATGTTCTCCGATAATCATTTACATAGGTACACATAGTATTTATATAGGTAATCGACGATAACCTGTATAAATACAAAAGATCGCATAAGTAATCAGAGATGTGTGAAAACTTTGCTACGAATGTACGAGATGGAGAGCTTTATGTAGTGCTCATCTTTTGTGTTCATACACAAGGTAAAGTCATAAAATGGTATAATGGCATGATGTTTATAATGCAAGGCCCATATGAATACATGAGAAAATTATTATCATATAAAGTTCTTTATTTTACCCTTTTTAGTTTAAATATTCAACCCAAATTCTTGTCAAATACATAATTTTCTTACGTATGCACTAGAATTTTACTATCCGTAGCACCGGTTACAACATCGCCCGTGCACACAGTAAGCCAAAAATGCTAAAAACTACTGAACGAATTAAATGATTTTTTTATGGGATCAAATGGCAGGTATACTGCATCGAAAAATAACCCATATGGGTGCAAAATTCTCATCAATTTAAATAAATTAAGTCCAAATACATGGTAGCTGCTGTAGACCGTTGAGGAGTTCCCTGAACAGTTCTTTGTCTTCATCATCAGACCCCTAATGACAGTTACAATCCATCTTGGTGTAAAGTTCTCATCAATATAAATGAATTAAGTCCAAACACAAGGTAGCTACTGTAAACCGTTAAGGAGTTTCCTGAACTGTCCTTCGTCTTCGTCATCAGACCCTTAATGACAGTTATAACCCATCTAGGTTTAAAGTCCTTATCAATACAAATTAATCAAGCTCAAACACAAGATAGCTGCTGTGAATCGTTGAGGAGGTCCCTCGACTGTCTCTCGGCTCTATCATCAGATCAACTCCAGACCTTTATTAAATTGTAGTGCTTTAAAATTCTTAATTAAAAAACTTACAAACGCACTAGTCGCCCCTACGATTTTTGAAAGTTCCTCTCGATTTCTCTGGTCTTTCATCATCAGGCCTTGATATCCTTATCATGGGACCACCTCTGAAATATCTTCTTTCCAACAAAAAAAGATCATCGAAATCGGTTTATAAACGACGAAGTTCTGCGTAAACAAACATTAAAAAAAGCATATAATACGGTCGAATTGAGTAACCTCCTTTTTTAGAAGTCGGTTAAAAACAAGTATTTTTTATATTTAAGGCACGCGTAAAACCTATCTTTGTTACTATTATTTCACGGACATTGGTGTGGGTTACACGTTTACTTAGTTTATAATTCTATTCTGTCATATTTAGGTATAATGTAATGTGTAACTGTTTTATGCCCCAATAAAGAAAAATAAAATAAAATTAAAACTTTTAAGCCCGTTTTAGTAGAGGGTTTACATGAATATATTTCAATAGCTTGAGAATAGTTCCATTAATAAAACCAATATAATAAGAAGGCTAGTTTATTATAAAAACAAACTAAGTAAGGAGCCTTCGCATTTTATGATATCACCATCACACTGATTATGGATGTTCAATCACCGTAAACGTCTCTAATGAAAGGAAGGTCGCTACGTTTACAGATAACCATACTCGTACCCACGGTGGAATCTTTATTCATATTTGCAATATGTACGAGTAGTTAATTTACGATAAGTTACGCATTACAGGCAATGAAGGGCAAAAGATGAAATGTCATCACATTACGCGCCGGCCTGGCTCGAAGTGGTACGAGCTGATGCGATACAGGCATAATCGTAATATTCGTAATCATAGATTAAATAATATCTCGAGATATTCTGAGCCGGATGTGAAGCACGGCATTTGCATTTTACAGGCAGATATCATGCGCAATTCCAGGGATCGTACCAGTTCCTAACGTACGCCCTGTGATAAACTTTACTGTTCAAATACAACTGATATTAATTCGAAGGATATGTCTTCAGTAAAAAATAAAATAAACTTAATGCCTTCGACAAGGGCTGACAAGCTGGTTGAAAGCTTGCAAGTGAATGTCCGTGCTAATTATATCAAAGTTACTGTTTTCTGTTTTCTTTTCAGGCGAAAGCAGGAAATAGTGCTCAATTTAAGTAGGACTTTGGGTATTGTGTCTATATACTTGTTATTAGACGTGACGTGTAAGTAGTTAGATGCCTTTTTAGTTCCGCCAATTTCGGTATTTCCGTAATTAAGATGGCTACAAAAAAGCTAAGCAGTAGGTACACATGACTGCGAATAATGCGATTAATGTTAAGTCATTTCGCTAACAGCCTAGTCGGGGCCAGTAAACAAAATCTGCGGGGCAGGTCATGAACACTAGCAGATGAGTCACAATACAAGGAAGATCAGCAGGCAATGCCGTCATCTGCGCCAGCGCCGCAGCCGTGGCTGTCGATGCTCACGTTTCGACGTTTACAGCGAATATAAATTAATTAATTATATATTTACAATCATCACTTGAACATTGGCGAAGTCTTGAATTGATTCATCAGTTTTCCACACCCAATTTATCATTATTTTGAAGGTTTATTGAGTATTTATCAAATTATTATTAATGTACGAGCATGTCTAATTAGCTGGAATAGTGTGCAACTAATAATATATTATACTGTTCTGGGAAGCACAAGAAATCAATCCATATGGTGTTTATTTTCCAAGACGTATGCAACAACCTCTATTTATAAAAATATTTCATAGAAGGTGCGCATGCGGTGGTACCTCAGCGACCGTTTTGTGATGTCATGGTTGATTTATTTTGGGCCCTAAACGATCCCAGGCCAGGCATTTCTCGCTATTGTTCGTGCGTGACACAAATCCGCACAGCTCTGAGAATCGTTTTAATATACTTAAACATTTTAGTAATAACAGGTATGTAATACATATTTTGTATTTTTGTTTTAAAATAATAAACATTTCATGTAACTAAACTGCGCATTTAGTTTTTGTAACTTAGATCAAGTTTTGTTGTTAACGTACCACACTTAAAGTGCAGACAAGATAATTTAAGGTATGGTTGGTATAATTATTATAACCAAAGTAGGTATAAATGCGAATATAGTACCTAAGATTTTGGCCATAAATGTACCGAGTTATTTTCCATGTCGCCTGTATTCTTATTTTGCGCTGTTCAGCGGCGCGTTCATTCGATGCTACCTCGTTTGCTACATCATTGTTTTGGACGACTGTTTCCTCCGTTTCAGTTGTTATTTATGTCTCAAGTTCTGATCACTTGATTAGCGAAGTTAGATTTTCTTGTTGAAACATTTATTTAATGAAAACGATCTACGGAGTTCTAATTTATCTCTGGAATATTATAGCCTTTTTTTTTTTTTTTTTTTTTTTAGCGTGGTAAAATCATCAAATGAGTCCTCCCACCCCGGGCAGGGCGGGAGGGACTGTCAGACTTGTACTGACTAAAATCCACGGTGTCCTTCAATAGCCCGTTATGTCCCGGGGTCACGGTAATGAGATAAGTCCCGCGACCCCGGCAGGCTTTGGCCCTCTTGGGTGGGGCCCCGTCATCGTGCTGACGCTCTTTGAGGCGCGCGTGGAACACAACGCGCCGTCGACCCGGGCATGGTCCATGGTCGGGCGGCGAGTTGCCCTTTACTCGCCGCCCGCATGCCCGCGCCTACGGTGGCCGGAGATCGTCTTGCGACGTCCGACGCCGTGGGCGTCTACCATTGCGGGTGGGGCGGAGGGAGGACGCTGTCCTCTCTCTCTCACGGCCCGCCTCCTCCTTAACGAGCGTTACTGCTTCGCAGAAGGAGGCGACCGCTTCCCACTCCGTCTCGCCCCGCAGCATGGCCTCGACCAATGCCGGGCGCGAGAGGTCTCCGCCTATCGCTGCCGTGAGGACACGGCGGTGCTCTGCCCAAGCGGGGCAGTCTTGCACCGTATGCTCTACTGTGTCCTCCGGGCGATCTTCGCAATGGTGACACCCCGGCGTTTCTTCCTTCCCCATCCGACACAGGTACCTCCCGAAACATCCGTGTCCGGTGAGGACCTGCGTCATCCGATAGGTCAGGACGCCGTGACGCCTTTCCAGCCACTCCTCAAAGAGGGGTCTTACCGCCGCGATTGCGGCGTGCCCGGGAATATTATAGCCTGGAATAAGTTTGACTAAGTCTGGAAATACATAGGTATAATGTCTATTATGTTTTTTACAACGATTGTAATACATTGAAACAATTAAAAGGCTCCATTTGTACCAAGAGTTAAGTCCGACTAATTAGTTTATCTTCATGTAAAACAGAAGGGAATAAGTTTTATAGTCTAGGTAGGTACTTTAAAAAGCTATTCTTCTTGCAATGAGTTTCTGATGAAGAAGACCGATTAGGTTCCATACATATAGTAGGTCCTAGGGTGTAACTTATTCCAGGTACGAAAACATCAACTGCAAGTATTTTTCAATCATAAGGAAAAAGGGCGCAAGTAATGTGTATTAAGATGAGGTGCCTTCTTCTTTTTACCCACGGCCTGCAGGTGCGCCCTTTTTGCTCATGACAGCATTAGGCACGATGAGTCAAGTGCTACGTTTTTATTATATTCTGGTTTCTCCCGGATATCATATTTAAATATTCGTGTCATCTTAATACCTGGCTATTACACGCGCAGTGCGTACTCGACCTAGACATTGATTCTGAAAATATATTATCATCCTATATTATTGTGTCCATTATAAACTCATTAGTGTAGCGGGCAACGGCACTCGGGCCGGGCGCCAAATTACCAACATTATCAATTTATACTTGCCGTGCACAAACAAAAAAGTCGAATGTAGATGGCCGGTTCCCGTTAACAAATTCGTATTGTGCAATGTAGGAGAAAAATTGTAACGCGTGTTTTGGGCACGCTGTTTTTGTGGTTGGATTTGATACCGCTAAGGTTCAAGATGTTTGTACATATACAAGTGCTTTCACTGCGCCTAACATCAATCATCGGGCGGCGCGAGAGCGTGTGCCGCGAGGCTGCCGCTCGGCACCGCACCGCAAGGGCGCCGTGCAGCCCGCCGCCGCCCCACCCGGCTATGACACTTCATTAAACTTATAATTTATATCCTACACATCGACTTTGTGGATTTTAGACTAGACTGAATTCAGCACGGCCTCAAGTTGTTTACTTATCTCTCTTTTGTTCCGCTGAATTTGTATTGTTGTTGGTACGTTTATATTTTAGTGTGGTGTAACTAAACACACAGTCACAGCTGTTGGGTTATTGTTCACGGCATTTTATTCGGATGTTAAACAAATACACCCGAAAAGTATTTAATTTAATCGTCTATTGATTTACTAAAATCGTGCATATCGAACAGGTAATGTAATACTTATATTTGTTTGAACAGTTTCAGATGGTAAAGGTTACTTCCTTGTTCTTCGTGCTTCAAGCTTGCGTAATAGAGAGCCTCGTCACGTCTCTACGGTTCAGATTTTATACGCTGTACACCATTTACTTACTATTAATAATAGGCAAACGATCGGCCTTCACAAGGACGCAACTAAAGGCCGTTTACGAAATATTGAATTTGAAAAAAAAATCAAATGCGTGAACAAATTATCATTTCAAACTGTGTTTTTTTTGTAATTGACTGCAAATTTGAGTAAAATAAACTTGTTAAAAAAGCAATTTGCACCGGGACACTTGTTAACTGCGTCTCGTCTACCTATTTCATTACAGTCCCTTCCGGGCGCCCCCTCGCAGGCGCAGGGCGCGGCCGGCTCCACGACTCTCCCAAAAACTTTCCTACCTGAATCCCATTTCCCTCAAGTGCTCGTTCACTGCCTTGATCATGTCTCTGTGATCTTTTCTGAACTTTGTGTACCTACTTTGGCTGTATTTTATCCGAGACAATGCCCTTTCGCAACTTTTAATCGTGTTGTATTTATTGATTTGATTTTGATTTTTCAAGGTCTTTATTTAATAACATGAGTTAATACAATCCTGTTTACAAATGATCTTATTCTATTTGTATACAAAACATGGGTCATTTTGTTACGTAGGCTAATTAACGCCTTTACAAACATTCATGCATATTTTTATCTTAATTGTAATTATATTGAAAGTTTTTGACGGTTGAAATCGTTACGGATTGCCAATATGTGCAAGTCTTAGTATGGACCCACATAATATTTACGATGAACGTGTTACAAAATGTACATTTTATTATAATACGAAGTTATTATAAAATATAAGGTGAGTAGCGGGTAGATGTGCTAAAAAGTCGCGAGATAACGGCCGGTGAAGCGGCGTCGGCTGGTAAGCGAGCTATCGTCATGATACGTCACGGAGGAAATAGTGATGTGGGAGTCGATATCGATTGTACGTTCGAGCATAGGGCAAAGTGCGTAATCTGGTTTTACCAATTGCTGATACTAATATATTACTATGTTTTGGGTTTTTATGTAAATAGAATTTACGTGAAATTTTCATTATAAAATCTTTTAGAAATGGATACTTGATTTGTTTGTGTAGTGTTTTAAGGTTAGTACGAAATGGAGTGTTATATGCTAATTTTAAAGCTTTATTTTGAATAACTTGAAGTTTGTTATACTTGGTGTCGGCCACACTGGACCACACAGGCGCTGCGTAAGTTAAGCAAGGTCTAACCAATGTAGAATAGATTAGTAGTTTAATAGAAGGACTGAGAGTGGACTTGCGATTTAGAATAGGCTTTAGTGAATTAAGAGCTTTTGTACCTTTCCTCATAGTCAATTCGATATTTTTATTCCAGTTGAGTTTCTTATCTAGTATTAACCCTAAGTATTTAACTGAATCGCGCCAGGTTATCTGGAAATCGCCTATCTTAACGAGTCGTTTTGGAAATGCTCGTTTACCGGAGAAGAGTATGCCTTCGGTTTTATCTGAGTTCACTTTCAGTTTCCAGGTCTTAAAATATTGGCTGAGTAAATCCAAAGAAAACTGCAGCCGCCCAGCAATTATATCAACATCTTTGTCGGTCGTGAATGTAGCAGTATCGTCAGCATAGATGGCTAAGTGTGTATGGGCTTGTTTAGGTATATCATTTAGGAAGAGATTAAAAAGAGGAGGTCCAACTAGTGAACCTTGGGGGACACCAGCTGGGATAGTTTTAGGATCAGAATGTTCATTACCCACATAAACAGAGAAAGATCGATCGCTTAAGTAATTCTGGATGAGTTTTACTAAACAAATAGGTACTTGCTGTTGTATTAATTTGTGGAGTAAACCGGCGTGCCAAACAGAATCGAAAGCTTTTTCAATATCTAATAAAATCATGCCCGTGGAAAGACCGCGGTTTAAACCATGGGAAACATGTTCAGCCACTCTAGCCAGCTGTTGTGTGGTCGAATGTGCGCTTCGAAATCCAAACTGTTCAGGTTTCAGGATGTGCGCTGTTGATTTTGAGAGACGTGTGAGGATAACGGATTCCAGAAGTTTCCCTATGCTTGGTAAGAGACTAATCGGACGATAGCTTGATGGAATGGAGTGATCTTTTCCAGGTTTCTTAATGGCTATGATTTTAGCGTGCTTTAAGGGCTTCGGAAAATATGCAATACGTAGGCAGCCATTGAATATTTTTGTCAAGTACACAATTGCTTTTTGAGGGAGGTTTTTCAATAGACCATTCCCCAGGCCGTCAAAACCAGGTGCTTTGTTGGACTTTAGCTTGCCTAGAAGTTTTCGGATTTCATTTGGCCTAACTAGGGTTGGGTAGTCATTGGTCTGATAAGAGTCCAACAGCCTAATTGACTCATTAACTGCTTCTTCAGTACTAGTGTCGGAGACCCAATTTTTGGTCAAATTCATATTCTCTAGAAAAGCATTGGCTAGTGTCTCACATTGCTCAAGTACTGAAGAGGTGGTAGTATTATTGGGCAATAATAAAGGAGGCATTGAAACGGTCTGATGATTAATTGACTTAACTATTCTCCACAAGTCGGAAGCAGGGTTGGTTATTTTGGATAGTTTCTTGTTCCAGACATTATCATTTAGGGTTTGTATTTTAGTTTTAACACATTTCTGCATGTGGTTGACCAAGAAAAACAGCTGACGACGTTGGTACGGATTGGATTCTTCTAGTGCCATTCTACGATAACGATTTTTGATCTTTATTTGTGACCTGATCCGTCGTGGGAGTTTATAATCACCATTACTGGATATTTTTGGTACGGCTATATCCCTTGCTTCAGCGATGGATTTGGTTAATCGTTCAACAGCAACGTCAATAGCTACAGGGGAGTTAAAAGTTGCTTGATTTAAAGTTATGGACTCATTGATATGGGATCTATAGCTTTTCCAATCGGCCTTCTTGTAGTTAAAAATAATACGCTCGTGTCTGCTTACTTTGCCATTGACAGTAAAAAGAACAGGTAGGTGGTTGGAAGACAGACCGGAGATTACTTGCGGCTGCGAAAGGTGGTAGACGGAGTTAGCTAGAATAATGTCTGGAGTAGAGGGTACGTGTGTGCTGTGGTAATGGACCAAGGTTGGGCTGGCAGGTGCGTGAATATCGTAGTCATTCTTGAGCATGTGATCGAAAAGAACTTCTCCGTGGATGTTTGATTGGGAGCAGTACCAATAGGGGTGTTTAGTGTTAAGATCACCCATAATTAGTGTTTTTGGAAGAACACTAATAATTTCATCTAAATCTGACGTTAGTAATGATAGGTTGGGAGATTGGTAAGCTGAGATAAAAGCGATTTTATTATTCGATAGGGCTAGTTGTATTCCTACACATTCCAGATTTTGTGTTGGAAGTGGGTTTAACGGGATGTGTTCTATGTCTGACTTTATTAGGATTGCCACTCCCTGGCCGTGGCCATTGGATTTCTTATCACGACGATAACAAGTAAAACCAGGAGTGTGTAATTTGATGTGGGGGGATATTCTGGTCTCTGACAATGCCACAATATCAATAGATAGCTCACTTACCAGATCCAGCAGTTCCGAGAGTTTATTGCGAATGCCGTCAGCATTCCAGTAAAGTATACGCAGGTTAAGTTTATTACACATATTGACCAAGGTTGGTTAAAATTAACATAACTTTATCCATCATATTATTGCACCCTATAAATTGGTTTTTGATGGATTTGATTGTCATAAGTATGGCTAGCATGTCCGCTGTTGCCTGATCTTGTATACCTTGACAAGTTGTTTTTTGTGTATTAGCAGCAACAGAGTTCCAGGGACGATCATCCACTAGGTTGGTCTTCGGTGGCTTCATAGTCTTAACTTTAACTTGGTCCTGACGTTCCCGTAGAATCTTCAAATATTTTTCGCGCTCTTTGCACTGTCGAAAATTTGCTGGGTGATTTCCACCACAGTTGCAGCATTGAGCTGGTTGGTCCCGGGTCTTTTTAGGGCAGTCTTCAGTAAGGTGGGAATCTGGACATTTCACACAGCGTGGCGCTAAGTTGCAGTTCGTAGATGAATGGCCAAAACCTTGGCATCTGTAGCACTGTGTTCCGTAAAGATTGTTGCTTCTATATTTCCGAATTTGCACTACAGTGTTACACAGGAGCCTGATCTTGCAAAATTTGGAGAAATCGGCACCGGGCGGCAACTGGACTAGAAAAGGAGGGCAATAAGATGTCTTCCCAGCAGGAACTTTCATTTTACGAATGGTGACCTTCTCAAATCCAAGAGAGGCAATTTCGGCTGGGAGTATATCCTCAACATAGTCAGGTAGACCAAAAATTACTGCTTTGTACATTTTCTCATCCTTGCGCGAGTAAGTGTGGAAGGCGACATCTAGGGTACGCAGACCTTCTTTGATGGCTTGATGGCTTTCAGACGTATGACAGAAGACAGCCACTCGATTATTGCGTCTGTACTGGAGGTGAAAATGTTTCGAGTAGGACGTGATTGTAGTTCTGATGTACTCGTGCGTCCAGGTGGATTGTATTTCCAAGACAATAGGTGGGAGGCGGCTGATCCTCTTGGTAGCAGCGTCATGAAGTCTGTTGGAGTCAGCTGCAGAAGCTTGGTTGCCAGGCAGTGAGCTGAAACTGTTTGATGTTTTGACAGGTTCCGGAAGATGGTGTACAGCTGGACGCGCAGCTCTTCTGGGAATTTTCCACTCATTAGGGTTAATGGATCCTTCGAGAGGGCGTTTTCCAACAGAGTTGGAGCGTGTCAGAAAACGATCCATATCGACAACTTTTTATCGACCGTGTTCCCATCACTAGTTGCGATGCCGAGTAACTAGGAGGGGTTCTAGTAGACGTACAAGGCGCGCGTGCGGCTAATAGGAGCGCGCGCGCCGAACTGATGTATGACTGATGATGTTGTATTTATTAAACTTTTAAAACGAATCTGTTTTTTTTTTTTGTTTTCATATCGCGATTGCTGAAGTTTACCCGGGTAAAAATAAGTTAGTATACAGGTCACATCACGTTTCTATCTTTTAGTTTTTTTTAATGATAAGTAAGTACTTTGGGGTACTGTGCCTAATAGGAGAAGTTAGATACCTACTTTAATACATAAATTTTATAGTAGGTAATATCAAAAATCACACCGCTGAGTTTTACACCATTCTCTTTAAAACAACAGTTATCGTTTTTCTCAAAATCCCTATATTACTTTTTATAAAATCTCAACCTCAGATTAACTGGGGTGTTGTTGACTCCCCTTTATGTTCACCCTACACTGTTTTCTGATGATATACTCTATATTATTTAATAGCTACAGCATATTCAATAGCAGCTCAAAAATATTAAAAACGGTATGTTTACAGAGACTACAAACAACATACCTAATATAATACACGTCATAGCTGTGGTTGTCAACGATTTTTTGGTAACTGCAGTGCTTTCAGTTTATTTTCACTTTCACTGGCTCTAAATTAATACTTAATACTTAATTGTAGTGTAAGCATTTCAATACTAAAAGTTAAAAGAAGAAGTAGAAGCTCAAATTATCGAATCAATCCGGTGCCGGACTGACAGGACCGAATATAATGCTACGCAGTGCCTTAACTAATAAAGTTAGATCGTAAGTGAAAGCTATAGCCATTTCTTTTTTTTCTAGCCTTTTTTACAGGTTCGGTTTCCATTTAGCCTTTTATGCGCCCAGTGCAAGCTTCTTTAACTGCGCCCTGCTCTAGCCAATCGTAGTCCTGGTCTTGTCATTTGTGCGCCCTGTGCCTGCACTAATGCTACGTCTAGCGATACCTACGACGTCCCTGAACATATGTATCCCGACACATAGTTTCAGGAGTCTAGTAGCGCCCAGCTTACGTGACGCAGTCATTTCGTGTCTTATTAGTCATATTTTCTATGTATTAGTTTTCTTTGTATTTTGTATGAAACAGAGTTTCCTGAAACAAAGGTATAAATAAAATAAAGTTGCCGCTGTGTATGACTGAAAACAGGCATGTTAGTATCTTTCTATTTTGGATCAGATCCTGATTCCACTCAATTACAAAATTTTCAGTGGTTTGTCTGTATAGCGTTTTCTCCAAAATATATTGACGATGATTTCAGTCTCGTGTAGAAACATTTGTAAATTAGTAGAATCTTCTTCTTCTTCCCGCCCTTATCCCATTCTATTTGGGGTCGGCGCAACACGTTTTCTTCTTCCATTCTCCCCTATCAGACGTCTCAGTATCATTTACTCCTTTTTCTTTCATATCATTCCTTAGACAATCCATCCATCTTTTCTTTGGCCTTCCTCGTCCTCTCCATCCATCAACATTCATATTCATCACTCTCTTAGTCACATGGGTGTCATCCCTCCTCATAACATGTCCATACCAAGATAGACGATTCCCTTTCATTTTTTCTGTAACAGGCGCCACTTTCAAACTTCCCCTTATAAATTAATAGAATCAGGTGTAAATTAGTAGAATCAGGTTTCTAATTGGCATATAATTCAAAAGTGCACTTAAATAAAAACGTGAATACGGTGTTTATGCTAACGAGTTTACTTGATTAATGCTCAATTGCGGAATCATGATAGTGGAGGAGATACTTGTGCGGCCACTTCCTCTTCAGCAAGGATCGTCGAGAGTTCGTGATGTATCGCCGACTGCCGACCAGTCCGCGTCGTTTCATTTCATACGTACACATCGATTTGCATGTTTATTATCGTGATTATACCTATTATAGTGGCAGCAATCACGAAGCCTCGGTAAACATTCAACAAACGACTCGCTCGTACCTATCTAAAACAGATTTGTGAATGGATCTCATACTCGTATATCTTAAGCGTGTAGAGACAAACAAATACACAGTTGATAAATGACCTCGTTATTGTAACGGTAGGAGCGCTGCATGATTTTCATTTCGAGGTCACTATATTTCTTTGTAAAGCATGTTACATGCTTTTTAGGTAGATCATGATTTGAATATTTTTTGCAAGAAATCTGGAAGCTATCTCGTTAGGTGTTTGTATGGATATTGTTGAATAATAAACACTTTTGCAATATGATTATAATACTGAATAACTCTTGATTATAAACAAAATTACAAGTAAATAAAAGTTAAGCAATATAGGTTGACGTTCACAAGGATAGAGATAGAATGAGCATAAAGCTTTGGATTAAGATTATGTTGACCTTTTTCATTCAGTCGACGCCTTCACCTCAAAAGTGTTAACCAAGCATTTTCACAATAAAACCTCAATATTATGTATTAATCAAAACTTATTCACGGGTATTATAAATAATAAGCTCTCATCCTACGTTTCGTAAACATAAAGGGTTCTCGCATAATGCGTGTTGTGTGACTCAGTCCTCGAACCCTGACGTTCTCACAAAGGTATTCGCAGGAAAGACTTATTAAGCTATTATGATAATGTCACCGTGAGATTTAAAAAAAAAACGAGCTTGCAAGCGATGGATGTGTTAGATTTGATATGGTATCCGTTCGTGCAATTACAAATTCTCTGCGACCGCTTTAAGTCCAATTATCCATTTCATTGAAGTTATTCGTGTTAAAATCAAGATACACGTCGACACAGATAAATAACCTACATATAAACATGCAAGAGCACTCATAACTGTTAGTGTATAGAAATAAATACAGGGTGTGGGGCGCGGGCGGCACATTAGATGATGATGGCTGGCCGAAAGAAGGCCGCGCCGCGACCTTCCAAACGGTGGGCGCCGAGCATTGACCGGAGCTTAGGATTGCGCTTCGTCACACTCAACTGGCCGAATGATGCCAGGTACCTGGCCACTGCCTATACTAACGAAGTATGTTGCACGACCGCATCCGTGTTGCTAATTTCGCGATATAAAGAATTAGGAATGTTTTTTCCATAAACGCTTTTAAGAATACTTCGCAATAAAACTGAAGCTTTAAAAATCGTTACAAACTTTAGCCTTTTTTTGTTAAAACATCGCCAATGTCTGGCACTATCATTATGTTCCTCACGATCATTTATTACATTCGCTTCTGGTTCTTTAGGGGTTATTAAAACAAACTTGCCTTGTCGAATGGTGTCAATGTAACTATAGAGTTTTAGTTTATAAAGACTGTAGTTATGTAGAAGCTTCCTTAGCTATACCTATTGTATTGATTACACGCCTCTAACCTCTTATAAACACAACTGGGGGTCGAATGGAGGAGCGCGCGAAGTTCTTGTAAATGGTGTCAAACTTTAGCATTACTGTAGGTGCTATATTACTTATTCGAGCTTTTAACTGGGAGTGATTCTCGACAACCAGACTACATAAGCTTCTTTACCTACAAATATGCTAACGTTCTTAAAAGCATTTCATACAACTAAGCACTTTGTAAAAAATGATCTAGGTATGTGGGATTCACCCGCAAAGAATTTACGTTGTTTCGATTAGTAGCACGCAATCTCTATGTTGATTGGTGGCTGTGCTCGACTCGTTGCTCTTTTTTGAGTATGTCAAGTGTCCCTAGGTAATGACATACAATATAAATACATTTTGTGGATAGTATTGTTATGCCCAGCCACTGGTATGAAATTGAGTGTGTTACTAAAAATAAATTGGGAAATACACGTACAAAAAAACTTTAAAACTTTTTCTCCTGCAGTGGTCCGACATCGTATCCTGAATTGTTAATTGCTCAAATTATTCAGGGCCAAGGAACTGAGAATTACAATAATAATTGATATGATGTCAGCCGATCAAAGTGATGATGGAAAAAAGTGGCAGAAATTTTAATAGCACGTAACTGATTGATTCCTCTGATATGACGCATCAAGTTGCTGTTTAGAAGATGTTTTCATTCTTCAAGTATGCCTAGTCTATTTGCTATTTATGTGTTTCATGGAGGATGTTATGTTTTAACTTTCTTCCCATATTTTCTGCAGGAAGAATTTAAAACTCGTTTTCTTGGAAAACACGAAGTAGAGGGAATAACTATCATTGGGTATAACTAGACTCGATTTCATGACGGCGTAATAACGTACAAGCGAATAGAAGCAGGAACTAATTAAAAAAACATAAATATTGTTACAAATAGCCGCGGATGCAGCTTGCAGGCTGTCGTCACGATAAAGGTATTATTTCGAAACACAAAATTACCTGTGCACCGGTACCAACTGATGGTACATCACATGGACCGCTGTTTGTTTACTTGCTAACAAAGCTTTCTGTAGTCACAGGTTATTAAATTACTGTTGGTCTCGGAAAAATATATCGAAATTATACATAAGTATAGTCAAAGTCTCCAACACGAACTGTTATTATTATAATATCTAAATATAAGTTTAGTAATTTGACTCTGCTCGGTCACAGTTAGGTACAATATTAGAAGAAATTGGAAATTCTTAGACACCGTCTTTAATGATGCTCAAAAATTTAGGCTAAAGCCGATACAGCTATTAAAAACGTTTTAAATTTCACTAATTAAGCTTCATCTGAATTTGTTTAATTACGATACCGTTTTTCCTTAAACGTTTTATAAATACCAATGTTTAATTTATTTCTTCTCTTATGAAGTATCAGTTTTCTTGTATGGGTTAGGTACGTATAAGGATAGTGACTAACCTTATCATTAATATTCCTAAAACGACAATATAATTAATTTTACATACATGGGAATGTGAGTAATATGTATGAGCATACAACATAATATGATTAAACCGCAAACAAAAACCACTGTGGCTATTCTATTAGAATGCATATAGGACTTATATAATTATATTAATCTTCACTTTATTGCGTTGAATGATTGTCATTTTATTTCAGTGAGCACCTCTTAGTGAAGTTTAATTTAAAAACAGTTAAATGTCTGTACTTTATTACAGTAAGTTGGAATTACAAAGGTCTAATCACGGCTAGCAATTTCCTTGCGCATAAACTTATTTTAATGATTTCCTATAAATCACGAATAGAGTTCGTTGATGGTGAACTGAGAAGTTACGCACTCACGGAGAGTACCTACAGATAAGTACCTAACTAGTAGGTAATGTAAGGTGTCGTCTCTATTTTCTTTGCTCATTAGGCACGTGTGAAAATTTTAGTTCCTTACGTGGTGTTATCACCGTTACATTAGCTATTGACATTCTATATGTGGGTATTAGTAGCTGCCTATAATTACCTGTATTTACTTACAAGAATAAAACAAACACAAGTGTTTAGTTAACACTTCTGCATACCTCTCGAATAAATTTAAATTCACCAGCTTGAGCCCAATTTAGAAAATAGATCCAAATAACAGTTTAGAATTGAAAATTTTATCTAGAATTCTGAATCTATATTTAAATTGGCAAAAAATAAGATTTGAGATTTGTGGTATCGAATTCCCCAAAGTCCGAAGTAATTGGTCAATTACGGGTTCATTGTATTTGGACGATTTATTTCACGTATTAGCACGTTGTTATGTTCTTTTGTATGATAGAGTTGTGATAATTAGTTGATTGTCGCGGAGCGTGACCTGTGAGTGTGTGAGACACGTGTCTACGCCTGAACTTACTGCTCTGTGTTTGCATAAAGAGTGTAACGCCCTTTGTGTTCCTTGTTTTGTTACAAAATATTGAACACCGTTTTATTTAACACCAACTTTCAAATTACTTATGACATGTATTGACAGCTAGAGTTCGGTCATGTTCAAAAAGAGGTTACGAAACTTTACTAAATGATTCAGATGGACATGAGTGTACACATTTGTAGCGAAGTAGGTAGGTAAGATAAAGTAAATTACCCGTTAATGTACCATGCAGGATAACAGAAGAATATTACTACGCATTCACAGATATGCGTTAACTTCATCTTCTAGGAATGTTTCATTAGGTACAAAGAAGATAAATAAAGTGTGACACATACAAATACTGACTTTCTGGAAAAAATTGGTACACATTGTATTTGCGGTTCAAGTAGGTTTGAAGTTAAGGAAAATTAATTAACTTAGTACGGGAGTCAATTCTTTGTATTAGCTCTATTCGTAGAAATTAACTTCAGTAGAAGCGTCCATTTACTTTTTCCTTTCGCTGCGGAGCCAAAGAAAAATGAACTTAATTGAAAATAAACTTCTCGTCCATTGAAGGTCATGACTATCTGGGAAGGGAAATTAGATTAGGTTGATGGCGATCGTAAAAAAATAAATGTTGCTCGCTAAATTGTAGTAATAATACGTTATTCGTCCAGTTCCGGTACATCAAGCTGACAAGCAAGTCAAGCCAAGTTTTTTTCTCTGAATACTTAGGTAGGTACAAAACATGCGAAATAACTTCAGTAAAAATAAAAATAACAGGAAATGCAATTTAATTCGTGCTGTTAAGTTCCAAACCCATCTTTAAAGATAAATTCGATCGTTTAACTAATTTAAGTGTTCAGAGCTGTAGTCAAGTACAATTATTTAGTATTTATTCTGTCAACAAACTAATGGTATACCGAGATCATGTTACAACGCTGGCCACCAGTCGGATGGCTTGCTATTGAGCAAATGGTGGTGCGCGAGCGCAATGCACAAATCTACGCAATGGATGCGCCAAAGCGGGAGTGCCAATGAACTTAAGACGGTTATTGACAGGTATTGCGTTAAGACAAATAGAGGTTCCGGCGCTGACACAGACCTCCGTTCACTTGACCATGTACGAGTGTAAGTACCTATACGACCACAAACCTCCTGAGAACTTCTATGTAAATAATCACTGAGGGTAAATACGGAATTCTTGTAAGCAAGTATGTAAGTACCTTTATTTCCTAACTGTTCTCGCGTGTTCGTCTGCTCGTAGCAACTAAATTTTAAGGAAACATGTCTGCACTACACACTGACAACGAAAAATGATTCTTAAATAGGTAACTAGTGAAAGGAAGTTAATTGATTTCCTTTTCATATAGCTATATAGACAGTTTTTTTCTTCAACACAAAGTCACATTTACCTACTTATCTGTATAATAATCCGAAAGCTATTGTTAATGTTTTTTTATTATTATTTTTTTATGAATACTATTCAGTGAGTTTGGTTTTACTTTCTGCAATGAAACACTTACTTTCGGCTTTGAGTGATAGGTGATACATAGACGGATTATGCATGTTCATGTTGTGAGAAGTACGAGAGAAGAAAGCTCGCTTCATCGAGATCAACATGTACAATTATGTCAAGTACCGTTGAGTGGAGAAGTGGACGCCGCTGTCCAAGTTTGTTTACCCTGCACGAAGAGATAACACTGAGATATATTTGCGTTATATTTGCATATTTTTTGCTACTAAATTCACTAGTGGGCGGAGTTGTTATTGGTGTTATTACAAGTGATGATTACCTATCATCCAATGTGTATCAATTACTTTATTAGTGCAAGGAACAGTAGTTTAAAATTACATTACATGATTGATTGTATACCGCCTGTAATTTGTGTGTGACTCATTTTATTCTTTGTTGCTTTTATTGATTGCAATAAGTACTTATCAATGCCAAACTATAAAAGCTTTTGTTATTTTTTGTTAGCAAATTTTTATGCTAACGGAAATGCATATTAATTGAATTTAGCGTTCTACACAGACATAAATATTTATTTACAAAGTGACGGAGATTATTTACACTAGAATTATTTTGTAAATTGGGGTTTGTAACAAACAAACCTTGAGATAAGTTCAATAATGTAAAATAATGTAAAGAAGAGAAACACTATTCTATATATGTATTTTAATTATAATGTTATCATTTTAGTCAAAGGGTAATACTAGCCCTAACACCTTCCTAATTTTTTTATTTATTTATTCATAACAATTTACATTGTGTTGAACATAACATAATATTAATACAATTTTTGCATGCAGAAACATTTTACAATACAATACAAAGTTATTATTTTTTTTTTTTTTTTTTGGGTATTAGCAAAACTTTAATGTCAATTTTATGCAAAAAATTTCAAATTGGTGGATACATAATAATAATGTCAATCAATTTTATAGATGCAAATTTAAAATTTATAATCAATGTCCAAGTGGTAAGCATTTGGCTATAGTAAGGAAATACATATATAATTATTTGTTACAATTATTTTGTTCATTTCTTATCAATTGACATATATTCTGAGACTGAGTAGAAGCACTTTTCCAATAAGAAGGCTTTAAGTTTTGTTTTAAACAAGTGAGAGTTATAAATTAATAATTTTAACTGAGACGGTAACCTATTAAATATTTCTACTGCTTGATATCTGGAAGAATGCTTAGCGATGTTCAGATTTGGTGCCATTTTATGCATAAAATCCTTCCTTCTAGAGATAATAATCACTTACTTCTTATTCGTTTATCGAACACAATAAAATGTTTCTTACTCCGTAGGCAGCTTTTCATGATTCACATGAAAAGTTACTTAGGTAATAATACGAAAATAGAGTACCTACCGAAGTACAAAGAATTTGCTTAAAAAGGTATGACCATAAGTGTAACCGTGACCCTGAACGTAAAGGGCTATTAAAGGAACGCCGTGGTTTCCAATCAGTACGAGTCTGACAGTCCTTTCCTTCCAGCCCTGGGCAGGAGGACTCTTTTGATGATTTTACCTCAAAAAAAAGGATCAACTTAGTGTTTTATTGGAGAGACTGGCTTTCAATTATTTATACGTGATAATGTAAGCGTTAATAAACATAAAGAAAAGCATCAAAACATCCACGTTGAGTCATGTGTGGTTAAAATATCCACATATTCTGCTGTTGAATATTTCCCCAAACATCGCCAAAAAGACCGGTTCTGGGTGAAGGGCAGGGGTAATGCCCTAACCCCCAGGCTTAGCAGGTGGATTGGTGATATCACTACAAATTGTATTGATATAAAACAATTTCAGATTCATTTGATACCTAACGTGATTACACGAAATATTTACTACCTTACTTCTAGAAAAGTAATGAGCGTAGCGAGCAAAGCTTTTGTTTTGTGATCATAATTTTATATAAAGGATTTTAGGAGGCCCTTTTAGAACCGTAATTCCGTAAGTATATACGTCTACCTGGCAACTTTGATCTATAAATATTCTTTTACGATAAGACGTCAAACGAAGTACCGTACTTTCTTCTTGCCTTATTTATACGACATGTAATATAAATAACGTTATTTAATTAAAGCTATTGGCAAAATTTTCCTTTGTTTCATAACATGTTAGGGGTACGAACATTGAGTTTTCCTATTACAGCCGAAGATTTACTTAGTTTTCATTGTTCCATAGACTTGAGGCATTATTTAATAATGATCATTGCAAGTCTTGTCATTGAATACTGAAGTTATTTTCTTGCAGTGTTCGACTGTTGCTATAACATAAATGATCAGTTATTTTAAAAGATAATAAACCAACGTTTTTATGTGACTGTGTTAATAAACAAGCATTCATAATGGTGAATCCTCATAGACGTTTCTGTGATAATAGTGAACCTGCGCTGGGTGTTTGACGGCAAAGAGGAAGAAATAAGCAGAATTCATCAGTCGCCAGTGCGGTGGTTATTGATTGTGACACGGTAATGGGGCGTCTTGTGAGCGGCAATAAATTACTCGCGCCGAAGACTAAACCGGCGACCAGAGGATTGACGTACAACTTATAGACGGACTGTGCGTTCGACCACCGCAACTTGCTTATTTCACACATTTACATACACGTATATCCTTTTAAACCTTTATCTATACTTATATTATATTATAAGCTGAAGGTTTTATTTGTTGGTTTGAACGCGCTAATCGCAGAATCTACTGGTTGGAATTGAAAAATCATTTTCAGAAAGGCAGGGGTGAAACCACGGGGAACAGCTAGTTTCTTATAAAAATCTCACCAGATTTAATCTAGCGGTGTCTTCGTATCCTTCCCGACCGTTATGCGTTTGAACAAGGACGGATATGTTATAGAGGCCGTGTGATTGAGACTAACCAATTTTGATAACTGTAATAGTTCGATTAAATTAATTAAGCTAAGCATTACCTGCTTTAAACACTGTTCCTCTTGATGCTACAAACTTGTTCCAGTTTATGACCTTTTAAATAAATTGAATCATTAACCTAATTATGATTGGATCTCCAACAAAGACTGTACTTTACAATAATAGGTACTCAGAATAATAGTTTCATAAAGTACATCTTATAATTGAAAGTTGACTACAAAAGGTGTAAGTATGTATTAAGCACTACACTTTATTGCTAGGTATTGTAATCATTTTCTTTAGAAACTAGTAAGAAATAAAGATTATTATATTACTTACCAAAATGTTTCCTAATGTTTGCAGGAAAAGTGACGCGTGATAGTCTTGTGTGGGGTTGCCTCTGTGTGACGTTCGGAGCTTTGTGCTGCGGACGGTGGCGATGGCGTCGCGGCGGCGCACCACGTCGTATGCAACGGGGGTCTGCGCCTGCGCATGTCGCCACCGGAATGCCAGCCAAACGACGAGATTAATCGTTATACTGCCTAGACTGTAATGCAGTATTGTTAATTTTAACGATGCTGTCGTGTTGATAGAATAAATTTTATTGCTTTCCTGACATCTTCATGAGCCAATGACCCACAGTTACTTACGGTACTTCCTAGCCATGTAAGTGTTTAGACTCGCTATGTACCTCTATCCTTAGCACAATATGTGTACTAAGTACACTCGACGAGAGATGAGAAACTGACCTTTTGTCTCATCTCCTTTATTTATCAACTAAATTCAGCCTTTATAAATGTGTCTGTCTGCCTGGTACCTGTATACCTTGTTCAGCGAAGTGTGACAATCTTTTTTTAGATTAAGTGTTTTAGCGGGCCTGTTTCCCAGGCAGGGATATTTATACCGACGACTTTCTCGTTGCGAGTCATTTAAAAACATGCAATGGTGTTAAACGTGCACACGAATTCAGAAAACAGGCAGATATTATTGCGGAGAGACCAATAATGATCGCAGAGCATTACCGTTTAATCTCATTAAATATTTGGGTACCCGGTAGTACAGTTACTTGCTCAGTTCGGTGACGACTTTGCAGTCCGCAAGCGTTATACCTAGTGCTTTATTTATATTCACAGGTTAAACTTATTCAACAGATTTGAATCTTAAGCTTGATATGTAAATCAGCTTAGAATTCTTAAGAATAAGGCAGTCAAGTGCGAAACGGGGATCGTGGGATTTGTGTTTCGTATAATTCGCTTGTTAGGCTTCAAACCATTTCTAACTTGTTCCCCTTAAAACCATATAGGTATATACGTGTTCAAAGTAGAGCAATTTAAGTCTATAACGAGATAACTCTTTGAAGAAATAAAAGTAATTGCATACAAGTAAAATATGACAAAATAAACGCCATTTCTTTCTTTTTGCTGCATGTTCGTGAACAAAAACGAATCACCGAACAAATGATGTGTTGGTAACACAAATGTCAAGTTATTTCTACTTACACCGTAATAGCATGTAATCTACGAGCCTCATTATGCAGTCGCCTCTGAGGATTTACAACATTCCACACCAACGACAAAAACTGTATTACAGCTATTAAATGAATTATATTTATATCAATACATGAAACAAATTAAATTAGTCTTCGAATTTCGCATGCCTCCGAATCCAAAGTAAAATATTTTTTAATTTCGGTGGGTGCAAGCAAGTGCACTTGATCAGCATTAGTCGTCTTCCACCGAACTGATGAATGTCGTGTCCAATGATTTGTCTCGACACCTGACCCTACAGTATTCAACGTTGATCGTTGATCGAAAATCTAATAGCTATGACAAAACTCAATTAGGAACACCGTTACACACAGAACATAAAACATGAAGTTGGTGTAGTACTAACTTCATGCTTAAAGGCGCTGACACACTGCTGTTTAAAAATGATTACAAACATTTTCTAACACTAATACATTTACTAAAAAAATTTAATAATTGTTGCATTGTGTTAGGAAATGCCAAATGTTTTAAGTGCTCCTACACTGATGAAAATGTTTATGAACATTTATAGCATTTATTTATTGCTCTCAAATGTTTCATTTTGTTCAGAAATGTTTACTTACATTACCTAACATGAAAACATTTTCAAACATTGTGACCGTATGTTTCTTAACAAATGTTTACTCACTTTTGCAAACATTCTTAAACAGCTGTGTGGCAGCACCTTAATGTTGGCTATCCTTCTTATTAGTTTCTTTTTGCCCAGGATTGTAAGCTAAAAACTCATTTGATTTCAATATTAAATCTAAAGAATGAGTGTCACGCTTCACCAGCTGACAATGATGTCATCAAAAAATTACGCAAATCATTGAATTATAAAAAAACAATATCCCCTTGTTTGTCCTTCCATTGTGAGACAATTGGTCAAAGTGTTTCATTATAGCCGTAGAAAAATCAGCAGGTGACTAAATCTACAGTTCACGTATCGAACTATCGATAGACCGCGATTCTCTTCCTACTCCAAATGTTTTGTTTAACATTGAAACACATTTTGTTAAACAAAATGTGAAAAATCCAGTTAGAATAATATGCGTTTTAATATTCTAACTGGACGTTTTCACAATTATCTATTAGTTTAGTTATTATGTTCATTTCATCGAATGAATACTGAAACAAAGTTTTGTAATAGTAAAAAAAAATATTTTCAAATCAAAAAAATCTCGCATCTTGAAAATGCATAAGACACTCCAGAGCGCTTAATTTCAATATTGTTTAATTTAATAAGTACACGTCTTGTTCGCTGGTCACATAATAAAACGTTCTCTTTAACTGTTTTAAATCGCTCGCTTTTCGTTTTAATAGGTACCTGTTATGTATGACGTGACGTGACGTTATGATTATTGGGTTATTATTTATTTGCGTACTAATTTGCTAGTGACGGCAACGCAAGCGTATCGGATACGCATGGATTTGTGCGTAGCAATTCGTAGCTGATATATATCGTTTATGTATTCTCAGTCGTAACGTAAGGGTTACTGAAGGAAACGAGTTATATCATCTCGCTCGTAGGCGGAGGGCTAACAACCTTGGAGAACTGTCAGCTCTTTGTTCTCTAGGGTGCGGATTCCCATTATCGAACCTAATTACTGCCCCACACTTATTTTTTTGTCATCTAAATAACGTTTGTCGCGCCATTTCTAGGTGAAGTAGTGAATGTGGAGTGTTTATTCAAATTTTAACCGGCCTATCGTGCGCTATTGTCATTCGAAACCAGACCATCACACTATAAGTAGCCCATGAGAAACCAAAAAACCGACCACGACTGATACCGGTTGGAATCTGCACTTCGCATGGGGAAAACCGCGAGCGATAATACCCCAAATAAAAACTTTTAAGTATTTCGAATTTTGTGAGGTCGGCTTGCATTTTTTAAACATCAGTCGATTTTATTTCTATTATTAGTATTTAAAACATGAATGTGAGAAGATGATTGTTAGCGATGCATCCGATACCGATACCGATATATCGGCGATACTTCGGGTTAGCCGATATATCGGTATCGGCGATATTTATATGACCGATTCAACGATACTTTTTAATTTAAAAATGTAGTGTAAACGAGCGTGTTGTCTCATTTACGCATACGAGGCACGAACTATACTCGGGAAATCTTTGCCAAACAGACTTCGAAATCGCCTTTCTCCGAAAAAATTAGGATTACTCAACTAAAAAACAATTTTAAACAAAAATTTTATGAATGTTAATTTTAATTACAAAAATGTATAATTATCTAATATCAACCAATGTCTTTACCTACTTTTTATATTATTTAAAAAAAAACCTGACTTGTGATTTATTTATTTTATCTTATTTTTTTAATTCACAATAAGCGTATCGGTATCTGTATCGCCGATATTTTTATACGAGTATCAGTATCGGTATCGTATCGGCGAAAAGGCGTATCGATGCATCCCTAATGATTGTCATTGCAAGCTATCCCAACATGCGATATATAATTGAAAACAATAAATTGTGATTTTAATACGTTTCGAGCAAGACCAAAGAAAAAACAAACCTTAAACGTACTTACAAGTGACAAGTTGGACACTGGTTGTTGTATCGTTCGATATAATGAGACACGCGGTTGTTGTGAGGTTGGGACTTTTACATTGGCTAAATTAATTCGTTGAACTGCGTACGCCGCATGAGGGCTGACTAAAAAGCGTATGGGAACAAGCGGAAGTGCAAACCATTACCAAATGTGTGGCTGGCGGCATATTCTGAGAAGCCGAGCTTTGTTTTGATCGATGCGAAACACTTTTTGCAGATGCAATTTATTATTTGAGCTTTTTATACTTATTTTAATACCAAAAATTAAGCTAGATATGTACCTGTTCTGAAAGAACACATAACAATACTATGATTGAAAGTTAGGTCCTTTAAATTGAATAAATGGTAAGTAAACCTTGGACTACCATAACTTTTAAAACTAATTTACAGAGCTATAAGAAAAACGTTCTTTAATAAAACTATTTCTCGCAATGAGTGGCCGCGTGCCGATTGCTATCTCAGAAAAATAGAAGTTTCCGTAGAAAACATCAAATAAAATAAAATAAGTATCTAAGTGCAAATGCAGCTGCGAGTAAACGAGAATATTGCATATAAATAGTAATTTAAACTTGAGCTTTAGTGAGGTATCTTATATTTTATTTTAATGAAAGAGAAGTAATGTGTAAATAAAGGTGTTACTTTAATCAACAAAAGTACATTTGTTTTTAAGTTAGCTTCCAACATTACTGTGTGTATTTAATTTACCAACAAAACAGATTCAAATGATCTAACAATAACGTTACATAACTGTATTCAATATTTTCAGAAATATTATGTTTCAACTCAGGAAACAAAGTTACAACAAGTAACAAAGCGTAAAAGATTTCGTTGATAATAACTGTACATCTTTGGTTGTTATAATTAATGAAAATTAACGTCTCTGAGCTCAAAGGGTTTATTGTGTAACGATCCCTGTGAAACCCTAAACATTTGAGCGTAATTAGAATTAATGAGAAATGGACAGAGGCGTCCGTTGACAACGAAACATGATACATTACTGCCGCACCGGCACTGATCAATGAGCTACTCCTTTTTGAACTGCAATCCTTTATTTTCTAAATCACGGATGAATATTCAACGCTCAAAAGAAAATTCCTTTTGTATGTAGAATTTACGACAGGCAGCACCCGTCACAAGCGACACCTCTAGTCTCCTTTTGTTAAGGAATTAAAAAGTCGAACGTAGAGATAAGTTTACGAGCCCACCTGGAAGAAAAGTACTTATGAAGCTGTGAAAATCGCTCGTAATTCATCCGTAGTTCACAAACAAACGTGGGATGTAAATCCGGGGCTCTGTGCGGCCGGGTCTACGGGCACGGCCGCTCAGCCGCACTCCGCACTCAATAAGAGAACGCCAACCGTACGAGCGGAGCGGTCCAGCTTCCGTCTAGACGGAGATTATGTAAAATGGAATATAAGCTTATTCGTTTTTCACGGCCCTTTATCGCAATAGCAAATTTGCATTACGGACTTGGATATTGACAATCGTTTATTTTTATTGGGATGTTTCCGCAGACTTATGTTTGCTATCATATTGAATACCCCTGTTTGTGTTCCGATGTTTGGATTGCTGGTATTCCGCTTTGAAAAAAACATGGGAGGTATTTTGTTCCTTATTAAAGGTAGGTCTGATTATTTTTATGCTTGAATCAATCGTTTGGTTTCGCTTGTTACTTGTACAAAACAAAAGGGCGACCTACCAACATTTTTATAGAATACCAATACTATCAATAAGGAACTTTTTTATTCGCATGTGTTGACACAATTGTTTTGTGTTCAATGTAAACAAGCAAAAATGTGTAGGAGGAGCGGCAGATGGCACAAGCAACGATTGGAAATTAGCCCACTAACATTACCCATTGTTATTATTAATGACCGTCGCTCGGTGACATGCCCTTCCAAATGTTTACAAAGGAACACCAAATCCGTCGCGCAAATGCTTACCTCGCTTTGGGAACCCTCTAAATAGAAATTGCGGAAACTTAATATAAATCGAATAATCCATTCTTGTGTGCAGGGGATATTTTGGGAGGATAAATCTCAATCGGGGGTGAGGAGAGTGGCGGTGCAGCGCGGGAGGGTCGCAGACGGCGGCGGTCTGGGGCTCCAGGGCGGCCATCTGCCGCGCCATAAAATCGATATTATTTAGCAACCGAGAGATATATCGGTGATACGGAGGCCGGTCGGCCTGGCGAGGTATCAGCCGCTGCCCGACTGGCCGCCTCACGCTTGCACTCTTCTACTTCACAATGATTCATCAATAATTGACTGATACTAGGTATCGATGACGTCTTGCGTTTACAAGAATTTTCCAGTCAAAGTACACCTACCTTTTTTTAGTTTGTGCTTAATTTGAATGATTTTTGTTCGTTTGTAAACTTTTCTTTATTTCACACATGTCTATAATGTCCTATTAACAAGCATAGCCACACCATTTACATTACATAAAATGTATAAGTGTCTGGATATTGATCTAAAATAATTGTGTTTTAAATATTTAATTAACAAATTTGAACACTTCATGAAAAAAAAATTGCCCATTATTTTAAATCTGAAATAAGAGCTGTTATTGCAAGCGTATATAAATTGAATCTAAGGCATGTAATTGAAATTATACACTCGATATATTTCTTTTGACAACATGTGTATGCAAACGATACTACCTAACTTAATTTTCACAGAAAAAACATAACAATTTCAGAGAACCTACTACATTATGCAGCGTACAGAATAGAGGTAAAGTGTGGAAGTAAAGTTAGTGCAAAGTTTTGTTCGTAACAAAATAATGAATGAACGGTTCAAAATGTATAGATAGCGGTTCAAATATATAGATAGGTACCATGGCAATATAATCTGGCGAACATTTGAGCTTAGGAAGAAAATAATTACGAATTGGTAGTTTTAAGCTGAAATACTTGAGAAAAATTTTATTCTGCCAACAAACTGTTCACCAAGTGTGTAGGTACTACGTTAAATCTTTTTGTATTTTTATTAATTACCTTCATAAAATAAAAATGTAATTGTACACCATCTTTTTACTTTAGCAACTAATTAAAATAATCTCTTTTGAAGAGGAAAATATCACCCTAAACGTGTAATCTCAAGAACCGGGTCTGAGTAGGCCACGGAATCTATATGAAGCATGCCTTTTCGTTAAATTATTAGCAATCCCCAGTCTCTAAATAATTCTAACCACTTTACTCCGGTCGGCGGCTCGTAAAGTTCTTTGATTAACTTTTGGAAGTGAGTCGGTTGAATTCAAGCGTGACATGTTAGTGAAGTGGCCAGTCTCCGCCACGTTTCACGCATGTGTGACAAGCCAAAAGTTATGTTGATTGACCTTTTCATTTCAGTCTTTGAAACTTTTATTCAGCTATAGCTGATTTTGACATAGATTTAAATCGTTGAAGTGAACATGTTACAAACTTCATGGTTTCGTTATTTATAAACTATTTCATGAATAACTTTTTGCAAACTTAGGGTGATTTATTCCATTCTAATACCAAAAACTAATACCACTGGTATTTGTTTCAACTCATATTTTTTTTCTATTCCGAACGAATACCACTTTTTAAATAATTTAATTTAATGTACGAACGAATACCAACAACTTGAATTTGGTACAGTCAGCGCAGTCAAACCTAATCAAAGTAAATTTGTTTTTCAATATTTTTATGTAATCGTAATATAATGCTTAAAACTTTCCAAATTCACTTCACTCCAATATTTTTACAAAGGTTAGCATAGGTAAGAGTAGTTTTAGTGAATCATCTTGCTATTTTTTTTACCTGCGAGAAAGGGTGAGTTTGCTCTATTGTTCCAAAATTCGAAACAACCAATCAGAGTCAAGTGTGACTGGAATGTTGTGCTTTGACTCGGAGAGAAATTTTATCTACATAAATTCCTCAGTACATTTCCGTGCGGTGGCGGTGGCGTATTGGTATCAGAGTGACAGTGATTTTTATTTATTAAGTGAGTATATTAATTTGTTCTTTTGTATAATTTACTTCTCTTTATTAAAATTAGTGTTATTTAAAATACCTATTATTTGATTTTTTTATCATAATCCAATCAAATGTAAAAGTTGCATACAATATATATTTTTTTTTAGATATGTCTGAGGAAGCTGATAATCAGCCCTCAACATCTTCGGGAAAAACAGGAAGCTTGACTTTCATAACAAGAAATGGTGGCTTGGTTTTAATGAGAGCTGGTTACCAGTACACACAAAAAAGGGAAAATAAAAATGGATGGACCCATTGGAGATGTGTGAATGTTAAAGAGTGCAGTGGATCTTTACAGATAAAGGTATGTTACCAACTTCTTACATAGAGTTTAACTGGCTTATTTATAATGGATTAGTGGAGCTTTATAAGGCCTTTGTAGGAAGCTTGTTAAAAAAATGGTATTCATAATCGTATTTTAGAGGTAAAAACACTCTTTATTTCTCCATTAAAGTTAATTTGATTTAAAGAAGCCATGACCCTTCTTTAAACGTTCGTTAACAATAAAATGGCCGACATCAATTCTATTCTATTTCTTTAAATGGCAATTAGTACCGATGCCGTTGTTCGACAATTCTGCCATTGTCAAAAGTGAATTGGAATAGCAAGAGTAAAAAAAAACACTAGATAAACAAAAAAAAAAGGGAAACAAATGGCCGACATCGATCAGTTGTTTCGTGTTTGACGTTCGGTTTACAATGTCAGTCAGTTAGTATTAAAATACCTACTTTAAAATCCCTACATAGCATTGTGGTTGTTCGCGTATAAAATTGTATTAGCAGAGATTCGATGCATTTTATCTGGATGACGAAGAATTTCGTAAATTGTACAGTTTTTCCAAAGAAACGGCTGCTTTTATAATTAATTTAGTCGGTGGTGTGGTACTTCACCAGAATTACAAGTATTAACGGCAACGGCCTTTGCCGCTTTTTCCCAGATTGCATGATAACAAATTCAACAAATTGTTCAAAAGACTAGGTAGTTCAAACTATTCCCTCCTTTACCTTGGTGTACGTTTTTTATGACAGTGTTTAAAAATGCATAGACAAATTTTCTGTGACCAGAGGCAAACAACGTTAAAATCGACTAAAATCGCATATTTTTCTACAAAATGGCAACATTGTGTACGATAGTGGCGTTTAGTTATGGGAGCTCTAAGAAACGATTATGAATAAGAATTTTTATCGAACGTTCGGTAGGCTTAAGGTGAATGCTCCAGGGTAGCCCGCGAAATTCAAATTTCCGTACGTTTTTTGCAATTTGCAGCTGAGTATCGGATATTTTATTAATAGAAACTAAATTCGCGGTACTGGCATGTATGTATTTACACAATTATACTTATTAAAACCTTCAATATAATTGTCTAACTTAGAGAAAAGAGAAAATGTGCCATTTTAATAATAACTTTACGTTTAATAATTTTAACTTAGTGGGTTACATTGATAAATTTAACTAATATAATGATATAAATACATACATGCCAGTACCGCGAATTTAGTTTCTATTTACCATACTATCCCATACTGAGCTGCAAATTGCAAAAAACTTACGATAATTTGAATTTTGCGGGCCACCCAGGAGCATCCACCTTAAAACATGTTTTAACTAATGAAGGTTTATACCTTCGGTAAGCGTTATATTATGAATAAGACAGTTAGTGTTCCATCTTTCAATATGTATTTTTATCCGAAAACTATTTTGCTAAAGCTATTTTGTTGTCCTCACAGGATGGCAATATTTCCAATGAGAAAAATCATAGCTGCGAGCCCGATGAATTCAAAAATGTAATGGCAAAAAAGCTGGATGATTTAAGAGATAAAGTGATGAAGTCTGATTTCGCCCCAATACCAAACATATATAACAAATTCAAATCACAATTCTGCGCTACTGAATCAGATTTGGTGAGAAATATCCCATCGTTTGCAAACATCAAATCAAAATTGTATTATGCAAGAAACAACGCAGCTGGTGTAAAAAAAATTAAATGTAAATCAATTGATGAAGTAGAAGTTCCATTACAATTTAGAGATTTTTTGTTTTACGATTATAAAGATGAGTCTTCCAATACCCGAATAATAATCTTGGTCAGTCCAAATCAACTAGAGATAATTCCGAGCATTAAATTTTTTGAAAGCGACGGAACATTCGATTGCACCCCTGAGCCTTTTGTGCAGTTATATACTATCCACGGAGATCTGGGAAGTGACGAAGATCACACTCGTATAGTTCCTCTTATTTATGTTTTACTTAACAAAAAAACAGAAGAAATATACAAAAAATTATTTGAAATTTTGAAACAAAACATTCCTGGGTGGGAACCCGTAAAATTTTTAACAGATTTTGAACTAGCCGCAATGAACGCCATTACAATTGTTTTTCCGTCAGTTGTGATTAAAGGATGCTACTTTCATTATTCCAAAAATGTATGGAAAAAAGCAAAACAGTTGGATCTGACAAAAGATGCTATCACCCAAAGACATGTAAGACTTTCAGCTTTACTGCCTTTACTTCCTCGTAAATTCATATCAGAAGGATGGTGCTACATAATGGAAGACTGTCCTGATACTGACGCCATTCAAACATTTAATGACTACATGGTGTCACAATGGCTAGAGAACGAGAGTTTTGTAGACATTTGGTGCGTTCATGGTGAACGCCATCGAACCACAAATGCCGTAGAATCTTGGCATAAGAAATTAAACTCGGCTGTGCCAAATAATGCTAATTTATATCAGCTTCTGAACGTGCTGAAAGAGGACGCAGATTTACAAACAGTGGTTGTTACTCAATATAAATCAAACGCACCCCCCGCAAAACGATGTGCACAGACAACTATTATGAAAAATTCGTGGATCACATACGTAACTGACCAACTCCTCAAAAACAAAATCTCCGTAGGTCACTGCTTAGAAAAATTAAGGGTTTAGCTACTAATTGTTGAAATATAAGAAATTATTTACACGTCATTTAGCTGATTATACTAATAGTTGATTTTCTGTGATATTTTATAATTCTTAGATTATAAGTGAATTATTCATACATGACGTTTTTGCAAAAAAAAATTGCTGATTCATTGCTATATAGGTGAAGAATGACTGATTTGATTAAACAAAAAGTTGATTTTCTGTGAAATTTTACAATTGTTAGGTAAGGTTAGAATTCATTGCAAAAAAAATTGCTGATTCATTGCTATGTAAGTGATGAATGACTGATTTGATTATACAAAAAGTTGATTTTCTGTGATATTTTATAATTGTTAGATTTAAAGTGAATTTTTCATATTAGATATTATTGCAAAAAAAAAAAATGCTGATTCATTGCTATGTAGGTGATGAATGACTGATTAGATTATACAAAAAGTTGATTTTCTGTGATATTTTAAAATTGTTAGATAAAAAGTGATTTATTTTTGTTAAAAATGTACCTGACATAGTTGTTATGAGATAGGTAGACGTGAATAATTACGTACCTGTCTAATAATAACTATGTCAGATAAATTTCAATATAAATTAAGAGTTAATTTTTTGAGATATTTTGTAATTTTTAGATTGTAAGTAAATTCTTCCTGTTTGATGTTTTTGCAAAAAAAATATTATACAGGTATAGAGAGGAACTAAAATTATATTAAAGTTGATTATTTAAGTGATATTTTATCATTGAACAAGACGTTTGCTAACAAAATTTGTTTTTTTTGGAGTTATCTGTTTTTTTTTTTTCAATTAAAGGTCTTATATTTACATACAAAGCATTTTTACTGACTGTACCTTATATCTTTGAACTTGTTTTGGTATTAGTTTAAACAATGGTATCGGTTCGGAATAGAAAAAAAATATGAGTTGAAACAAATACCAGTGGTATTAGTTTTTGGTATTAGAATGGAATAAATCCTTAGGGTGACTGGTCATGAGTGACCGATCTTAGATTTAGGTAATTGTACTACATATTTATTATTAACTTTAACAAAGCTTTAAAATAACTTTATTAACTATTATTAGAGTTTAGTTTGCTGTTGCGGAAAAGTTTGCTGAAACAATCAGACACAACGAACAACGACGAACGTTATTTATGATTGTTTCTATCGTACCTAGTGTGTATCGTTCCTATGTCGTCCCCGGAGACAAAGAGACGTGGGTATTTTGGACTAGAGTCATAAGAATGAAAAATTACGCTGAAGTCAACTTTGTATCGATAGGTAAGATTAAAATTGTATGATTCATATACGTAAGAAAAATACCTGTCCCAGTGAATTATATCTGCGTAATTATGTGACGTCAGTATGCATGGTAAGTGGAAGGTTTGCAAGAAACTGTTGGAGCGACGCAGTAAGCACGTACTTCCCCAATCTGAACGGCGGTGAGATGGCGGGGCGGTGAGTCACGGGCGGTGGCGGGCGAGAATACGCGCTGAAGCGGGCGCGGACTCGCATGGCGCCGGCCAGCAGCGGCCTGCGCCCGCGCAGCCTGCAGCCGCGCGCCAGCATTCCACGCGATCGTTGCCTCCCTGTATTCGTAACCATTCTGATGCAATATTCAACTTTACTGCGTCCTTGCAATGCCGTAATTCATTACAACAAGTTTAATCGCTGTGCAGTCATTTTTATCATTTTTCTCCCTTACAGGTTCTATCATGTCTTATATCCAAGGCCACTTTGGCGACCTTAATTACGGACGGTCTGGAGCCTTGACAGGAATGGCATATATAATATTCTCATACACATTAATTGAGTGTTGTAAGTGGTATCTAGCTAACAGTGGCCCATAGCAGCGCACAGGGTACCTATATGACTTACAAACCTTTTTTTAGAAACAAATCTTCATGATCTATACGCTGAAGATTAACTGTTCAGCTTATTGTAGGTAAAGTTAGATTAGCGAATACTTTGAGAGAATGCTTAATTATAGATACCTTTTGTAGATAGGAAACAGAAATAGAATTGAAAACTTGGAAACTGACTTATGTATTGGGCACAGAAACAGATATAGCTGTAGTAGAACACGCTAACGTTGTAAAAATAAGGTGGCGAGCGTCTGTCACGACGAGTGGCAAATTGGCGTGGTCTGAGAATTTGTTCCAGGCCGCCGCGCACCGGGCGCCGGTCGACCAGCAGCGCGCCACATTCAGCCTTGTAGCCTCCTCGCCAATGTCTATGTCATTGTCGTTTGTTTCGGCAAAGCAATCACCTGATTCACCAAATTAACAACAACTTGTTTGTGTTTACTAAACCGAATCGCTAACACCTAGATTGTTCTATGTCAAAACGTTCTGTAACATGTGAATATATTTATCCACATTTTATGATAACTGGATGATAGGGAAACCACGATGAAACATAATAATATGCATATCGTATAGAACACTCGAGCAATGACAATAGTAATATTTATTTCGCTAGGTTTATCCATAAGCAATTTCAATCGGAAATTCTTATAGGCACCATATATGTGGTTATCTCTTTATAGACAGCTCGATAACCGATAACCTCTTGGCACCGTAGGTACCTGAGCCGATAGCTCGGTTAGAACTGCCGTTACTTGTAAAATCACACGCACAATCCTCCAAGCATTGTACTGCGGCGCTTACCAGCCAGCTATCGATGCATCGGGAATTCTATTTCTAATTATAGATATACAATTGTTAAATAAAACTCGACTTAAAAGTCGATCCTTTATAAAGTAAGTAACTTGACTATTGAGATGAATCATTTTGGAAAAACTGTGTCCACATTTTGCCTACAAAGATTCCTTTGTAGTTAATTTTGCAAAAAACGGCAGGATGCGGAGTCGGAGGCGTGTCGAGTAGAGCGGCGACGGCATAGGGCTGCACCCGGGGAAGACGCGGCCGCTGCAATTAGCAGGCGCCTGAAAACTAATCGATTCGAAAAGAGCCTTATCAATATGTGAGCCATGAATCATCTGCCATGTTAGGCGGAGAGAATCTGGCTTCATATTAAACTTGTCACAATTATAATGAATAGCGAAGAGAAATTTCGATAAGTGGTTATATAGCTTAGGAGCTAAGGAAAAACTGTGGTGGTGGAGGCAGCCCTGAGTGCGGCAGCGACGGAGGCGGTGGCGTGGAGGGCGCGGCGGGTGCGGCGCAGGGCGCGCGGGGGGCGGCGAGCGAGGCTGCTGCGAGTGTCCGCGGCTGTCAGGCCGGACTAACCCGTCGCTCCAGGTCAGCGCTCCAGCCGGCTATTTATAGAGGTGCCCCTTAAACAGAGTAATTATTCATTGATTAGCACTGCGAGGAATAGGGGATTGCGCTTCTGATAGCCATCGCACAAACGAGAATCGTCGCCGGCGCCGCGCCCGGCTCAGACTGCTGCCTGCAATATACCAACTACATCCATAATAAAAACTTATGACATCTTATCCAATGCCAATATAAACCACTACAAACATAAAGTACTAGTTACTCATGTATTTTGAGATAATTGAATACTGTTCATCAAATTGCGGTCATGTCTACATGTTTGTTTATTTTTGATATTTTGGAAACAGACTTAATATTCATGGAGAGACTTGCTCCAGCAGGTTTTCTATCGTTTATTTGTAGGGAGAAGGTACTCGTACCTACCTACGTGACAAGACTCACTTACTCGACTGATCTAATCATATAAATCTCATAAATAAACATCGTAAATAGAAATAATTTGATTTTCAGAACCCCTGAGTGATCTGGTATTTCTGAGATTGTAAATTTTCACAATACATAGGTGCGATAGTGAATGTCAATGATTTGTACTAAAACACGACGATCATCCATTTAGCTTATCAAAAACACAGATTATGACAATAATATTAGACACATTAATGAACTGATTATGGATAAATTTAAATAAAAATGGACCATCAACAGCTGCTATTACTGCTAATTGATATAAAATATAAGACGTTTTAGCTTTATAATGCGTCTATAATTGGCATAATAAAAGTTTAAGTGACGTGATTTAAATAATGTAAATAATTAAGGACAAACTGTAAAAATATACTAGTCTTCGTTTAGATAAAATCGTCATATAAAAATAATAATCGTTAAATTAGGAGAAAATGTAGGCATATAGAACCGTATACTCGAAAATAGTAACCAAGTTTTCTACTATTCATCCTACCCGGTGGATTTTCCGAAAATTTTCTTACAAGATTGGTATCTTGTCCTGAAAAAAATAGAAATACCGTAAAAAAAATTGATGCAATAATTTGGAAGTTTTGTGCGTACAGATTGAGGGAGTTTTTTTGTTTGGTTGAATGTGCTGATCTCAGGAATTGCTAAATCAAATTCAAAAATATTTTTCGAGGAAGGCCAAGATTTGTATAGATTTCGAATTTAACATTACGCTACGACCAAAGAGCCGAACATAGGGGTTGAAACTGTGGGCACAGCTAATGTAAAGGTACACATGTTTAACTTATTCATAGGCAGATGAAACTTAATTTATTCAGATTTTTTTTTTGACATCCCTCCGGTACGTTCAAAGCGTTTTTGCTAATACTTTTATTGTACGCACAGCTGAGGAGTAGAATTCCCTCCCGGGGTCTGTGTTTCCTGATAGCTATAACGTTGGGGTCTTCAAGTCAAGAGTGAACAGGTTACTTCTAGACAAGCGACCTTCACCGTCGACCACATCTTCGCTTACCATCAGCCGAGATAGTCGTCAAACGCGACCCGCGTTGTCGTAAAAAAAAAAGATAATTTTACCGTTTGTCCGCCAAATACACTTTACACAGTATCATTACTTCATTAATTTGGAGCTCGTGGCTAAATAAATGCAGCCGCACAGGCTCATCTTCCGGGTTAAGCCGCGCTTGCCGAGGTTGGTCTGTGGATGGGTGACCATCTGTCATAGCGAGTTTCCTCCGTGCCTCGGAAAGCACGTAAAGCCGTTGGTCCCGGCTGTCATTTGTAGATCTTTGACAGTCGTTACTGTTAGTCAGAAGCTCTAAAGTCTGACAACCAGTCTTGCCATGGGGTATCGTTTTACTCAGTTACTGGGTTGTGGAGATCCGATAGGCAGTCAATCCATGTAAAATATTGATATTCAGCTGCTGCAGTTGGGAAAAGGCTAGGCAGATGATGAAACTTAAAATCTTTAAATTCACTAACATACAATTCTGGCTAATCGGCTGGGTCTAGAAGTATGATTATTTTGAGACTGAGCACTAGAGAAGGAATTTTATTCCAGAAGCCCCTTCAGGGTTTGAATTTTCAACAACCCTTAATAGGGGATGAAAGTAAGTTATTTTAGCTAATGGGAAATCCTATCGAGCGTACAGCTTGTTAATTAACAAAATGCTCTCTCATATGAGATATACGGCGTATCCCGGGAAGTGTGGATCAAATTAAATAGGGGCATGGGAGAGATGTTTTCCAATATTTTAACGTATTTTTTTTACTTGGTAAAATCATTAAATGAATCCTCGCCCTCAGGGCAGGACGGGAGGGACTGTCAGACTTGTATCTACTGACTAAAATCCACGGTGTCTTTCAATAGCCCCTTCCGTTCCGGGGACACGGTTACCTGATAAAAAAGTCCCGCGACTCCGGCAGGCATTGGCCTTCTAAGGCCGCCCGTCTGATTGCTGACAGCTCTTTGAGGCGCGTGTGGAACACGCGTCAAGTGGAAGGTGAGTATACGTTGCTATTTTTAGGGTTCAAAAGTTATGACCACTGTGATAGAGAACAAACGCCTAGGGATTAAATAAAACAAATTTAAAATAATAACATTAATTATAGATTTGCTTATGTGATCATATGCCTCAAAAAGCGAAACCATGAGTGCCCATCTCCTTTTCGTTACAGTCTTTTTTTGTCAAGTATAATTATGTACACTGCTTTTAAAATACTCTTTTTCGTACCACTTGCTCAAAAAAGTGACATTCTATGCCACAAAAAGCCAACATAACAATAGTCATTTTTAATCTGTTAAAAACAGGGAAAGAAAATTGTACTGAATTTCATTCATCCTCTAGGGGGAGAATGTGATTTAAATTTGGAATACTTACCGTTTGTACTGAACTTGACTGAACTACATCTGTGTTTACACCATGGAGTTTGTATATAAAGCATTTTTCATTACTCATACTCTGAAAGTAGGTCATTACATGTCTGATTAGCCGTTTGAAAGTTATCCATTGCCGCCCTAGGGAAAATCGCTTTCAACTGACAGCTGCCAAATTTAAGAAAAAAAAAACTAGTTCTCTTTGGACATTTCTATTGAACCATGTTCAAACTTTTTATACAGCCACGAAATTACAGAGCGATTTAAAATTAAAATAACATAAAGTTAAGTATTAAGAATATAAATAATGACTTTAAAAGAATTTAGTTTCAACTATTTCTCTAAAATATCACAGTTTTTGACAAAATCTTTGCCATTTTTTAAATAATGAACATGAAAAATCCTGGCTGTATAGCTGGACGACCACAGCACAAAAATTAAAAAAAAAACAAGC
The DNA here is from genome assembly GCA_950005045.1 of Agrotis exclamationis. Classification (NCBI taxonomy): domain Eukaryota; kingdom Metazoa; phylum Arthropoda; class Insecta; order Lepidoptera; family Noctuidae; genus Agrotis; species Agrotis exclamationis. The sequence continues at coordinate 13,106,917 of OX465423.1, read as the reverse complement.
GGCAAAGTGACAACCCGATCTACACTCATTTTTTCTTTAGCTAATAATTTATGCTGTTAATTTTACTTTCCTCGTATTCGTAATGAAAAGCACAGTGTTTACCTCGGGTAAATTACTTATTTAGTCCCTCGAACTATTAGCGCCCTCACTACGTTACGGGCGCCAAACCCCGTCTCGGGACGTAAATAAGTAACTTTCACGCCTTGGATAACAATGTACTATTACATCTTTTTGAAAAAGGAATACGCATTTATTATGCAGTTATGATTATTAAATAAAATTACGAAAACCGACGAGGCCGTATGAGCTTGATGTCTTTGCTTTTCCGACAAAAAAATATTGGTCTAGGAATTTGCCGCGTTTTTGTTTTCTTCAAATACAATATAAACGTTATGTTTATTTTAATTTATTTTCATTGTCATTATTTTTAATCAATGCTTATCTCATGTTATTATTGTGTTATTTTTTTCGTAAATGGTACGAAAAGTAGAGTATTTTCCTCGGTGATAAAGCTGTCTTAGTCTTGCGTGAACTTAAATCCTTCGCTACACTCAGGACTCGTCTTAAATCCCTCACTTCGCTCGTGATTTAAGTTTATAACACCCTCGCTACGCTCGGGAGTAAACCTCGAGTCCTTCGTTACGCTCGCGATTTAAATCTTCACCCGCGACAGAAGACACTGCTTTATTCCCTTGGTTAATAATCTACTAATAGTCGGTAGATACCCGTAATAGAAACGGGGTGTAAAAGGTGACAAAAACTGATAGGATAATAATTTCAACAAGTTAAACGCAGACGTTTACTTGTACTATTTTTATAACTCGTTACATACGTTTTTCCTTTAACCATTCTGCTCTTATGTAGTTTAGCCATGAAATAATGAAATACATACTATGATTTTAAAAATGAACTTAATTGGGTTACTAATTGTATCTGTATACCTAGCTTACACTGAATTTTGATTGTTTTTTACCATTAAAGTTCTTGTTAAAATTTTAATAAATCCGTAACAAGAACTTTTAACGATGCGTTTATTTAATATTTGTTATAAACTAAGGTTCGGCCTGTTAGAAAGCATACCGACACAAGATGTTAATTAAAAATACATTGTCGTAGAACTTTAGCTATACCTTTTTACAGGATTAATGTTTATGTATGCAGTTTCATAGTCCACTTAAGTACAGGTGCAAGTGTATCTGAAGATTCCATAAAATTTATGTTGTACGTGTACATAAGTCCGTCCGAGGGCCTATTAATACATCTATAGTCCACTCCAGTGTTACAGTTTAAATGAGTCATAATAAAAATATTCCAGTTTTACAAGTTACATCGTGTACGCTCAGCGTGAGAATGTTCCATGAATTGGGTGTCTACGTATTAATTAGCTTTTGCTTAAAAAATAAGGAATCCCGTTACAATTTAACGTTATGTAGAACACTGGCAAGCTCTTAAAGGAGAATCAAAATCTCGTTTTCAACGGTAAGTTGATGACTAATTCGATAACAAAAACGAAATCAGTATTAGACAGTATTTCCAGCTACTCTCAAGTTGGGCTAGGTTTAGTTGCTATATTTAATTTATGTTATCCTTAACTGTTGACATCATAAGTCTATTTGATTGGAGGACAGTATACACAGCACAATTTCGTATTAACGGCACAGTGCGCGGTGACATTGCCCTCGTATCAAGACGCAAACATACGATTTTTATTTCAATGAACTGTGTAAACACAAATGTTTGCTGACCGTACGAAGTAGGCAGTAGGCCGTTTCATAAGGAGTTAATGCGCTAACTGTTTTTCAGAAACGAAGTTCGAATACGTATCACGTTTCATCGAGACATCGGTGAACGATTCCCAGGCTTGACCGGTTTTATAATCGGGAAATTCGTGGAAGACTCGCGGCGACCCGCTTGACTTCGAGTGCTCACTCTCTTCATACACACCGTCTTTTTGCACTCACTAAGGAAAATCGACATAATACCTACAGATACCTGCTTGTATTACTCATACAGTTTACCACAATGTAATTAACAGAATTTTCAACCGGTATCAATAATGCTCGCGTGTTTACCCCACCAAGATAATTATAAGGGAAGTAAATTCATTTTTATTTAAATTCCAATAATAAGTAATGGTGATGAATTGACAGAGGCCCTATCAATTACGATTCTGCTCAACAAGGCAAATTACTATTAGAAAAAGTCCCTGAGTAAATTCGGATATACAATTTGTAAAATTTCTGATTCATATGGTCTGACCTACTCAGCGATGAACCGATCAGCAAAAATATGTGTGGTGTCATCAGGGTTCCTAATAGATGTTTTTTTTCTAAACCACAATGAAACACTCTGGTTTCTGAGAAGGATTTCAGTTTTAAGGTTACCTTCCGTAGGTACCCAAAGGGTAAAACAGGACCCTATTACTAAGACCCCTTACTGTCTTTCTGTTCGTCCGTCTCTCACCAGACTGTATGTTGTGAGTTGCTTTGTTTGTAAACGCACCCGCCATACAGGAGAAATTCCTTGTTGGCAAAGTATTCAATTATAAGTTTTACTTTATTGCATGGTTGTGTTACTGAATTTTTTGACATAACGAGAGGCGTATTGCCTGTTTCTATAATTAAAAATCAAACACAGGTGATTCATTAATCGGTGTGTTTACCGATACATTAAGTTTTTTCTGAGTCTTCGCACCTTTTTTTTCCAGTTATGGGATCCTACAGGGTATTTAATTTGAGGTTATCGAAGTTCTGAATTATTAAAAATATCAATCTTAATTTCACATCTACCGCAGTCAAAAAGATCGTCTTTACAGAATTGAAAAGGTACCCCCAAAGTATATAAATGAATGTAGGATAAAAGTAAAACAAATAAAATGATGCTAAGACACTTCCCAGCATCCTTTCTACTCACGGTCCCCCCTCACTCTCCAAAATTGGTTGTGTTACAAATTAAATAAAGCCCAGAATAAAACCTGCGAAAACACTTTTATAGCGATGAAAATTGAACGATATTTGAAGCAATCTTCTGAATTCACTGGCCCAAATAACCGAAAGTACCACAACGTAATTAAAGGATTAGGGGTGATCCGTCACCCCTAATTTCAGTAACAGCAGGTATGTATCCGACGCAACAGTTACTTTGTAGCTATAGATACCTACTTAACATTAGCTATACATTGTACAGACGATACACTGTAATATACATAATATATTGAGATGTCTTTATTTCACCCCAAAGATCTAAGGAAATGCTAAAATAACTCGGGTAAGCTTGGGTCGCTCGAGCTTTTAACCTTTTCCGTAACGTATACTGAGTATTTAAGGTACATTGACTTTATTTAATACATTTCCACATAATTATGAAGTCACCAAATGCTTATTTACATAAATTTATTTAAAAATCTCTCACAGCCGAACTGAATTTTGAAAGTCAACATAAACTAAATAAACTTTCCATGAACCAAATCATACAAAATACTGCAATCCGTTTGAACAACATTCCCTACATCGTAAATGATTTACCGTCTGGGGCCATGAAGCTAATATTATGGAAGCAGTCAATAAATTGATAATAATAGATGGGTATTAAGTGTTAGGCGGCGGAACTGGATGCAGTTCGGCGGCTGTGCGGTCTGGGGTGGACAAAATCAATAGTCGCTACCTACGAATAGCTACCACTACACCCGTGAAATCTGCACACATCGCGATTCTTTATTCGGCTCATATCCGCCCCAACACACGCCCGCAATCATTGTCTTCAACCAGGTGGCGCTTATGATGAACATAATATTGTGGCTTCCATACGTATGCACATTTTTATAAACTTACACCGGCATGGGGTGCCGTTTTTATGAGTCTCTACGAGGGTTAAGGAGACTTCGCGTTTTTATTTTTTTTACCTGGATAGCGGAGGAATTAGGTTACATAAAATATTGTAAATTGTGTTTGCACTTATTTTGTACTGTTTTTGTGGAATGCGGAATTTGAATCAATATTTAGTAGAGCTTTTATTATCGAGAATGCAGCTCCAAATAAATCAGTAGCTATCTCATAACAAAATAATAAATTATATTCTATATCAAACGCTGAGATAAGCTGTGGTGTGTTTGACCGTCTAATAAATATTTTGATTATTCATCTGTCCCTCTACGATTGGGCACACAGATTAAGATTTGCACACAGAATGAGCATGCAGAGCTGTGGACGACTGAAGCGTACTTGAGCGGTCAACTATCAATCATATTTCCGCTACAGTTAAGTCTTAAAAAAATGTATGTCACATTGCGGATGCCAAGAAAATACCCTAATAATAAATTAGCATAGTAATGTTTGCGGCCGTTATGTTGGGATTGAGAGCGCTTTAATTAATATAAAAAGTGGCGCTACGTGGTGTCACTGGCCTGAGTAGATATGACACTCACCATATTATCTCGTATTGAAACTTAAAAAAAAAACTTGTAGTTATTAATAACATACCCAGGACGTTGAAGCAGTTTTAAAATTAATGTTCTAATACCGTAATTAGTGTAATATTGCATGGCTATCAGAGTATCAATATACACTAGCTACACTATAGGTATCCAATTCGCAAACCGGAAATGAACTCTGAAATCATGTTCTAATCACCAAATAACATCTTTACGACGAAAAAACCTGCAGATATCAAATACCCTATGATTGCAAGAACAATACAAGAATAAGTTAGAAAATAGTATGTATCAGTACATTCAATGATAAAATCTGGCAAAATCACCATACAGTGAAGTCTTCTCCTGTTCGAAGTGTCCATGTCTGTGCCAAGTGGAACTTTGGCACTAAATATAACAGTTTAACCCGTTAAGGGTAATAATACCGATATCATGTAGATATAGTCGTAGGATACCGCACATGTAGCTGGCTGGTTCGCGCCTACTGCCTCCATTCTACTCCATTTCCCTCCGTTGACTCTAGCTATTATGACGAGAGTGTAAGTAGCTTACACACGATATGTTTTTGTTGAATTCCCCGATTATGAGCATACAAGTGTTACTTTTGGGTTTGAGTCATTCTTAAAGTGACCGGCGCTCTTGTGAATGATATTTTTAAAACTAGGCTTTGTTTGGAATTTGGTTAGCTTGTATCATGTGGCAGGATGCATATTATATTGATTAGGTATATGTTTTATGTTCCTTCGCAATATCGTGTTTTATTTTTTGCTTAGAAACACGACTTACAGTTAATATTCTGATTCCTAATGTTTATTGATCGTTTTATAGTCAAATTATAGTTTTAAAAATGTTTCGATGAAAGGATGGAACAAGTTATTTAAATTCGATAATGTTGTCGATACTTAATGAGGAATTTGAAGGAATTAATTAATGTCCTTCCGGAAAATATATATGTCTTAATTAAAGTAACAAATCTCTACTAGTAACGGTGATTATTTACTTCTCTACATTACTGATTGCAATCTTGACAGTTTTGTAAAATACCGTGATGTTGGCCGATGTCTCTAGATATGGTATAAAATGCAATTAAACATTTATTGCCTAACAGTTTTATGGGAAACAATGTCGGATGTCTGAAAGAACACCGACCGTTCTGCTACGAGTAAGTGCATGAGAGCCTTCATGATGTTGTTTCAAACACTATGAAACGTAAGTACACACATCAACAAAAAGTTTGCGATCACTTGTTACGGTAGATTATATAAATTATGATTTCTTCTTCTTTTTAGATTCTTTATCTAATATATAAAATTCTCTTGTCACAGTTTTCGTTGCCATACTCCTCCGAAACGGCTTGACCGATTTTGATGAAATTTTTTGTGCTTATCCGGTATCTATGAGAATCGGCCAACATCTATTTTTCATCCCCCTAAATGTTAGGGGTAGTCTACACCTAATTTTTTTTTTAAATTATTTATATGGCAAAACAACGTTTGCCGGGTCAGCTAGTTTAAAAATATAGATTTCGGATATAAAACAATAAAACAGTTCAATTGTTTTTCCATAGGAACATTAAAAAAACAGCATAATAATTATGCTAGTGAAAACAAACTTTTTTTTAATGTGTCTAAGTCCAATTTCATCGGGCACGCCGCAATCGCGGCGTTAAGACCCCTCTTTGAGGAGTGGCTGGATAGGCGTCACGGCGTCCTGACCTACCGCATGACGCAGGTCCTCACCGGACACGGAAGCTTCGGGAGGTACCTGTGTCTGATAAGGAGGGAAGAAACGCCTGGCTGTCACCACTGCGAGGTTCGCCCGGAGGACACAGTGGAGCATACGGTGCAGGACTGCCCCGCTTGGGCAGAGCACCGCCGTGTCCTCACGGCGGCGATAGGCGTAGACCTCTCGCGCCCGGCATTGATCGAGGCCATGCTGCGGGGCGAGACGGAGTGGGAAGCGGTCGCCTCCTTCTGCGAAGCAGTCATGCTCTCGAAGGAGGAGGCGGGCCGCGTGGGGGAGAGGACAGCGTCCTCCTTCCACCCCAGCCGCAGTGGTAGACGCTCAGGGCGACGGACGTTGGCAGACGATCTCCGGCCACCGTATATAGGCGCGGGCATGCGGGCGGCGAGTATTAGACCATGGACCATGCCCGGGTCGACGGCGCGTTGTGTTCCAGGCGTGCCTCAAAGAGAAGAGTGTCAGCATAATGACGGGGCTCCCTTTAGAGGGTCAAAACCTGTCGGGGTCGCGGAACTTATCTCATTACGGTGACCCTGGAACATAAAGGGCTATTGAAGGACACCGCGGATTATAGTCAGTACGAGTCTGACAGTGTCCTCCCACCCAGGGTAGGGCGGGAGGACTCATTTGATGATTTTGCCACGATAAAAAAAAGGAAAATATGCACACGGGTTTTTTTAAATATAACTTTTACGGTCGAGGATAATGTAGTTTAGGTTAGTTAATTTAGTACTTAAATAAATGTAAATATTGTTTAGGTACTATTATTGATGGAATTTTCGGAATCGAATCAGTAGTTTATAAGATGTTATATACTTTACTTCTGTATAATCTTGTTAAAGACTAGCTTCTGCCCGCGACTTCGTACGCGGATCCTGTTGCTTATGCCAGTGACAACGGAGTCGTCAAAATCGAAGATCTGAAAAGTGTGATACCCAATTCCAAGAGCCTGGGTAAAAAAAGTAATGAGAGTTTGCCCAGTAGAGTAAAATTGTTATTCATAATTATTCATCGTCATCGAAAATCAGTCTTAAGCTGTTACCGCCTTTACTGCGTGGAGGTACTCCCAGCTTATGTTATTTTATAATTATACAGTGAAATTAGTGATAGCTTTGATTTCCACATCATCAGGTGTTCCAGATCTTCAATTTTTAGAAATCAATAGATAATGCTCATCAGGTTGAACAACTCTTGCAAAGACGTCATTCCGGTATATGTTAGTAGTGTAGCTGGACTCTCGGTGTTCCACATCAGGAGTTCCAGATCTTCAATTTTTGTACGTCAAAAGAGAATGCTCATCAGGCTGAACAAATTTGCTAAGACATCATTCCTATATATGTTATAGTGTAGCTGGGCTCTTGGAGTTCCACATCAGGTGTTCCAGATCTTAAATTTTTATACATAAACAAAGAGTGCTCATCAAGTTGTACAACTTTTGCAAACACGTCATTCCTATATATGTTATAGTGTAGCTGGGCTCTTGGTGTTCCACATCAGGTGTTCCAGATCTTCAAATTTATTGTCTCAGCAGAAAATGCTCATCACGTGGAACAATTTTTGCTATCGCACCATTTTTGTATTTCTTATAGTTTAGCTGGTCTGTTGCGGTTGTTGGTAAACTTGAACACCTGGTGCAGAAGCACCAGGTGTTCAAGTTTCCAAGATAAATTATTCCGTCATAAATAATTTCTGTTTAGCTTTAACCATCAAGGTTGCACACGCGACGGAAGCTTAAAAACTGGAGTAACCTCTCCCGTTTTCCCAACATTTCCCTTCACTGCTCTGCTCCTATTGATTGTAGCGTGATGAAAAGTATACTATAACCAGCTCAGGAGTATGAAAAATAATTGTACCAAGTTTCGTTAAAATCCGTCGAGTAGTTTTTGTTTCTATAACGGTTATATAAACAGACAGACAGACAAAAATTTTACTGATTGCATTTTTGGCATCAGTATCGATCCCTATCACCTCCTGATAGTTATTTTGGAAATACATTATTTCATGTACAGAATTGACCTCTCTACAGATTTATTATAAGTACCTATAGAAGAAGAAGACAGATTTGAAACCTATTCCTGTTAGTAAATAATGTACAATTGTACATATCAGACTATGCCTAAATAAATGAACATAGGTAGGTTAGGTAATTAAAGTACCGTACCAAAATTAATTAAAAGATTATTTATAAAATATGTTGAAGATATTTTACGTCGAAATCAAAAAAAAAAGTTGTTAGGTATTAATATTGCACAAAAACTAAACACTGTTATTTCAGTTTGACTTTTTTTTGCATTAGCGTTAAAACGATAGAAACAAGTTCTGTAACATGAGTAGTAAATTATAATTAATTTTAACACTGTTATATAATCCACAGAAATTGGTAACATAATTACATGCATCAGTTCTTATGTGACGGTGAATTCAGAACACGTGTTACATTAGACACCGTACGTAGTTTGTGTATCGCGTACTTTCAGTTTCCACTGTAATCTTGATAAATTCTCATGATTGGTTATTTATCAACTTAAAACAATTATGTTTTTCTTTTCCAAAATACTGTACCCTGTGCCAACATAGATCAAAACAAAAATAACACAGCTTCCAGCAAACTTTACATTATAATATAAAAACACTATAAACAATGAATAAACATGCTGAAGTTGTTAATTTGATTAATTTACTATTTAATTTTACGTTAGTATTTGCATTTTTAATGCGGTACCTTGAGAAGGTACTTTTATGAAATTATATGACAGAATAAAAAGTATGAGGTAATTGACGTGTTCATGCGTATCGAATGTTGTGGCGTAGCATGCGTGTGCGCGTGTGTGCGTGCTACGAGCGTCGCGTCCTCTCGTCCTCGGCACTCGCATCATATCTCATTACCACTGCACTCGAATTATGTAAGGAGGGCGAACTATAGTTTTGGAAAACGATTTATTGATTGGGTTCAATGTGATAATGGTATGTAGGTATTGTTCAGTACCCTTCACAAAGACTTGTAGTTTTTAAATACTTAATTTTTCTTTCGTAATGACTAATGATTTTCAGAAATCATAGTACTGAAACGTAGTAAACCAGCTCAAAACCTATGATTACAATGGTAACCTATAGACTTAATAATAATAGATGTTCGCTATGACTGTGGGGGGTAGTTTCTTTTTATCATAAATACCTACCATGCGTTGTTCTTGCACAAACAATTACAACACTGATTCACTCATAACATTGAAAGTTATTTTCTATTAGATAGGTACTTATCTAAAATTTATACGTAACATGCCCTTTGATTACGGAAACGGTCACGACAGCGAATGGTGAGAACTTAGCTAATTGGCTACATCTAATAGATAAGCAATAAAATCAATGGGGAGGACATCGGCTGCATCTTCAATTTATGCCGATGTGGATTCGCGATGCGTCGGGTTCCGACGCCGGCCCCCGCCACCGGACCTCATATTTATACGCTAAAGCGGGCGCCGCTAAGAGTTCAAACGTGCGTCGGGCGCTCGGAACAGTAGACGATCGAGAGAATCGCAACGCGTGGGTAGACGAGGGCGAGTGCAGTGTGCAGTGCGTGCGGGTCTTGTGTCGCTGAAAGCTCGCGCCGCGAAGCCTCCGAGAGCGGCGGCATCGGGCGAGCGCCCGCTTCGCGTCAGTGCCGGCCCGGCCGTGCCGAAAGCACCACGCTCCGGCAACGATACGATCTAACTGTTAACTATTGGACACTGGTACACACTCTGTATCAACAACTTTGCATTATACGTTGCCGGCCGTCTAGTGTACGCGAATATATTTATTGTGAAAGACTGGTGAGTTTTCTTGTCTTTTTTATATTTTTTACTGAAAATAGTAATATTTTTGTATATTTTAATGTTTTAATTTTCGGTTTTATTAACTAAAAAAAAAGTTACTTAACTTGAAACAAGTAAAGTAGAAATAAAAACGATTCTGCTACATAGGTGCGCAGCGCGCACAATCGCGGCGTCTGAAAAAGCCGGTCTGTGAGCTTTTCCACTGTTCACTGTTCAGGCCACAGAGCGTATTACCGTGTGTGTTTAAGCTGATACGTTTCCGTTAAGGTAAAAATTTAACTAAATTTGTTTTCTTTTAAAACTTAACATTGTTTTATCAACAACTTTAATTGCATTTTTTTCCTATTTTGTTATTGAATATTTACATGTATTTAATCATTCGTTTTCCATGGTGCGTTATCTGCAAATAAAATGATGAAATATAGTATTATTAACTCTGAACTTTGCATACTTTAACAAAAAATGTAGTTAGATTTTACTGAGAGAATTTTGAAGAATTACCGTGCTGTATTTTTAGTGATAACTTACAATTCCAAGTAAAACTGTTGCATATATTCAGTTAGTTGATTGATTGGATAAATATCTGTGGTTTGCCCTGATGGAATGATTGTTGAATGATGTTTTTACTTTGTTAAACAATTAATGACACTAAATTGGCAATAATTTAATAAAGGTGAAATACATAGCACGCTAGTGAATCGGATACAGCCGCGTGCCACAACGAGCGTGGCGGATTCAATATTTCACAGTCACCACCACTAATCATACGATTGTACTTACAAAGTAGATTGAAATCAAATCAAGCAGTTGATGCATACAAAGCGTATATTTCACAATTGAATAAACAAATAACATCACAGACAATTACTTAAATCATCAACTAGACAATTACCGAGATCAAGACTGAAAAGTAAATAAGATTACGTTTTTAGAATTTTAATGTAAAGGATTTTCTGGGAAATTTATGCGCACATTAGACAAAGTTAATAATGTTATGCAGTATAATAGTACAAGTAGGCTTGCTTCCCTCGGCTCAAGAAAAGTTTCCGGAGAGTTCGACGTCACGTACACTTGAAAAAGGAAACGCTTGTTCCCGGCGCGCGGCATCATCCTTTACTTTAACCCTTCTCAAAGTTCATAGAAACTGAGCCTACCTAATGTTTGTTTGTCTGTTTCCATATTTTAATTTCTTTTTATTTATTTTATAAACCTTTTAATTTTTATAACTAAGGTGTAGGTTTTGTTATATTGTGTCTTTTGTTGTTTTGTTTAGGATTTTTCTTCTTTATTAAAGTTTCAAAACTGATACGATCTGTCTTAACATATTTTCTTTAAGTTTAAAAGTCGAACAACTGTTTCTCATTGCTCATGTTTATCTCGAGTCGAGTTTGTTGCGGAGTCCCAGCCCCCTCGGGGCTCATTTAGCAGCGAAATTTATTATTCGGGGTCAGTGTGTTGCCTCTGCGAATTCTGACTCAGAGTTACATTGGCTGGAATAATAAAACTACATGAACAGCCCGTCGGCTACGTAGATTTTCGTGAGTTGATCGTTCATTTTACTGCAAACAGTTTTGAGGAAATAATTTTCCGCAGTAAAACTCGTGGGAAGTTGCAAATGTTATATTTCCCTGTAGACCCTGTTCGCTGTCTTGCCTTGAAGTTAAAGAATTTGTCTTAAGGGATTTCCTCATCGTAAAAGTAGATACAAGGTACTCCGCCAACTTCCAAAAATTGGCAAGTTAAGTCGGTGAATGTGGTGTACGAATTGTCGGTTTCGGTTCGGTTGATTGCGCCGGCACGCGGTGCGGGTGGGCTCGCGCCTCGAGTTCAAGTGCAGGGTGAAGGTTCCGCGGCTGGCGAGCGCCGCTACCGCCGCCGCCGCTACCACCGCCGCATCCGTGCTTTTGTTACCGACGTACACATCCAAATTCCTTGCATTTCTTCTGCCTTTTCAATTGAAATCAGACCTTAATATAGTTAAGAACCATGTTAGCTGCAGGAATAAACTGTATTTAAGTAGGTACTTGGTAAAAGTCTTCTTTGTATTAACAACACTGATCCCTATTTCAAATATTTTGAAATATATTTCATGACGGCGCGGTGTACCATTGTTACCAAACTGTTTCTGTTTCTTTCTGTCCTTTTCAGCTCTTAATTCCGCGGGTCATTAATCAAGCTTCAAAGTTTAGTAGGTTTTTGCGAAAGTTTAATTCGTCATGTTTCTACTTCGCTACATTTTATGTTATTTTATAAATCTTTGTTTTTCAAATGGGTTATACCAAGAAAATAATGAGTACTTACTTATATAAAGCCTGCGCTTTTTGAGACAATATCTCAAATAATGTATTAAAAAACTTGTAAATTACTAAAAACTGAACAAAAATTTATAAATAAAATATTTATAAATATTTGTTCAGTTTTTATTAATTCAACCAATTAACTTAGAGAAAGATCAGTCAGCATCACATCGCGTTGTCTTCCGACAAGTGACATATTGTAATATGTCAGTATTATTAACTTTTCTTTCATTCAACAATGTTTTAAACGCAAAGGAAACAAATAAATATAAATGATTTTGCATAAGCGACGAACAAAAATTAAATGGCTAATCAAAAGTAAATAGCCGCAATCATTGATGATGGTACCTGCAAGGTCGGCGAGCTTCCGATTCTTTTGTTTAGTGTTTAGCACTTAGAGCGCGGAAATACGCCTAGTTGACGGGAGCTAAACGACTGGATGACGCTCTTCCTTTAAAAATACCTAATGGCCGTGATGCTAACTACACTTTTTGTCAACAATAAAAAACTATACAAATTCTAACACTTTAGTTTATGGATTTTAACGAAGGTGGCCACACTAATTACTTGTCTACCTACCAAACCGTGTTAAAATGCAAAACTGAGCCAGTGAAATATGGCTTACGGTAATTCTCCTCACCCATTCTGAGACAAAGCCGTTATATGGAAGTCAGCTATAAAATTAAGCATCCTTAAAGTTAGCAACGTCTTTGGCGACTCCAGTGACTCCGCATTAATGAAAGCGCGCGTCAATATGCGCGCGCGCAGTCCCGGCGTGACAGAATGCGCTCGCGGTGCGGGGCTGGCGGCGGCGCGGCCTGCGTCCACAGAGCTGCGTGCCACGCGCCGCCGCCGCTTCCTGAGAAAATGGCAACTTATGGGGAACTGAATCTGGGCCTCGCAGGTGCCATTGACCCGCGCAACCTGCCACACTCGACGCACATGTGTTGCCATTCACATTTAATATTTACCCACATACCTCCACTTATATAGGTTTATAGACTCGTAAGAATCGAAAGCCACAATGGAGCGGAATAGCCAGTGGTTTTAATGACTGCAGTGGATCGATTCCTCACGATCTTTTCTCAGACGTTTATTTTTTTATTGTAGGATGCTTAAGATGCCATTAATAATAGCTTTAGAGCCTTAGTAGCCTGCCCTAATAGTAATGAAAAGAGTTTAATTGACACAATGACATTCATATTTAGCGCAAGAAAACGAAGTAGATATGTCGAGACCGCGGTAGCTTTGTAGATGACATCGAATCTCGATGGTCGGCGCGAGCGCAGTGTCTCCGTCAAGCCGTGTTGCCGACGTCGGTGTAGGAGCTGAAACCGTTACCGAACCACAAAAATGTCGCAAAAAAGCTCGTAAACCGTTTCTGTTTCACTTGTTATATTGTAATTTTGTGACGTGACTTTTATTTCATGGTATATTTAAGGAGATTTGCCAACAATAGATAGCTCTCGTGTACTATTATGCAATAATCAAAAGCGTGTACTTCGTGATTTTGTTTATTGTAAATTTCACTTACTGAAGTTTTCATTTGATTCGTTTTTTTTTGTGCTAGAAATCATTTGATTTATGCCTATCTAATCTGTAGTAATTGGATTTGCAAAGTTGCTAATATCCGTGCATCTTGGCGACACATCACGCGGGTTGTAAACGCACGATGAAAGTATTGTTCTAGTACAGGATGGTTATTGGTTTCCGATGTAAATAGCACTGGTGCAAGTGTGTAAGAAACCTCGCGTCGCGTCGCTGTCTGAATATCAATATCAGAATATAACCAACCCGCGATGCCAGTCACAATGACCGATAAAAGAGAAACACACGAATATGGCCCTACACCAAGTCTGTTTAAAATTCACATTCAGTGTTAACACTTCGCTTGGTGCTCGGTACCAATCGGAATGTAGGTTATGATGTTATTTAGCCCAAGTTTTTTGCCGGCCAAGTTTTTATATTACTTACAATAGGTAATAGTTATCTATTTCCATGCCAATCAATCTCATATAAGGCGTGAAAGTATTGACGTCATTGTGCTAAATTTAGTGTTGTTCAGTGCGACGTTACCTGAGGCCATTTTATTGAGATCAAGTCTTCTAAGCTTTTGTGTATCTGTATTGAATTAGGTGTCATTTTAACTAAAGGACTCTCTCTTTGATGTGTAGTGGTTTGACCAGTAAAGTGTGTCACTTGTAAGAAAACAAATTAATTTATTGAAATGATAACTTACTATCCACTATGACTTCAGTGTAAAATATAATTAAACTCATAATATTCTCTTTCAAAATGATAAATATAATGGAATGTTAGGTTGGAATTTCAAGCAAACTTATGATTATAACACGTCGAGCTTTGTCAAAGATATATATTCATACGTGGGTCTGACAATAAGATATGATAATAATATTGGTGCTTGGTAGACTGCTCATTTCATTTCCACATTTCGCGTTCTCCCACAAGTATCGCTATTAACTTCGCGATAACAATAAAGAATGGAGCAGACGTATACTACTGACTAAATTTATAACATGAGCTTAAATTTATCGTGTCGATATTCCGGCTGGTCTCGGGTAAAGCGATGCATTAGCTACCTTCCCTAAAGAGTGTCTGCTCGGTGCCCACGCTCATGGCACCCACACTCTAAATAACAAGACAAATAGACATGTCCACTTTACCATTTACCGAGTAAAAATTCCCATGTATTGTTTGAATAGGTCTTTTACCAATTAGTATTTATACCGACCGATATATGAGGGTTAAGGTTTGTCTGCTGCGCTCTCGGGCCGCTGCAGTGACCGCAGCCCTCACGTGGCGATCTAAAGTGTGAGAGAATAAAGACTCCACGACTAACAGCCCATTGTTTATGTTCAAACACCAGTCGTTTTGAACATTCATGTGAAATATTAAAGGATTTTGACGATCGTAAAAGGATTTTAGTTTTACTGAGGTTTTTCGGGAGGTGCGTAAGGACTGCAATGACAAATGAGGAAAATTGGCGGAGTCATTGAAAGTTCGATCGTCTTTAGAATTTAAATTGTTGTTTCACGCCTCAAATAAAAAAAAACCTTTACCTCTTTTCGTGACCAACAAACAAGATGCTATTCGAAGCTTTTTATTATCTCTGTGTCATTGATGTGAGTACCGTAAATCCTGCGTATCATCGGTGAATGTTCTGAAATAGGCGGGCGTTCGCAAAAAAAGCATGGAAGTTTTAATGACGCAATTATAAGTAGTGTCTACATTTTTACGCTAATAAAAAGGCACAGGCAACACTTCATAATGTCCAGGTTGTTTTATGGTGCGGAACGTGCGATGTCATTGTCCTACGAGCAAGGCGCATGCAGCTCCGCCGCGGTCCGCCGCCGTGCCTCCGCCGCGCCGCCACCGGCGTCGACTCGCGACCACTTCTCAGCGAAGCTCTTACACATTTTTATATGTTCAGCCTAGAGCCGTTACAATTTTATGGCACGCAAACATTTTCCCGCGGTTCACTTCTAAATAGAATAAAATATAAATCTAAACCGTTTTATATTCACATAAGCAAAACGTGGCGTACAGTGTTCACGATCTCGATAAATTAGCATTTTTTACTTACTCACGCTTAAGTGGATTCTAGGCTGTGTTTATGTTGATCCGATCGCAACAGTTCAGTAGTTTTTGTGATGGAGCAAGAAAAAGTAAACAGGAATAAATAAATAAGAACCTGATGTGTAAAATAAGTATTTGAAATCTTATTTTAGATTGAGATATTCACCCTATAACAATTTGCATGAAGTGCTCCTACCTACACACTTACGGTCTTTGTTTTCCTTTAATCTTGAGAGGGTCTTGGAAGTAATATGTCAACGAAGGCCCCACATGAATTATTCACATTAGAAGAATGCCCAAAGGAAATGAATACGGAAAAATCAATACCAAATTCTCGAGATGAACAGATTCTAACGTGAAGATCTTTTGTACCTGTAGTTTGCGAACGAGCTCAATGAGCTATAGTTTATAATTGGTGTCTATAATCCATGAATACACTCTAACCTATAATTTATTGTTTTAGTTAGAGTCTAACTGAAACCAAAAATTATAGGAATATTACTAAAGATGCATTGATACCCTAAAACTGTGCATTGTTGACTATAAGACAAGAAATACACAATCTGGGATATGCACATCCATTTCCGGCATTGTACCAATACCCACAGAGTACCTTGATATCTTTAAACACGTGCAAAAAAAGGTAATCAAAGTAATTCCCAAATAAACCACGTTTAATGTGTCTGTTGAAGTAACAATAGCTGTCGTGGTGTTTATTTGTTTACGAGTCTCCACCGTGCACGCGTCGAAATGATCATTAGATTATTAGGATTATTTGTGGCGTAGTACTTCCTGATTCGTGGCGCTTCCCTGAATTTGCTTTTAAACATTCGTGCGCCGACATCTTCACCTTGAAAGAACATAGGTATTTTTTTCACGTCTGTTTTTTCCATACCAATAATGATAATTTTTAGAGGTATTCATTCAATATCTTGATGCTGGAGCTAATCACGAACATCGCAGTTCTTATAACGTTTAAAAAAATCATCATGCCTGATGGTGATTATGGAACTTCGATAACTATAGGGCTGACGTAATCTTTTATACGCTTCCTTACTTTGATTTCTTTTATTTTAGCCAATCAATCATTTTTGTTATTAAACGTGATAAGGCACGCATGTTTGACAGCGGTTAAGAAAAGCTTCAGGATCCAAAATTGTCAATAATTACTCTGGATATAATAACATGTAAAACTTGGCACATTGATATGTTATGTAGGGATAAAAGGATAGGGTTAAACTAATAAGTCTACACACTTTATACTTATAAACAACACTTATAAACTGACACAAATATCTGCCTGACTGCCGTTTTAATTTGACAAGAGGTCAACAAATGAAACCGATAACAGTTTGGCACAGAACAATTGAGATTGACGGACGAACCAAAGCTTGGTATTATCGTTTATATGTATACTCGGCTAACTTTTATTTAAACGAATAAAAAATACAGTTTAATATAAATGCAGCTTTTGATATTGCCTAAAATAAAATACGTATCTTTTTATGCCAACATTTTTTTACGAATAACGTTACCGACTATAGCAATTCAATTTAATTTCATTGGTAGTTTCTCATTTATACGTCTGAAAAATAACACTTATTACACATAAATGCACATCGTCTCAGTAAGTGGTTATTTTAAAACTGTGGCATTGCTGTAACGGTACTAAACTACCTCAATTTCGGACCCGTGCAAGTGAAACAAGCTAATTTCCTGCATTGGACAAACTTTTTCATATTGTTTTAAAGAGAGCCCTCGTAAGACTTTATTGCCACCAACAAGAATTCGTTGATGACGCATTTTATTACTTTTGAAAGATTCCAACAAATTACCAGTTTTAAATCTTACATTACAAAATTAAATTAACAGCTCTTTAGGTGAATTCGATCAATGTATTGTTAAGTGATGACTCAAAGCCTTTGAACTGGCTGCAACTATATAATCGACGGGTAAACACGATACTCACGGTGGTCTCTGGACGCGGTCGTTGTACCGATTTTGATGCTTCAGACTCTGCTCGTTTTGTGATAAATACAAAATGAATATTTCTTTAAAACATTGCATTTAAGGTATAATGCACCTACTTACAGTAAATAACTGCGACTACGTCTCTGGTAATACTTGTTCCGCTGTTAAAACAAGCTCTTGACCCTTGAATAAATATTATATAAGTTATCCCGCAAGTGACCACACCGTGAGAAAAATCGATGACTATTTACTTAACATCAATTATCTCAACTGTTGAATGTTGGAGAAAGAACGACGTTAGGAGGAAGGCGGCCGGCGCGGGCGCGGCGCAGCAAGCGGCCGCCCGCCTGCATTGTGGCTCCCACTTACTAAATCAATATTTGCGCAGATGTCGGCGCAAGAGCATGCTATGCTTGTACCGACCTAAAATTCATACAGCTTATATGGCAATGTTAGCGGTAAATTTTCTCGGCAGCTACTTGTAATCCTTCAAATGTGGGTCGGTGCCGCACGCATTAGTTGACCCCGGCCGTGCTGTGCTGAAGGGTAATTCATTCAAATTGATCGCGCATCTCAATACGTACAACATAGTAGAGTTCGAAATATCAACCTCGATGTATTTAAGGTCATGGTTTCGAGCCGCTGACTTCGTGAATCGAATAATTTCACCCGTGATCATCATTATTTCATGCCAAACTTTTTCTCACAATGTGTATTCTCGCGTAACTATACACTCCCACAGTTCTAAGCTATCATACAGATGTATAATTGTTGGCCAGCGCTTGCTATCATGTATATGATAATTATCCAAGTGAAGGAACGGGACGAGGGTCATGTTCCCCTTTGCTAGCTTCACCTCAGCCAAGTTTTTTATTCAGATGTAATTTTTTGCCCTGTTGTGGTTTCCAAGTGAAAACGAATAGCATAATTTTCTAAACGATAACCACGATTCCCGTGTAATATGATAATGCGGTGTATAAATATTTCATGTCTAGGGCTCTTTATTATCGTTTTTGCACAATAACCAGTTCTCCACAATGCAGTTCCACAGCGAAAACAGGGCCTTATAGCTATTATTGTTATTTTTGTTCACTTCGGTGCGCGTTAGATAAGTAAGTTTATTCAAGTACATTCTTAGCACTTCTTGAGGGTGTGCGAGGAGCCGCTCACCTAGGTTGCGTAACTATATCATGTTATTAGTCTCAGTAGATTCAAACAAGTGTTTCGTCTTAACAAAACAAAAGCTGTCAAGGTTTTCTTGAAAACCATGTTTCAAGCCGTAAAACGGCTAACGGGGAAATATCCGAAGACTTTAAACCGTACTACGTGCCCGAGCTCACTCGTTTAAAGCTAAACTCTGAGGTTCGTTTGTAAGTACTTGCCATTCATTCCTTACATAGAGATATGGCCGGTAATGAGTGGCCGGTCGGTCAGCTATCGGCCAGACGCTCGTAAACAGTGTTCGACACGAAGCATTCGAACATGGCTGCGAATACAAGTCAATAGACATCATGCCGAGGGCGCTCACTTCCTGGTCCGAGAGCCTAACTGTTATGTCCCACACGGCCATAGAGCCCACACACCCGGAGCGATGTCGTAAAAGTTTAGCTGAATTTAATTATATCTACACATAAAAAGGATACGGAACTCAAAGGTCACTGATTTAGTGAGCAATGAGACACACATGGTTTCCTCGTACGTGTTAGGGGTGCGGAACGGCACGGGTCAGCGGTCGCCCTCACAGGCAGTGTCAGAGAGCGCGCAGGGCGGCGCGCGAGGGCGGCGGCAGCGAGGGTGCATCCATATCCCATCACTCATCTCGCACTCTTTTCTTTCATCGTTACACATCTTCGAAAATAATGATCTTGCAAAACCGATTTGTTACCTCAAAATATGGTATTCGAAGGTAATGCAAAAGGTTGGAACATTATTTTTCTCCAAGACTTTTTGCATTTCACAAAGGTACGTTGTACTTAATTACTTTAGCGAACACAATGTATATAGTTCCCCGTGAGAGGTGTCAGTAAACGGCAACCTGGAACGTTGCTGAGTGGAGTTATAGCTAAGTAAGCAGCAGGCGACGTACGGGGGCAACGCTCATCGTGTGAGCGACGCGGCCGCGGACCAACAATCGCGAATTCAAGCTGTGCCTAGCAACAGTCACTCACACTAACGGTGGCTTGCTTCGAGCACACAGACATGGAATGTACTTAAGAGTTTTGAGCTTTGATGGTCTTAGTGACATTAAAAATAAGCTTTCCTCGTAAAATAAACATCATGAACACATTTTGCGGGTTTTACGTTAATGTGGCATCTCGGGAACGTTGTCTGAATGCGTTTGAAATAATGATTAGGAAAAATCACATATAATAGATGGATATTTCTTGTAGATCGAATCGAAATCACGGAATAGCATGGAAATAAGATAATTCGTAAGAGCGCCTGAGTCGAATGTTAACGCGGAGTGTAACGGTGACGGAGACGTCTAGAGCGGATTTACCTAAAATATTCGGACTACGTTAGCGATGAATGCGTGCCTCCGTGCACGATCCCATATTCTAGTAAAATAGCTTTCCCTCCGATCCTTGAACAGATCTCACATGTCCAAGTTGTTGGTGCTGCTATAATGATTTGAAATGGAATTGATGTCTTTCAATTCGTTTGCCATTTTTTTAATCATTTTGTTTTCTTATGAATGTGTTTGTAAGTTGATTAAACTCTTGAAACTTTATGCACTCATAGCATACAAAATAGAACTAAAAGGATATGCTACATAAACCAACGTTATCTCATTTATTTTTTGTTTTAGTTTTCTTATTGTATTTCGTAAGAGAGTTATGGTTCCATAACGCTTACTTATTTAGTTTACCAAAAAAGAGCTGTTATATCTTGATGAAGCGGTCTAGATAAGTTTATACTTATGTGTATCTCCTGGCACAAAATTCTCCGGGTCAACGAACCGCGACTACCTCATGAAGGAAACTAATATTTGCTATCTTCCTACCGCTCCCTTGAGGCACACAAACCCTGCCACGTTAAGTTACTTCCACTACACTGTGCTTCTACTTGTGTAGAGAGGAGACTCGTCCTTTTTCGATTATTATTATCTGCTCGTCGATATAATATGACCTGTATTATGTCAGTACGTAGAGCCTGTACGATACACAAATATTAATATTATTTTTGAAGCTGAATATGCTATTTAACGACAAGTACAAAATAATTGCCATATAGGAGTTACATTACATGCGGTATGCAGCGTGTGCATGCTACTTAGTATGGACGTGGCTGCCCGCGTCTGCCGTTAATCGACCGCTACACTTCAGTGACAATTATCGCCTAATAACGACGTAGTGTCGCCTTGTAGCCGAATCTAATAATGTCGCTCCGTCGCCGTGTACACGACTTCTATGCTAATCACTTGTAATTTACGACGACCGATAATCGCGACACGCGTACGTGAGCGCATTGTGCGAACGGCGCGCGCGCTTTGGATAACTGAGTGCTTCGCGAATATGTGGCTGCGCTTACCACGCTAGACCTGTGAGAACGTCCTGCGAGAACTCACAAATCGATACAGCTATTCTAGAATATAATTCTACATGCACAGGTTTTAGATTGCTATCTAGACCGAGAATATAAAAGTGGTGGTACGCGCGCAGCATTCGCGGAGTAGGCGGGAGTGCGCCGTGACTCTGTGCCCTCCTGCCGAGCAGTGCCGACTGACCCGCCGGTCATCGCGGCTCGCATCTAGTACGCTGCCTCAAACTGTACGACCCGGCTCTAGCTCACCACGTATAACGACAAATATTACACATAAATCATCTTTTTCATTATTATTAGACTTTCAAACCCAACATAGCATTCGGTTTAAGGGAACATAGATCTAAGCTATCATTGAAGATAACAAATCATACAATAGCTACCGAGAGATTTCCATAAATATTTCTTTAGTGACATTTATCGCTCAGAGCATGTAAAGCGTAAGCCATACACATATGTGATAAATGTGCCGATCACTGTTGAACCAGAATATCAAGTAATTTATGTCAATGCAATAGACTAAATCTGACCAAATCGGACAATAAAATAACCAAATTATTATCATCCTCGTACACATTTAAGTTCAAATAATAATGGCCAAGATTCCCGATCTCAAAGCAGTTGTTCAATGTTCAAGAAATTGGTGTCAATGCTCGCTGCGGTTGCAGTGTTCCGAAATTATGTGTTGAGCAACATCGCAACGCGGACATGCCGCTCCGCGCCCAATCGCCGTATGCCCAATACGCCCTTCTGATCTGATTCAATCACTTTACTCATTCCCCGCCATAATAATAGAGCACAATCCATAGCATTCCCTATTGCCATCACATTTGCAATAAGAAATCGATTCTACAAATGCATTTATGATTTCTTTTGTAGAGGGTTTCCCATGTTGGTAATCTACTTTGTAATTATTGTTACGCCTATATAAATAAAACATATTTCAATTCTAATTAAAGATATTCATTTATATTGCACACTCTCTACAGAGTGTATATTTCTTTACAATCACAATTAGAAAAACTAGACGCAGTAAAGTGTTCGTAAGCTAACAAGAAGCGTAGGCTAGAGGCCGCGTAGCGCCGCGTAGCACTTGAAGCGACGACGTGCGTCGTGCAGATGAGTGCGTTTGATCAATGACGACGTCACCACTCGTCTCAAGCTCTACAGTTACGAGTTCACAATAACAATTAAGTGCGCCACATATTTTGTGGCTTTCCAACTGACTGCGTTTCAAATTCAGGTTTATTTTAATCGGATTAACTGTTACTTTTGACGTCACACCGCTGGAAAAAACGGTATGCCAAATTATGCTTGAGAAGTGGGTTCCTATTGTATACGACGAAAGAACTGGAGCTCTCCGACACGAATATTCGTAATCACAACATTAGCTTGGAGTTAATTATGTCGGTACTCGCATACATTACATGATAATGATCGTAAGAGAGTAAGAGGCACTTTGCGTCGTCATGTACGAACTGACATACTCCGAAAAATGTCGGAAAAAGATATTAAAACGACAGTGCGAATGGCTCTTAACGTCCGGAACACGTGGTATTTTAGGAAAGCAAATAAATAGATAGTGGTGAACTCTCCGCACCCTCACCCTCTCGCCGGAGACGCGGAGGTGACTTGCATAGAGTGTCTAGACGGAGGGATCCCTACAATAACCATATAGATTATATCTATAGATATTTGCGCACCTCTTACTAAGAGGGTACTTTATAATTTGATGGAAATAAAGTCGTCAAGTATAGAACTTTTTCAAGAAAAATATCTGAAGACAAAGACCCATTACCTAAGGAAACTTTATGAGAGGCACTTACGTAATCACTTATACATTGCACGGTATAGGTACTCTTATGACAAGAAAACATAGAGCAAGCTCCCCAGCGACTAGCGGAGGAGGCAAGGGAGGTTGTTGAAAAATGCGTGTAAGGTGTAGTGTGTGGTATGTAATGAGTGTGTGTGCGTGTGTGTTTGTATGGTTGTGTGCAGAAGTCGGGCGCGGATGCGTTCCCACGGTAACGCTCGCCTTACGCTACGGACCCTGGAGTTGCAATAATTTGCTCCACACCTATTGACTTTTTCAGCCACGGACTGTAAATACGAATACTTACGCTATCGTTTGTTATAAATAGTTTTTTGTTTGGATTGCGAATAATCTTTCATGCATCTAAGTTTTGCATAGCATCCTAAATGTAAAAAAATAACAAACATATTTATAAAAACTTAATTTATACAGTAAAACAGGGTTTTTTCTAATGTAGTATTTTTGACAATTTTACTTTCTGTAGTTAAAGTATAGGTATAGTTGTAATAGAAAAGTTTGAAGATTTTTTAGAAAAAAAAATCGGAAAGTATTCAAACATGACTCTCCGCTCTGGGTGGAGCGCAAGGGACTTAACTGGCTAGAAACGAACCCGTTCCTTCAGTTGCCTGAAACATTCCAAGTATGTGTTGCCGCTTTTAGACAATCCTGTGACCCCGGGGCGGCAGGCAGTATCAGCAACAAGTTCGAGGTAACAAGTGTCACTCGTCAAACAAAACGTCTTTTTATAATAACTTAAGAATTTAAAAAAAAAAATCTTTTTCATGAATTTCCACGCTATTTAAAACATCTCCCGAATACTTTACTTGAGAAAACTTCTTCGGACATTCAATTTGTAAACCACAGCATAACCAAACAGAATAGGTTTTATTATTTATTGGTAGGGAGACCAAATGTAGGAGCTAAAGTATGTGGTGGTTGACCGTTCTTTGAGGTGTCAGAAGTGGCCATTTAATATTCACAGTGGTTTCTAGAAATATGTTAGCACATACGTCGTATTTCATTGAAAATCCTTTAAAACTGCCCACTGCTAACATTGTTTTGAATTGCCGTCGTTCCCCTGAATGGACAGTTAAAGTCCCCATTCACTCACGGCTAAATGGACACATTTTTGTGCAAACCTCACGTTTCCGCATTCCTTGGCCTAGCTCTGGGCTAAAATGTACCGTTCAACAATACTAAGTAGAATTGTTAATTACTGTTTTATGCGATCGTTATTACTAACTGAGATAAGATAGCGTAGGGATGTAGGCAAATGTTGGCATTACCTGTTGCAGTTGTTATGTTTATTTCAAGCTGAAGTTGAACGTTACTCAGGCTATTTATGCTAATAAATGAGTTTTGCTTCTTACAAAACGAAACTTCTTGTAGAATATCAGGAAAGTATTTGCCCTAAGGTCGCCGGAAGACGCTGGATGCAGGTCGCTTCCAACCGGTATATGTGGAGATCTAAAGGGGAGGCCTATGTTCAGCAATGGACGTCCTTTGACTGAGATGATGATGATGATTTGCCCTAAGTGGTTTCCTTGATATCTGCAAAGATTGAGTGTACTTGCACTTGTGCATGCACAAAGATTGAGTCTTTGGGCAACTGTACCCGCTCGTTTCTGGACCGCAGGTTCTCTTGACCACATAATTTATTTTTCGTATTTTTAACCGACTTTCAAAAGGAGGAGGTTCTCAATTCGGATGTTTATATTTTTTTTTTATGTTTGTTCGGGCATAACTCCGTCGTTTACCAACCGATTTGAAAAAATCTTTTTTTGTTGGAAAGGGTATACTTCCCGAATGGTCCCATTAAAATTTTATCGAAATCGGACTAGCACTTTTTGAAAAAACAACGAAAACCTAAAAAGTTGTCAACATTGTCTACACCGATTACTCCGAGGTTTCTGATCAGATTTCGATGATTCTTTTTTTGTTCGATACAGTATATCTGCCATTTGGTCCCATAAAATTTTCATTGAGTTTGGTGCAGCAGTTTTAATTTTTAGCTCATTGTGTAAGAGTACATACATGGACGATGTTATCACCGGTGCTACGGATTACAATATTTTAGTGTACATGTAAGAAGGTTGAATACCTATTGAAACTAAAAAGGATAAAATAAAAAAACTTTTAAAAAAAAAATGTAACCGACTTCCCACAAAAAAGTTCTAAATAACCTACAAAAAAACTTTTCTTTCGAAAGTCGGTGACAAAAAGTCAATGAAATAAAAAAGAAAGTCACCGACTTTCGAAAGAAAAGTTTTTTGTAGGTTATTTAGAACTTTTTTTGTGGGAAGTCGGTTACTTACATTTTTTTTTTGAAAAAGTTTTTTATTAGTGGTAAACTGGACCGAAATTAAAATTAAATAAAAACTTAAAAAAAAAATGTAACCGACTTCCCACAAAAAAGTTCAAAATAACCTACAAAAAAACTTTTCTTTCGAAAGTCGGTGTCTTTCTTTTTTATTTGACTGACTTTTTGTCACCGATATTTTATCCTTTTTAGTTTCAATATTCAACCCAAATTATTGTTAAATACATAATTTTATAAAATAAATAAAATATTGTAATCCGTAGCACCGGTAATAACATCATCTATATATGTACTCTTACACAATGAGCTAAAAATGAAAACTACTGCACCAAACTAAATGAAAATAGCACCAAATAGCAGATATACTGATTCGAACTAAAAAAGAATCATCGAAATCGGACCAGAAACCTCGGAGTAATCGGTGTAGACAATGTTAAAAACTTTTAGGTTTTTGTTGATTTTTCAAAAAGTGCTAGTCCGATTTAGATAAAATTTTAATGGGACTATTCGGGAAGTATTCCCTTTCCAACAAAAAAAGAATTTTTCAAATCGGTTGGTAAACGGCGGAGTTATGCCCGAACAAACATAAAAAAAAACCGAATTGAGAACCTCCTCCTTTTGGAAGTCGGTTAAAAAGTAATTTTTGCTTATAGCTACCCATGCAGTGGATACTGTCAAGCACAAAATTGGCCACTCAACATATAATATAACGCTACCAAATTAGGTTTGTTCTCAATAAATGTGTATTCACAAATATTAAAGATTCGGTTTATTTCGAGACTACGAGTATAAAATAAAATTGAGCAGTGGGTCCAGTTAACTCTCTTAAATGTGATAGGTGTTAGTGATCCCGCGGGATGTTTTTGTGTGGGTCCAAATGACCAAAGATTCAATGATCCTTGATCTTAATATTACTCCTACTCACAGCTACTCTTTTTGACAATACTACTAACGTACCGTGCATATTGCTTTGATACATTATAATATACCTGCATCTAATCATAAGTGGATCGGTTACACGCTCTAACCAACTAAAAATGTTGAGCGGAAAGCAAAAAGCAAGAGCAAATTAAATGTGTCTGCTATTCGAATTATTTGCTTCACCATCGTTTTTATAGGTAGTCCGCGTTATGGAGATAAAATAATTGTTTTTTTCCGCGCCATTAAGCATCTTTGCTCCGGCTGTTACCTTGTTCTTTTACTAAAAATAAAATTCTTTTAACTATGGGAAGCTGTTGTTTTGGAAAATCGGTTTTCTGAAAGATTTTGCATAGTCCAACTAAAAGTTTTTTTTCTATTGGCTTATCTCCTGTGATACAACAACCTCCTCTAGGTTGACAGATCAGGTGTGTAGCTGAACCTTACAATCCTGTAGCAACTAAAAGTAAGCTGGCGGGCCTATATTGGACCACTGTATATTTTTCAGTGGTTGACGGCGTGCAACCGGCGAAATTGAATCGTAAAATGTTCTTCACATTGTGATTGAGACGAGAGTGTAGGTGGAGATGACGGGTCGACAGTAATTGATAGTATTGTGTTTGTTACAGAGGACGGGGTC
This sequence comes from Agrotis exclamationis, assembly GCA_950005045.1. Lineage (NCBI taxonomy): Eukaryota > Metazoa > Arthropoda > Insecta > Lepidoptera > Noctuidae > Agrotis > Agrotis exclamationis. The sequence goes on along the minus strand of OX465423.1, from coordinate 13,079,831 downwards.
AGATGGATCGGCGCGCGGCGGGGGCGCTGCTAGCGCTGGCCGCGTGCTTCGCGTGCTCGGCTGCGGGTAAGTCGCGATCTTAGCAAGGGCTGATGTTCTGTGGGGCTGCACTCACTGTGACCGAGTCATACAACGAAAGTTCTACTCTAAATAAATGTTCTAAATTGAAGAAATGTTTATAAATGCGTTATCGCTTTAAAGTACAATTTAAAGACTACATGTAAAAGACATTTTGAAACAATTATTTATCTCATGATCGATAGCTAGTAAACATAAGCTGACGTAACTACAGTTCTATGGATTACTTATTTCAATTTGCTAGTTTTTTCATTTATTAAGTAGTTAAATATACCTACTGCTAAATAATTCAATTAATTGGTAACTATAAAGAGTGATTCGATGGACACACTCATCTACATACAATTATTATGCAATCGACGAAGTTATTTAGTCTTTCTTTCTTCTTATTCATTAATATGTATGTATTTATAGTAGGTACACCTAGTTATTTATACGCCTGTAAACATATGAATTGCAAATACATATCATATCAATACTATTGAGTGCTGAATTTGTGATTATGGCAATTACTCGGAAAACATTCCAACAGGTAGTAATATGTTAATGTTCGTGTCGGTGTTACACTAATTCTTATTTATCATGTTTTGATGGCGCTGCCAAACTAGTATCTACCGTTGCTTGCGTCGTCTGCGACCCAGTGCAGCAGTGTGCTCATGAGAAGATTGTACTCGAGATAGCGCAACACTTCCGCTGCCTCTTACAATCTCACATCATTTTCCATAATTATTCTCCTTGCAAAAAATAGCTTTCATTTATTTAAATCACTGAATCCTATTTGATAGGCTTAAAAATATTTCCATTCTTATTTCAATATTTTTACTCGAAAATCTTACCTATCATTAACAAAGAAATGTGAAGATGGATCTGTCGCGAGCTTCACCTAATAATTAATTCTGAGCTCACAAATAATTCATGAATGAAAGTGCAATTATGTGTACCGTTTCATAACCATCTCGAGTAATGGCATTTTTATAAGATACCATTAAACCGTGCCGCCATAAAGCCATTTTCCTCGTTTATCGTATAATGTGATTAGTGTTCCTGTGTTGCGTGGTATGATTGCTGCAGGCTCGTCTCTCCCGCTGGAAGGCCGCGCTCGTGACGGCATCTTCCCGTACCCACAACTAACAGTACAGAGGTCTGTGCGTGTGTTTTGCGATGCATGTTATTAGATGAGGCTATTTTGGTCCGCGCAGATTTAGTATCCGCAGCACGGTTCCTTCAAAGAATTCGTATTGAATTTATGTTATACATAGGAAGTATATTTAAATGCGGCCTACAATGTTTAGGTGTACCCGTGTGAACTTCATCACGCATGGCGACCACGCCGACATTCATTCATTGAAACAACAATCCATATTAATGTAGTGCAAATTTTAAATTCATGCTGGCTCCTCATTTCGATTGCCTCGACCAGTGTTCCTAAGCGCACGATTTTGCATTAAGTAGTTTTTTGTTCATGCAAAGCCATTTATAACGTCACACTTATACGTAAAAGCGATTCATTAGGTATCATGGGAATTAGAAATGCTACGTCACGTACTCTTGAAAACTCGGCTATGATTCGGTACTTATTATTCAGTCAGGCAACTTGGAATTTGAACATTTCGTCGCTCACCGACACCTACTCTCTATACGTGGGAGTAACCCACTTTGTTTGATTCGTTTCAAAAATCAGGTGTCAATTTGATGATTAGGTATACTATCAAAAATATATATTCAAAACAGGATGTTTGATTTAATGCGTTACGACTTTGTTCCGTTGTTTTTTTACGATCAATTTAATCGTGAGAGTGGAAATAGTATAATTGAAATCTCGGTTGGCAAAAACTGGATGCTAACGACATTCCTGGCGACCGTTAGGTGGACGATCTGGCTGCGGCGCCAGCGCACCCGCCATATACAGGCGCTCTGAGAGCGGCCGCGCTGCCCTAACGGTGCCGCCGCGCGCCGCGCTGCTGCCATGCGCCCCGCCTGATAAGCACAACGCATACTGCATTCACCGACATCATCAATTATACAAAGACGGCTTTTGCTCTTCAAAATCTACATATTCACGAAAAAAACATTAACTTTCACGTTTAGTTTTTGTTTTATTTTACTCTATAATTGGTTCTTTGTTTATGTACAGAGACTATATTATTCACACTAATAAATAAATTGCCCATGTTGATTCAATTTTCTTCTTTTTTTGCTTTCGTATAAATTAATCTTTTAATGTCCTACTTGAAATTACTATGCTCTTTTCTTGACGAATCACAGTATAGCTTTTTATTATCTTCATTAAACAATAATTAAATAAAGACATAACTTTGAAGTCTAATATTCGCTCCTGAAAAATATACATTCATAAACATTTCTTCTATTTCAATATTATAGTGTAGCCCTCAGTACAATCGAGAGAGTATCGTGGTTTGGATGTTAACGACACTCTCCGTTAGTTTAATTACAGCTTTGTCGCGTCGCCGCTCAGCTTCAGTAATTACTCGCAGTAAAACGGATATGTAAAACGACTTTAAGACGATGACCGATCACGGGTCTCGAGCGATTTGCAGCTAATATCCTGCCCAGCTGTAACGTGCTTAATAAGTCAGTCGTAAAAACAGCAGTAAAACATTCTCAGAACGCTCTGCCTTTAATGTCTGTATTGATATTTTTCTCTTAACAGCAGTTGATGCTCGAGCGAAAATATTAACACAAATAACAAAATAGTTTAAAATGTTTTTTTTTTGCGATTGACGCCGAACAGCTGAGCACGTGAATTAAGATTGTTACTTCAACATGGGTTCACTATGAGTTAACACAACATTCAGAATGATTGAAGAAAAAATATAATACGGCAACATGCAAGCGGAACATATTTTACACGAGTCACTCTGCAAAACCCGATAAGAAAATTACGAGAAACTGAAAAATTAAATTCTCACAGAGAAACAGTAGAGAAACGGTCTTAATGAATAATAAAATATGAAAATAAAATAGAAATGGATTTGAATTAAACATTATTTTCTTTTTTTTTCAGCTCCTACAGCAAGTAATCAGACAGCTTTAGATTTGTATGAAGGTAAGTTACTTTTTGACAACGATATTTTCTTTTTTTTTTTCTCCAACCAAATTCAATTAAAAATATCAATTGAACTAGAAAACCCCAGAAAATACTTTTACTTATGTAAATGATACTATAACTTATTATTTAAGCTCTGCCATGTATAACCGCTAAGCAAACAAATTAAATTCAAATCGAAACTATAAATAGCTATAAAAGCTATAGCTGGTTTTCCGACGTTTCGTTACGTTATAATTGACGCGAATCCATTTTAAACGATGTACATATATGAAGCGAGTTAAATTAACGTTGATATTGAAATAATTTCAGGCGCTCCGGAAGGTTGTTACTACAACTTCCAGCATTATGGCGAGGGCGACCGAATTATGACCAACGAACCATGCCTAAACTGCACCTGCCACAACCGAATGCTGATGTGCTACCTAAGGGTCTGTCCCTTCACCAAGGCCATCGGTCAGGACTGCACTGTCGAGAAGAGGGCGGACCAGTGCTGTCCTATCGTGACATGCCCAGACGGTAAGCCGATTCAAAATGTATACCGCATAAACCTATACTTACTGTCTTTTCTCTGCATCACCCTAAGGTAGACTGGCAGAAAATGCCTAAGGCATTAAGTCTGCCTATGTACTCTGTGTATGAAGTTTAAATAAATAAATAACCAAAAGTACATACCTATTGCAGACCTTTTAAAAGTAAATTGATATTGAAAGCAATTATTTCAGATTGTTTTGTCATGGTATTTCTATTGAGCATATTGAAATACATAGTTTACCATTTTATAGTTTGACATGATATCATAACATTTAAAATACCAATATTAGTATTATTACTGGAATCTCGTCATTAATGCATTTGTTAAACAAAACAAAAATATCTCCTAAGATATCCACAGCCAAAATACGACTAGACTAATAGAGGCGACGATTTTAACATGTATTTTGTTGACAGTTCCAGTTGACCTACTCACATCTACGTCGACCACGTCTCCAGCTGAATATGGAGCAACTGGACTTGGCAAACTGGATAAATATGGTTGCAGTATCAACGGGAAATATTTCCCAGAAGGATCTAAAGTACCCCCGACACCGAACAAACCTTGCGAACATTGCTACTGTATTCGAAATATGACGACTTGCGTTATGCAAGAATGTACTCTGCATGTGGATGGTTGTACACCAATTTACCATAAAGACGTCTGCTGCCCGGTCCGTTATTCTTGTGGTGAGTTTTCGCTTCCCATTTATTAATTGTTATCTATTAAAATTGATACTTTAAGTAACCATCTTAGAGGCCTATTTATCATAACTAAATTCAATGAATATAGCTATGTTCTCTAGGTATCCAATCAAAATATATAAATGATTCCTTAAACAATTACATCACTTCATTATGATACAAACTTGCACATATTTACTAAAGATATACTCATTTTCAGATCATCCCGAAGACGAAGTACCTCTTTTGGACGACATGTCAACTACCGTGCGACCGACGCCAGGATTTTTACTCACAACCACAACTATGTCACCAGTAACACAGATGACACAAGACTGCGTTCATGATGACCAAGTATTTTCAGATGGAGCTTTAATAAAAACAGAAAAAGCATGTGAACATTGCTACTGCATGAAAGGAGATATAGTTTGTGTTGTGCAGGAATGTGGTGCACCAATGGAAAATGAAGGCAAAAACTGTACCTCACTGCCACCTCGTGAAGGTCAATGTTGCCCCGACACATATATTTGTGAAGGTGATGAGCTCTCTTCTGACCTTCCAACTGAATCCACTACAGAATCCATTATCGAAAAACTAACAACTTTGTCACCTCCAAGAAGAACTAGTGTTGAAGGTAGTGGATATAGGATTGAACCCGATGAAGCATCGTATACAGAAATGCCAATTTTGGAACCTGAAGTAGAAGGCAGTGGCGACATAGAAGAAACACCAAAGCCTATTGGCTCTGATGACATATTGCCTACTCCTGGAGATGATGAACAATATATTTTTGTTACTACGAAAGGACCTGCTCATGAAGGATACGAAAAGACAACAGTGGTAGTCGATAAAGATATGATCCCAGATTTGAAGGATAAAACTGACGAACCACACGTTTCAACAAGTGCTCCTATAGGTGAAGAAATTGAAAAGCCTACTACTAGCAATGTAGAAGAAATTTCAGAACCTCATAAGGCTGTTCCTACAACAAAGGCTCCTGAAATATACGAAAGTGGTACGACAGAATTAGAAGACTTACAAAATACAGTCCCTGATGTGATTCCAGATGAAGAAATCGCTAAACCTCATGAATATGCTCCTAGTCCGACATATGCTCCTACAAGTGAAAGCCAACACACTGAAGACGAAGATGATAAGCTAACAACGTCCCTAAAAGAACAAGATATTACTAAGAGCACAACATTGGAACCTGAATACAGCACTACAAGCGGATTAGATGAAATTGAAAAAGAAACTAGTGCACCCACTGTTCTATCAAACGTTACTCCCGAAGTTATACCTGAAAAAGAATATACCGAAAGTGATATTACGAGAACAACAAGTGCTACTTTAGCTGAAGAAAGCCCAGCTGAAGAAGACAAAGAAACAACTAAACCTGATATACTAGCTGCCAGTACTACAGCTAGCCCAGCTGAAGAAGGAAAAGAAACAACTAAACCTGATCTTTTGGCTCCAGGTACCACGATTAGCCCAGCTGAAGAAGACAAAGAAACATATAAACCTGACATACTAGCTGCCAGCACTACAATTAGCCCAGCCGAAGAGGAAAAAGAAACAACTAAACCTGATTTACTGGCTCCAGGTACAACGATCAGCACAGCAGAAGAAGACAAAGAAACATATAAACCTGAAATACTAGCTGCCAGTAGTACAACTAGCCCAGCTGAAGAAGAAAAAGAAACAACTAAACCTGATGTATTAGCTCCAGATGAAGAAGACAAAGAAACTTATAAACCTGATCAACAAGCTTCCATTACTACGATTAGCCCAACTGATGAAGAAAAGCATAGTTTGAAACCGGAAGAATACTCACCTAGTACTACAAGTAAACCAGCTGAAGAAGAAAAAGAAAGTTCTGTACCTGAACACCTTGCTCCCATTACAACAAGTAGTCCACTGGAAGAAGAAGAAAAGTTCACTACTGAGCCAGATCATGCACTGAACACGGTTGCAGTTGCTGAAGAAGACAGTAAACATCCTTACGAACATATTCCAACCACTGTGGCATCACATGAAGTTAAGGAAGAAGGTACCACTGTAATCAATCTAGAACCAGAAGATGTTACTGATAAAATAATTAAAGAAGATACACCTACTGAACACGTAACAACAGCAGCACCCGCTGTGAAAGAAACTGAATTAACTACAGTAGAGCCTGATAGAGGATTAAACACTATTCCTAGTGAAATTTATGAAGAGACTAGTTCCGAGCCATCTCTTCCGGAAAAAACAACAATTTATGAGGATACCAGACGAACTGAATCATCTCCCATAACTGATGAACAGCAAACACAGGGCGTTGACATTAAATCAACAAGCGTCTCTGAATTAACAACACCGCTTCCTGAAAGCATTGCTACTAAAGGTGATCAATTCACTGTTACAACTGAACCTTCTTTCAGGAAAGAAGATGAGGTTATCGCTTCTTCTGAAAAACCAAAAGAAACGGAACCAACCACAGTTAAGTCTGAGTTTGTAGATGAAGGATTGATTCCCACATCGTCGCATGATGACAAAATTAGCACAAGTTCTGATGTTCCAATGACAGAAGAAGAATTCACTACTTTAGTTCCAGAATATGGTACAGAATTTACAGAAACAAGTGGAGCCAAACAAACAACTACCGAATCGGCTAAAGAAACTCCGGTTGTTACTGAAATAGTTCCCGACCAAGATGGTCCTTTCCCATCTAGTACAGAAAAGTTGACTGAAATCACACCCCTCGTCGAAATTCATGAAGAACCAAGTCGAATTCCAGGCGAAGGCGACTGTCTCTTGAATGGTGTAACATATAAGAATAACACTGTTGTTCCCAGCACAAATAATTGTCACACTGGTTGTAGGTGTGCCAGTAGTATTATCAAATGTGATCCCATTATTTGCAGCTCACCACCAGATTACATGGATAATTGTCAATCTATATACGACTCCCCTGATTCTTGTTGTCCCACATTTGTTTGTGATCATCCAAGAGAAACAGTACCACCTCAATCCGATAACCAGATGTCGGGAACAGAATCTCCTATGCCTTCTCCAACTATAGAATGCCGTGGCGACCAATGTGAAATAAGTGTACCAACTAAACAACCTTTAACGCCATCTGAACCTTGTTCTTCTGGTAGTTGTTTGCCTGAATCTGATCATAAAACTGAAGCAGAATGTGGGTCCGAAGGTTGTGGAGGGGTTCCTCAAAAACCAGATACATCTCTACCTTCTGGGGAACATGTCGAAGAATGCTCTGATGGTAAATGCAAACCTGAAACTGGAGTGTCTCCAGTTACACCTTGCAAAGGAGATAATTGTCAGAAAACTGGTGAAACAGCTAAGCCACCTGAAACGCCACAACAGTGTAAAAATGGAGAAGAATGCAAAACTTTGGAAATTCCTAGCGTGGACGCCACTCCTTGTGAAGGAGATTCATGTAAAAAAATTGATTGTGGAGATGGCGGTTGTGGTACTGACGTTATTACATCTCCACCAGATCATCAACTGGAATCATGTAATGAAGAAGATGGTTGCAAACTTCAGGATATTCCCATTCCAGAATGTACAGGAGATGAACCCTGTAGAAGGAAAGAAACATCAGGTAGTGATGCCAAGCCCAAGCCACCAACCACTTGTGAAGGTCCAAACTGTATTAGTGAGAAAACAACAACCGAGCAAATACCGTCTGCGGAAGTCACCGAAAGAATAGTTCCCACTGAGGGAATTACAGCAACAGAAATATCTGAAGATCATATTTCTAACGAGAACATTCCAGTGAAAGATGCACAAGAAATGGATATGTATACAACAGAAGGACCAACTGCTGGTTCGGAGGGTGTTCATATCGAGGAAGGAAAACCTGTAATTGAAGATGATGTCACTAAAAAACCAACATTCGACGACGAAAAGGGCACTGAGATGCCTACTACCATAGATGAGGGAGGTAAGGAAAAACCAACAATCGAAAAGGATGTAACAGACACTCCTGAAGTTGTTGAACAAGAAACGGCTAAACCTACCACAATAGGTAAGGAAGGTGAAGAAAAACCTGCTGTAGAAGAAGAAAAGAGCCCCGAAGTACCTGTTACCGTCGAAGACGAGGTCACTAAAGAACCTACTTTGCCTGGTGACGAAGACAAAGATAAACCAGCTGTTAGTGAAGAAGAGAGTACAGAACTTCCAACTATCGATGTTAGGGAAGGTACAGAGAATTCTGCCTTTGGTGAAGAGGGAATTGAAGGAAAACCCATAGTAGATGAGCGAAGCACAAAACAACCTGACACGGTTGACCATGAAGATAGAGAAAAGCAACATATAGATAAGGATAGCACGAAGAAACCAGACCTAGTTGAAGAAGAGGGTACAACAAAACCAATAATCACTGAAGAACAAGCCACAACCATATCAATTACTGAAGAAAAAGCCACAGATGTACCTGCTATTACTGATCAATTTAACACCGATATACCAGCTGTTTCAGATACAGATACAGAGAAACCATCATTCCTTGATGAAGAACGAAAACCTATAGATGTTGATGAAAAAGACACAGAGAAAACTGAACAGAAACCAATTGTAGAGACTGGCTCCGAGCAACCTGACCATGAAAGAGAAGGTACAGATAAACCTGCTGTTGAAGAGGAAGTGACAAAGACTCCTGATGTTATTAAACAGGAAACCACTGTAAAACCTACTGATGTTGACAATGAATTCACAGAAAAACCGATTCATGATGAAGAAAAAGGCACAGAAATACCTGCCTTGGCTAGTGAAGGCGGTGAAAAGGAATTAATGGCGACTGAAGAAGGCACAGAAAAACCTGTAATAATTGAAGGAGAACCTAGTGAAAAACCAATTGTTGAAGAGAAAGATAAGATACCTGCAGTTGATGAAAAAGAAGTCACAGAAGAACCTACTGCTGTTGACAAAGACACAGAAAAACCATTAGTCGAACCAGATGACAAAACAGAAGCTGCAGTGTTTGATCAAGAAAGCACAGAAAAAACTGTCATATCTGATGTTTCAAAACCAGAAAAGTCTCCGGAAATTGAAGAGGACCAAGTAACAGTAAAACCTGTTTCAGATGAAGACAAGAGCACAGAGAGGACGGATGTTGATGAAGGTACAGAGGAACCAACCGGTGTTGACAAAGACACAAAGAAACCTGACTTCATTGAAACTGAAAGCACGAAGGAACCTTCTGATATAGACAAACAAGTTACAGAGGTACCCACCTCCACCGGAGAGGAAAATACCAAAAAACCTGATGTTATTGAGGAGGAAGATATAACAAAATCTGTTACAGAAGAGGACACAATGAAGCCATTTACCATTAAGGAAGACAGTACAGCTATACCAGACTTTACTAAAGAAGAAGGCACAGCCAAACCAGTTATTATTGATGAAGGTACAGAAGAACCAGCAATTATTGAAAAAGATTATCCTACAAAAACTACCGCTACTGATAGAGAAGGCACAGAGTTGCCTGGAATCATTGGAGAAGAATCTACAGCGAAACCTGACATGGCCGGCCAAGAAGGAACAAAGACACCTGCTGTCGTTGAAGAAGGAACTATAAAACCAGGTGATGAAGGCACAGAAGAACCTTCTATATTTGAAATTGAAAGCACAGAAAAACCGGTTGAAGATAAAGACCATAAAAAACCAGAAAAAGAAAAACCGGTGATAATTGATGAGGAAATTACCGATAAACCTACTGATTATGAAGTGGTAAGTTCAGAAAAACCCATTACTCACGAAGAAGAAGGTTCGGGAACTGAGATACCTGAAACGATTCTTACTACAGAATCTGATAAGGAAGTAAAATCTCCGGAATTGACTGCACAACCTACAGAGTCGACAATAACTGAAATTGAAAAATCAACCAAGATTCCTTATTCTGAATCCCAAACCACTCTTGCTGAACCAAATGCTGCGGGGCCCATAGATGTAAGCATTCCTGAAACAAAGGTTACAGAAGCCGAAGGCAGTTATAGTCAGGAACCGGTAATTCATGACCATTCACGTATTCCCGAAATCTCCACAGAACCTCTAACCGAACAAGAAATTACAACTGAGGCATCTGTAACAGACAATGATAAGAAAACGATTTCTGAACAAGACGATGAAGCAACTACCTTCAAACTGGATACCATTGACGTCAAGGTAGAAAGTAGCACAGTGGGGCAGGACTTAATCGATGAAGAACCAGCATTAGTCACTAAAACTCCGGAAATGCCCAAAACGTCGGAGTCTGTTGAAAAAATGACTGACTCGGAATCCACAAGCGATCGAGAAGAGGTATTCACAGATAAATCAGATATCGAATTCCCGACAACTAAAGCACCTGGTACTAGCCCATCTATTATAGAACCGCAAGACGGTGTAGAAACTGAGGAACCCGAACAACACGTTACTAGCAAATCTGAAGAAGATAGCACGACTAAAGTCTATGAAGATGAAAAGATGAAACCAGTACCAGAGTCACATGTAACCGAAACTTCTTCTGCACCTGAATATGAACCTTCTGATGGTGTCACTGATGTTTCACCAACTGTAGATGAACATAAACCTAAACCTGAGTCACCTGAACAGCATGGAACTCAACCAGATGAAGAAACCACACAGGTTCCAGTCGTCGAAATTAAAACCGACCACCCTGAAATACACAGTTCTGAAAAAGAGGAAACAACAACTGAAACTTCAGAATATTCTGTAACTGAACCTGTACGAAGATACACAGAAATAGAAGATCAGTCCGTTACTGAACAAGAAGATATAGTAACCGGGTATCCTGAACACTATGTACCTTCCGGTACCGACAAAACAGATGTTAGTGGTGACGATGGTATACCAAGCTCTGAAAAGCCACTGCTAACAGACATGGAGATGGAATTACCTGAAAAGAGCACAGAATCTGATAAATTCGTCACAAAGATGCCTGAACAAGATTATCAGACACCAGGAAAAGAAAAACCAAGTGATGAATTTGAAACACCTGTGACCGAAATACCCATTTCAGTTGTTACGGAACCTCAACTAACCTCAGATATTCCTGAAAAGGATTTGACTAAATACGAAGAAAAGACTACAATTGTTCCAGACTTATCAGATCATAAACACACAGACACGACTCTTCCAGAAGGCCACACAGAACAGCAAGAACCAGTAACAGCAACTGAAGAACAAAATAAAGCTACTGTGCCAAATCTAGAAGAGCCAAACGTAACTGAACTTCAAGAAACTAGCACAAAGACGGCGCAAGAGGAGATAAAGGATACCCAAGCAATAACTACAGCCATCCCAAGAACAGAAGAAGAAACTGTAACAACGGCACCAGAACAAATACATACCGAGTCGCATGATCTAGAAAAGACAGAACCATCCATCACTGATATACAAAAGGTATCTACTGGTTTACCTGTTGAAGAAGTACAAACAGAATTGCCAGGTATACAAATGTCAAGTGAAGTTCCACAATCACTTGTGACCGGACAGCCAGAAATTCATGGTGAAGAGACAACAATATCAAGTGTTCCGAAAGAAGAAATTTCTGAAACTCTAGAAAAACAAAAACCTGATCAGGAAGAAACTCGAACAGAAGTACCCATTCACGTTACTGAACCTGCTGAAATCAGCACAGTAGGGACAAAAGGACAAGAGGACAAAATGTCTCATGCTCCCGAAGAACCTGTTACAGAAAAGCAAGAAACTGAATTACCAGCAGTGGTTGAAAAAATAGACCAAATTAATGTTATGAAACCTACAGAACATACATCTGCACAGACTGAATTCTCGGAAACGACTCCATATTTGATTGAATTAGAAGAACATACTCACAAGATTGTAGAAGATTTCACAACAGCATCACCTTCCGTAGAAGAACATTCATACAAACCTGTGGAAGATACATCAATACCATCATCTACTGAAGAGGAACACTCTTATAAGCCGGTAGAAGATATCTCAACATCATCACCGTCCGAAGAGGAACACTCACACAAACCTGTAGAAGACATTTCAACACCATCACCCTCTGATGAAGAACACTCTTATAAACCTGTAGAAGATATCTCAACATCATCACCGTCCGAAGAGGAACACTCACACAAACCTGTAGAAGACATTTCAACACCATCACCATCTGATGAAGAACACTCTTATAAACCCGTAGAAGATATCTCAACATCATCACCTTCAGAGGAGGAACACTCACACAAACCTGTAGAAGATATCTCAACATCATCACCTTCTGAGAAAGAACACTCACACAAACCTGTAGAAGACATTTCAACACCATCACCCTCTGATGAAGAACACTCTTATAAACCTGTAGAAGATATCTCAACATCATCACCGTCCGAAGAGGAACACTCACACAAACCTGTAGAAGACATTTCAACACCATCACCAACTGATGAAGAACACTCTTATAAACCTGTAGAAGATATCTCAACATCATTACCTTCCGAAGAGGAACACTCACACAAACCTGTAGAAGACATTTCCACACCATCACCGTCCGAGGACGAACACTCGTATAAACCTGTAGAAGATATCTCAACATCATCACCTACTGGAGATGAAGAATTACGCAAACCAGTAGAAGACATCACGACATCGTCACCTTCCGAAGAGGACCACTCGCACAAGCCTATAGAAGACATTTCAACATCGTCACCCCTCGCAGAAGAACACTCTTATAAACCTGTGCAAGATATTTCAACGTTATCTCCTAGCGAAGAGGATGATTTACGCAAACCTGTAGAAGATATCTCCACTACGTCACCTTCCGAAGAAGAACATTCGATTAAGCCTATTGAAGACATTTCAACATCAACACCTCCCGCAGAAAAAGATACGTTCAATATTGAAGAGCATGTTTCGACTGTTTCACCTTACGAAGAAAAACCAACAACCGTGCAACCATACGCTGGAGAGGAATCAACCACTAAAAAAACTGATGAAGAAATTGAAACCGCAACAAAGGAAGTGGAAGGTATTACCAAGCTTAGTGAAGTATCTTTGCCTGAAGATGTGTTTGAAAAGGTTTCAGAATCGGTACCAGTTGAAGAAACAACACCAGCCATTGTCCATGGTGAAGATGATAAGGAACATAAAGAATATACCACTTCAGCACCCACTCCAACCGCGCCTGCCGTTGTCACAGAATCTGAAAAATTACCAACATCTGAATCAGATATCGCCACACCTACTGAAAAAGAAACTTCCATTAGTGAAAAACCTATTGTATCGCACGAAAGCACCGTACCGGAAGAAGAGTTTATATTTTCAACAACTAAAGCAACAACTGTACGTCAAGGAGAAGATATGGCGACCAGCCAGCGCCCTGATTCAGACAAGTTGGCAACAGAACCTGAAGAAAAACCTAGTGAGGCTAGTGAAATTCATCCGTCGAGTACGACAACTGAAATTTCGAAACCTAGTATTCCAGATTTACAACCTACAGATGAGATCCCAGTACCTGACGATGACGGACACTTCCCTCCAAGTGGAACCTCCGGATATGGTGAACCTGACTATGTTGAAGAAGATCAAGCTTTCGGACCAGGAACTTGCCGATATGGTGGCAAAGTGTACGTTTCGGCCCAACAGATACCAAGAGATGATCCATGTGATTTCTGCTTCTGCTTTAGAAGTGACATTATCTGTCTACAACAAAGCTGCCCGCCTCCTATTCATGGATGCCACGAAGAACCCATTCAAGGCTTTTGTTGTCCTCGATATGAATGTCCTGTTTCAATGGCAACCACAGTCAATGTTACAACGACGACCACCACAACGACGACCACACTGCCTCCTCACTTCCCGACCCACTCATACAAGGGTGCGGCACAAAGGAGAGGCTGTCAAATAAAAGGACATACGTACAAAGTAGGAGAAGTCGTGCGCTCATCCTCAGGACCATGTTTACACTGCACGTAAGTATTGCATGGCATTCATAAAAATATGCTAAGACTAGTAGAAAAAATACTTATGCCTGTGTCAATTTCCCTTTTTACAGATGTGGAGGAGACGGTCAGATGAAATGCGATCCTAAAGCGTGTACCCCAGAGCCTATGTTAAGACAAATGATAGCAGCTGCTGTGTCCGCCAAGCGACGAAGGTGAAGCCCCACGAGATTCCAGTCTGTCTCGTTCACGCCGTCACAAGGATGAAGCGCCTATGTGATAATTAATTCCATCTACTCTTCTATGCACAAGAATAATGCTCAACTCAAATTATCCCCATGGAGTAGTTTAAGATTTCGTGTCATATGTAGTAATCTATGTTATTGATTTTTTTTTACTTTCATAAAATGTCGTGGCACGCGCAACTCAATTTTAAGAAAATAACTGTTCATGACTGTGATTAAAATATTAAATTTAAATGTTAATTTCTGAAACTAAAATTTTTACGAATTTTGAGTCTTCAATTTAGGGCTAATTTATTATATTATTTATCTTTTCTAACAAAAGTCAGTGCCAAACGATAGTGCTAAGTTGTAAACGACTAGGCCTTTATGATAAAAAGTTCAAAATTATCAAATGTCACTCATAAATTAAAATTCGTATTGACCAAAGCGAAGCGAATATACTCTCAAATAAATAAATTTCGACTAAGATGAAGCTTCAAAGGTCATTTAGATCGCCGAAATCTTGACCATGTTAAATGTAAACTTAATTGTTTTACCGATATAAGGTTAGTCAATTTCTTTGTTTTTACACGATGCTACTGATAGCGATCTAGTCTCGTGTAAATGTAAAGTTATCTTAAGGATCCCTGATGTTGTAAATGCCTTACTTAATTTGTAATAATTTATATATTTTAGGTGTATAGTACTTAAGCCATGTTTTGAGACCAGTGACTATTATAATTTTAGAAGTAAAAGGCCGTTTACTAAATAGAGAAAAGCGCCGGTCGACGTGTTACCCTTGGCCGGTGCTTTTCCTTCTTTCACGTCTTACAGAAAGTGACTGACCTTGTTTTCTTTAATTCGTGGAACACGCGTGATTTTTACTAGCACTTACTCAGTGATAGTGGCCAATATTTTAATCGTTTTGTAAAAAAACCTTTACAATATGATAACACGAAAACATATTGTAAGATCTTTTGTAACTTTTGATATTAAAGTGCTGGTAGGTTTATTAATAAAGCAGATCGAGATGGGTACGAAAGTTTAGTAGACTGTTGCGACCGTGGGTGCACCCGGGCGGTGCTCACCACGTCAGCTCGCATTAGTTCGTACCAACCTCCGTCTGTACGCAAGTTGTAGTTATATTTCTTCTTATTTATTTAAAGTCGTAGCAATAGAAGTATTGGTCTAAAATTTTATTGTGTATTGAATATTTCACCGATTTTTTAAAGAAATACATTCAATCACAGCAAAGTATATCATTAAAATCATATTTTATTTGTTTATGATATTTTACCAAGACTAGCGATGATCTAGCTGTCTGTACAACTGTGCGAATGAGTTTTGAATAAAATATTTCAAATGAAAATTATGTTTTGTTAATCCTTAACCTATGCGCCTTCCTTCTTATCCAATCATATAAAATAGTCTCTAGTTAATAAATAATAATAGTCTAAAGAACCCCAGGAAACAGAAACTGCTGTAAATGCGCTCAGTGCAACCAACATTTGAACATAAGAATGACTCAAACTCATACCCCCAAGGAGTTATTATTCTGCGCTCAAACAAGATAATAATTAATTTTTTTTATGACAAAATCTGCTACCCGACTACGGCAAAGCCAAAAGGAGGAAATAAAAAATATGAATGTTTGTATGTATGTTTGTTTGTTCCTTTATAACTTCTAAACTACTTATCATTACATGACAAATGAGGTGTCGTTAGAAGAGTCTCAGTTCTCCGCTGGTTAAAGGGTAGGTGACGTGTCACCAAATCCAATATGGCGCCCTCTTAGGGATGTAAAGACGTAACCGAAAAAAAAATCGCACAGTATCGACATGAGTATCAAATTAAAGGGGCTTGATGAGCATATTTGAAATATATACATTATATAGCTTTTACTAGCAACTTTGCCTGTTTTTAACAGTATCAACATGGCTATTAAATTAATTGACATTCACTCGCTACTTTTCTTTTATTATTATATCAAATAATATTAATAATATAACCCCCAAATAGTGTAAATAAAAAATAAGTTAAAAATAACTAAAACCCGACTACGAAAAAAACGCGCACTGAAAAGTATAAAACAAGAACAATATTCATTTGACTGATATTGTGTTAGCCGTGGTCGTATGCCACCTAGCCAATAAATATTGTGTGAAACAACCGCAGGTGGCATACGACTACGGCTAGCACAATATCGGTCAAATGAATATTGTTCTTGTTTTATACTTTTCAGTGCGCGTTTTTTTTCATAGTCGGGTTTTAGTTATTTTTATTAAAGACAGTTTATGAATAGTCGCGGTCGGAGTACTAGAGGCCTATGGGGCAGGGCTTCCCACGTTTTTATACACTCACTTTTCTTGTTTGTTTGTTTGTCGTTCCGGTTGGACTTTTGCAACTCAATTTTGAGGCACTTCCCGATAAGCTAGCAGGCTGAAATTTCGCATACGCGAAACGTCATAACAAATCCAATATGGCGGCCTATGGGTTTCAAATGAAAGGGTTGTTTGTCAGAAATACGAAAAAAATAGTCATGTGACTTAAATCCAATATAGCGGACGTCCAGGATGGCAGACAGGCTATTTGAAATGCACCCCTATGATATGGATATCTAATGAAAGGGTTTGCTGTCAGGAGTATTCCTGACAGCAAACAGTCATGTGACAAAAAAAATAGTGATGTGACTTAAATCCAATATGGCGGACGTCCAAGATGGTGGACAGGCTTTTAGGCACTTCCCGATAAGCTGACATTTTCAGGGTAGCTTCAAACCCGATGAACAAAGATAAAAATAAAATAATTAATAGATAAAAAAATTTAAAAGCCCACGTTTTTAAATTTCCTAAAAATAAGAAAAAAACCCTACGGGGCTGAGAGAGGGGCCACTCAAAACGTGGGGGCGTATCTTTGCAAGTTACACCCACGATCTCTACACGTCATGTAAATATTATCCCATAAATAATCCCTTAAATAATATACGGTGGATGGTGGATATTACCACGATAAAAAAGAAGAGAGGGCAATACACAACCACATGTCATGCACTTTGTGAGGTGGGCATTCTCGGGGACCGGAATCAGTCCTCAAGAATACGTGTCCCCTGTCAGAGCGAATCGAAAACCTTTTTTTTTATTCTTATGTTTACTGCAATCTGTCTCCATCATGGGACATTCATCAGTATGTTGGTTGGTGCTAATGCTGGCGAGCTCAGTATGCGACCAATGTCACATTGTTGAGACAGCAGTTATATTTACTGTGGTTAGATTAAGTCTTGAGGTATTATGCGCTTTAATCGTCGAGCTTTGTTGTGATTCTCCATTAGCATCCGAACCAGAATATTATATACATAATATAGCGGAAGCGGGGGCGGAGGCGGAGGCGGATGCGGAAGCGGGGGCGGAGGCTGGCGCGGAGGCGGGTGTGGAGGCGGGCGCGGAGGCGGGCGCGTTGGTGGCGCGGAGGGCGCAAGCAACAAAACATTAATTAAACGTTTCACTTAAAACGCTGGAACTAATTTTTAACCGACTTCCAAAAGGAAAAAAAGGTTCTCAATTCAGATGTTTATATTTTTTTATGTTTGTTCGGCCATAACTCCGTCGTTTACCAACCGATTTGAAAAATTGTTTTTTTGTTGGAAAGGGTAT
This sequence comes from Agrotis exclamationis, assembly GCA_950005045.1. Lineage (NCBI taxonomy): Eukaryota > Metazoa > Arthropoda > Insecta > Lepidoptera > Noctuidae > Agrotis > Agrotis exclamationis. The sequence continues at coordinate 13,061,677 of OX465423.1, read as the reverse complement.
ACTTCCCGTATGATCTTATTAAAATTTTATCTAAATCGGACTAGCACTTTTTGAAAAATCAACAAAATCCTAAAAAGGTTTCAAAATTGTCTACACCGATTACTCCGAGGTTTCTGATCCTATTTCGATGATTCTTTTTTTGTTCGATACAGTATATCTGCCATTTGGTCCCATAAAATTTTCATTTAGTTTGGTGCAGTAGTTTTCATTTTTAGCTCATTGTGTAACATTCTCTACCGACCCTAACTTCACAAATTTTACCTATCAATATTTATTACCGGTACTACGGATTACAATATTTTAGTGTAGTATTTGACAATAATTTGGGTTGAATATTGAAACTAAAAAGGATAAAAAATAAAATACATTAAAAAAAAAATGTGGAATAAACCGGTATTTTAAGGCCTTTCAAAACGTTCCCATTTCGTTTTCGTTCCGAATAAAATGAGGTGCAAAGAACTGTTCTAAACGTTTAAATAACGTTATTTTGGAAACGTTTCCGAGCCCTGCTATGGGGTTTCCAGAAGTGGTTAAAATAACTCTGACACCAGAGGACAGCCACATCCTCACATTAAAAATAAAAGTCACTTTACGTTAACAATGAAGTTTCCAAAGAGGTAGGTAGCGTGTACCACAAAAAGCTTTTTATAAGGTACATGTGCGGGGTCCCATAAACCAATGAGGGCTATCGCGTGTGAATTCACCGCTAGAGGCGCTAGTGTAGCGTGAGGTCCCGAAATGTTTGTTTATTGGCGGACTGCATTGTTTTATTTATTTTTAGTTTACTTTCTGATGTATTACGAAATATTTAAAGAAATATTATTCTTATTACGGCAAATACAAGTTACGGGTCAATGAATATCAGTCAGTATCTTTAAAAGCGGAACTATGAAAAAGAGGTGCAAAGTTAAGTGGACTGAAAGACCAGCTAATTCAGAGGTTAGCTAATTCAGAGTTAGTTGTTTACTGTTTACAAGCATATTTTATTATTTAATGTCTTGACGCCACAGTCCAGAATAATAACAAATACAGGACCTCACTCGCCAGTGGCGCCATCTGGTGAGCACAAAAACGGTAGCTCTCATTGCCTTGTTGTTCTTCGAGTCGCAAAAGCTACTTGCGTTCGATTCCCAGATTGGGCAAAGCGTGACTGCGCTTCTGCATCAGAAATTATTTCATCTCATTCATCTCCATCAGTCACCAAAATTTGTGCTTGGTTGACGGCAACAAGTTCGCGGCGTATTGCTTAGAAAAAATATTTTGGGTGTACTATACATTTGTACTTCCATACCCAACGCTTGGATTTATAAAAGCGTATTGAGCTTACTGGAATATCAAAAACAAAAAACAAACATGGGGATAACAATCATAAAAACTTACACATCTCATAATTGAAATTAATTTTGGCTCTTCGTAACTTCTACGAAACGTTTGTAGCGATTTCGTAGCGTCTACGAAGAGCGAGCGTAGCATCTTCGTAGCACTGCCGTAACGATGTCGTAGCGATTCCATTGCGTTAACAATGTACGTAGCTACGCCGTAGCGTTTTCGTAGCAGCTTCGTAGCGTCTACGAAACGGGTGCGCTGCGTCTTTAAAGCTTGGTAACGGGTTCATAATGTTTATGAAATGTGTAACGTGAGGACTTGCGCATTTTTCTACATGTACCCGTAGTCTTATTCGGTTTTTGTAACATTTCTATGAAACGAATTCCTAGTATTTCGTACAGTACTTTTTTTTCAAAAATATCTTTTTATTCTCTCTAGATTACTCCGCGAATCCGCGGGGAACATTTAGTTGAATAATCTAAATTAATATAATATTTTAAGTTGAAGAATTTGTTTAGGTGAACGCTCTTATCGCAGGTACTAGGTAGGTACTGTACCCTGAGCACGAATTTTCAGTATTTGAAACGTAAAGTAAACTGGAACTTTGACAACTTCAAATTGACAATTTTCAAGGAAAAAATAGTTCCTTCTTCGCACATCAGAGGCGCTGTTCCAGTTTTTCATACAAGAAACGCTGTAAATAGTGAAAAGACGCTGTAAAGTAAAAGAGTGAAAACTCGTGCTCAGGGTACTGATTCTAATTGAAAAAATATTTTTTTCTAGGATAGTCCATTTACCGAGGAAGGCTAAGCTATATAATATCACGTTACGATCAATTATATGAGCAGAGCAGTGGGGGTTGAACCGCAGGGACAGCTAGTATCGAAATAAAACGTTGTATGTTTCTTGTCATTGAGAAACATACTGGGTGTAAGGGACAGCCCTCCGCAAACTTTCAGGGCTTGCTCAGTAGACGAAACTGAACAATCTTACACATTTTTTTTTTCAGGAAATGAAAATAAAATCAGCCTCTGCATAGAAAATTATAAACTAGATTGGACGGTTTCTATGGAGCGGCTGATTTTTTTTCCATTTCCTAAAAAAAAAATTGTGTAAGATTGTTCAGTTTCATCTACTGAGCAAGCCCTAAAAGTTTGCGGAGGGTTGTCCCTTACACCCAGTATAAACTATAATTTGGTATCAGGAAGCAGATCTGATGATGAAGAGCAGAAGGTGGATAGTGGAACTTTAAGTGGTTACTAGTAAATTCCTCAAATGATGGAACTTCCAAAAAAATGGGTGTGATAAAGAGGGTCTGATTATGGATCCAGGAGGTAAATAGTGGAATGTATGAGTCATTCCTAAAAACCCCTTGGAATTGGGGTAGTATGATTCGTTTTGAGAGCCCAATAGATGATGATTGGTGTTACTACTAGCCGGGCCACACTAACGGCATTTTTGTCTTTAAACGTCCATTCATCATCATCATCAGCCTATAAATGTTCCCACTGCTGGGACACAGGCCTCCTCTCTGTGAGAGGGAGTGAGCCGTAATCTACCACGCGGGCCCAGTGCGGATTGGTAGATGTCACATGTCTTTGAATTTTTGGTTCTAGGACATGCCGGTTTCCTCACGATGTTTTCCTTCACCGTTTTAAGAGCAGTGGTGTTAAAATAAATTATTTCGAATTATTCGAACCTACGACCTACAACTCGTAAGTCGAGGCCGATACCACTGGGCCACCACTGCTCTCCAAACGTCCATTTACGCGATAAATTAACGGCATTTCCCGTTATTGACAAAACAAAGCGTGTTTTTTTTTCTATTGTTATTGATGAACAGTTGGTTAGTTATTTTTTCCTATTCTACTTCTACGTAACCTTTTATTTTTGTGGTAATGACCTTGTTAAAGAAAACTATGGACGTACATATTTGCAGAAATCATAAGAAAAACAAAATAGAAATTGTAAAACATTGATTATTTCAACCACTTACATGTGTTTCAATAAATATTTGATTATGTTTAGTTTAGTTGGGTTGTGTTTGTGTAAAAATATAAATATATTTCAATCATTTTTACGGTATAATAATAAATTATATAAATAAGACAGCAGTTCTTCTAGACACGACGCGCACTGTTAGGAGGTTCCATTCTTTGGAGCCCTATCCCCCGATAGCTTAGAGTTTAAACCTTAGACCCTGTTCTCGATACAGGTGGACTAGTATTGTTTTACATTTTAAATATTTTTGTTTACATATAATAAAATTTATAGGTATTACGTTAACAATTTCTCTTGCGCACACTTCAAAAAACCCTTCATTGATAGTTCGCCTGTCGGAATTCTCAGAGCAAGGGCCGCGACGCATGCACTCAAGCGTGTTTGTAAGGGGCCCGCTTCGATTACGATTCTGTTTGCCCCTGTTTTGTCAATATTTTGAATCAGAGTTAGTTATTTTATCGATGTGATGTATTAAACACCTCGGTTACTTGAAGATCTGTGTAAAAAAACAATTAAATTAGGTATTTAAAAATAATATTTAATAGATCAATTGCTTGGTCAAACAGTGCTGTTGAGCAACTGGTAAAAAGTTGTCCGAAGTACAGATAAAACTTGATTTGCCCTTAGTGCAATTACCGTATAAATAAATACAAACAGGCCTGTTGGTCTAGTGGTTAGTGACCCTGACTGCTATGCCGGAGGTCGTGGGTTCGATTCCCACCCAGGACAAATGTTTGTGTGATGAACACGATCATTTGTTCTGTGTTTGGCTGTAATTTATCTATAATATGTATGTATTTAGAAATATATAAGTATGTTTATCAGTTGCGTTATGTTTATAGTTATGTTTATCACAAGCTCTGCTTAGCTTGGGACTAGATAGCGTTGTGTGATATTTGTGGAAAATTATTATTATTATTAAATTGGTTCTACTAATAAATCTATGCAATCGAATCACGTGCAATAAAAGCAGATTACAACCCTTGTTATTAGTATTTTGTGAGGCTAGTTTTTTTTTTACAACTCGCTAGCAGTTATAAAGTAGATTTTATTTACATCTCTGATTTTACAACTTATCAACAAGAGTATACCATTTTTATTTCCATCGCCATCTTTTGATCTCAATCAGAGAGCACAGCATCAGTCGTCTACTATTCTTAACTACGGTGCCATCGTGCCTGCCGGAGATAGGATGATCCCTTTAACAATAAAGCATTTTGTACATAGATGGCTCCACCAACCGCTTTGGTCCCATTCTAAATGTTACTACATCAAGTGAACGGTAGGTGGCGCTCATGACCGCACGAAATCAAACAAAATAGAGTCGGCTTTTATACATATAAATAAACCATTTTTTATCGTTATTTTATAAAATATTAGAATTTAGAAATGTTGAGCAAAGTATTTCGTCCATTGATATTAGCAAGTGTCACAATGATGTAGTCATCTATGAATAGGTAATTGAAACAATTTAAGAATTTATTGAAGTAATTAAATTACAACGGTGTGAGTACCATAAAATGTACACGAGATAAATGACGAAAACTGAGACAATTGCTCACAACTCTACGACAGTGATTAGTGCTAAAAATGTCTCTAAAATGATTGCTTGATGAAACAATCAACGGAAGAATTTTTGTAGAATCTGACTAGAAAGTGGTTTAGTTTTTCTCTTTAACGGTTACGAATGGTTTAGTGATAATTATGATGTTTTACATTCACTCAATTTTAACTTTAGTATGCCAATGACTCATATCAGAAAGAAACTCCCATAAATTCCATCTACTATTCGTAAGGGTAATAAATACTTATGAAAAGGTACATCAATAGTGTCTATTTTTCTACAGCAAGAAAGGGAGAAATTGGAAATACGGCAACACATTCATTCCTTCCTATTCATTGTTTAAACGGTCCATTCCTTCGAATCCAATTTATATTCCACAATCATAACACACAAAAGATTAAACCATATTTTCCTTTGACAAAATTTATAGAAAATAATTTCAAACTACCTGCACAACCTACATATTCAAACAGTGTAAATACCTGTTCTTGAAGTTGCTCCTGCAACTCTCTTCAACTTTTCTACTTTTTGTTCAATAATCATAACGTGGAAATACCGCTCTGCAGCTAAGATGTGATCACAGCTTATTATTATTATCAGACTTAGTAACAGATGCATGTGCGGTATGCACAATAAGTATTTTCTCATTATCAATATCTAAAAGATAAATATGATATCATATGATCAAACTATTTTTAAACATAAGGGATAAACTCTATCAATAAACTAGGAAACTAAGTACGTTGAATATGTTAATATGAAACGTAATAAGTACGTAATTTTCTAAAATAATACATTGATATAGCATGATAAAGTCAAGTAACGAAATGAATGAACTTGTCCACAAAGTTGTAACAAATAGAATCGATTAAGTACAAGTAAGCCTTATAAAGTAGATGGATAAATATTTTCTTTATAGACGCTGTTGGTGGGAGGGCTCATTCCGCGTGATAATAGCTTATTATTCCGAACCGCATTAATGTGATGCTTAACGTTGAATCGAAAAAAAAACTTTTATTGTCTATAATAGGTACTAAAATCAATTGCATCCCATTATCAGACATCTGTTTGTCAGGAATCTAGTAGGATTCAACCGCGATACATGTAATATACACTCGCTAAGGGGGTCGTTTTAAAAACTACCTTGAAAGGGCTCAACGCTAACAGCAATAACCTTGAGTCATAAATAAAAGTTAGGTTATTATTTTTATAATTCATAACCAGAGACTCAAAGTCCGCAAATGGAATATCCATATTTTTCTCAACAAGCTATTTGTTACCTATGTAGAAATATGTACCCTCAATTTGAATAACTCCATCTCTCTTGCACAAACGGCAGGCTGGGCGTGCCCTCTCTCTCTATCCCATTACTTTTATATTGTTCGCTAACTTTCTTGTTTGTATAAGCAAATACACGTATTTGAAAGTTTGTATATTTGTAGATTGTATTGTACAATGATAAGTAGATGTCGGTATGTACAGTTTTAAAGATTTCAATGGTTTATTGGACTATTTAGTTGAATGGCTTTCTTTTATTTGATGAGTTCAATAAACAAGCGTATATTGGTCATCGTCACAAAGTATTCCGGCCAGTTATTAAATAACTCTCGTCGATTTTCCGATAAATGCTGACTAAGGTAATTATTTTGTAGCTGCACATTTCCAGTCGTGCTTATCTTGTTTATTATAGGTAAACAGCTTTCTCATACATACTGCTCATCAGATTTTCCACACATTTCCTCAGATAAAACTGTTCATGAGAAAAGGTACTTACCGCGAAGGTCAACAATAATTTTTGTAGTGAGTGAGAGAGAGAGAGCAAAAACCAAAATTTTTCATTAAAAAAACATTTAATAATAACGGCGACCATATACACATAAAATGTTTACATGAAGGAAAAATAAGCAACTTCGAATTCAGTATTCTCCCTCGCTTTGTATTCCCTCATTACGTATTGATAACTTAGTACCGTGGAACGAGCTTTTATCTGCTCGTGTCTAATCTTTCAGTGAGCTTTAAATATCAACTTATGTTTTATTTATAAGTTAAAGACGCTGAAATAATGCTACTAAGTAAGTACGTGAAGAAACAGTCAAATGCTTTTGATTTTCAAAGTAACTTTCCCACTAGTAAATAGATTCAATAAAATCAATAACCCGTTTATTAGTCGGGCACGCCGCAATCGCGGCGGTAAGACCCCTCTTTGAGGAGTGGCTGGATAGGAGTCACGGCGTCCTGACCTACCGCATGACGCAGGTCCTCACCGGACACGGAAGTTTCGGGAGGTACCTGTGTCTAAGGAGAAAGGAGGAAACGCCTGGGTGTCACCACTGCGAAGATCGCCCGGAGGACACAGTAGAGCATACGGTGCAAGACTGCCCAGCTTGGGCAGAGCACCGAAGTGTCCTCACGGCGGCGATAGGCGGAGACCTCTCGCGCCCGGCATTGGTTGCGGCCATGCTGCGGGGCGAGACGGAGTGGGAAGCGGTCGCCTCCTTCTGCGAAGCAGTAATGCTCGCGAAGGAGGAGGCGGGCCGCGTGAGAGAGAGGACAATGTCCTCCCTCCGCCCCACCCGCGGTGGTGGACGCCCACGGCGACGGACGTCGCAAGACGATCTCCGGCCACCGTAGGCGCGGGTATGCGGGCGGCGAGTAAAGGGCAACTCGCTGCCCGACCATGGACCATGCCCGGGTCGACGGCGCGTTGTGTTCCACGCGCGCCTCAAAGAGCGTCAGCATAATGACGGGGCCCCCTCTGTAGAGGGCCAAAGCCTGCCGGGGTCGCGGGACTTATACCATTACCGTGACCCCGGGACATAAAGGGCTACTGAAGGACACCGTGGATTTTAGTCAGTACAAGTCTGACAGTCCCTCCCGCCCTGCCCGGGGTGGGAGGACTCATTTGATGATTTTACCACGATAAAAAAAAAAAAAAAAAACCCGTTTATTAGTAAGTATTCATAATTTGTTTTAAGAGAAAACAAAATTAAAAACGAAATAAGTCACAGTACCTGAAAATTATTTTTTTTAACCAATAAGAAACATAATAATTTCACCAATACGGCTACGTGCCAAAAGTAAAACATTCAAAATACAAAACTGCAAACCCGAAATCTACCGGCGATTAAAAATCTGACATTTAAAATCATTTACCACTAATTAAAATCCAATCTAATACATAAAAACACTATCAAAATAAAGCGGATTCAATGCTGCATCCATAAAGACACGTTGGTAGCCCATCAAACATCGATTGGACTTGTATGGCTCATATTGGTGAGTCTAACCGGCCGAAAAGCACTTCATCATTGTGAATAAACTACTTCTTATTCCTTCATCATCAGCCTATAAATGTTCCCACTGCTGGGACACAGGCCTCCTCTCGGAGAGAGGGAGTGGGCCATAATCCACCACGCGAGCCCAGTGCGGGTTGGTGGATGTCACATGTCTTCGAATTTTTGGTTCTAGGACATGCCGGTTTCCTCACGGTGTTTTCCTTCACCGTTTTGAGAGCAGTGGTGATGAAATAAATTACACAAAGTAATGCACCTGGCCGGATTCGAACCCACGACCTACAACTCGTAAGTCGGGGCCGATACCACTGGGCCACCACTGCTCTTATTCCTTACAGATAGTATAGTCATCAACATCACCTATAATGATCCCACTGCTGGGACACAGGTCTGTGAGAAGTAGTGGGCCATAATATCTACGAATATACATATTAAACTTATATAGTCTATATTATATAGTCTAGTTATATGAGAATATAGTCGTATATAAAAATCTAAAAACAAACTTACAACATGTCTAATGTAATAGAACAAGAATAGTACCCGTAAAATGTTTGGAGAGGTTGTATCCCAACCTCTGACACTACGAACACGTGTCCGCCCTAAGGTTTAACCCGAATAATGCGATAACACGGCTCATGCTCGAACCGTTTCAATTTTTTATTGCCAGAAATGTATTGCTACTTCAAAACAGTAAGATATTTTTATGCAATTTAAATAACTACGCGATGGGGAGGCCTATGGTCAGCAGTGGACTGCTGCTGATATGATGATGATGAAATAACTACATCAATATTGTTAAGTAGAAACGTTATCAGATGAAGACTTTCACATTAAATGATAACGGTAACGACACGATATCGGCGGCTTTGGTAGTCTCATACATTAGTAGGGAAAAATAGCCTCCGAAAATAATACATGTACCAAAATACAGCCTACGAAATGCAAAATCATAAATGACGCAAACCTACGGCTATTTGCGTATTTCAATTTCCAACTACCCTCTTACGTAGATATTTCCACAGGGCAATGACACAACTTAAAAAAACATTGCAGACTGTTCTGTCTACCTACTACGTCTGATGTAGAGCTATGAATGTCGCCATACTGTGGGTGGCCCTGAAAACGAAATAGTTATTGAAGACAAGAAAAATATTTTATTCAAACCACTTCTGCTAATTGTACTCAATTAAACAATTGCAAACATTAACTCCAAAAAGCTTAGGGAAATGTACTTATCTCATTATTTCTGTTCAAACTATACTTTTAGGAGAATATTCGCTGGAATTCATTACGACTGTCTGTGTATAAGTAAGTTTTAATAACTTTACATTTACATAAACTTATCTCTACAAGTACGACTAAGCAAAGACTCTACTTCAGGAACAATAATACTCCTTAGATGAAATAATACAAACACGAAATATAATTTGAAGGAATCTTCAAAATGGCAATTTTTATAGAGGGATTTGTCCCAAATAAGGTTGTATCTATTTTTTCATTTGGCGAGGGCTCGCGGGCTCCGCGGAGCGCCGTGCACCCACCATCCCGAAGCCGCGGCGCCGCCCCGCTCCGTTCGCGGTCTCCATGGCGACCAGCTCAAATGACGTATCGATCCCGCGGAGGGGGCGGGGGGTGCTCGCGGGGTGGCACCGCTCCACCCGCCGCGCCGGTCCCCCAGCACCCCTGCCACCGCCACTCGACCGTTGGCCCATGCAAAATGACGGATGTAAACTTTGGATATACCTCCTTGGAAGGAAATGATATTTTCATTAAAATGAAAATGAGGTTCCTGATTTTTTTCCCTTTTAAAACATGTGTGGTTTAAGCTTCCCCTAGCATAGCCTTAATGAGCCATCGTCCTCGGATGTTTTTGTTGGAAAGGGGATGTCGGAATGCATACACTGTGATTGAAGAGAGTCGTGGACTTTATGATGGCAACATTTACTTCAATAGTCAGTACCAAAAAGACGCAATTTTAAAAAAGACAGTAGTTACTCGCATGCAAAAGAACCAGAACCAGTAATATAAGCAGTCTCCACGAAAACAAAAGATACATAGACAATAGGTAGCTAGAAATAAGAAAACAAACTAGATACTGGTAGTTAGACACGGCCCGTGCCTCGGAAACACCGACTAAACTTTGATTAGTTCGAGATATTAATTTCCCACCTATAGGTACTAAAATGCAATTAAAGCTGTGCAATGTTACTTCGACTTGACGTGTTTGTATTTATGTGAGTTAGCTTAAATAATAAGTTGCATTTGCTTTACTGTGATTACGGTCGGTATTCCAATCATAATATTATAAACTGTACGTATGGTGTCACTAAAGTGCCATTTCATCCACAACATAGAATTCTCGCCAAAATTCGTTAGGTACCACCCAAAATATCACCACCCATCATAGCCAATGAATCTTTAAAATACCCATCTTTCAGTTTCAGGAAAACAAAAAATGCCTACGTGGCCAAAATACGTGCCATCATACATTTTATTGATCACCATTGAATAAAGCTGTATAAGTAACGTATACCTACATAATATCAATACATTACTATTTTTAAATTAAATCATTGTCGTGTTTAAACGTCTCTTCTAAAATTTTGTTTCAAACATTAACATAATTAAGTGGTTCTCAAAGTTTTCCCATTATAAACTTAGCGAGAAATTTTATTTTTCCCTCAAGTCAAGCGCGTCTGTGTGCGAGCGTGTGCACGACACAGCGAATTGGATTTTCTCTAGTGTGAGTAAACCTACTTTTGCAAAGAGAACAGGGAAACCTTGGAGATTCATGAAATATTAATATAAAACGACTCAGAACTTATTCCTTAGGTAATTTAAGCTTATGTTGCCAACATAATTTTGAGAATTTAGTAAGTTCTCAGACGGTATGTCTTGTATATACATACCTACCTGTTATGGTGATAGGACAGTATTTTTTTATTGTTTTATCCAGTCATAGATGGTAGACATAGCTTAATACATGTTCACAATTACTGACATTATTTTTATTCTTAACAAATCACTGTATGAAGTTATAACAATATATTGACGGTTTACATCAGTTTGTACTTTGATCGGCATGCGTTTGCTCTTGCACAGCTTGTATTTCGATAAAAGCATCATCTACAGTTTTCCACATTGTCCTTCCTGTCTCTGGATTACAACTAGAATAATGTAAAAAATGTATTTTTACGTTTTGGACGATGCTGACGTCTCACCATTAAACTTAACAGAGTAGTTTCTGTTTTAACGATAATAATGGAAAATCAATATACTTAGGAGCAGTAGTCAATAACTGCACTTGGATACAAGATTAATATACAACATTAGTTTTAGTGTATGCGAAACCTGAATACAGTTTGTTCAGAATCAGTAACTGATTCGATTCCAATATTTTTTACACCACGTTATATATTTTTTCAAAAATATTTTAACTAAATTTTATTGCCAGTTAATTACAATACAATCACCCTAGGGTTAGGTACCTATTGCCAAACTATTATCACGAGTGTATAACACAGGAGACGCGGTTTACGCGGGTGTACCCCGAAATGAGCATGCTTTTGAACGGACAACCAGGTAATATACAAGCTTATAATTTTGTGATTTTTTATGATACGGTTTTAAAATTTTGTACATAGATTCTTTACACAAAAATTCTAGACAGGTGTATCGGGTTTCGCATAAACAAAAAATAATGTTGTATAAATCTAAGGATTTCTAAATTGAATGGATCGCATTTTCCTCTATAAACGCAAGATTTACAGACTACACTATTTACTTAAACCTTAGAAAATGTTTGTGGAATCTGATATCATTCATTAAACATAATTCATAAGAAAAAATAGTTACCCAAAACGAAAATAGTGAAACACTATTCTACCGATTCAAGTTTCAGTCATAACGTCTTCCCTCGATGCGAACTAAGAAATATAGATCCTCGCGAGCAAAACCTGTACTAAATCACTAGTCTGCATTATTACGTACATATAATCTTACTGCAAGCTAAATGTATATTATAAACCATTAATAGACAATAAGTTTATATATATATAATTTAAGTATGTCAATGAACGTCTTATTCTGTTATATGTACTTTTGTGGAAAAAGAAAATTATGTCATTAAAAATGTAAGATTGTCTCGGAGCGAAAATAATATCTTTAAGATGTCAGACTTACTTTGAAACATTTATTTTATACAGGAGAATATGAAAGGAATATTTAAACAAAACAACGAGCTAATGTATAATCTTTATACAATACCCTGTAATATGTGTTTAGTTACGAAGTCATCAAGTACAGTTAACAATTTCTCTTACAGACCGGTTCTTAAGTTTGAACAAACTTACTTATGTACGCTTTATGACTCGGGACTGGTTAATTTTAAGTAAGTTATAAAGATATTATTATGTTCATTGACCTACCTTTAACGTTTAAAACCGTGTAAGTTAATTGAATTTTATTTGATTGTTAAATAATTTATAATTAACTGGAAAGATTTTTTTAATTATTATTATATTAAAATTATATACCATCTCACAATTATTATCGTCAACTCATACGTCTTATTCCTCAACATCACTGAAATATCGGTTACCTAAGTAAGCTACATAGTGAAACTATCTACTCCAACTCTATATTTCATGTCAGGCATTTTTACTACATCTTTGTTTACCTTGTATAGATTTCTTAAAGGAATTTAAAAGACAATTTCCTTGCTAATGAACCGCCCGCACTCAATCTAGTTGAATACCCACTTACCTACATATTATTACGAGTTGGGCGCGTTCCCAACATCGCTGAACGAGTTTCTTAAGAAACCTGTGCTGCGGTCCCGTCATCAACGGACCAAATTCAAAAACAGATTTAAAAATTGTTCAACGAAAATGTGAAAATATTGGCTGTACAGATATTGCCGGTATTGAAAGCTAGTTTAGAAAAGTGCTTTTCAGGGCTACGAAGCTTTTATTAAATAAAACATATTTTTCTTTATCGGCTATAAAACGAATAATCTCTGTTTAAAACTCTTACTTGTTAGAGACTACACTAAGGTAGGGGTAGTCTACGCTCTGTGCTGCGATGTTACATTTAACTCGCATCGACGTCACTGAACAACGACAAGAAATAAAGCAAGGCAGATATTGTTGTTATTAACATTATGTACTTAATTAATAAGTTGGTGTCCGGGAAACGTCGACTTGCACAATAGGATAGGACGGGACACGTCGATCCCTCCCCGCGCCCCGCACCGCCCGCCGTCGGCCCCCTTGCCCGCCCGCGCTGGAATGCCCATTGTCCCGTCGATATGATGTTATGCCAAGTATTGCCAAGCCACTTATGTCAATAGCTACATTTGTTTGTATGAACTATGAATTTTATTAGTTCAAACGTAGTAAATAAACTCGTGTTTGCTTGAGGTTTTTGGAAAGTTTAAATGTATTATAAACATTAGGTATATTTCTTAGCTTATACCAAGCAAGGCTTTGAAATGGAATAAATCACACGTAGGTATCGCATACCAATACTAACGAATATGAAAAATAATAAATTTAATTTCCCAAAAAAAAACTTAATTACTACCTTTGGCTCTCTTCTACTTATCCAGGTTATTTTGTACTCGATGATAGTACAACTGACAACAATTTAAGAAAATTGCTAAGCGCGTGTCGAGTACGTATTAGTGTACATAGTTCCTCGGCTTTAATAGAGACTGATCGTTCTGCATATTATTTGCCAGCGTAATATGGCTTTCTGCAGTTATATTCAATTATTTATTTAGTAAGCTATCAAGTACCTAATAAAGTTATACATTTACGCTATCCCAAATTTTATCAGAGACTCAGAGGCCTTATCATGAGTTTTCACTATTTTACTTTACAGTGTCTTTCCAGTATTTACAGCGTTTCTTGTATGGAAAAATTAATAGATTTAAAAAAATCTAAAAACCCACGTTTTTAAATGTCCTAAAAATAAGAAAATAACCCTACGGGGCTGAGAGAGGGGCCACTCAAAACGTGGGGGCGTATATTATTTAAGGGATTATTAATGGGATATATTTACATGACGTGTAATAGATCGTGGGTGTAACTTGCAAAGATACGCCCCCACGTTTTGAGTGGCCCCTCTCTCAGCCCCGTAGGGTTATTTTCTTATTTTTAGGACATTTAAAAACGTGGGTTTTTAGATTTTTTTAAATCTATTAATTATTTTATTATTTTTATCTTTGTTCATCGGGTTTGAAGCTACCCTGAAAATTTCCGCCTGCTAGCTTATCAGAAAGTGCCTCAAAGCCTGTCCGCCATCTTGGACGTCCGCCATATTTGATTTAAGTCACATGACTATATTTTTCGTATTCCTGACAGCAAACCCTTTCATTTGATACCCATATCATGGGGGTGGATTTCAAACAGCCAGTCTGCCATCTTGGACGTCCGCCATATTGGATTTAAGTCTCGTGACTATTTTTTTCGTACTCCTGACGGCAAACCCTTTCATTTGATATCCATATCTTAGGGGTGCATTTCAAATAGCCTGTCTGCCATCTTGGACGTCCGCCATATTGGATTTAAGTCACGCGACTATTTTTTTCGTATTCCTGACAGCAAACCCTTTGATTTGATACCCATATCATAGGGGTGGATTTCAAACAGCCAGTCCGCCATCTTGGGGAGGCCGCCATATTGGATTTGTTATGACGTTTCTTAGCTAGTCATGCATTGTCATCAGAACTCAGAGCGTGTGCAAAATTTCAGCCTGCTAGCTTATCGGGAAGTGCCTCAAAATTGAGTTGCAAAAGTCCAACCGGAACGACAAACAAACAAACAAACATACAAACAAACAAACAAACAAACAAGAAAAGTGAGTGTATAAAAACGTGGGAAAAATGGAACAGCGCCTCTAGTGTACGAAGAAGGAACTTATTTGTCCTTGAAATTACATTCTAAGTTCCAGTTTACTTTACGTCACAATAAGTGAAAACTCATGATAAGGCCTCTGAAGTCAGATTTACCTGAAGTAAAATAAATATTTGATGAAATAATAAAAAGGTATATTTTACAACTTATCTGTGTCAGAAAAAGTAAACAAGTCAAAGATGGTATAAAAATGAATGCTATTTACTATTAATTTAAAATAATTTATTAAAATTTCGTTTATAATAGTTATTTCATTCAATTCAATATTTCAGAAACAATAATTTATTCCAATTCAATTTAAGTAACAAAAAAATATTTCTGTTCAATTTATTTTAATTTAAAATGAATGTAGGTATACCTATTTCAGTTTAATCTTTTTTTTAATTTAAATAATTTTTATCTTTAATTTACTACTAACATAGTTTTAAGATAAATTCTTACTAACGAAATATGGACATTAAATAGTCTGAATTAAACGAATTTTATTTATACCAATAGTATGTTTGCATAAACTATTATTATCAATAGCTAAAATAAATTAATATACCAACCATAGATGAGATAAACAAATGTCTAAAAAGATTTTATCAGATTCGGGTCTCAAGATCAATTTGTAAAAGCGTTACAGGTTTTTTGTGTATGCGCAGATGGTCTTACCGATACGATATAACAAATCATAAGGCTTCCCACTGACTTTGGAACCTAAAAATCTGTCATTTATAAACCATAGATTTTAAGTAGGCCATTATTTTAGAGTGTTATTTTTATTGATTCTGCAGCGAAATGTAAATAAAGTGCACACAACAAAATTATGTAAAGGTATGCAATGTTAATAATTAACAACAAAGCAACGTGCCTCAGCAAGTCTAATAAAAGACTTATTTATAAGAGCTAGTACCTCACCACAGTCGTCACAGTCACCACGTTACAACAACATAGTTTATCGAGAAGACAAATGAACAGCAACAAATCATGTTTAGACGAGAAGTTGACTGTTGAGTCGCGAGCCAGCATGAGGATGTGAGCATGTAATATAATGTAACGCATAGTTGCATCGAGAGCATTATAATGTTATAGTGAAGTTATTAGTGGTTGAATCAGCCGAGAGGCTCACGTTGGACGGAGTGAGCGCAGCTGTCAAGGCCAAGTGAGGTCAGTCCTCCGACGCTCTCCGAGCCACGATACCCGGGACCGGTTCTACAATTTTTAGTCTCTTTTTATTTTCATTTTTGTATACACGACGCTGAGACTAAACAATGTTTATACGAGTCAGCATCGGATTAACTTTTACTGCGTGGTCAACTCAAATAATTTAATATGATTTTTTATGTTATTGAGTTTAAAATTAGATTTAAATGTAGGTATTTTATTACAACCTACATTCAAGATTCAATATAGAATTCTATATACAGATACATCTAGGTTTAAATCCGAATGTTCATGAATTATTTAACACCTTGCTCGAGATTGAATAAATTGATGGTTATTAAATCTTTTAACCCATTCAAAATGCAAAGTCTTTTTTCAATAAAGACATGAATCGAAAATTATATTTTAACAGCCTATAAAACAAATTTTACGGATTAAAACAAAACAAATCTTCCTCTGTTAAACTATGCTCATAAATGTAATAAATCAGAATAAAGAAATTGTTTAAATTCAACAGCTCTGTCTATTTGTGATACCTAGGGAATTTATTTATTTTTACTCAAAGTTTATTTTTTGTGTAATGGTTGATGGCCACCAGATGGCGCACTAGTGTGTTCACGCCGTGGATACTGTATGGTTTCATTTCTTAACAGCTATAAACATGGCACCCTCTTCTCTCGCTATGGAATTTTACACACACACAGACTGTAAATAGCTGCACAATTTACACAAATGTAGTCGTTGAAATTATTGTGGGGTTTTCCCAATGAAACAGGCAATTAAAATTTAAAACATTTTTTTTGTAGTTTACATAAATTACATTTTGTTGAAAGGAATAAAATTTGGTTCAATAGTAATAATTTGCTGTTAGTCTGTTACAAAATAATAACTTTTTAACAAAAAAATCAAACCGACGAAAGATTGAACTGAAAAGCTAAAAATAAATTTTGAGGCGGCGCCAAACAAACATACAAACATGTACCTAAATTAATTATTTGAAGCGAAGCATAATTTTATTGTAGCTAGGTTGCTTTTCGTTGATTGTTTCTTTGGCGCCGCCTCAAAATTTATTTTTAGCTTTTCAGTTCAATCTTTCGTCGGTTTGATTTTTTTGTTAAAAAGTTATTATTTTTAGCTTTTTAGTTGTATACCATGATTAGAGTGTTTAACACATGGAAAAACCCGTCTTCCCTTTTGTCATTGTCAACGTAACCGTCACAGTAATTAGTATTAACTGTTGAGGACCTGTAACTTGCAACTAAAAACTCCACTCTCAGACTGTCAACGACTGTCAAATCCCAACTATGTTTAAAGTTCTTATCATGATGAATGAAATGAGCCCAAACACGATATAGGTGCTGTTAACTGTTGAGGACCTCTTGCCCCTGCTTTCCGTCACCATCCTCAGACCCTCGATGACAATGATACCTCAGCTGGGTCTAAAGTTCTCATCAAGCTGAGTGAAATGAGTCCAAACACGATATAGCTGCAGTTGTTAACTGTTGAGGAACTCTTGGGACTGACTTCACAACATAACAGGGATCTGGAGTTGATCTGATGATGGTGACACCATCATGTTATCTTCTCCACATCTCTGCTATATAGTAATGTCCTCAGAACTACATATGTTAACTTTATTTCAAACGAATCGGTTCACAACTGAAAATTCTGTAGGAAAGTTGACAATCAATTCCTTTTTTTCTACCCTTAGAGGCCGATTTTAGTTTTGAAATTAAAATGGGACCAACTTTGAGATATACTCTTTCCAACAAAAAAAGAATTTTTGAAATCGGACCACGCTGGGAAAAGTTATGCGTGGTCATACATAAAAAAAAAAAAAAAATATACATGTCGAATTGAGAACCTCCTCCTTTTTTTTTCGTCGGTTAAAAATATATTGCTGTCATTAAGAATAAGTATTTTTAATTAGAGTTTTATAACTTCAGAAATTAAGCTATTAACTAAACAGATAAGTAAATTGGATACAACTACATTTAGGGCTGATTTTTCAATAGTCTGATAACTTTTATCTATACATATAATAAATCTGTAGAAGGGTCAATTCTGTACATTGAAAATATTGAAAAAATAAATAGCGGGGGGTGTTGCTGGATCGATACCAAACCCAAATATGTGATTAAAAAAATTTTTGTCTGTCTGTCTGTCTGTCTGTCTGTCTGTATGTGCAGGCATCACGTGAAAACTAACGGTTCGATTTCGATGAAACTTGGTATAATTATACCTTACTAGCTGTGCCCGCGACTTCGTTCGCGTGGAGGTCAGAACTCAACAATGTATTTTTTTAGTGCTTCTTTATTAACAACATTAGCTGTAAACCATCATTCTGGAGCATACATAAATATGCGTACGTAAATCATCAAATGAGTCCTCCTACCCAGGGCAGGGTAAGAGGGACTGTCAGACTTGTACTGATTAAAATCCTCGGTGTCCTATAAATCCTATAATAGGCCTTTACGTTCCGGGGTCAAGGTAATTCGATAGTTCCGCGACCCCGGCAGGCTTTGGCCTTCTAAGGGGGGGCCCGTCATTGTGATGACACATTTAGGCACGTGTTGAACACAACGCGCCGTCGACCCAGGCATACTCGCCGCCCGCATGCTCGTGCAAGAGAAAAATCTACGTTTAAACGCCTCTGGGACCTGAGTAGTATAGGCGGACTCCCGAGCCTGCCCGTTCCTGCCTTTACCGGCGCTGGCAGCCCCAGGACGTAAGCAGACATGGGCGAAAGTCATTCTTTCAAGGAAGCAGGTCGTACCTATGCGTGACCTATCGTATCCCATCGTATCCCATCGTATCCCATCGTATCCCATCGTATCCCATCGTATCCCATCGTATCCCATCCTATCACATTGTATCCCATCGTATCCCATCCTATCCAATCATATCCCATCGTATCCCATCGTATCCCATCATATCCCATCGTATCCCATCCTATCACATTGTATCCCATCGTATCCCATCGTATCCCATCGTATCCCATCGTATCCCATCGTATCCCATCGTATCCCATCGTATCCCATCGTATCCCATCGTATCCCATCGTATCCCATCGTATCCCATCGTATCCCATCGTATCCCATCGTATCCCATCGTATCCCATCGTATCCCATCGTATCCCATCGTATCCCATCGTATCCCATCGTATCCCATCGTATCCCATCGTATCCCATCGTATCCCATCGTATCCCATCGTATCCCATCGTATCCCATCGTATCCCATCGTATCCCATCGTATCCCATCGTATCCCATCGTATCCCATCGTATCCCATCGTATCCCATCGTATCCCATCGTATCCCATCGTATCCCATCGTATCCCATCGTATCCCATCGTATCCCATCGTATCCCATCGTATCCCATCGTATCCCATCGTATCCCATCGTATCCCATCGTATCCCATCGTATCCCATCGTATCCCATCGTATCCCATCGTATCCCATCGTATCCCATCGTATCCAATCGTATCCCATCGTATCCCATCGTATCCCATCGTATCCCATCGTATCCCATCGTATCCCATCGTATCCCATCGTATCCCATCGTATCCCATCGTATCCCATCGTATCCCATCGTATCCCATCGTATCCCATCGTATCCCATCGTATCCCATCGTATCCCATCGTATCCCATCGTATCCCATCGTATCCCATCGTATCCCATCGTATCCCATCGTATCCCATCGTATCCCATCGTATCCCATCGTATCCCATCGTATCCCATCGTATCCCATCGTATCCCATCGTATCCCATCGTATCCCATCGTATCCCATCGTATCCCATCGTATCCCATCGTATCCCATCGTATCCCATCGTATCCCATCGTATCCCATCGTATCCCATCGTATCCCATCGTATCCCATCGTATCCCATCGTATCCCATCGTATCCCATCGTATCCCATCGTATCCCATCGTATCCCATCGTATCCCATCGTATCCCATCGTATCCCATCGTATCCCATCGTATCCCATCGTATCCCATCGTATCCCATCGTATCCCATCCTATCACATCGTATCCCATCCTATCACATCGTATCCCATCGTATCCCATCGTATCCCATCGTATCCCATCGTATCCCATCCTATCCCATCCTATCCCATCCTATCCCATCCTATCCCATCCTATCCCATCCTATCCTATCCTATATAAAATATTAAAAAAAAAAACAAAAACACAAAAAGGCAGAGACACTCAGGCGTCAAAGTACTCCTCCGCATCGCTGTCATCCGGAAACGTGCCGAAGACTGGCAGCATTGCCACGTTGGATGGCAATGCTTATTGTGGTATTATTTTGAAACTATGATATCTCCTAAGATATTCATTGAAACCAAACGATGTCAAGGGCAATTTTGTTCAAAATTAAATGCTTGTGATGATTAACGTATTTATTTGGATAAGGATTAATATTGTGTTAATGAAAATACCTTCGCAAGTAATGCATTACTTTAAAATCAAATTTGATTTCCATAAAAAAGGTTATAATGACTGAACCTTAAAAGATAAATGTTTACTCTCGCGGACTTTATTTTAGAACTTTTTATCAGGAATAATTCCGTAGAACATTATTTTTGCGTATCTTTAACCGTTTACGCAGCGCACGCAACGGAAGCACTCGAAATGGAATCCATTTTCCCGATTTTGAAACATTTCTCTTTACTGCTCCGCTCCTTTTGGTGATAGCGTGATGTTATATAGCCTATAGCCTTCCTCAATAAATGGTCTATTCAACACAAAAAGAATTTTTCAATTCGAACCAGTAGTTCCTGAGATTAGCGCGTTCAAACAAACAAACAATCAAACAAACAAACTCTTCAGCTTTATAATATTAGTATAGATTATCCTGGGCATAAAATAGGATACTTTTTATCCTGGAAAAATACGAAGAAAAAAAATTCTTATTTTTCAGTTTTATTCATAGACGTTGTTCTGTAGAACCGCGAACACACGTTGCATTACCCGCAGTGGATTCAGCGCCGTAACCTGTAGCGCCGAAAGTCGGATTTGGCTTGAACCGTTTGCGGCACACGCGGGCCTCGCCTCCCCGACTCCTATATTAAGGAGCCGCGTTCCGCGCCGCGCGATGCATATAAATTCTGAATTTTGATGCGAGCGGACGTGTCCAGTGTGGCGAGCGGTCGTCCGTGGAATTAATATTGTATGCGTGTCATTTTAAACCGTGCTTTTCAGCGCGACCTTTTTGATTACTGTTCCGATCAGTTATTTGTAAATACAAGGTCGGAATTACTATGAAAAAAATACTACAGAACGCAAGCTCAACAGCAGTAGCTCAAAAGAGGGATCTCCTTAATTATTATACGCTTAGCCGTATTTGGGTCCAATAGATATTTATAAGATGTCATTGTCAGAGTTACTCAAAATGGAGAAATAAACCATCCACGCGAAGACCGACATCCGCGCGGACGGAGTCGCGGGCGGAAGCTAGTCTGAGAAATAAAAATGGCGGTTTGACAGCTTATCTATAGAAGATATGTCAGATCACTATTTTTATTCCTCAGATAAAAGTTATCAGACTATTGAAAAATCAGCCCTAATCTAACCCAAATGACTAAAGACAGTTAAAATATTGAGTAAGATACCTACCACAACTTCTTAAAACTAGTTCCAATAAATCATTTAAAGTTTCACTATTTCTTTAAAATAATAAAGATTTGGGCAAAATGTGCTAGTCGGCCACCTGACAAAAGAAAAACAAAATAGGCGGGAAAGTGCCAATCCGATCTTCACTTTTTTTTTTCTTTTATTCAATGTTCTTATTTTTACTTTCCTTGTATTCGCAATGAAAAGTATAGTGTTTACCTCGGGTAAACCCCATCTCGGGATGAAATAAGTTACTTTCACCCCTGGGTTAACAATGTATAATGTGTGTGGTTTGTACTTGGGTTTGAGACTCTCATGCCATATACCGACTATAGGGCTTTTCCTTCAGGTACTTCTCAATAGCAGTCTGACGCCACTCTGTATTTGGTCCTACTGCATGAGACCTTAGGTAAGGTCACCCACATTATGCCAGTTAAGCTAAATGTGGGTGAACTTTTAGGTACACCTGTGACCCCTTATCACGAGTTTTCACTATTTTACTTTACAGCGTCTTTCCAGTATTTACAGCGTCTCTTGTATGGAAAAATGGAACAGCGCCTCTGGTGTACGAAGAAGGAAATTAATGTCAAAGTTCCAGTTTACTTTACGTCACAATAACTGAAAACTCGTGATAAGGCCTCTGACTAACCCTTTGAGGATTACAGGCGTGTTGTTATGTTAAACACACAATATTATAAATCATCTGCCAATATCACACGCACAAATACACACACTTTCAAAAGCAATAAACCTCTTGTCCTCAAACCTTTTTTCAAAATGGTTTTTGTATAAATAGTTTTTAGTTTGTTAACTTAACTATTTTTTATACTTAATTATTTTGTAGACTTGATTAAGTATTTTGTAAACTTATGTTAACGTCACAATTTTTCTTTATTAAAATGTTCTCTGTTTCTCGGCAATTCGTCTAACAGCTTGCACAGTTGCACAACATTATGAACAAAGGCTTTATGGTTTTCTCTAAGTTCAGTACAAGTACTTATTGGTATAATAAAAGCAAATGCCATAATATTAGATCACCCGCAAATAAAGAAGGTCTTAAACCTTAGTATCTCACCTATCTTATAAGTGTGAAATTAACCCTGTTGTCGCTTATTTATCAGTATCACATTTCCAAACTTATCCCTTATTCTTTTACTGAGAAACACAGAGAATATTAGATGGGTGCTCACCAGCAGTTCATGTCACATTAAATGACACTGGAAAAATTGACTTTTTTTATCGTGGTAATAATTATTTCCTCATCAAATGATTAGAATCGCCCTGGGTGGAGCGAAAGGATCTGTCAGACTTGTACTGACTGAAATCCATGGTGTTCCTTCAATAGCCCTTTACTTTCCGGGGTCGTGATTGCCTGTTTAAGCAGTCCTTGCAGGCGTTTGGCCATCTTTGGAGCATTGGCTTTTGAGCCACTCTACGACGTTAAGCGTCCTGTCACAAACTGCGAAATTAGTATAGCTTGGCCAGAACGTCTTGAAACGGAACTAATATTTTTATTTGCTGACAACGTTTTAAAATATTTGATGTAAACAAAGACGCAGGTTTGTTAGATTTATTATTGTGCCATAAAACTAACGTAATAAGTGAAAATAAATAAAATAAAATCATTCAAAGTGCTGGTAGCGAGAAGACAGTGGCGACTTCCGGTTTTCTACTGTTTTTTGCCAAGCTGTAGGACACTTAGACTTGAGTGACCTCATGTAGCAATTGAGTATCCTCTAAGTCTTTAAAAGCACTCCAGATCCAAATTGCCCGCAGTTAAGAAAACCTGATGAGATAGAGATGCGTTGATATGTCCATCGTGGATTGTAATTGTAGTATTATTTATTGCGGCAATGTGTGTCCTTTAGGCTTTAGGTCACGTATTATAGAAACTGGTGGATGACACTCCTTCTTTGCGTATCGGTGGCAAAATGTTTGAAATATGTTTGGCTCAAAATAGTATAGTGTAGTGTAGTGAAGTATAGATTTTACAACAAATATTTTACCTATTAGCACTAGCAAACCCGGCGAACTCCGTTTCGCCACCAGATGGCTTCGTTTTATGTAACATTTCGTTTGGTGATTAAAAGAAGAAAAAAAATTATTTTTCCTGAATTTTCTTTGCTATAAACCTCACGGAGCCCGAGACCTTTCCAACGAATGCAAAACCGTGGAAATCGGTTCGTGCGTTCTGGAGTTATAGCGTCAGGAAGGAAACCCGACTTATTTTTATATAGTAGACATTTAGCGGTCGCCCGCGGCTCCGCCCGCGTGGATGTCGGTTTTCGCGACAAAAAGTAGCCTATGTGTTATTCTGATTTATATAACCTATAGCGGTCCCCCACGGCTCCGCCTGCGTTGATGTCGATTACCGTTACAAAAAGCCTAAGTTTGATCCCATGTGTTCAACTACCCTAAGGCGAGCTCAGCGAGCCCATTACACCCCGTCCGCAAGCGGTTGGATATGCCCCGCGATATCCAACGCCCTGGGCGTCGTCAACGGTGGCTGGGGCGAGAGGTGGCGGATGTCCTTTCCCTCACGCGTTCTGACTGCTCCCCATTCCTCTCGCCTGCCGCCGTATACCTGAGATAGTTCCCGAAACAACCGTGCCCGGGAGGACTTGCGTCAGGTTGAAGGTGATGACGCCTAGCGCCTCTCCAACCACTCCTCAAAGATCCCTCTTTGAAAGATGTTATATAACAATGTTGTATAACATGTTATATGTTACATAGTCTGTACGCACCTTTAGGTGTTGAATTTTGGAACTAATTTAGTACGTACTTCATTTTGCCATAGCAAAAAGACAAAATAGTAGGAAGTCTATGGGCCTAGGCTGTATGGGCTTCAGCCCTTTGCCTTTTCCGTTATAAGCAAAGAAAGATACCAAAAAAAAAACTATGGGCCTGTTGCCTAGCAACCAATGCTGTTGATTAAATAAGTCAGAAAAATCTTGTTAGAGCCCACGATAAATCAATTTCAGTATGATTCCCAGATGATGTATACTTACATAATAATTATATAGAAGTATTTGTAATAGGAGTAATGTAGATGAATAGGTTTGTAAAAACGTCCACAGGATACTCTCCTGTTTCTGTCGTGAGGTGTCTCAACAACAAACTTGGTAGTGTCGACGAATGGATTAACACATCAAGCGACCGTTGAGTACGAATAATAATTGTGTCATGCCCAGCCCGTAATTTTTTTTGCGGTAATATTTTAAAACTGTGATAGGTATCTCCTAAGATATTCATTGAAATCAAATGATGTCAAGGGCATTACGTTCAAAATTAAATGCTTGTGATGATTAACGAATTTATTTGGATAAGGATAAATATCATGTTAATGAAAATACCTTCGCAAATAATGCATTATATTAAAACAAATTTGATTTCCATAAAAAAGGTTATAGTGACTTAACCTTAAAAGATAGATATATCCTCTCGCGGACTTTATTTTAGGACTTTTTATGAGGAATAATTCCGTAATACATATTTTTTGCGTAACTCTAACCGTTTACGCAGCGCACGCAACAGAAGGAATACATTTTCCCGATTTTGAAACATTTTTCATTGCTGCTCCGCTCCTATTAGTAATAGCGTGATGTTATATAGCCTATGTTACTCGCAGATAATGTAGCTTTCTAATGGTGAAAGAATTTTTAAAATCGGTCCAGTAAAAAAAAAAAAATTAATAAAAAAAAAAAAAAAAAAATCATTCAAAGTGCTGGTAGCGAGAAGACAGTGGCGACTTCCGGTTTTCTACTGTTTTTTGCCAAGCTGTAGGACACTTAGACTTGAGTGACCTCATGTAGCAATTGAGTATCCTCTAAGTCTTTAAAAGCACTCCAGATCCAAATTGCCCGCAGTTAAGAAAACCTGATGAGATAGAGATGCGTTGATATGTCCATCGTGGATTGTAATTGTAGTATTATTTATTGCGGCAATGTGTGTCCTTTAGGCTTTAGGTCACGTATTATAGAAACTGGTGGATGACACTCCTTCTTTGCGTATCGGTGGCAAAATGTTTGAAATATGTTTGGCTCAAAATAGTATAGTGTAGTGTAGTGAAGTATAGATTTTACAACAAATATTTTACCTATTAGCACTACAGTGCTATAGAATAAAGAATCTAGCTTATTAGAGCAGACTGATTATGATAAGTGAATGAGGGAAACATTCACTTGTTTGAAAATATAACGATTTTTCTCTAGAGCTCGCTTGGTACGCTACGGAACCGACCCCCGACCGCCAAGTATTTGAAATTTGAATGTCCAACCGACGCATTCTTAGGCATTTTGTGAGGGTCTAACGTTCTTATGGCTTTATTGGAACTTGTGGCATGTTCAAGATACAGTTCTTGCATAATACTTTTAATGTTGAATGATGAATTTAATTAGTGATAGACAGGTTTAGTTAAAAAGGACGTTAAATACAGACATTCAAATACAATTACGTCCACTTTCGCGTAAACGTATATCCATGGATGGAAAAACTATGGCAAATGAACAACAACCCGTCAGGGTTGTTGTTCATTTGCCACAGTTTTTTCAACCTCATACATTAAAAGTTAATTCGCCACAGATAGATTTTGTTATTGTTAATTTGCAAAGACAATAAACTATATTAAATGTCTCTGGCCACATATCTTCATTTCACATCATTTTTACTGAAGACAGCGACGCTAACACCTCCATGATCCTGTTCGCCTAGTACTTTCTGTTCAGATTCCACATTTTGTTGTCGTTTTCTGTAGTTTTGTGCTAGATTTTATTATTTCATTGTTCTGCTATCCGTGCGGAAGAAAGAAATGGGGCGAATTTACACTAAACAAAATTAACTAAACAAAAACTGTGGCTAATTTACACATTTTTTTTTGTGGCAAATTTGCAACAACCCATGGTAACGACCTTGATCTTTGCTATTTTGACAGATTCAAATTTTCAAAATGGGTCATATTATTTCAAACTAGTCGATTTAACATAATTATGTTAGTGCTAATACCAACCCGCACTGGGCTCGCGTGGTGGATTATGGCCCACTCCCTCTCACAGAGAGGAGGCCTGTGTCCCAGCAGTGGGAACATTATAGGCTGATGATGATGATGATGTTAGTGCTTACGTTACCAAAACTTGACAGAGTAGGTATAAAATACATATTAGATGATCATACAAAAACTAACATTGATAGATTGATAAGTAGTAACTGATTAGATACAAAATATACACACAGTTACATGCCACGATATAATTTACGAGTATTATTCTCACGCATAATTTTATTTTTGTTTTGGCACGAAGGCTTATTAATCATTTATCTCCTCAGAGAATCATCTAGCAGTTTACAGATACTTTAAGTACCTAGTAAGAGTAGTAAGCAACAGGATACGTATATTATCTTTATAAATATGTAATAACAATTATACTGCAAACCAAACTATGTGTTTCCCTTCATTTAAAAATTCTATATCATCTCTATAATTTGCAAATCTAACAAAATTAGTAACAATTGTATTCTTAACTAATGTATCTAACGTATATAATCGGAAATATGCAGTTAAACCAGCCCTATTACATAATACCTGATTCCTATCGCCAAGTAAGATCTTAATATGAATGTGAGTAAGATAACCCTGAATATAAAACACTCGCTACAAAATCAGGTGGAAATGGACACTCAATATTGATTGGAAAAGACAAATAAATAAGAACCTTAAATATAACATTGTATGTAATATTTTCGATGTACTCCTTCACAAAAACTAGCTAAGTAGCCGTGTACTCGTAAAACGATGGTTAGATATTTAATTGCAAACTGTAATATTGTCTTATGGTATTCATGCTTCGCTAGGTATGTGTATCACTTAAATAGCGTCCAAGCGTTGGAAATGTTGGAGAAATATCAACGAACTGGAGAACAATGGAGTATTATGTGGTAATATTAGAAATATATTCGTTGCTATAAAGTATCTAAACAAATCGCAGCATTGTTATACTCGACAGGGTCGAGACCGTATACATGTGAATAATGTGTATCAACAAATATACCTTTGTTGCAAACCATTATTCATTTTTCATGAAATTTCAACCAGCCCTTCGTCATCCGCGATATAGAGCTTTACATTTGTTAAAAAATAGAAGGAAATGTATGTTACAATGTACACACACCTATAAATACAAGCTGGAGTGGCTAATTGTTTAATCAAAGGTACGTGTGACAGAAATCAACACTTAACGTCAAGATATTTTTTATCTTATCCTGGTTTGGGACAGAAAGGATCGCAGTCGGTGGCTGCGGCCAGGAGAGACAGAGCCCGCGCCCCCCGCGCAGCCCGCACTCTGCGGACGTCGCAGGGAATGTTTCAACAGACGCAGGAGCTTTTCAAACGTGGCTACATTCGAGGCTTCGAACAAGTAACTTGTCGGGGTCATAACCTGTTTGCGACCCCTCCCTGCGGGACCGCGGGCGCTCTGTGTACTCTAGTGACCCGGGCTCCAACTGGTGAACAATCAAAATAATAATTTATTTTGAAGCCTCTTTATACTTAACATAAAAACGAAAAAAAAAGAATACCTAGGCTAAGCTTAATTATATACGGACATTAACTTTCAGAACGATAGGTAGGTATTATGTTGTGGTGCCTACTTCGTAAAAAATACAAACCAGGCGAACTAAAATAGTAAATAGAATGTATTTCCTTAGACATTTATGAACTTCACAACACCAATCTACATACTTTCGTACAATTTAATTAAATAATGGTCATATACTAACAGTTCCATACTTATCCACAATCATGCGTAGAAGCGACTACGTCTATCTGCTACAACAAAAGGTCGTAGCAATTTTATGATGACCAAGTTTATCCTGACATACAGGATTTACCGAAAGTTATTGTGTTGATACAAATATATGTATATTTCAAAATGTCCGACTATATCTGTATATGAACATGTTATTCCCGTCGCCGTGCCTGCTTATAGGGAGGGCATAAAATTTAAATTGGCTGGAATTGTCGATTTGAGTTTGTTTGCGTAGGGTATTTGATTTGTTGAAATGACGTCGTAGACGTGTTGTATTTATTGTGTAGTGTTCTGTGGGCCTGTGGATATTGTTAAGGCACACAATGCGAGTGCAGCGGGCCGTTGTGCCTTGTGAAATGTTGCACGACTACTTTTTTCGTCTGGATTCTATACTCACGATACTCGTTTTTTAAGCCGCGAGCTCGAGATGTACAGGTTTATCTGTTTAAAATTTATTAACATCGAGAAACAATTTAAAACCCTTTCTTTAGACGGCCCATGAGCGATTCATGATGAATGGAAATGTACTTACGCTATTATAAAATTATTGCTTGCGCCCATAAGATATGCTTTTAATGTTTCTAATTTAATATTCTGTGTATTTTATTATCATAATGTAATTGAAGCAGAGTGGTTTTAGGAAACCTTTTTGATATCATATTATTATAACTACTAAACATGCTATGTTATTATTGCTCATAAATTGTAATGCTTTTTAAATAATGGTTTTTAGTAATTATCTGAGGTAAAGTTGATTACAAAATTTAAAATTATCACTTAAATTGTTTACTGTATGAGATTAATCACCGTTAATGCACAAAAGGTAGACAACATCGTATATTTTTAATGGCTATACAAAAAGCTGTATGGTTAAAATTACAAGCATAAAGAAAATATTACATTAATAGGTAACAACGACTAGCGCTAGCCTTGACGCCGAAGGAAAATATAATACACAGTCTCTAAGAATTTGTAGACGGTGTGCAAGTGAATTTAATAGAATAAAAAGAAACTTACAATTTCAAAGCGGTTTTACTGAATTAGAAAAGTCTTAACAAATAAAAAGAAACTTATTAAAACATAAAATAAATTTTGCTTCTGAAATAAGAGGCACAAAAGTCAATAAAATTAAGAACAAAGTGGAAATAAAAGTAATTTTAGGCTTTTTATTGTATTAGAAGTCGGTTTTTACTTTTTTCAAAGGACTTATTTCACCCTTTTTAGTGGGTAGCATGATGTTATGTGTGATTTCGTAAACAATGCAGGAATAGTTGACTTGCTGTCATTTATTGAAGAGTTCCTTCGATTTCTCCAGAATCCCATCATGAGACCCTGACCCGATCATGGAACCACCAAAGAAGTAAACTCTTTCAAACAATGAAGTAATTTCCAAATCGTTAGGCGTCTTTGAGAAATCAGGAATAAACGTATACATACATCATCATACATTTACGACGAATTGAGAACCTCCTCTGTTTTTGAAGTCGATTTTTGATCAAAATGCTTATCCATGATAAATAAATGGTACCTAATTACTATTCCTAATATTTATTCTACTATTCATAATATGTTATAGGATCCCTAATATTTTACTCACCATCTCTTATAAACTAATCTATTTGTGCCAAATTACATCCAAACCTTACCCAACCCCAAAAAAATATGGTTGGTTAAAAATAAAAACTTTCTCGTGGAATTTAATTTCCTCATCATCTAAAGGTCCCTCCCGTCCTTCCGCACGGACGTCTGAGATGTCCTGCTAGGTAGTCTACTCCTGCCCTGGGATCTGGAGGTGACGGCCCTCCTGCGCGTCTATCAATGGCGCGCGGAGGCCCACCGACGGGGCGAATTCCCGCTGCCTCGACAAGTCGAGGCGTGGCGGGAAGAGCTCTGGCGCGATCTCAGGGCAGTATGGAGGGAACGACTGTCGCAATCGAGGTTCAGGCACGCCGCAATCGCGGCGGTAAGACCCCTCTTTGAGGAGTGGCTGGATAGGCCCCACGGCGTCCTCACCTACCGCTTGACGCAGGTCCTCACCGGACACGGAATGTTTCAGGAGGTACCTGTGTCTGATGAGGAAGGAGGAAACGTCTGGGTGTCACCACTGCGAGGATCGCCCGGAGGACACGGTGGAGCATACGATGCAGGACTGCCCCGCTCGGGCAGAGCACCGCCGCGTCCTCACGCAGGCGATAGGTGACGACCTCTCGCGCCCAGCATTGGTCGCGGCCATGCTACGGTGCGAGACGGAGTGGGAAGCGGTCACCTCCTTCTGCGAAGCAGTCATGCTCGTGAAGGAGGAAGCGGGACGCGCGATGGAAAAGACAGCGTCCACCCCTCGCCCACGCCGCAATGGTAGACGCCCACGGCGATGGACGTCGGCAGACGATCGATCTCCGGCCACCGTAAGCGCAGGCATGCGGGTGGCGAGTAATGGACGACTCGTTGTCCGACCATGGACCATGCCCGGGTCGACGACGCGTTGTGTTCCACGCGTGCCTTAAAGAGTGTCAGCACAATGACGGGGCCCCCCTTTAGAGGGCCAAAATAAGTTGAGACTTTTGAGTTAACCCTATTAGTTCTGAATTCATAAGTTAGCTGACACCACATCGGGACTCGGGACAACTGTCCAATCATATTATCACCATGATCTTGTTCATATCAATAAATAATATTATGTCCTTCAACAGCTGCAAACATCCCTTTATTTGTCGTACATTTGAAGTCCTGGCAGAACAATAAATCGAACAAAACAATTTGATGAGATTTAGGTACTCCGGGTCTTGATGGGCAGTTTAGAAGGGAAAAATCTGAGGTCATGCCAGGACCCACTGAAGTACTTAGAACTGATATGAAACTCAATTCGGAGAATGTCTATCCTAGTGGTGGCATATTCTTATTTAGCTGTTGCTGTAGCAAATTTATCAGGACCTCAACCAAATTATCGAACCCCTAATTCGATTGATCGCAGTTACAATGGTGTTGGTTTAAGGCAGCGAATGCGGTCAGCTGTATTAGTTAAGGTGTGGCTTTCTGCATCAGGAGTGTTTTTATCAGCAGTGTTATTCTCTATAAACGTAGCCTTGTGCTGTTCCTGGGCTGTTGTGCCTGTTAGCTATCTTCTAAGCTATTGAAAACGACACCGCTCGTGCTGCACGATCAGATAATCTCAAACCGCCTCGTCGAAGAGCTCATCGTGGAGTCCAGCGATGAGATTTCTTATCTCTTCTCTATTATATAAAAATCAATTGCTGTTCGTTAGTCTCGCTAAAACTCGAGAATGGCTGGACCGATTTGGCTAATTTTGGTTTTCAATCATTTCCGGAAGTCCAGGGAAGGTTTAAAAGGCGAGGCGGTACGAAGTTTGCCCGGTCAGCTAGTAGAAAATAAAATAGCAGCAGGTGTGTAGCAGTTGACCAGATGTATGCAGGTGGACGAGGCGAAAGAAGTATGTACTTCTGGCTTTCTGACTATATTCCATAGAGGTCCATGGATGCCAGGGTCACGGGACCACTTAAAAGGTAACCATGACCCTGAAACGTAAAGGGCTATTGAAGGAACATCGAGGCAGTCATTCTGATCCCACTCAAGCAGGATGACTTATTTGATGGTATAACCACACTAAAAAAGGGTTCCATGGATAAAAGTTGTGGGTTTTAAGTATGACAATAGCAACGACGATATTATCGTCGTTGGACTATAGTTTCAGTGAATATTTCATAGAGTTACAAACAAAATAGTATTGAACATTTAGCTCTTTATTGTGCTAGTGGAGGCTACGAAATTCGGGATAACTTCGAGGATAAGTTTGTTATTAGAAGAGAAAATACAATCTAAGAAAACTTAATTAGTTTATTGTTAGTTTACTTAAGTTAGTTTATTTTACCGTTTCTATTTATTAACGTTTATAATAAAACCTCACAAACTTACTCCGTTTGGAAGTGGAACAGCAACCTTTGACTTTGAAACCCCACCAAGTCCGAGGCAACCTTGCTGTCTACTGGTTCCATACCACCAAAACGATAACAGTTACCTTCCTTTTTATTAGGTACTAGCTTTTCCCAGCGGCTTCGCTCGCCCCTCCCTCCCCCCCCCCCCTTATTGCCTATGTCACTCAGGACCAAAGCAGCTTTCAATTGGTGAAAGAACTTTTGAAATCGGTCCATTACAAACAAACAAACAAACAAACAAAAATACAAAGTTTTCCTCTTTAAAATATACGTGTAGATGTAGAAAATGTACAACTTGCCGGCACGTTTGGCGCAGTGGTTGAGTGATCGACTGCTGCGCAGCGTGTCGCGGGTTCGATTCCCGCACGGAACAAATATTTGTATGACCTGCAGGTAGTGGTTCCGGGTCTGGGTGTTTATGTATGTGAGTTTCAATGTTTGTAAACGCCTCCACGATACAGGAGAAATTCCTAGTGTGGGGCAACGTTTAAAAAAAAAAAGGTAAGAGACTGCCACATACTCGGTGAAAATATTAACCTGTTTTTTTTTCATTATCCTGTTTTGTCCCACTGCTGGACAAAGGCTTTCCAATAACCTTCCACGTACGCATGGTAAAGAACACCGTGGATACAATCGGCATCGTTGCAGTTTCGCGTTTTAGTACGGAATACTTTGCCGAGGGAGACGCCCAGACCGTCGGACGTCCAGAAGCGATTTCTGGTAGGCGCGCGCGCGGGCCAGTCAGCCCGACCGGTCGACAACGCGTCTTGTTCCACGCGAACCTCACCACCTTTATCCTTCAAGAGCATTTGAAGGATAAAGGTGGAGTTTTAGTTAGCGAGTCTGACTGTCCCATCCGATTCACATAGGGCGGGACGAATCATTTGATATTTTACCACCCCATTTTTTTTTTTTTTTTTTTTTTTGCGTGGTAAAATCATCAAATGAGTCCTCCCGCCCAGGGCGGGGCGGGAGGGACTGTCAGACTTGTACTGACTAAAATTCACGATGTTCCTTCAATAGCCCTTTATGTACCAGGGTCACGGTTACCGAGTGAGACAATCCCGCGACCCCGGCAGGCTCCGGCCCTCTTAGGGGGCCCCGTCAGTTTGCTGACAGCTCTTTGAGGCGCGCGTGGAACACAACGCGCCGTCGACCCGGGCATGGTCCATGATCGGACGGCGAGTCACCCATTACTCGCCGCCCGCATGCCCGCGCCTACGGTGGCCGGAGATCGTCTTGCGACGTCCGTTGCCGTGGGCGTCTCCCGCGGCGGCTGGGTCGTGAGGTGGACGCTGTCCTCTCCCTCACGCGTTCCGCCTCCTCCTTTGCTAGCATTACTGCTTCGCAGAAGGAGGCGACCGCTTCCCATTCCGTCTCGCCCCGCAGCATGGTCTCGACCAATGCTGGGCGCGAGAGGTCGCCGCCTATAGCCTCCGTGAGAACACGGCGGTGCTCTGCCCAAGCGGGGCAGTCCTGCACCGTATGCTCCACCGTGTCCTCCGGGCGATCCTCGCAGTGGTGACACCCAGGCGTTTCTTCCTTGCCTATACGACACAGGAACCTCCCGAAACATCCGTGTCCGGTGAGGACCTGCGTCAGGCGGAAGGTGAGGACGCCGTGACGCCTCTCCAGCCACTCCTCAAAGAGGGGTCTTACCGCCGCGATTGCGGCGTGCCCGATTTTACCACCCCAAAAATCAAAATGTACGAAATACATGGAAGGCCAATACGAGTAGTATAATACACCTTTTCTGTTTGCTTACATTCACATGGTGATAAATATTAAATTACTTACTATTACCAATTTCATACGATATAGTCACCTCCTTTTCTTCTTTTTTTTTTGTTAATGTTTTGCCCGGGAAGGTCCAATCTTTGATTCGAGAATTTTTATCAAATATTTTTAAAAGGTAACTGATATCAGTGACAAGTAGTATCAATAAATAATTAAAAAATACAGTGCACCACTATTACTTCCTCCACTGAGTCAGTCCATACGAAGGTTGTTTGAAAGATATCGCTATTATAACCATAGAATTAATTTGTTTGTAAAACAGTTTTGCAACAATTTTACAAAATAAAGATTTTTTTATCTCACATTGACCAAAACAACTTCATAGAAAAACTTGTAATTTCCTTCATGACATTAGGGCTCCCACACATAAACACGATACGACGTCGCGTCGTGGAAATGTACGACACGACGTCGTAACGTGTCGATGCACGATACGACGTTGTGACCCACGATGCAATCCTGCGCAGTTGTTATTCGAAATTCAAAGATGACGGATGGTATTGAAGTCAATCATTTAATTACCCTAGTCGAGCAGCGTCCCGTACTATGGAACAGAAGGCGTCTAGAGCGGTCCATTTTTCGGAATGAACTAAAACACCACCCCACTGTAACGATGCTCATCGTAGATTTCTACGACGCGACGTCGTATCGTGTTTATGTGTGGGAGCCCTTACATGATCTGTATTTTTCGAATCGAATTATTATAATATACACACGTTTCATTAGGTAACTTCAAGAAGCATGTTATAGGGGATGATCATATTCCTCCCCATCCGAGCCAAAACCCAAACATCGGGTTCTATGTACCTTTTTGTAGGTCGTGGGTTTGTAACCGCACCCACGATACCAGAGCAATTACTAGTACCTATAGGAAAAAGATTAAATCAGTTTTTTCCTTATTGTATTTCTATAAAGGGTGAAAAGTCGATTAAAGTTAGAGTTTTAACTGATTAGACAAGCGTAAATAAGAAAAACCGCAATTTAAAAAAAAATTGCAACCTTTCCTACCAATTAAATTGGAAATCATTAAATTGGCATTTGTACTTACACCCCATTATAGTTCGTCAATAATTCAATATTGATGATTGATTAATTTATTATGTTTTACAATTGTCAGAACATTATATTCACTTTATTATTTCAAGTAGGTATTAGAAGTACTACTTTTAATAAAACCATACTAAAACATTATAAATAAATAAAAAACATAATTAATTACAAAACAAAAAGCTCTTAAAAGCTTTCCTTTTCAAACTCGGTAGGGTTGGGGTGGCGCCCCTCAATTATTATACCTACCAAACTAAAATATATTTCATTCTGAGTACTTATACGTTCTAGTTGGTGTATATCTGTGTGTTATAAGTACGTTTCAGATTCCGTGGTATCATACATTATTTAGATTAATAAGACAACCTCTGCATGAACTCTTTACAAAATAATAAAATGGTAGCTTCTATAAATGCGAAGCACTAAAAATAAAATGTGAAAACCGTTCAGTTTTACAAGACGATGACTATAAAAGTAAACGGTAACCATTTCAGTAAAATACAGAACACTGAAATAGTACTAAATAAAAGACCAACCAGAAACCAATGGACAACTTTATAACTTGACATAAATCCCGCAAGTGTCGCAAATGTGGTAACAAATTACAAGCATACTGACGAAACGAAATGTTGTTTGACAGCGCCAGTAATTAGTTACGCCTGAAAGACTACAGATAAGGAGGCTTTCAAGAAATACTCCAATCTAACTTAACATTGTGTTTAAGTACCGCACAGTAGAACATCGAATTCAATCCCGAGCCTAATATTAAATTTAATTTAGGGAATGTTTGTTTGAATTTTTTTGGTTGTAAATTGGAGTAAAATGAAGGAGCGTCGCGGCGCGGGACGGAGTGGAGAATAACACATGGGGTGCAGTGAAGGGTGCGGCGCGGGGCGGCCCACTGAAAAGTGCGCGGGTGGGGCTGAACAAACTCGCGGGGACATACAACTGCGGCATCCGACTTTCAAATATCTTATACACTTTGAATCAATAGAAATAACACTCAAATACTAATAAGAACTAATATGTTCTATAAAGTTATAGTAGCACTAGATAAGTTACATAAAAATAACTGTTAAACCGAAGTGAAAACTGTATTTACTGAAAATGTTATATAGGTATTTCACTAGGTTAAGATACAATAAGTCAATTTACAATAGTTTGTATAACTAACACATTCAAATGTTGTATAGCCATGCTAATAACAGTGTTAATAGCGATTTGAGTATTCTTTCAAAATACAGTTATAGTAAAAACAAAGCATTACAATAGCGCCACTAAACTAGTTGTTAAACTACAATACAGATAAGAGTAAACGATAGAAAGTGTGTCACATTCACGTTCCAATGAAGACGCATCCGGTCGTAAATCTTACGTAAAGTATTCACGATAAAGTTAAAAATTATGTATTAAATGAATAAGAAAAACTGAACATTATCGCGGTCGCAGTTGAACGTCCCTCCAGCATGTACTCTCAAATAGGGGAACAAGCATTTTAGCATTACCCCCGTGCACAACTCTTCCCGCGGGGGAGGGGGTGGGCCCACGGCGACGTAAAAATCAATATGCTGGAGTTGTTAAATCACGCTTATAAACGAGCACTCGTCTTCGTTTCATTCCTGAAATTGCTCAAGTATACGAGTTTAGTTTTCATTAAAATTCTCGAGTACAAGCGACAAAAACATAGGACTTGAACACTACGCACCGTAGATGTTATACATCTATGTGGAACATCATTGTGTTTTCCGCACTATTTTGGTTACTTTTATT
Organism: Agrotis exclamationis; assembly: GCA_950005045.1. Taxonomy (NCBI): domain Eukaryota; kingdom Metazoa; phylum Arthropoda; class Insecta; order Lepidoptera; family Noctuidae; genus Agrotis; species Agrotis exclamationis. The sequence goes on along the minus strand of OX465423.1, from coordinate 13,024,441 downwards.
ATACACTACTAGGTTTATTTAATGGATAGTCACTGTATGCTATGACTGGAAAGCAACTTGGTATTACTTGTGCTACACTGCTCTCTAAACAGCACTTAATTCTATTACAAATTCTACATTAAATATTTTTAATTTTCCAAGCAAAAATTACTTTTACCTGAAGATATAAAAGTTGGTAAACATAATTAACAGTCGAAAAATAATTAAGCATAAAAAGCTGACATTTAGTAGGTAAATCCTTTTTTCTCGGTGAACAAACTCTTCCCCTTAGGGAAACAAACTAGGGGTCTGTTGACTTTGAGATAAGATTTTTTGTATTAGAATTCTGAGTTTAAATAAGGGTTTCTATTTAATTTAACTTACGATTATTAGGGTTTTGACTAATTCTTTCTCATTTAGATAAAAAATAACTGTTCGTAATTTAGTTTACAGTGAGTTATAGCACCTACCAGGGTCGCGAGACTATCTAAGTCGGATACTGTGGTTCTGGAACGCAAAAAGCTACAGAATGACCAGGGTAGATTTTACGACAGTATAAGTCTGACAATCCCTTCCGTCAGTACTTTTATCGAGGGCGGGAAGAATCATTATTTTGATGATTTTACCAACCCAAAAATAGTGAGTTCTAGCAATTAGCTGACCCCACCTTTGCATAAATGGTTGATATTTTTTAAATATGAAATATTTTTTTTTTCCTTTCATCTAAAATCTTTCATCTATTTACTAGAATTAATAATAATAGAATTGTATTATTCTTATATACTTTAAATACTTTATTCAAATCACTGTACACCTAAGAGGTATGTAGCAAAATAACAAAAACAACAAAAAATAAAAACTATTCTACTCATAGATACAAATTCTATTAATGAGATAAAGATCGGAGTATTCAGAGCAGCAATTATAGCAGGCACACGATAAATAAAACATTGTCGTACCGACAAAATATACTGCTTCACTTTGGTGTCGATTATCTGATAGCAGGAACCCTTTGATCTCATTAATCGATCTGACTGGAATTAATTAAAAAAGGTCAACAGCGCGACAATACAAAAGCTATCGTAACACGGGGTATGTTGGTACTTAGTTGTATAAATGTAGATGTGAAAATTTTACTTATTTGTTTCAGTAATCGGGGGGCACGGCAGTGCCCCCGCCAAGACGAGCGCGAAGCAAACACTGACGTACCATCCTTTACTGGAACCATTTCGCCGCATTTTCAGGCCCCTATTTGAGAACCTCTGGATAAGACCAGAACGCAGAAATTTTCGTCATTCAGTAAGCTATAATCACATACTTAAAATCCAAAATTTCAAGTCTTTAAGTCATTTAGTTCCGAAGTTAAGCGAAAGCAAAGTTTCGCATTTACGACACTCACTCACTCATGATCATCAAAATAGAACTAGTACTTCCCATAAACTCAGAGAGCTGAAATTTGGTACAGAGTTAGGGTTTAATGGCCACATAAAGGGAAAACTATAAAAACTAGGATAATCGAAGGTCTGTAGTACCTGGTGACCCTGATTAGAAAACACAAGAGCCCAACCAAACTATTAGAGATCGACATACCGCCTTTACAAAAAATATTCAACTTGGTGGGCCTCTTTATTTGATTCCAAAAATCGAAGGTAAAAAAAAATATGCCCACGTTTCTACAAAAAGAAGTGAAATCCCACCAAAAACATTTTGAAAAAACTAGCCAAAACTCGATGGAGCTGCTTGTTTATCTCTAAAAAGTAGGTAATGAAATCTAGACAAAGTCGTGGCAAGTCTAAAGTTCCTTACTAAGGCCAAGTCACACAATATTAACTATAATAATATAGAAATCGCAATAAGGAACCTTAGACTTGGCACGACTTTGTCTAGATTTCATTACTTTTTAGAGATAAACAAGAAGCTCCTTCGAGTTTTGGCTAGTTTTTTACAGAATATTTTTGGTGGGATTATACTTACTGAAACAAATAAGTAAAAGTTTCGCAATCATTTTAAATAAGAACCTACTCGTGAAATATCAAAAAATATTCTTTCTTAATATTGACGGCATTTGACGGCACGGTTAGCGCAATGGCTGAGCGATAAACTACTGCGCAGCGGGTCGTGGGTTCGATCCCCGCACGGAACAAATATTTGTATGACCTGTAAGTAGTTGTTTCGTTAAAAATAAAGAGAGAAAGAAAAAGAAGTTGTTCCGGGTCTGTGTGTTTGTGCAAACATAGAAACTCACAAAGTTTCTATGTTTGTAAACGCACCCGTGATACAGGAGAAAACTTAAAAAATATATATAATAAACATAACCTTGGAAATAGTAACAAAATACACATTTCAGCTCAAAAACGTGCGAAGCAGTCCCTAAGGCGAGTTCACAAGTTCAGCCACCTACACATTTTATTCGCTATGATTGGATCAATTATAAAGGTTGGAACGCAATGACCCAGCACACTCGGCCGCGACCACCGGACATCCGCGCGAATATTCAATCCGTTTGTTTAAATGAGGACCCATAATTTTTCCCATAGAAAGGAGGCCTTTGTGTTTCCCAGGAGTGGGAATATTATAGAATATTTTTTGTAATACTTTCACAGAACAATGTCTAAAATATATTTAGGAGAACCTAATAAAGTCTTAAGGCGAACTGTATGTATTACTGTAATGTAGAAAGCTTAAACGCTTTGCCCTGTATAAAAGGAAAAAACGAAGGAAATAAAATAAAATGATATTACCTATAGCGATAGGCGGTTTAGCTGCGGGCTTTATATATGTATGTAGTGGTTTGAGGACAAAATCTTTATACATAGTTTAATGTAAAACTTATTCTTTTGTAGTTTGGTATTAAAACTCCTAAGAAAACGGATATAATTCGTACAATTTTATTATGAATTTCTACTGCTTATCGCTGACTTTGGTTAAAGATATACCTGTATACTATATATTTTATTATCGTAGTTTTATTTAAATAGCAAAGAAAACATAAATAAACACCATCCAACTGCCACCATATTTTAAACCGTTTTTTAATAACTCTAAACTTCTCCTTAAATCTAAAATTAAAACCGTAATAGTTGATACATTTATATAGTACTAGCTGTTGCCCGCGACTTCGTCCGCGTAGTATTTGGTTTTATGGCGCCTATATCAATATTCTCTTTTTAATTTTTTGAGAAAGTGAGGGTGCCTCATTTCCCACTTTAAAGTTTGTTATCAAGGATGTCAATTAGAGATATTTGAATGAGATTCACGTCAGACAGTAAAAAGAATATTTCGTAAAAAATTAAAAATACTTAAAAAAATATATAAAAAATGAAAACTTCCAGACACAACACTTTATGTACGACATTGGTAGTTTTTCCTTCTGGTGCTAAATATAAAAAGATGGTCAGCATTACTGACACGTGAGCGTGTGACATATAGTTGGCCGTGGGAAAAACAGTTGGACCTTAGGTTGACATCAGCTTCCTTCAGGGTCTGTCCTTGGAACTTATTTATGGTTATCGCGAAGTAGGCGTTTACCGGGAAATGTGTGCGTTTGAACTGGAAAAGGGAAATTGTTGGGGATGAGTGGTATTTGCGGTATCAATGCAGTCTCCTCTGAGTCACACCCGGTGAGAATTTCTGTGTAATGCAGGCTCTAAGGGGGAGGGGCCCGTCATTGCGCTGACACTCTTGGAGGCGCGCGTGGAACACAACGCGCCGTCGACCCGGGCCTGGTCCACGGTCAGAAAGCGAGTCGCCCGCATGCCCGCGCCTCCGGTGGTCGGAGATCGTCTAGCGATGTCCGTGGCCGTGGGCGTCTACCACTGCAGCTGGGTTGTGAGGTGGGCGCTGTCCTCTCCCTCATGCATCCCGCCTCCTCCTTCGCTGGCATGACTGCTTCTTAGGAGGCGACTGCTTCCCACTCCGTCTCGCCCCGCAGCATGGCCTCGACCAATGCCGGGCGCGAGAAGTCTCCGCCCATCGCCGTCGTGAGGACACGGCGGTGCTCTGCCCAAGCGGTGCAGTCCTGCACCGTGTGCTCCGGGCGATTCGCGCAGTGGTGACACCCAGGCGTTTCTTCCTTCCCTATATCCGACACAGGTACCTCTCGAAACTTCCGTGTCCGGTGAGGACCTGCGTCAGGCGGTAGGTCTGGACGCCGTGACGCCTATCCAGCCACTTCTTAAAGAAAGGTCTTACCGCTGCGATTGGGGCGTGCCCGGACCTCGGTTGCGACAGTCGCTCCGTCCAAACTGCCCAGGAGCGCGCGGGAGCTCTACCCGCCGCGTCTCGACTTGTCGAGGCAGCGGGGTTTCGCCATGCGCCAGACGCGCTAAAGCGAAGTCGCCTCCAGACCCCAGGGCAAAACGGTTACATTACAATCCTAAAACATCTTTGCTTTGTCACAGTTTCGTGACACCGAACACGTTGGTGTTTCAGTATTGTCTAGGTCGATTGTGATTTTAAACATAGTGTCTATTGTTAAAACAAAAATAAATTACGCATCTTGCTTTGTTGGCGACATACTGCCGCGCGAGCTTCATAACGATTGTATGCAGCTTCGCAAGTGCGGAGACGAAAACGCGCATCGTCTTAATTTATCGTTTTTCTTTATTTACAAAAAGTATAGTGTGGCTATTATTTGATATAGACAAAAAAAAACAGATAAGAATCGAACCTGGAACTCGACCATCCGCTAAACCATGCACTCTGCTGCCAAATTTTTCAAAATAGGGCTCAGGCGCAAAATGTTCCTTTCGCAAAATGTCCACAGGTTCAAAATCAAAAATCAAAATCAAATCATTTATTTCAAATAAGCCAGTTACAGGCACTTTTGAATTGTCAAAAGTAAAATAAAATAGTTTAAAAAATAGTTACGGTGCTACAGTCCCAGTCACATGCCCGGGCACAGGTAGCAAAATGTTCCTTTCGCAAAATGTCCACAGGTAGCAAAATGTTCCTTTCGCGGAATGTCCCATTTCGCGAAATGTTCCTTTCGCAAAATGTACCTTTCGCAGAATTTACCCTTTCCTCAAACACGCATGTATAGTAATCGCTATGTATGTCATGAATGAATTGAATCAATCGAATTGAACTTGACGACAATGCATATTTCATCCCAAATTATTCTCTGCGATTCTTTAAATGAACATATGTTTTTTATTTATGAACCGATTCTCATCAAATAAATACTAAAAACTGCGCCCAGTTTAGCAGAATATATTAGATTAAAACCACAATCAAATCCTTTCAGCCGTTTTGTAGTTTATCGTAAGCAGACATAAAGAACATTTTTTTTTACTTTTTTGTATTTATTGCTCTTCTTTGATCGCCCCGTTTCAATTTTCGGTTAAAATATCCAATGTACAGACACTCGGGTTCTACTGCTTTATTATATGTATAGATAGTGAAGCTAGGCTCTTGGTGTCCCACATCAGGCATCTTCAATCTTATACATCAACAGAGAGTGCTCATCAGGCTGCACAACTTTGCTAAGACGTCATTCCTATATATGTTATAGTGTAGCTGGGCTCTTGGCGTTCCACATCAGGTGTTCTAGATCTTCAATTTTTATACGTCAACAGAGAGTGCTCATCAGGCTGAACAACTTTGCTAAGACGACATTCCTATATATGTTATAGTGTAGCTGGGCTCTTGGTGTTCCACATCAGGTGTTCTAGATCTTCAATTTTTATACGTCAACAGAGAGTGCTCATCAGGCTGAACAACTCTTACTAAGACGTCATTCCTGTATATGTTATAGTGTAGCTGCTGGGCTCTTGGAGTTCCACATCAGGTGTTCCAGATCTTCAAATTTATTCTCTCAGCAGAAAATACTCATCACGTGGAACAATATTTGCAATGGCACCATTTTTGTATCTCTTACAGTTTAGCTGGTATGTTGCGGTTCTGCACCAGGTGTTCAAGATTTCAAGATAAATTATAGCCTATATGTTGGCCAGACTTAATACCTATACAACAAAAAAAGAATCATTCAAATCCATCCAGTACTTTTTGAGTTTATCCCGGACATACATACAGACAAACAGACAAACAGATAAACAGACAAACAGACAAAAATTCTAAAAACTATATTTTTGGCTTCGGTATCGATTGTAGATCACACCCCAAGTATTCTTTTAAAAAAATATTCAATGTACAGTTTTCACTTTCCTACCTTCAATCACACAATCACATCTTCAATCTTATACATCAACAGAGAGTGCTCATCAGGCTGCACAACTTTGCTAAGACGTCATTCCTATATATGTTATAGTGTAACTGGGCTCTTGGAGTTCCACATCAGGTGTTCCAGATCTTCAATTTGTATACGTCAACAGAAACTGCTCATCAGGTTGACCAATTCTGCTAAGACGTCATTCCTGTATATGTTATAGTGTAGCTGGGCTCTTGGAGTTCCACATCAGGTGTTCCAGATCTTAAATTTGTATACGTCAACAGAAAGTGCTCATCAGGTTGACCAACTCTTGCTAAGACGTCATTCTTGTATATGTTATAGTGTAGCTGGGCTCTTGGAGTTCCACATCAGGTGAATGTCGAAAATTATCCCAAGGGAACATATTCCCGGGATAAAAAGTATCCTATGTGTTATTCCAGACTATAATCTACCTCTGTGCCAAATTTCATCAAAATCCATTCAGTAGTTTTTGCGTGAAAGAGTAACAAACATACATCCATCCTCACAAACTTTCTCATTTATAATATTAGTAGGATTAGTAGGATTGCGTAATAGCGGTTGGAAGTTAAAGTTGTAATAGAAAAGTATAAGCTGATGGCTTAAAACAATAAGAGAAATTAATAGGTACAATCGAATTAAATGGCAACTTTAGAGGACAAGTTTACCAAATGGTAGTAAAATACTAATTTTAGATTTATAACCTTCCTTTAAACATAAAATCTACTCAGTTGTGTAGTGAACACAGCGTATTGCCCTGCGAATAGCAATTGGTAATAGCAGTCAAAAGTCTGAAGGCCGAAACTTATTAGTCTAGGATATCGAAATCTCTCAGTAATTGAATTTGTGGAGGTGTATACAGTTTCATACATACTTCTCTTCTCATTTAACTTCTTTTACATGGTTTCAAAAAATCATTATTGTACAATGTTCTAGTAAAACATTCTTCGAATGTATTCTACGTAAGTACAAACATAAATATTTGCAAACCAAAACATCCTCGTGACCCTTACAAAGTTCATCAAAAATGTTTGAAAATTAAAAAGCTGGTTTAAGTCCCGACTTGAGATTAGGCTCAAGGGACCCCTCCTTGAATCCATTACACGAATGCAAGACTTTAATGTCAATTTACTGAATTTATGAAACGTGTGATTTTATTGATGTTGTAATTAAATTTTAATAGGTAGGAATCTCTGTAACTGAAATATAATTTAGCAAATGTTTTCTTCCCAAGAATTCAACTGAATATACGTCATCATTGAATCATCACCATCGGCCTCCCCCTTTGACCGCCACGTCGAACGACGGCTGGTTGTATTTAATTTCCTGATTAAATGCAAGTCCCGATACTATAGCAAGAAACATCTACAATTGAAATCCGTGGGCGGTACAAGGACGATCGTAATAATTGATATTAATTAATTCAAACAAATAATCATCCTGTTACGCAAAACAAGAGAATGTGGGATAACGAACATACGCATTTATACAACGTTATGAAAACAAGCTACGTCAATAATACATAAGCTCATATAAGTAACCATACAATTTGTATAGGCATTGTGTTCGTTTAGATCACACGTACGATTGCTTTCAATGCTTTCTTATTTTTCCTGCGCATTGCTAGTTTCGATTTTTGATTGTTTGCTTCGATAATAATTGAAATAACCTCTTGTAGAAATTGTATGCTCCCATTATAATAAATCTCAAAGCAGATTTAGAATACTAATTGAAAAAGTTATGAGAGAAGAGGAAAATAAAGTTACGGTTATGGAAACCAAAAACATATTTTGTTCGATATTTCTGTCGATCATTTGTAATGTTTGAAACGAAACGTTACATTCATAAGAAATATTTATACAAGTGAAAAGGGTAAGGTTATACAATAGGTAATATATGTTATTATCGCGATAAAACATGAAATAGTTGCCTAAAAGTAAAAAGTAATATTACTTGTCCCGTTAAAGTGGGTCACCCCCTAGAGGGGGAAGCGGCCCGACCCCCGCCCCGGCGCCGTCTCTCGTCCGCCTCGCGACTGTCCCCACTACCCACACCACCCCCAACATTCATTGTGCCGCAATATATTTCTTTTTATGTGCAAACAGAAAAGTCATTTATTTAAATTTTCTCACGAATTCGTATCGCAATTTTATTTTATTATATTATCTGTATCACATTTAGAGTGCTCTATATGAGTATGGCTGTATCAACACGTAGGTAGAGCGACTATGTGTTTGTATGAAATTGAATTCGTGCTAATGACGTACTTAGTCTTTATTTGATTAATATATTTTCAAACTCATTATATTTTAACAAATACCCGTTGGACAAATACAACTGAAGTTTGTCTCTTTTAGCGAAGTCTGCGTTATCGCTGTTGTCCCCATGTAATTAAATTTAAAGCTCTCAACGTGGAAGGGAATAATATTAAACTCAATTGCATTGCAAAGATCACAATTTTCCGACTTCAGTCGAGAAGAAGTTCGTTCACAAAATATTTAGATGAAAGGAGCAAGTACTTGTATTTTATAAGTGTGTTTATATTGTTGTTACGTTTTGTTGATCTCGTTAAAGAATTTTTCCACCATATAAATATCAATCTACATAGCTTATAGAAGTCACCATAAGGCTGGTTTTCAAGGAAACTAATGGGCTTCGCTCAGGATTATTTTTTTCTGATTTTGTATTTTCATTTTGAACAACCCTTGCCCGATCGGGCCTGCCGAATTCAGTGAAGCCGTTTCTGAGTTTTAGCGACTCGTAATGACGACATTTGATCTTTTATTAATATAATATTATGCTCTCCATGGTGGAATTATGCAGATTCAGAATTATTTCACTATTTCTGGAGAAATTTCCGGTTTTCTGAGTGCACTAAACACAATTAAATTAAATTTTATTGGAACTAAAAACACAACATATCCACTTGGTTTTAAAATAATGTACCACATGCCGTTTCAAAATTATAACTTAGAAGAAATTGGTATTTCGTAGAAGGTAGGTATTTTAGTAGTTGGCCCGAAATCTGACGGGCTATTTCCGTGTAGACAGATTTTCGTTTCGCCAGATTTTATTTTGTAAGATTTTTATTTCGAATAAGAAATTAAATATCTTTCTCAGAATTTAATTAATTTACATGCGTTTTCTGACCTTGACAGAATTAGAGTCTACGCCTTCGTAGCCGCGGCGTAGCATGATCTACAACACATTTTTTAATAATTGCTGTAGTTTCATACATTTTGTTTACTTTGCATGGTTCAACTATTTTAATTATTTTAAAAATAAAAATGTTTATTCCATAAGACAAATACATAAATATTAATTAAACTATAGAAATGTAAAAATACTAAATTAATAATTGAGCCCAAAATTGTTGGAAATGGCTTGGCCGATGATGATGTTCTACCTTAAATATTGATCTCCATAAATTGAATTATTGTAATAATAAATAAAAGCTATCATTGTGCCGATAGTCGTGTCGGCCCATGGCTTAATTACTAAGAGCCTCGACCAACACCTTAGAAGGCTCTCGTTAGGCAGGTGGATCAAGGGCCAGATTCAGAAAGCAGTTCTTCTGGATACGGCGCGCATTGTTAGGAGGTTCCTTTCTTTGGAGCCCTGACCGTCGGTAGCTTGGACTCTGTTCCCGATACCGGTGGGCCACTATTATTTATATTTTTAAATGTTTTTGTTTTCTTATTTTGTAAAAATATTTAAAAATGTTAATGATAAGTAGGGAAATCTGAATAAAGACTGTAAGAAAAGATATCGATACACTTTACACAATTCAGTATCCTGTTTGTCATGAAATATGTACCACTGTACCATTTCTTCAAAATCATGTCTAAGCCTCGTAGACGGTGGGTATTAGAACAGCATAGCATAGCTACAAAGTTTTAGGAAACCAATATCCATCAAAACTTTCGAATCACTAGGATGAAGAGTTCCTTGTAAGTTTGAGTTTCAGTTGAAAACGCTTTTCAGACTAATTACTGTTAATGAGGTCAGAAGGTTAAGCTTAGTTCCATACACAGATACATATTATATGCAAATATAAGCTTAAATGCTTCAAATAAATTGTCATTAACCGACTTTAAAAAAGGAGAGTCTCAGTTCGACTAGTATGTATGCTTGTATGATTGTCCGCGATTATTTCGCGTTTGGCTGAACCGATTTTGAAGCGGTTTTCAGGAAAGTGTTCATTATATTCTGGAGAAGGTTTAAGTATATAACAATAATGGATATCCAGTGACGATGCCCGCGTGGATCCGTTTTCGCTTACTTGGTTTGTACATTTTCAAAGACGTTGATTGTATGAATGATTTTTGTTGAATATCTAAACTAAAAAGGGTAAAATAAAAAAAACTTACTTTTTTATTAACAAATATAAAGTATTTCATTAAATACTGTTTACCAACATCACAAATGTGTTAAGTTCTTTTAAAGGCACTTCTTAAAAAACAAATAAAAATTGTGTCTTTTATTCCGAGTATAGTTACAAAATGCACAAACTGTTCAGTACAGTTTTCATTGCATGGATGATGGCAAAAAAGACTAACCAAAATGAATTGTTATTAGACCATAAACTATATTCATGGTAAAAATACGTAAGTTATCCGGGTGACAACATTATAAAAATAAAATTGTTGGATAGAATCTTAATTTGACGTAGCTTGGGGCTTCCTGGAACCAAGGGTAATTGGGTGACCCCTTATCCACCTAATTCTTTTGGAAGCGTAAAATGTAATGACTTTTATGCGCATGAAAATGTTGTGATTATAAAATGTTTGTAATTTTTCATGACAACGAACAATGTTGATTAAATAAAAAAAATATTATATTACATTAATTTCCTTTTGACACCAAAAAATCAATAACAATATAGTCAAAAATTAAGTATCAATAGAATCGGAGATGTCATCATCATCATCATCAGCCTTTAAATGTTCCCACTGCTGGGACACAGGCCTCCTCTCTGTGAGAGGGAGTGGGCCGTAATCTACCACGCGGGCCCAGTGCGGATTGGTAGATGTCACATGTCTTCGAATTTTTTGGTTCTAGGACATGCCGGTTTCCTCACGATGTTTTCCTTCACCGTTTTGAGAGCAGTGGTGTTGAAATAAATTACACAAAGTAATGCGCCTGACTGGGTTCGAACCCACGACCTACATCTCGTAAGTCGAGGCCAATACCACTGGGCCACCACTGCTCACACCACTGGGCCACCACTGCTCACTCGGAATCGGAGATGTATTCAGATGAAAATATTAAGATTCAACACTTTTAACTAGCTTCAAGACATTTTTGGTCCAAAGTATTCCCTATAGATCTCTTACAGATTGTGGAATCCGTAAAAAATCTAAATTAAAATTCTGACTGTATACATTTAATTGTGTGGAGATGAAGGGGCGCCACTAAAAGGGATCTTAGAGGGGTTGTTCGATGTTTGATGATCAATCGCGAACAGAATTGGAACAATAAGACAGCCGGGAACAAATACGTGGTTTTCGAAGCAAACCCACATCTGGAAATGTGCTAAGTCATAAGTCAAATAAAAATTTAATGATAGAATCAAAAGTATTCTTGCATGAGTGAGTTTGTTTCTTTGTTTTAGACGTAAAATCATAACAATGTTTTCACGCCTAAAACGCTGGACTGATTTCGATGAATTTTGGTACAATTGTAATGATTGAAAGCACTCTGGAGACGGGTTGAGGCCATATATTGGCTATAAAGGGAAAAAATCCAAGCCCATTACAAAAACTTGTAAACCAATTTTCAGTGTGAAAATAGAATAAGAGAAAAAGAGGCCATAGCAAACATTACCTACTAGTGATGGAGCGATTGTGACTCTAGCCGACTAGCCAACTAGTCGGCTGTAAACAGACCGACTAATCAGCCAACCTGATCATTCTTTTCGGTATATTTAGAGCCCTATCGGAAATATCAAAGGCGATTCATTGTGAAATGCATTCGAACACACTGGCAGCCATAGAAATACCTACTATAATAAATTCGAAAGTGTGTTCGGATGTTTGTATTATTACGTCAAAAACAGTTTTGGTACAGAACTTGAATGGAAATAAATATGCTAGTATGCTTACTTTGCCTTTATCCGTATAGGCTAAATAAGGGCAGGCATACGAGCATATTTCTTTTCGATTAGTTTAAATTGGTAGTATCCATTATTATTACATCCGTATACTATCAAATGTAGACCTTGCGCAGAGTCAGTGTCCCAAAATCTGACAACTAGTTCTACCAAAGTGTAAAATATCACTCATACTGTCGAGATCAGATAGGCATTCTCCCCATATAAAAAATTGTTGTTCTGTTCTGTCCAAATTATATTTTTTCTCAGAATTTGATTAATTTACTTGCGTGTGATCTGACCTTAAGAGACGTCTTCGTAGGCGCGCCGTAGCAAGATCTGAACCGCATAAACTAAAACATCTTCTTTTTTTTATAATTTCGGGAAATGATCTTCCCTCAAATGTCTTCCTAATATATTTTTAGTAATAAAATGATGCTTTCCAATTCCGGTTCAACATAAACTGTTGAAGTTACATTTAACCTATATTTTCTACAGATAATATCGTTCATTATATTCAAAAACTAACTACAGTGAAATCTAGCATAGTCAGCCTATAATGTTCTCTGACCCTGGAACGTAAAGGGCTATAGAAGGATCACCGTGGATCCTTCAGGAACAAGTCTGACAGTCCCTTCCGCCCCGCCCTCGGTAAGAGGACTCAAATGATAATTTTACAACGATAAAAAAAAAACTCCTGAGACGCAGTCTCTGTAAGAGGGAATTGGCTGTAACCCACCACGCGGGCCCACTTCGGGATGATGGATGACACATGTATGTCATCGAATTTTTAGTTCAGTAGCTCAATCACATCATTATTTTATTTACAGCGTACCTACTTTAAATATTTACTGCGTTTATTGTATGGAAAAAATGGAACAGCGCCTCTAGTGTACGAAGAAGGAACTATTTTTGTTCCTTGAAATTAATGTCAAAGTTCCAGTTTACTTTACGTCACAAAAACTGGAAATTCATGATAAGGCCTCTGGGATATGTCGGAAATAAATACACAAAGTAATGCGCATGAAACCATTTCCTTCAAATCGTAAGTCGGGGATACTGGGCTACCACAGTTGGTCATTACATGCGTGCTAAATTGAAAGAAAACAATGAATACAATAACATTACTTACAAAAAGAGTAAAATAAAGCACTGGCCACCTGCAAAACATTAAACCCGTCCAAAAGCCGTTAACACAAACAGCGGCGTCCGACAATCAACCCAATACATCCAATACCTAAAATAGAGCACAGATCTATATAATTGATTTACGTTTATTATGTTACTTCTAATGCAGGCTGAAGTAACATAAATTAATAATAACGTAAGACGAAATGAATGTAAATGAGGGAATTGTTTTGTTACGTAAACCAAAATTGACGAAAACATGACGCTTCTAAAAATTACACGTCACTCAGTCGGTATAATTTTACAGGCTTTATGACGTCACTAGACTCTAGAATTTCGAAACGTTTTATCTTTGTCAATAGTTATTGAAAAATACGTGTTCATTATCTTCCAATCCTTAAACTGACGGACGAAACAGATTTGCAATTTATTTATGAAGTAACTACCCTATTAAGTGAACAAAGTATTAAAACTTTATTCGAATCTACTAAACAGCTTCCAGTTGTAGTCCATGAATTGTCTACAGTATCCCGTTTCTTATATCGATGACAAATCTTGTCAAAGAATTCCAATTTACACAAGTTTTTGTTCTCCTAGGATCAAGATTGAAAAAGCAGTCATAATGTCGTCATGTCTGACACTGGCAGGCTATAAAATGCGTGTGATAATAAAACCGGTCAACTTTGAGATGGACACACTGACTGGTTCAATTTAGCTTTTATTTGCTACTCATCAAGTACAGGTATCGATTAACATCTATGTCAATATCTTCTTGAATTTATATGGAAACATGATTTTATTCGAGTGCCGTAATTCCATATCCAATTGACCCTAGAGCTCTATATAGGTTAGGTTTAATTTATCACAAATAATTTGTGTTTAAAATCGTGTGAGGTTAGCTTTCGACGAAAATTGCATTTATTGTGAGATATCGAGCAGAATCTGAAAAAAGTAAAAAAAAATGGTTTATGGTGTTTAAAAAAAATCCTCAATTTTTTGAGAGTTGCTAACATGGATATACATAGCTCTAATAGGTCCAAACAACATGCTAAAAAATCAGAGACACAGCATGCTTTGCGAATTTACCGAATTTTTGATTGGTCTATAAGCCAACCCCAAATAAATCAAAATGATAATGAATTCATATGTTTGTAGATGAAAGTAAGAGAAAATAATTATTAAAAGCAAGTCCCATGTTTCATAAACATGAAAAAAATAATAATTTAAAATAAAAACAATCCGCATGTTTTTTTTGACTCGGCACATTGCTGATGCGTTAAAATATGCCCCTTTAATTCGACGAAGCTTTCGACGACTCAAATACAAATAAGTACATAACATAAGACACACTTGCACTCTATGTAAATATCATATATATTTTTTTAACATAATTTACAAATTAAGATTGACAAGTACTACGCCGTAGCAAATTCGTAGCACTCGGCGTAGACCCAGAAAAAAGCAACTGATCGATGTGTTTCACCATATTTTCGGTTGTGAAGTTATCTTAATTGACCACCGCGTATATAAATTCCTCATAATTACATTTGTGTCTATTTAATTTATTATTTGATAGAAGAAATTTATGTTATGGTCAGAATAAAAATTAGTGCTAGCAAGCTTAGTTTGCAATTACGGAATCTATGGCAGTTAAAAACTAACTGATTTTAACGAATTGATAATTCATTTGATTATGTATTCAATTTTAAATAGGCAAATTAGCTAAGAATAAGCATAACACCTGCGCAGGTTATTTATTGTAAACAAAAAGATTGCTTCACGCCTTAATTACGAACAGTAGTCGTCAATCAAAATGATTGGCATATACAAACAAGCAAATTACAGGTGTCCGAAGCTAAACCATCACTTTCGGTACGAGAAAATGGCGATAAAAAGCAAGTTAGCGCGTTCATTCATGTTTGGTTGGAGCGGCTGGCGCGGCGTGCCGGCTCGCCGCCTCCTCGCTGCACACAGATCGTGTCACGTCACACGCATTCTTTGACAACTGTTACCTCGTCGATTACCTTTGCATTCTTTCCGACAAATTCCACTACCCGCTGGAATAGTTGTGCACAATTCAATGACGGAACCTGTCTACTGTTGGGTTTTTGTCGCTAAAGTACTTTGTTGTTTCTCGTTTGATAGACTCTTATTCGTCACAACAGACACATGTATTATGAACAGGTAAGGCATTAATGAATTGTCAAAAGATTTGGATATTGAAAAAAAACTGTTAGATGAATGTTCTGTTACTGTTCGACACGGAATGTGTATTGGATTGCATGGCTACCACTACGAGAATATTTATGAGTTATTATTGCATGTTTTAGCATATTTTGTGAATGATTATATTGGAAGTGAATAAACAGTCCATTAGAATATTAATTTTTATACACATACTGAGAGAAAGTATGCATAATTTGTGAAAAAATGGGAAACTTCACAGTTTTCGCAGTCGGGAGACGTGAAATCTTGTGGTGCTACGAAAAGTCAAGGAAATGACGTCGCTTTTATTTTCATTGAGATGGGATATAAACAAGGTTGTGGCGCACGAGTGCGGGCGGGGTCACTTAAAGTTAGTGTCGGCTCGTAAACGTATCGGCCAGGCGGGGGCTACTGAACGCTCGCCGCCGCCGCCGTCGCCGCCCCGCGGCGACCGCACTCGACACGCTGCCGCACGTCGCCGACGCTCTGAATCGCACCCATTCACACGCTATTTTACTGTGGATACGCCACTTGATAATATATTAAATTTTCTTAAAGTTTATTTCACCTCTATACGTTTCCTTGTTGCACCTAATCTTTAAGACAAGAAATAATAAGCGTTGCCATTATTTTTGTATTAATATCACAGTATATATTTATATATCTTGTATTTACATAGATTTATCTACATAGGCCCAAGTACGAATTCTACGTATTTGACTGTTTTTGTACTTGAAGCAGTACAACGTAAATTGTATGGAAAATTAAAAACTGCTTCTAATGTATGAACGACGAACTAACTTTTATCCATCAAATTAACGTCAAAGTTTACGTTTACTTTACGTCACAAATATGTGAAAACTTTATTGCTCGGGCTTTTTTTCTGTGATTGTTTTTGCTTGTTTGATCATCAAATCGACCTTGTTTTCCCAATGACCCAAAACTTAGTTGAAATATCAATAAACTACATTAACGTATTTCAGGTAAGTTAACAAGAATATAGTTTTATTCCAAACGATGTTAATACGAAAAAGCAATAAACTACTAAATTAAAATCATGCTAAAAAGATGCATTAAAGACCAGTAGCAAATAACGGTATTTGTTGCAGAGCATGTCCACAATAGGCTCCCCTGGGAAAGGCGGCGGCGGCGTTCCGACAACAGACAGCGGGTGTCAGCCGCCACGTGCTACCCAAGGCCACTCGCTTAGTGTCAAGGTCATTGCCACTCCAGCTCAGTACACGCGGCACCCACGCCTCTCCTGTCACCACAAATAGACCGACCTACTCTACAGCACTGTGATCTACCGCAACAACTCGACACGAGCCCACTACAGCCGGCACTACGCCGGACAAGTTTTTTTGGCGTATGAGACAGGACACACTTGTTCTTCACCGGAGCGTGATTAAGCAATATTTAAAGCTGCTCGTTGCAATTTGTACGACAATCGATTTCGACACAAATCTCCTAAGTTCAGCTGATCTATAAAGCATGATTTCATTGTTATATAAGTTCAGTTTTACGCAACTTTCTCATTACTTATAATATTTACCAGCACAGTTTATATAAGTCCCCGTAACATGTACCCTATCAGTTAAGTATAACGAACATGACCAGTATACTTACCTGAATACAATATCTCTCTTTGACTGGATCTTTGGATCTTCATCTGTAAGAACAAGTCAATAAGCAACTAACATCAACACCTGATTCCATTATGCAACAAATAGATCAGGTTGTACCAGCCTTGTTCGGGTCGTAGCCAACTGCAACTTTCTCGCTTAGATGTAAACCACATAGGGATCTTCCATTTTTACTTGCAACATTTAAATCAAAACGTAATATGACTAAATTATAAGACTAGGTACATAATTACATGCTTTATGCCCGTGGGAAATTAATTTTCTTTAATGCTCTTAACGTTTGCAACGTTTCTCTTAGGTAATATACTTTTCATATTTCAAATGAAAATTTTCAGTCACTTCAAATCACTGGTATCCGGATCTGATAGAAAGTTTAATATTTCTGAATTTATTCTTGCGTAGTGATGAATAAAAATTCAAACAAGTTACTTATTGAAATATTCGAGTTAATAGCTTAACCATTTCAAGACTTCTTAGATCATTCATTTCTTTACAACGTCACGTTATACAAATAAATTCAATAATTGTTACAAACCAAACAACAAATACAAATCGAACTGAAATATACTTTTTCAAGTAAAATATAGAACCTGCGGAAATTGGCCAAAGCTCTTGAGATCTTGACGATTTCAGCACCAACATACAAAATGAAAATTCCTCACCAATCTATGAAAACCTTTAATTTTCTTTCAGAGTCAAGAAATTATTTTGTTGTGTGTCTGTTTAGTTGTTCATATCTTTTATCTCATTATACATTTTTTTTACATCTTCAGAGGCAGAAATAGAAATAAAATTTACTTAACTTTTAAAACCAGTAATTAATTGTCTAAGTCAAAACCTGTTTCAGTCATACTACAGCATTATAGATCTCTAATGGCCGAATTATTTATTTTCTGGAAACCTAAAACTATTCAGCAGACTACAGTTTACGACAAAACTATTTCGAATTCATGGGTAAGTAAAAGCCAAGCTTTTTAGAGCCTTGAACTTTTAACTTAAGTTGTTATATAAAGGCATTTTAGTTTTACCCTTACTTATACGGACTTCATAAAATAAGCTCCCGCAAAAAGATTGTCCGAAGTGAAAAATACGAATAAAGAATGTTTCATCATTTCGAATTAAAAGAGAGACATGATCATACATTCGGCGGGTACCGCAATCCCTTCATCTGTTTCACAAACGGGATCTCTAATGAATGACGTCAAATTAAGCTCTAAGCTTAACAGAAAACATTACTGGAACCTTAATTCGCGATTAAGGCAAACATAGTGCGCGGGGTGAGTGGTGGTGTGGAGACGAAGGCAGTCAGTGCATGTGCGGGTGTGTGGCGCGGGGGTGCGCGGGGTGCGGGCGCGGGCAGGCGCGCCGCGGGCCGCCACTTCTCTGTACTCGAGGAGCCCCGGTACACCTCGGTTTCCGGCGGGTGCTCCCTCGCGGATTCGCAAGTGTATCCCGCCGCGCCGGGCCCGCGTGCCGGCCACGTGGCCTTCGCTCACCTACTGGCGACACCCCGCTTTTTTACGCGCACTCCATTGATAAAACACTTCTAATTAAGTATCGGCTATTAAAGTAAATCACTCTTTTATACTTAGTGCACTTTTAATTATAAATTTATATAAATATAATATTACGTAATCGTTAAATTTAATAATAGTGCTATTATTCCTCATTAAACATTTACTTTTCAAAAAAAAATACTCTGCGTTATATTCCATTTTAAACTTGATATAAACATTTGTTCCGGCCCAAAAAAAACCTTGAACTTAATTCGTTTGAATGATCCTTGGCATAAGGATAATTTAACTAATAAATTGGTTCCTAATTAGATAGGTACTATCGGAGTATTTACCACAGTTGATAAGTTCAGAAAACTTGCCGGCCGTCGGCATTGTAGAACGAATCATATATTGCAAGTCCTTATTCAACCCGGATGTAAAAACTAAGTATTTGGAGAATATTTTAAAGAGGAAAAAGGGGAAGGTAAATAGTTTGATGAGGAAATAGCTACTTTATGTTAAGATATATATTAATCTAGGATAGTTTCACTTCTGAATTTACTTAATAGTTTTTTACGAATTAAAATGAATTGTCAAAGTCAATAAATAAGATCATCTTATTTAGATATTACATTTATTTATATGGCTCGTAATAATATAATTATGTACCTACATATATGTAATAATAATAAATTATTATGTAATTAAATAATTCACACCAATCAAAATAATGTTCTCATCATTTCATTACCGCATGATTTTATAATTAAAGACCTTTATTGCTGAATAGTCGTATAGATCGTTAACGATAAATAACATCTTAGATAAACTGCAGAGCGAGAAATATAGTGTGAGAACTGTAATCAGTTTGAAGCAGTAAATGGACCGTCATAATATCGCTTTGGATTTAGTGCCCGCCGATACTGCAGTCGATGAGACAGCATGGAGTCAGTCCAGGCTACTCCGGACGACCAAGAAAGAGCTTACAAACTCTACACTATGTACAAGGTAAGCTTTTAAAACAGACTATACAACATACAGCTTACTTTTTCTTGTCTGTACTATTTCTCTCTGTTAATTTAGTGTGTATATCTTTTTTTTTTAGCGTGGTAAAATCATCAAATGAGTCCTCCCACCCAGGACGGGGCGGGAGGGACTGTCAAACTCGTACTGACTAAAATCCACGGTGTCCTTCAATAGCCCTTTATATTCTGGGGTCACGGTAATGAGATAAGTCCCTCAACATAGTGTGTATAGCTTGCTGAAGTTTTTTTTTATAGGCTTCAAAAATATTATTCCTACAGGTTTTTGATATTTTCGGGGTTCCGTACCCTATGGGTAAAACCAGACCCTGTTATAGATTACGCTGTCCGTCCGTCTGTCTGCTGTCTATCCGTCTCCCACCAGGCTGTATCTAATTAACCGTGATAGGTAGACAGTTGGAATTTTCACAAATGGTGTACCTAATTCTGTCGCCGCTATAAATACTAAAAACAGAATTAACTAAATATTTAAGGGAGCACCCACAAAACAATCGTTTTTTTATAGAAAATAGTACGGAACCAGGAACCCGGCCGGTTTTTTTTTTAATGAAATCTTAGACTTTTCGTGTAAAACGATATGAAAACGGAGTACCTGTACCCATATTTTTTTTCATTTTATAAACAGGAGTTTTAATCGTCGATCATAAAACGTTTCATATGGCCTAAAAATAGATGATAAAATAATATTTCAATGACGCGTTACAAACATGGTTTCGGGTCAGCGACATTTTCCAGACACGGGTTCGATCCCCAAATGAAATGAATCTGTTCCGATTTTAAAAACATTTAATTTTCAACCTTATTGAACAAGATCATGAATGATCAGGAAGGAAAGACATCACTACCACTTTTATCGCATTAGATGTGGCTTGACATCTCCTTCACATGTCTAAAGTTTCCTTACGTGTTAAAGGAGGCCATAAATCCCATTCATTCAATTCTAACCAGAGACAATATCCAATAATAACAAAATCGGAGTCTTTAGCACAAGATTTTCGTATTTTACCTTGCAGCTTACTTACGGAATAGTAGTGGTAGAAGTATTTTGTGGCGTTTTTTGTATGGATAATAAAAAAGCGCCTCTAATGTACGAACGAGGCACTAACAATTTCCATCAAATTAACGTCAAAGTTCCCGTTTACTTTACGTCACAAAAACATGAAAAATCGTGTCAGAATTTACTGGCATATACTCGTAGCTGGCGTGGAAGATAATAACTGGAACCGCTTCTCAAGTACGTCTATATGATATGTTTTTTTTTTTGCGTGGTTAAATCATGAAATGAGTCCTCCCGCCCAAGGTGGGGCGGGAGGGACTGTCAGACTTGTACTGACTAAAATCCACGGTGTTCCTTCAATAGCCCTTTACGTACCAGCGTCACGGTTACCAGGTGAGACAGCCCCGCGACCCCGTCTATATGATATGTTGCCGTAAATGTATGACATCTAGGAATTGTATACAACTCCTAGGAATTGTATATGTTACAGTCAAAACTCTGAACCAGTCAAAACTACTATTGACTAGCAAAATCAGTCAAAACTACTTTTGACCGTATGCTTTAGTCAGTAATACTTTTGACTAAAATAACAGTCAAAATTACTTTTGCCTAATGAATCTGGTCAAAAGTATTTTTAGTCGTCAATTACTAGATAATTATAATATTCAAGAAGCAGGTCGACGGAGCCCCGCTTTGCTGGGCTCCTCGTTCTGGGTGGCTTAAAAAAAATTAACTAACTTCTAACCTGAATTGTCCGAGTCGGGGTGCCAGCAAGTCCCGAACTCGCTTCGCTCGCTCTTAAAATTGCAGCATCAATTACTTACTAGATATTCGATGAAACTCTCATTTCCTTTTAAAAATCTCCATCTCTATCCTTTTAAGTATCTTTTTTATTCACATATCGAGTTAATAGTGCTTTTGACTGATGCTTTATTGCAGTTAAAACTACTTTTGACAAAGAGCGTCAGTCAAAAGTACTTTTAACTAGTTAAAAGTATTAATAACCAATCATTTTCAGGCGAAACCACTTTTGACCAACCTGTTCACTAAAAAGTATATTTGACTGATTTTGCTAGTCAATAGTAGTTTTGACTGTAACATATACAACTCCTAGGAAATATAATTCCGAAGCTATTTAGGAAATATATAAAAAAGTGTTTTACGTGTTCAGGTAGACGGAGACGTGCTACGCGGGGCTCCTATTTCCGCGTGCAAGGTTTAAAGGAACCTAAAGAAACCAAATCTCGGAGTGGCCAAGAGTTGTCGGTGCCTATGAAAGTAGACGCGAGGTTCAGTATGGTTAGGTTCACTCGTTTCCGAGCGATTTTAGGAATTACATACATTTCCTAGAAACTGAAAGATGACGTTTTACTACGTTTTCGTTAACAGATACACAACTCCTTGGTAGGTTTTTTTTTGGTGGTAAAATCATCAAATGAGTCCTCCCACCCAGGGCAGGGCGGGAGAGACTGTCAGACTCGTACTGACTAATATCCCCGGTGTCCTTCAATAGCCCTTTATGTTCCGGGGTCACGGTAATGAGATAAGCCCCGCGACCAAACTCCTTGGTATACTTAGCTGCGGAAATTATTGAATTTCAAATTATTTTATTTCTAATCCTACATCATCTTTCAACGACTGTGAAGTCACCCTATTCTGCAATGAGCTAGGATTATCCCCTGAAATATTTTATGGTCGGTTAATATCGAGAGCAGGTGGACATTTTCGAAGTGGCGGGACTGTTTCATCAGGTACCCCGCGTGACCCTGGAACGAGGGCTATGGAAGGATCACCGTGGATTTATCCCAGAACAAGTGTGTGTGTGTGACAGTCTTTCCCGTCTGGAAGAATTCTTTTGATGATTTTACTACGTTAAAAAAATGGACACTTTAAACAAATAGCAGCTGTTAGTAAAATTACTCCAATTAAACAATAAAAGGAAATCTTCTGTGGTCGCTATTTTTCTTTAAATTTCACAAAATTATTATAATTATATGTATAACAAATCAACAATGTAACATTACATTACATTATATAATATAACTATAGACTGCTACAGTTCTCTTTTTATTGTGTCTCTACATTTTGTATTATTAATTTGTCATTATCATAAAGTAAGATCTTCAATTCTTCATTCTACAGCAACATGTTTAAAGATTTTTGCAGACGAACAAAAAATTTAACTTGTTTTAGTTCAGTCACTGAAGCATGCTACGTATACTTACATTACAGTTGTAAAAAAAAATATATACATGTCGAATTGAGAACCTCCTCCTTTTTTTTCGTCGGTTAAAAAGATTTGATCGTAGAGAGCTTTAATAAAGAAAATAAGTAATCTACAAAGTTCATCAAGATGTAAAACCGAAGTGTGTTAAACAGGTCAATTTATTTATCTACAAAACGTCGTTATTATTACATTTTCAAATACACTTCATCATCTGCATACCTAGCCTTTTTCAAAAAATCGGATCGGATCAAGCGACTGCTCTTCCGACCTCCACAACCCATCCTTGTTAGGGTTTGTTATCAGACTTTGGAACGACTGACCACCTGCAACAACAGTCAAAGAACTACAAAGCACAACCGGGACCAACGATTTTTCGAGTCACGGAAAAATCTCGGTATGATATGAATAGGAACGCACCCAAAGACCGACCGCCTGTGGATGCGTACGTAAAAAGTCGTTTTTTTTTTTTTTTGCGTGGTAATATCATGAAATGAGTCCTCCCACCCCGGGCAAGGCGAGAGGGACTGTCAGACTTGTACTGACTAAAATCCACGGTGTCCTTCAATAGCCCTTTATGTTCCGGGGTCACGGTAATGAGATAAGTCCCGCGACCCCGGCAGGCTTTGGCCCTCTAGTGAGGGGGCTCCGTCATTATGCCGACGCTCTTTGAGGCGCGCGTGGAACACAACGCGCCGTCGACCCGGGCATGGTCCATGGTCGGGCAGCGAGTTGCCCTTACTAGTTCGAATTTAAAACCAATACTCTACGATCAAAAGCCATGAGGTAAAACCATGGGAAACTAGTCTAGTCGTAAATGAAAGACTTAGCCTCCGTTTCGAAACCCATCGCTGGCATCGGCCATGCAACTGATAAGGTAAGTTCTCATTAGATCCCCAAACTACAGAACATTACAGGAGCAATAGGATTTATAGGACCCGTTTCAGAGTGAACCCTGAATAATCAGAACACAACAAGGAAATTCTAGAAATCCACATAGATAACGAAAGACTGGAAATAGAAGAAGATGCAATACCTACAAGTGCCAACTGCTAACTGTCAACTTTGATGAGAGGCAATACATATTTTTCTACAATGTTTTTAAAAACGCTAAACTTTTTAATTCCACCGATGGTGTACTCACATGCTCGCAATGTATGCGGATCTTCACAGAAAATATTAGATACATAAGCCACATATGAGCACACAAACGACATCTACAGCGGAGCTGAAGCAGTCACCCTGACCGAAATCGGTCGGATCACCGAAATTAAACTACCATCATTATTTAATTCATTCTGCGTACTACACTCGAGAGCAATGAATCCGGGTCACTTAAAGAATGTTAAAAATCTCGGAAACTAAAAATGATAGGTTAATGCAATAAATTGTATTTAATAGACAATGTAATACTCCTTAAATGAAAGTAAAAAAAATATGAGTCACCATACATTTTATTAACACAAAATTACATAAAGAAAAAAACTGCTGATCTCTCCTTAAAACAAAAATAGGAAACATGAAATTTTTGAACTTTATTACGATTTTCTTGAATTTTAATACTTCGTATTGCCTCCTCGTGCTTCCATTACTGCGTTTACGCGGTTTGGCATGCTGTACACCAAGTTCCTTATACGATTTTGGGGAATATTCTCCCATTCCTGCATGCATGCTTGCTTGAATCTTTCCCCTGGTCTTCGATACACTCTGTGTCTTCCATCGTGCTTGTAGAGCATAAATTTTGATTCGTCGGAGAACATAACTTTTGACCAATCTTCAATACTCCAATTTACGTGGCTCTGGGCATATCTTAGTCTTGAAATACGATGCCCACGCTCCAGTTTAGGGCCGTTTGCAGGTCTAAGGGGTTTTAAGTTAGATTCAGCAAGCCGACGTCTTACTGTCCATGCACTTGGGTTACTTCCTCCGAGGCGTCGAAACTGATTGGTGAGTTCAGTTCCTGTGAGAAAGCGATTTCGAAGCATGGTGTTCACCAAGTATCGGTCTTCTCGTGCTGTGGTACACCTGGTTCTGCCCGTTCCTGGTCTGCGTAGGTTAGAACCAGTTTCTTCGTAACGTCGGAGAACTCTTTGTACTGTTGACAGCGACACACCGACAGTCCTGGCTGTATCGCGCTGACTCCGGCCGGTTTCCAGCATTGTAAGTATTCTGGTGCATTCTTCAGGCGTAAGCGACATAATTTCAGCTTGAATAATGAATATAGAGCACTATCAACATGGTTTATGTACCCACATAAATGACAGATTACAAACAAAAGCAAAACCAAATGCTGTAATTTCGTAGTTCCATCTTCGAAAGTGGCCCTTTTTCAAATTTGATTTTTTTATGATATAACTTTACAATAACTAAGATGTTTTAATACCTTCATTTAAGGAGTATTACATTGTCTATTAAATACAATTTATTGCATTAACCTAGCATTTTTAGTTTCCGAGATTTTTAGGATTCTTTAAGTGACCCGGATTCATTGCTCTCGAGTGTATTTAAGAAAATACCACGACAACTGGTAAGATATAAACTGAATTCAGATCTAATTTACTACATTTTCACATCAAGGGAAAAACCCTTTATCCACATTAAATTAAAACAAAAGTTTAAATTAAAAATTTCGAAGGGGCTGAGAATAGAGCCTTGCGGCACTCTGTTCTCTATTATCTACCATGTAACCAGATTTGAATAAAAGTAAGACACTTCAAACGTTCCTACAGATTGTCGCCCTCCTATTTTTATGAGATAAATTTTTGATAAATAAATTTTAATAACAAAATATTATAAAGCCTAAGAGTTCGTTTGTTTGTTTAGTTGAACGCGCTAATCTCAGGAACTACTGTTTCGAATTGAAAAAAATATTTAGTGGATAGTCTATTTATCGAGGAAATCTATAGGCTATAGGTATAATATATCATCACGCTACGAACAATAGGTCACAGGCCGGGCAGCGGGGGAAAACTATACACCGTGACTTTTTAGTCGTCTTACAAAAGTGGTCCACGTAATGTCCCCGACCTAAAATACATCTAGGCGAGTTTAGTTTTTTTTTTTACTCGTTAAAAATATTTTTTATTATTAATTAATAGGTACATTAGAAATATGAAAATGTTTACGTATCAAGCTGTAGAGTATACCTACCCAGCGCAATAGTCAGGCAGATCATTCCATCTCCATTTTCTATGAGACAAGGGTGTTTTTAACTACTCCTTGCGTCATAATAATGAATTAAAATTTTATTTAATTTTTTTTCAAATCTCTTAAATACCTATTTTTTTAATATAAACGTGTTCTAGTCATTGGATACATGAACTGGGCTGCCGTTGTAAGACGACTAAAAAGTCACGGTGTATAGGTATACAGTTTATGAAATTTTCTGTTTAATTCCATCAACATCGAATACCAAATTATTCAGTTGAATTTATGCTTATTGAAGAATGATCTAGATTAATTTTGGAACTTATGCCATTAACATTAGAATGATACCTACTATCATGTCCCATTGCACCCTAACAAAACCTCATAGAACTATTGGGAAGACGATGTTTACCGTACGTTAGCTTTCTATAGTATAAACCTAATAGGGTGCACCTTACGTCCCCGAAATATACGGCCTCTATGTCTCCGACACAACCAACAAAATTTTGGTATCAATCGTAACTTGTGATTAAATAGTTTAGACTTTAGTTTCAGTTTTTTGTGCTTCTATTCAGAAGTGAAGACAACTGAATCAAATGATTCTCTTTGGAGTAGTTAGTTATACAATTAAGTACTTTACCAGTACCAAATTTAGTACCTACTCTTAGCATACAGCACCAGTGGTGCTGCATGCTAAGAGTACTAAATTTGGTGCTGCACCAAAATATTTTTAACTATTATTTGTAGTAGAACCAATTTTGAAAGTTCTGTTCTTCGGATTTCCAAAATGAAATGGTGTGAGTATCTTGAGCTCTTGTGGTTCCGTATGTCAGTAGACGGACGGCAAAAAAAGCAATGTTGCTTTAGGAATAGGATGAACATAGCGCCATCGGCATGTTGCGGCGGTTGTCTGTACTAGATGGAGGCGAGGCGCGGCGCGGCGCCCCACCGCAGCGCGCGCCACGACCGCCACGCAGTCTTCCCGCGCGGTCCGCACGTGCGTCTAGCGTGCCTTTCTATCGTGCTTCTACTAAATGTTTCCGTACGAACTCGAAATAGGTCTATATTCAAGTGGAACAAATTAATATTAACAGAAATTGATTGTGTTTCTATTTCGTGCTGGACCAGAGCAGTCCAATCTGTCGTTCCGGTAGTTTAACTTGTACTTTCTGTGTAATGAATGAATGACTTCAGTGCTCTATCAATTAAAGTTGAAATTGTATTATTTTCTATTTCCTCCGTAGATTAATTAGATCTTACATGGGACCGGAACGTACAAATTAATGTATGTTTACTAAACCCAATTCGTTTCGTTGGATGGAATTGTCTATGGCAGCTAATTAAATATTTAAATGGTGGGTACAAACTTTCTGTACATACTTCTTAAATTCCTAACTTATTTTTAACTATGATTGAAAGTCTAAATTGGATTTCCAATACTGTTAATACTGTCTATGATGATGTTACTCTTGTCTTGTCGTTAAAATTGATTTGATTAGTGAATATTGCCTAAGTGGTGCCGTATTGTAATTTAAGATAATTGAAGTTGCTGAATCAGATCGTACGTTTGTAGTACAGACCTACATAAATTTAAATGATTGCGGAAGTAATTTCAAATCTGATACAATCGGCCCCACTGAAGCCTGTTTTAGAATAACCCGATTACGAAAAAGAGAGTTTGTTTGACTACGTTCTAACTAAAACTACTTCCTGGAGGAATAACTTAAATGAGAGCAAAGATTTACTTTTTGGAATTGAATCCACTAGCGTATCAACTAGATATTTATTCTTGTATAGTTTTCTACTGTACCTACTTTTTCAAAATAAATGTCGTTACTCTTTATAAGTATTATAAAATTTGTCTTAAATTACAATTCATAATATTTATAAAGATATTTCGTAGTTGATAAATACCACTATCTGTAGCAAACTGGAACATAGATATTGTTATAAAGATAAGATAGAGTCGCAGGGCGTTCTTAATTACGATTCCTTATTTGAATTAGAAAACATTACGTAATTATATTAAATGACCTTCATATAATTTTAAGAAAGTAGGTTTTAATAATTTCCTGTGATATTTTTTAGCAATTATAAGGTTATGAATATCTGAACGCAGCTTTTTACGAGACAAGATTACTACCCTAACCATATCGGCAACGGATCAGGAATTTAAATGAATTAATTAAGTAGAATCATTGAGGATTGGTTTTTTTTTTTGCTTGCCAAACTAGATACCTAGATGTACCTACGAATCTTAGTACTATTATAATGAATTGGGCATGAATTTTTAAAAATCTAAAAAAAAATACGATTGAAGTTCTGTGGATACAATAAGGATAAATTTGGATTTTGTCGGAAGAACTTATGGCTGACCAAAACAAATCGTGAACTTATTCAGTGGATTACACTTAATTAGGCAAGTCACTCAGGTCTGCTTAAAACTTTGATGGAAGTTTAGCTCTACAATTAATATACGGTTTAAGACCAGTTATTTGATCAATAGTTAAACTAAGTATTGTTTAAATCCCATACATTTTAAACAAAAGGTTAAAGAAAAGTTAGAATTTAACAAATTGTTCGTTTAACTGCTGATCAAACAACTGACCCTTTTAATACAAGACAGTGTACAGAGGAGCGGGTACAACATTCGACTTCCCCGTCTACCTTAACTAAACTCCGTGAGCCCTCTGCCATTGACCGGCAGATGGCGTGCTTCCAAAATTATAACAACATAAATAAACTTGTTCAACCTCTTTTGAGATGAACCTTTATGGGCTACTACGAAGAGGGCATTTTTTGTCCTTTTAAAAAAAACATGGTTGGAAGTTACATACACATACCAAAATTTTTAAGCGCACGTCCATCTATATTCTAACTGGAAAGCATAACATAAATTCCGTACTACTTCTTAATTTTCCTAAAAAAAAAATATCTGAAATTTGACTAAAAGTTAGTAAACTAAACATGATAACTCAAGGAATCTCTCTCAAGGTACTTCAATATAAACTTGAAAAAAAAAACTTAAAAATACCAAAAACTGCTAAAATTATGTTCTTGAATGTTTTTTTTTTATTGTGTTTTTCTTTCCCGGTTACGTAAAATATGTGTAATTCTAAATTCTGTGGTCATATTTCTCAATTCCATGGCACTCAAAATGTAAATTATTTCATAAACTACTGGAGCAATTACTGGCAAATTAGCACCATTTTGTTTTAAAAAAATGCATTTTATTTTGGTTACACATAAATAATTTGTCACAATGTGAAAAAAAAATATAGCTACGGAATTGAGGAAAAATCACCGTGTCCGTAGAAATGCCTTTATCATCATTCATCAGATGTGCCACGTATCCATGTTTCTGAAATATAATTTCAGGTTTGACCACCTGGCCAATATTCTTTCTAGATGGGCCAGAGGTTTAAAACCACGCCTCCAATGCACAAGGCCGAGTTCAGTACCCGGGCGAGATGATCATGGACATCACTGAGACACAGTATAAAAATTATTATTACCAACCGTGACTTAGATCGATAAAGGAAAACTTCATGAGGGATAATGTATATAATCAATGTATAAGTCTAAAGACATGTCAGAGGCCTACGGAGATCCCAGAGGTGGCTCAATTAACCCTGACACTAGAGACATCCTCACATGAAAAATAAAAAGAAGATCTAATTAGAATTTTGCATAGTAAATAATTATATAATTGAAATAGAAAACCGAAGACATTATATTACAGACCTACTTTAACAACTAGATATCTGTCTATGTTAATATTTACGTAGCACGTTCTTACTATAATTTTATTATTGTTGTGATGCCCTTATGGCAAAGATTCCTAAAACCATACGGTACATAGAATAATATTCTATGTACCGTATGGTTTTAGGAATCTTTGTGACCCATAAAATTATGGGTTCAACTCAATTCAAAATTATGCAATTTCATTTTTTGCCATTTTACATATTTTGCATATTTACATTACTATTAGTCGCGTCAATGAATACATAAAACAGGCAATCTTCGGAAATCCTCAAGAAAAGCTCCGATTTTGATGTTTTTCTTTATTAAATTTAAAAAAAAAATAGTTTTGTTTGTAAAATACATTTTTATGCATAGGTACAA
This sequence comes from Agrotis exclamationis, assembly GCA_950005045.1. Classification (NCBI taxonomy): domain Eukaryota; kingdom Metazoa; phylum Arthropoda; class Insecta; order Lepidoptera; family Noctuidae; genus Agrotis; species Agrotis exclamationis. The sequence goes on along the minus strand of OX465423.1, from coordinate 12,994,173 downwards.
CATCTAAATACACCTTAGGTATTTTTGAGTCGTTAGGGTGTTACCACACCAATCGATCGATAGTCGATCGACGCCATCGATCGATGGTAAGTAGAATGGACTGGTCGACGTCGATCGATAGTTTCTACTACACCAATCGCAGCTCGATCGACGTCGAAGAACTGAAGGAACAGGAATGACAGTCCCTTCCGTGCCCGACCTAATACAGTTGAATAGAGATTTACATATTTCATGCGGGAACTTTACCAGTGCATTTAGTTACCGACACACACTCGATATAACATAAAATGGATGCAAATAAATAATTATATATATCTTTCAAATTTCAACCGCCAAAGTAAACTCTTTCTTGTTAAAATAATTCTTGCAACAATCTTATAAGTTATATTTCCAACAGAAGCCATAATACAATCAGTTCCAAAGAAGGACCTAAGAACTTGTTTGCAAAAACCACTAACAAGCATAGCTCAGGTTAGGGAGTTGTCTGGAATAAACATTAAAAACAAAAAACGCTAAGTCCCCATGACCTCCACGTATTGTTGTCGACCAAACCCTAAAAACAGAGCGACCCGGAGCAAAAAACAGGAATGGGCCTTAACAAATACTGTATAAGTAGTACTATCCTTGGCCACATTCACCATGCAGATTCCTTTTATTATACTTAGTTTTCCAGTTCTTATAAGTATAAACTATCTAAATAAAAGAAGAAGCAATATACTGATTTATATTTCCGCATAACTTTGGCCATCTACAAGACTCTACAATAGTTCTAATATGTGTTTGTGTATTGTTGACAGATCGAAATCACGAAAAGGAGGCCAATATAATTAGCGATTCAAAACTAGGTACCTACTTACAGCTGCAATTGCTTCAGGAATAAGAATATGGGGTATGGCTACGATAGCATTGCAACAGAAGCTTACCAGAAATTTTTAGGATAAAAATCTTAATTTAATAAATCCCAATAATATTTCTTTGAAATCGTTGTAAGTACAATAGTTAATGGATTGATTTCTTTTGTTACACACATATTTTCTTTCATAAATGATCATCACCACCATCTGAACGATGCACTTATTTATTAATAACCCAATGGGGTAGTGAATAAAAAAAGCTTTATAACTATACCTGACCTGTAAGTTGCCCTAAAAACAAGAGCAATGAACGGCGATGGTGAAACCTTATGAAGGCACCGTCAGCGAGTCAAATAACGGCAATTTGCAGACCGATGATAAATAAAAATAGTTTAAGAATGCCAAGAATTTTGAAGCATATGTCTACTCAGTAATAAACGATTTAAATATAGGAACTTGAATGCATAAAATTGATTTTTAGATAACATAAATAAATGAAGACGGCTCTGAATAAACAATGGCTGTGAATAAATAACCGGAACCAAACACTATATAAGTATTTCTTTTAAAAGATTCGATCAAAAAATAAACACCTGCTCTTTTATTTTAAGACGTGTCTCTCCCCCACAAATTGTAAGTTATGATGAGAGTTGTGTTCCAATTGTAATAACATCAATTGATTTAATGCTATTTTAGTGGAAGGAACAAAACGAGGTCACTGACCGGCAATTACGTCCTCCTAGAGACTCGTCCATTCCACAATTGTAATGGATTCAAATATTACTGTCATAATTTAACCATTGTAACTCTAGTAACGTGCAATTTGAATTTTATAGAATAAAAAATTTAAAAGGTTATAATGGTAAATAGACGAATGGTCGTTTTGTTAGCATTTGATGAATAAGAAGGTTTATCGCCATAAAAACATTAAAATATAGCAGAAATCCTTTTTCTGATCTTGTCAAATTATGAAATATTTAAAACAAATATACTAGATAAATAGCTAGGTACTTACTTTCCGAACTGTATTAACTTCTTGCCTACTTTTAAAACTTTCTACTTTCCACGCTCTAAAAACATATTAGAAACATCGTATCGTTATGGATGCCACATTATAATCGACCATTACTAAGATTTATCAGCTAGGAAATTTTTTATTGGTATTTATGTATTACTTTTAATGAGATATTTGAAGAAGTAAATACTTGTTGGTTTTGGGAGATAATTTCAACATTTTCGATGTTTATGAACGTACTACCTACGAGTAATATGCAAAATAGTTTAGCAGTAGGGGTGCGTCTCATTTCATATAAAGTTATTTGATATATTTTCATTTCAATAACGTTCACATGATATAATCAACGTGAGAAATACCCAACGATTGATATAATTTCTTTACACATAATGTTTGTGTTACTCTAAAACTCATTTCATATAAATTTATTTGATATAACGTTTATTTAAGCGAAAATCATTATGATAATGTTTGAAACATATAATTTAACGTTTAAACCATTTTCTTTGATGACTTTGGCTTATCCTTTGGACTTTGATTGTTTGCCTTCACGAATGCTATTGTTATTAGAAAAATTTAGTATCCAAGAGCGAGCGAAGCGAGCTCGGGACTTGGGACATCCCGACACGGACAGGTTAGGTTCGAAGGGGGTGGCGGGGTCTGAAAGACCCCGCCATCCCCTTCGTGTTAGGTTACTTTAAACCTTGCACGCAGAAATAGGAGCCCCGCGAAGCGGGGCTCCGTCGAGCCAGCATGACAGGTAGTAATCAGTTATTTGACCTAGGATGCAAGAGCGAGCGAAGCGAGCTCAGGACCTGGGGCACCCCGACACGGACAGGTTAGGTTCGAAGGGGATGGCGGGGTCTGAAAGACCCCGCCATCCCCTTCGTGTTAGGTTACTTTAAACCTTGCACGCAGAAATAGGAGCCCCGCGAAGCGGGGCTCCGTCGAGCCAGCATGACAGGTAGTAATCAGTTATTTGACCTAGGATGCAAGAGCGAGCGAAGCGAGCTCAGGACCTGGGGCACCCCGACACGGACAGGTTAGGTTCGAAGGGGATGGCGGGGTCTTTCAGACCCCGCCATCCCCTTCGTGTTAGGTTACTTTAAACCTTGCACGCAGAAATAGGAGCCCCGCGAAGCGGGGCTCCGTCGAGCCAGCATGACAGGTAGTAATCAGTTATTTGACCTAGGATGCAAGAGCGAGCGAAGCGAGCTCAGGACCTGGGGCACCCCGACACGGACAGGTTAGGTTCGAAGGGGATGGCGGGGTCTGAAAGACCCCGCCATCCCCTTCGTGTTAGGTTACTTTAAACCTTGCACGCAGAAATAGGAGCCCCGCGAAGCGGGGCTCCGTCGAGCCTTCATGGTAGGTGGTACTATTACTTGGAACATCAGAGTTAGATTACATACCAGGAAGAAAAAAAAATTAGACCAAATAAGGTTTATGTCTTTTGAGTGGTATACAAAACGATTTTATATTCATTGATTGTTATGATAATAGAAATTAGTCATTATAAAATTATGTCAATCGTTTATTATAGTAAAAGATTGTTATATCAAATAAAATTATATATTCAGTTGTTATCTCTTGTAAATATTAGAGATTTTGTAGTTATATCATATATTACTTACCCTAGCAGTAGTATTGACACCGGGAGGTTAAATAATTAATATTTTATTGATAGTAACTAACTACTAAGTTGTTACAAAATCGAATCGTACAGAAAGCAATTATCGGCGTGTCCTTTCACTTACTCGTTGATAGTGGTGTGTGTATACAGGCCCAATGGGACCACAGCCGGTGTGCCACAGAAACCGGTCCGAGAGGCATGAGACCGACTTGTGGCTCAAGGTACTATTACAATGTTGATCAATCGCATTTTGGAACAACGATTAAAACGGTTTTCATATTAAGAATAGTTATCTATTCAAGAAAGAGATTCCAATGTCTACTTATAAATTCCTTTAACAAAACTTAGGTACCTTTAACTTTTTTTTATAAAACCGGAAACATAAATACATACTCGTAATCGATACATTATGCACAGCTATTCATTTATTACTGGTATATTTATTTATTTACTTAAACACATACATATATCGAGCTGCAGATGGTTATGGTCCGTGAAACACAGGTAGGTACTAGAAAATTACAAATTTTTAAACTAGAGTTACTTGAAAAGAAAATGCGTAAATAAATTGGGTTAATTGCTCTTTTTTTTTTCTTGATTATGCTGAGCCTAACTAATCGAACCGAAATGCAAAGCTTCATTCAGTTATCATGAAAAAAATCTGACAGAGTGTCAGTACATGGGTGAATCTTGAGAAGCTAATTTTACGCTGTCCGAAGAAAAAAACTACCCGTAGTGTTTAAATTAGAAACCAAAATATTTTTTTTATGCCACTATATTGTATGATCTTACTGTAGCACGATAGTTTTTGTGTCTAATTTGGTACTAAACAGTCGAAAAAAAATCCAAAAGGCCTAAATATTGATAACCCTGGCGCGTCCGCAGCACATTTCGCAAACAAAATACCAACAAAACTCTTACTTATGAACGTAAACAAAATAAACAGTGCGGTCTCATCGCTAATAGGATTGTTGTAGATATATTTAAAAAAGATAAACCATGTATATTTATGATAGTTTTATTAGGAATTACAATATAAAGTTTGTCCGAGACTAAACAGTGATTCCCGTGGCGCGACACAAATCTTCGTATATCTTAGTAGAATTTTCTAGAATACTGTCTCCGTGCCGTCGCATTTGCGCTGCTGGTAGAGCTTCGAACGTCTTTACGGGAGATTGCGCCGCTCGTTGGTCCAGGACGAAATTACGAACGTAATTATTTGATTCCCCTGGTTTTGTTTTCGATAGCTCGTTGATTACCCTGACCACATTTTCAAATGCAATTTGAGTTTTAACGATTTATGGTCGGGTATTGAAAGTGATAAATTGTTAACGAGACTGATTAGTATTATATGTATAGAGGCTACTTTAAAATAGTAATAAAACTTGATTTTCTACTACCTTTTTTTGATTCCCCTGGCCAAAAAAATTTAAAACGTAATATGTTGGGAACCATCCGGCCAAAACTGATGCCAATTCGTTAAATGTGTTTATAATGAAGTTAAATTTTATATTACATTGTTACTTATAGAAAATCTTTTTAAATAAAATTCGCCAAGGGAATCACCTGAATATGCCGAATCTCAGGATTCACCCACATCTAAAAAGTCCAGAATGCAATTTATTGACTTCTGTAAAGCGTTGGATCACGGAAAAATATTGTTCAAAGTTAGGCATGAGAAAGACGAATAAATCTGGGTGAAACGAGTAAAACTAAAAAAAATCAGATTTGGAAAAAATGAGTACCTACCTACTTACCTGTAACCCATTTATTTACTAACTTCTCTAAAATGTTCGACTATGATAAATATCTTTTAAGTTACACATATGAGAGACGGAGTATCTGGATGAAACGAAAACAACCATTAAAAATTTAGGTTTAATAAAAAATATAGAACTAAATGAATATCTGTAGCCCATAATATATTATGTTAAGCAATACTGAGCACTAACCGTTCTCACTAGTTCTCACTTTTACTTGGATTTTAAATAGTTTTCTTCTCTGCTATGTGATATTTTATACAATAATACAAAGAGATAAAAAGCGATTTAAATAAATAAATGAGTGGTACAAACGCTTTAATACAGAGAATGCCATTTGTGTGCGCAACTCTCGCCATTCAATATCGCAATGTTAAGAAATAGTAACTGGATCAAGAATTGGCGCACCGACTTGCAATAAGTTATACGAAATAAATATTATTACTACTTTTTAATCACGTCTATAGACAATAATTAGAATAATGAGAAAAACTAGGTACATTAAAATTTGTAATAGCTTTTTTAATCTTATAAATGTGATAATCATAAATTGCAAAATGTTTCAGTTTTACCCTCCTGGTAATTGTGATTGAGTTGAGTTAGTTACATAATGTTCTACGAGAAATTTTAACTGAGCTACACCACAATTTAAGCTTAGAATAATTTACTTTCCTGAACCCTTACAGATATAATCAACAATTTACCCAATAGAGGCCGCAGGAAACTTAATTTTGTGTAAAAAGTAAAAAGCAATAAAATTGATCGTAACTATCATGTTGGGAAGCTAACGAGCTTGTTGTGTACCACGGTTATTGGTATTAGACTTGTGATCGCGAAATTGTACCCGCCCCGCTCATCATAGCACAGGAAACATCTCTTGAGGCCATGTCTAACAACATACTTGTCTGTTGTAATTACGTTAAATTATTTTTAGAGGGTTCCTGGACAAGACCGAGCTTTAAAGCGAAACTTGCTTTCAAAAATGAATCGTAGAACTTTCAGGAGTGAATCTGAAATAAATCGTGTACCCGCATAGGCATTGCATTTCAAATAACCCCAAATAATTTCTACGGGAGGTTTTTTTTTTAATTTTTAATTACATGTTTTAATGTACTATTATGTAAATGAGTACAAATATTTCAGATCATTAAAAAAACATCACGACTTTGGTAGGACTAAGAAGAGCCTTTGTTCCTCATCATTTTAACTACCTACAGATGGGCCTTTTACTATAAAAAATATATTTAAAATAAACTAAACTTATCATATATAAATAATCATATAATCGGCTGTTCTTGTTTTCTCTAGGCCTACCTAGATACGTTGAGTAGGTTTACAACGTGAAAGTTATCAGAAACTTAATGTATCGACTTAATAATCCTGATTATATATTATTTCCTACTACATCTGTACTTTGCATTGTTTCAGAGACCAGAAAACCTCGAATCCCCGCTGTCTGTTCCTCGCGACACAAAGAACAGCATCTACATTATGAATGATCAGGTTGGTTTACAATTTGAAGATTATATATCTATTTATTTAATATAAAGATATAATAAATAAGATTTATTTATATTAACTGTCAGAATCAAGTTCTTGATTTGTATTTCCAGTCGTAACATTATTTTAATAACCTTGTGCTTTTGTTTTCCACTAAGTATCTAATAATTTGGGCTTTTGATTACTAAGTTATCAAAAGCTGTCACAATCAACAGACACTTTCATCACAATCTCAGTTAATCTGTAAACAATTAATTAATTAAACATAACAATTTATATTTTCAAAAAATCTAATAATCAACATGGAAAGACAAGTATATCACATTTGTGTAGATATGACTTCCTAGTCATATCTACACATATGATATACTTGTCTCCTCTACATACTACGTAAAATTCGGTAAGTAATTGCTATATTTTGAAAGATTTATGATACAAATAAAAATCAAAGTCACTGACTTCCGAAACAAAAGTTATTTTACACATTTTAATTTTCTTCCTTTCTTTTAAAATGTTAATTTAAAAGAAAGGAAGTTAGTTTTTTTTAGAAAGTTAAGATCATCAAATTGGTATTTTATTATAAACTTTGATTAGAAATAAATATCTATGAATAACATCACATGACAGCGTACTTGATACTGTCACAGAATACTTAATAGTAGATTACATAGTACGGGTAAGTAATATATAACTACAAAATCTCTAATATTATAAGAGATAACAACTGAATATATAATTTTATTTGATATAACGATCTGTTTATATAATAAACGATTGACATAATTATATAATGTCTAATTTCTATAAGCATAACAATCAATGAATATAAAATCGTTTTGTATACTTACCACTCTAAATACATAAAACTTATTTGGTCTATTTTTTTTTTCTTCCTGGTAAGTTATCTAAAGCACCGCTTCGCGGGTTCCTATTTCTGCGTACAGGGTTAAAAGAAACCTAACACGAATTGAATGGCGGGGTCTGAAAGACCCCGTTATCCCCTTCGTGTTAGGTTAGAACCTAACCTGTCCGTGTCGGGGTCCCCTTCGTGTTAGGTCAGAACCTAACCTGTCCGTGTCGGGGTGCCCAAAGTCCCGAGCTCGCTTCGCTCGCTCTTGCATCTTAGGTCAAATAACTGATTACTTCCTGTCATGCTAGTTCGACGGAGCCCCGCTTCGCGGGGCTCCTATTTCTGCGTGCAAGGTTTAGAGTAGCCGACCGTGTCGGGGTGCCCCAAGTTCCGAGCTCGCTTCGCTCGCTCTTGGATACTAAATTTTTCTAATAACAATAGCAATCGTGAAGGCAAACAATCACAGTCCAAAGGATAAGCCACTCATCAAAGAAAATAGTTTAAACGTTAAATTAAATGTTTCAAACGTTAACGTAATTATTTTCGCTTAAATAAACGTTATATCAAATAAAATTATATGAAATGAGTTTTAGAGTAACACCAATATTATGTGTAAAGAAATAATGTGGGTATATATCTCACGTTGATTATATCATGTGAACGTTATTGAAATGGAAATATATCAAATAAGTTTATACAAAATGAGTCGCACCCACGAAGTACTATTAAGTATTCTATGGTATTGCTGTAGTAATCTTCTATACTTATAATAAATCTGTAGAGAGGTCAATTCTGTACATTAAATATATTTCCAAAATAACTATCAGGGGTTGTTTAGGGATCGATACTGATGCCAAAAATGCAATCAGTAAAATTATTGTCTGTCTGTCTGTCTGTCTGTCTGTCTGTCTGTCTGTCTGTCTGTCTGTCTGTATAACCGCTATAGAAACAAAAACTACTCGACGGATTTTAACGAAACTTGGTACAATTATTTTTCATACTCCTGAGCAGGTTATAGTATACTTTTCATCACGCTACAATCAATAGGAGCAGAGCAGTGAAGGGATTCCGATTGGATTTTTACAACTCAATTTTGAGGCACTTTCCGATAAGCTAGCAGACTGAAATTTTGCACATGCTCTGAGTTCTGATGAAAATACATGACTAGCTAAGAAACGTCATTACAAATCCAATATGGCGGCCTACCCAAGATGGCGGACTGGCTGTTTGAAATCCACCCCCATGATATGAGTATCAAATGAAAGGGTTTGCTGTCAGGAATACGAAATAAAAATAGTCACGTGATTTAAATCCAATATGGCGGACGTCCAAGATGGCAGACAGGCTATTTGAAATGCACCCCTATGATATGGATATCAAATGAAAGGGTTTGCTGTCGGGAATACGAACAAAATAGTCACGTGACTTAAATCCAATATGGCGGACGTTCAAGATGGCAGACTGGCTGTTTAAAATCCACCCCCATGATATGGGTATCAAATGAAAGGGTTTGCTGTCAGGAATACGAAAATTTAGTCAGGTGACTTAAATCCAATATGGCGGACGTCCAAGATGGCAGACAGGCTATTTGAAATGCACCCCTATGATATGGATATCAAATGAAAGGGTTTGCTGTCGGGAATACGAAAAAAATAGTCACGTGACCTAAATCCAATATGGCGGACGTTCAAGATGGCAGACTGGCTGTTTAAAATCCACCCCCATGATATGAGTATCAAATGAAAGGGTTTGCTGTCAGGAATACGAAAAAAATAGTCATGTGACTTAAATCCTATATGGCTGACGTCCAAGATGGCGGACAGGCTATTTGAAATGCACCCCCAAGATATGGGTATCAAATGAAAGGGTTTGCTGTCAGGAATATGAAAAAAATAGTCACGTGTCTTAAATCCAACATGGCGGACATCCAAGATGGCGGATCGGCTATTTGAAATGCATCCCCATGATATGGGTATTATACGAAACGGTTTGCTGAATGGGATACGAAAAAAAATATCACGTGACCTAAATCCAACATGGCAGCCGTCCCAAGTTGGCGGATAAGAAGTAAATTAAGTTTGAATATGAAGAAGACTAAAAAAAAGTATAATATTTAGTGGGTGCTCAAAGCGTGTTTTTCCCACGTTTTGTCGTTCCGGTTGGATTTTTGCAACTCAATTTTGAGGCACTTTCCGATAAGCTAGCAGGCTGAAATTTTCAGGGTACCTTCAAACCCGATGAACAAAGATAAAAATAATAAAATAATTAATAAATTTAAAAAATCTAAAAGCCCACGTTTTTAAATGTCCTAAAAATAAGAAAATAACCCTACAGGGCTGAGAGATGGGCCAATCAAAACGTGGGGGCGTATCTTTGCAAGTTACGCCCACGAGCTATACACGTCATGTAAATATCTCATAAATAATTCCTTAAATAATTTACGCCCCCACGTTTTGAGTGGCCCCTCTCTCAGCCCCGTAGGGTTATTTTCTTATTTTTAGGACATTTAAAAACGTGGGTTTTTTAATCTTCCGTCGCGTGTGCAACCCTAATGGTTAAGCTACACAGAAATCATTTATGACGGAAATTTTCTCCTTAAAATTATATAAAAAATACCCCACGACAGCATATGTCTATCTTTTATGGTTGACTCACAATAACACGTGTAACTCCCGATAGCTTAGCAGTTCGAAGCTTTCTGATTACATTTGAATACTCTTACGTTTATAACACTCTCAGTCACCCCTAATTGAAAAAGTTAACATTAATTAACTGCTCCATAAAAAAAAATCATATAAATCAGTACAGAAACACCAAAGTTATACATGAAATACGCCAATAAGCCATTGCGCGTGAATACTGAATCATGCTATAAGGATTTTTTTTGAGAATCGGTCGCCGCGCTCGACGCGTCTCGCGGCCGAAGGTATAAAATAGTCAATTTATAGAGAAAGGCTACAGGCTATATATCATCACGCTAAGGCCAATAGGAGCGGAGCGCCAATGAAGAATGCTTCGAAATCCGGGTTAAATTTAACGTTAGCCCAAAGTAACTATTCCACGCGGACGAAGTCGCGGGCAAAAGCTAGTATTAAATAAAATGTTAGTAAAACAATAAACACAACACAACGAGACTCGACGACAAGAGAACACCATACAATGGTACAATTACACTGAGAGCTTTTTATATTCATTAACATTGTATGGAAACTTCTTGTGCCCTCTGTTATTCTCAGAGACTTTCTTACAATGTTCTACTGTTACTTATTGAATATTATAAGACCTTGTCAATAAGGTATAAATCAGTTACTAATTCTTCAAATAAATATAAAATATTATAATATTATGCAGGTACGTCTCGCAATATCACATTTGGTTTCAAAAGAAAATAAAAAATAATCTAAGTAATTACCTACATATTTTATTATCAAATTCAAAAACTTGGTACAAAGGTGTTGATTAGTCTAAAAAAGAAGAAATATAGAAAGATAAGTAGATATATTAATTAGGGATAGAATAGAATAGAAATACATTTATTTATTTAGTTTCAGGCACAACAACAATAACAGTGTTTTTAGAAAATACTAAAACATAAAAAAAAACATTACTAAAAACAAAACAATGTAAAAATTACAATAACAGCGCTGAGCATGTCCAATTGTCCACATTGTCCAGAACGAAAACTTGATTATCAACTGGATTGAGTTATCATGAGGCTGCGCCAAGAGGAAGCGTTGTTTTCGTTTAATTAACGTTCACACCTGAATGATGTAGGCTCCACTTTAAAGTGCATAGTATTAAAAAAAACTGAAATTTTTGCTCCGCACATTTTTCAGGTTTCTAAACTCGTAAGTTAGGCTGAGCGATTCGAAATCAAAGCGATTTGATAGGTTTGAACCAACACACTACTCAGTTTGACTACTCAGTCCCGCACATGAACCACCAGCATTAAAGTTAAGTATAAAGCCAAAGCAATAATAATTGATTCGTTTTGGAAACACCCATAAAGTTTACGAATACTTCAAGGACAGGTATAGGAAACCCTCATTACGTATTTTGTCGATTATATCGACCAATGATTTATTTTACATTCAGAAGCTATTCTTACATAAGTGGTAGAGAGTGTCGACCTTATCCTAAAACAAGTTTATATTTTAAGTTTGAAATATAATATAATAATAATAATAAATAGCCTTTATTTGCCTTAAAATAACAGTTAACAACATTTGATATAACACTCACTCAACATACCATTTTACATTTCATTCAACTTAAAATTATTGAATTGAATTTCATTTAAATTAATTTTTGGCATACATTTAAATATCATTATAATTTTCTTAAACATCAATTCATTACTGTCTTGGTATTTTTTAATTTCATCTTAACGAAATTCTTAACGTGCAGTTTAAAAATCATTAATTATACATAGTACATTAATTCCGTTATTAATCAATTATTAATCAAGCAATTCTACATAAAGGTCAAATATTCATTTAAAGATTATTATTTCATTTCATGCTTTTTTTTTTCATAACAATTTTATTAATAATTTACATTAAATATAACATTAAATATACAGTTAATATTAATATGATCAAATAAATAGGTATGTTTAATTTTGTCTAATTAAGGCCCCGATTGGGTATAGGCCTCCTCCAACTTTTTCCATGTATTTCTCTCCTTCGCTTTCTGTGTCCAGTCTTTTCCAGCTATTTGTTTTATTTCATCGTCCCAGCGTTCTAATGGGCGGCCTCTGGCTCTCTTGCCGCCTGGGCCTTGCCATTTAGTCACCAGCTGTGTCCATCTCCCATCTGTCATTCTAGCCACATGTCCAGCCCACTTCCACTTTAGACGTTTCGTGTGCTGAAGAGCATCTATTATATTAGTTTTCTTGCGTATATTTTTTGATTTTTGTTTATCCTTCAATCTTATATTCAAAATGCTTCTTTCCATCGATCGTTGAGTTTTTTGTATTTTATCTTGTGCATAGTTATTGAATATCCAAGTTTGAGATCCGTAAGATAGGCAGGGCAGCAGGCACGAGTCCATGACTTTCTTTTTCAATTTTAAGGGCAGTTTTGACTTCATTATTTCTTTTAAGCTCCAGAACTTATTCCATGTCGAGTTGATCCTTCTGTCAATTTCATCTTTATGCCTCGATTTGCTGAATGAGATTTGCTTTCCTAAATATAGATAGTTGTCCACATATTCTAATAATTCTGTGTCATTAACCAATACTGGATATTGTTGAGCGTTTGTCATTATTTTTGTTTTTGATGTGTTTAGATGTAATCCTATATTGCTACTAGTTTTGGATAATTCTGTTATCATAGTTTCCAGTTGGCTAGATGATCTTGCGAAGAGAACTATGTCGTCTGCGAACCTGAGGTTACTGAGGTATTTTCCGTCGATATTTATTCCCTTATGTTCCCAGCCTAAGTCTTTGATAATATGTTGTAAGACAGATATGAAGATCGTTGGTGATAACGGGTCCCCCTGTTTTACGCCTCTACATATTTCGATTTTTGGTCCCAACCTGTCTAGCTTTACTCGGCTTACACTTTTGCTGTAGATATCTTTTAAGATATTTATATATATTTCTGGTACACCTTGATTATCTAGTGCTTGCCATATGCTTTCGTGGGATATGGAGTCGAAGGCTTTCGCATAATCAATAAAAGCCAAGTATAAGGGTTGCTGGAGTTCCTGAAATTTCTCTATAACTTGTTCTAGGGTATGAATATGGTCGGTAGTACAGAAACCTCTTCGGAACCCAGCCTGTTCCACTGGTTGGTTTGTTTCAATCTCTGGTTCAATTCTCTTATTTAGACAGGCAGCAAATAATTTGTACATAGACGGCAGTAGACTAATAGGTCGGTAGTTGCTTGCATCTGATGGGTCTCCCTTCTTATATAATAGTATTATTCTAGACTCGGTCCATTTTTTGGGCACGTTTTGTTCCTGCAGGAAATATAATATACCCTTAGACTAAACTCTTCTTCATGTTCTGGAAGAATTGGGCTTTAGCGTGGTAAAATCATTAAATGAGTCCTCGTACCCAGAGCAGGGCATGGCAGGAGGAACTGTTAGACTTGTACTGACCTAAATCCACGGTGTCCTTCAATAGCCTTTTACGTTCCGAGGCTCGTTAGTCCCGCGACAAGAAGAATTGGGCTAGGCTTACGTCAACAGTTCCAGTTATACGTATTGGTCGTCAATCAAAAGCATCCTACAGCGTACGGCAAACGCTGAATAAATTAATCATGGAGCTGATTTCAAGCTTTTTATAATGTGCTATGTGTTTGCAGAACTGGGAGAGTAAAATGTGTGCACTAGTAAACTTATATAATGTTTCGTTCTTTGTTCCAGACATTTCACACACCATCCTTTGGCGACGAAGAGTTTGACATTCCCCTAATTCACGGCCAGCTAGCTACAAACGCCGGCGTGCAAAATTCACATATACAGTACACGCAATTACACCATTCAGCTCCTCAGGTTCGTAACAAAGTTGTTCTTTCAGAAGATAAAGCAATGGTAATAACAGTCATCTGGATGGCTATCCATTTCAAAGCGAAAAGTAGTAGGAATTCTTACAATTAAAAGTAACGGTCTAATTTGGGAACCACTAATGCTGACATGATTGGTCATCATTATCACTAGTCGGGTTATCGGGTCCCGTCATTATGCTGACATTTCTTGAGGCGCGCGTGGAACACAACGCGCTGTCTACTCGGGCATGGTCCATGGTCGGACAGCGAGTCGTCCATTACTCGCCGTCGCATGCCCGTGTTAGATTTATGATACATAGTCCCTATGTAATTAATAGAAATATATTTAAAACAACGATCAACTGATTTCCGAACGAAAACAGTTGATAGTCAAATATTTTATCGAATATAATAAAGGTTACAAATAAATAGTAACTAAATTTCTAAGTGATGTAATCAAGTTTTAAAAAGGTTCTACTACATAAGATTTGTTTATTATTGCTTATTTCATTAGTTATTTAGCTAAAATGTATGACAATCTGCCATTGGTCAATTATGGCGGCAATATTTGTTGGGAGTGGTACGATTCTAAGTTTATAAAAATAGATGTACCGTCAAATTCGGGGTCATTATTATCCAATCGTTTTATAAGAAAAAGCTGTGCTCTGAGTGGTATTCTGTTGAATTAATGTGATATAATAATTGAGAATCCAAATGGTGATGCTGAAAGTTATAATTTGTGTTCTAATGTTCTACAATGAAAATGTAAGTTAATTGATATTTATTATGATCAGAATGTTGATGTATTTTTATAAATGTGTGACTGTGTACTGATAATGTACGTTGCCGTGGAGTTTCTTTCTCCTTTCTTCTCCACGAGAACTAGGGTTTCCGAAAGGAAGTAGCTTGGTAATAAATACCTAGTCTTGATTTTGTGCTTTTCTTTATAAACCCATTCCTGTACAAAAGTACTTAGAGATACCTTACATACAGTACCTAAATAAATAACATTAACCATCCTGATATCTAAAACTTGATAATAAAGTCGATATTAATGTCAATAAAACCAGATATACACATTCTATTCATCACACACATCCTATATATTTATATTTTCTAACATCAGAAGTGGGATAAGTGCCCTAACCTATTTATGATTTCTAATGAACTTTTATCTTATTTTTCATAATCAACGTTGGAGTTATCAATCGGCACACCCCTGCTGAAAGCTGTGACGTCGTTGGGTGGATGAATCGACCTTAGAAGGGCGATTAAAATGTGCTGCCATCTCGTACAGCGGGACTGCGACGCTGCTAAAAAGGAGCGAAGCCATGCTGAAGATAACTAAACGAGAACTTCTGCACCACAGCATGAATTTTATTATTGTCTAATGTCGGTAAGGCCTTCAGAGGCTTCTGTTTTATTATGTTGTAATCTAACTAAAAGCGAGTCGAAAAGATCATAGTTTATACCATGAAACTTATTTTATAATTGTTTTTGAAAGTTAAGCTTCGTTAATAATTTAACTAACCTAAAAAAAGGGGGAGGGATTTAGGTTAAAAGTGAAAAAGTATGAAAAACTGATAAAAGGTTAAAAAAAAAAAAACTGTAACAAGTTGTTGCAGCATTGAGTTAAAGGGAACAATTGATAAAGATTAAGACTAGTGAGGTTTTTCTTTATTGATTCTGTTTTTCATTTGCAAAGTACAGACATATAGTTTTCCTGGAGGTGTACATACTTTAAACTTGACGTAGAAAGCAAAGTAGTTGTAGATCCTCTGTTCAATGACCAGATCTTAAACTAAAGGTAATTTTCATTAGAAAAAATACATTAATTTATAAACAAAAAAAAAAAACTTTTTTTTTTGCAATTAGTGGGTATATTGTGAACATTAGTTTTACTTTTTTCTATCTCTTAAAATAAAAAGGCGGTTTGATTATAAAATTATTTTCATTAAAATCATTAATTAATCAAAAGATCGCAAGATTGATCAATGTAACAAGATCTTGACTACTATGAAACTAGAATTTGATGGAAGGATTTCATTTACATTTTAAAGCAAAGTCTTAAAATTAAAAATATAGCTTTGCACATCGATTAAAGTCGTGTTTTTGAAAAGGTCTCAACTGGAATGATAAAAATAATTGTCAGAATGACCGAGCCGTAAGTTTCTTTGGAAAATAAATTATATTGTCTGATGTGTACCTACATTTCGAAATAGCAAACTAAAAATCTTTGTAAGTGTTACATATATTGTTGATTGTGTATTGTAGTTTTATGTTAGTCACGTGTCATATTGTACTTTATTATATTTTATATGGGCCTAGAAGCCAGAGTTACATAAAAAATAAAATGACTCTGTGACTATAACTATGACTTTGCCTGTGGCTGTGCCTGTGGATATTCCTGTGGCTGTGCCTGTGGCTATGACTATGACTGTGCCCATGGCTGATACTGTGCCAGTGCCGTTCGCATACAGTTATGCCCGTGCCTGTTGCCAGTGCCTGTGGCCATGACTGAGACTGTAACTTATGACTTAGACTGAGCCTGTGGCTATTCCAATAATATAAAGCTGTGTTGATGTTAAATCATGAACTGTGTATATGTGTGATGTATAATGTATGTTGATGTTAAATCATGTACTGTGTATATGTTAAATCATGTGTATAAAGATTAACTAATGTTTTATCAAAAAGGTAAAAACTTCGAGAACGAAGTATTGTCAGAATGGCCGTGTTAGATTTATGATACATAGTCCCTATGTAATTAATAGAAATATATTTAAAACAACGATCAACTGATTTCCGAACGAAAACAGTTGATAGTCAAATATTTTATCGAATATAATAAAGGTTACAAATAAATAGTAACTAAATTTCTAAGTGATGTAATCAAGTTTTAAAAAGGTTCTACTACATAAGATTTGTTTATTATTGCTTATTTCATTAGTTATTTAGCTAAAATGTATGACAATCTGCCATTGGTCAATTATGGCGGCAATATTTGTTGGGAGTGGTACGATTCTAAGTTTATAAAAATAGATGTACCGTCAAATTCGGGGTCATTATTATCCAATCGTTTTATAAGAAAAAGCTGTGCTCTGAGTGGTATTCTGTTGAATTAATGTGATATAATAATTGAGAATCCAAATGGTGATGCTGAAAGTTATAATTTGTGTTCTAATGTTCTACAATGAAAATGTAAGTTAATTGATATTTATTATGATCAGAATGTTGATGTATTTTTATAAATGTGTGACTGTGTACTGATAATGTACGTTGCCGTGGAGTTTCTTTCTCCTTTCTTCTCCACGAGAACTAGGGTTTCCGAAAGGAAGTAGCTTGGTAATAAATACCTAGTCTTGATTTTGTGCTTTTCTTTATAAACCCATTCCTGTACAAAAGTACTTAGAGATACCTTACATACAGTACCTAAATAAATAACATTAACCATCCTGATATCTAAAACTTGATAATAAAGTCGATATTAATGTCAATAAAACCAGATATACACATTCTATTCATCACACACATCCTATATATTTATATTTTCTAACACCCGCGCCTGCGCGGTGTCCGGAGATCGTCTACCGACGTCTGTCGCCGTGGGCGTCTACCACTGAGGCTGGGGTGGAGGGAGGACGCTGTCCTCTCCCTCACGCGGCGCGCCTCCTCCTTCGCTAGCATGACTACTTTGCAGAAGGAGGCGACCGCTTCCCACTCCGTCTCCCCCGTAGCATGGCCTCGACCAATGCCGTGCGCGAGAGGTCTCCGCCTATTGTCGTCGTGAGGACACGGCGGTGCTCTGCCTAAGCAAGGCAGTCCTGCACCGTATGCTCCACCGTGTGTTACGGTCGATCCTCGCAGTGGTGACACCCAGACGTTTCCTCCTTCCTCATCCGACACAGGTACCTCCCGAAAAATCCGTGTCCGGTGAGGACTTGCGTCAGGCGGAAGGTCATGAGCTAAACCTGAGACATGCCTTTGTTAATATAGCAACTGGATAGCTTTCAAAGGATGAGCAGCAATACACTCTTCTTTCTTCTTAATTTTTTCCAAAACTGTATTACGACTATACAGGGTGTAAGAGACATCGACGCACAAACGGATACCATGGGTCCAGGACATGATTCTGGACCCCCCCGTGTTGGAATTTTTCGTCGGTTTTTTCCTTTTTTTATGTTTGTTTTTTTTTATAGTGAGCCGCGCTTAAAGTACTTCAGGTACTGTGGTACTGGACACAGTATTTAGGTATACGATGACCTTTCATTATAAACATCTAAGAAGACACCATTTCTATAAGTTTTATTTACATTGCTACTTTTAGTGAAAGTAGTGAATAAATTACTTTTTTATTAAAAATCTCATTGGGTTAGATAAGAATAACGATTATGAACAGATAAAGTATTTTTTTTTAATCTAGAAAATTAGGAAAAAACCGACGAAAAATTCCAACATGGTATCCGTTTGTGCGTCGATGTCTCTTACAACCTGTTTATGGTGTTAAAAAATTAACTGCATTAATTTCGTGTACGTACTCGGTATCAAAAACCAAGTACCTATATTCCAAAAAAAAATTTTTTTCGAGCATTTAAAAAATAAAAAATTCTATCATTTTTTTTACCATATTAATGAATTTGATTGCTCTTTGAGGTCGTTCACCCGTGTGTAGCGTTCACAGCTGATTCCAACATCCATCACATTTTGAAGACTTTGGACTGGCAATTCATCGAAATACTTAATTTTATTGGCCATACTAGCTTCCGCCCGCGACTCCGTCCGCGCGAATGTCGGTCTTCGCGTGGATGGTTTATTTCTCCATTTTGAGTAACTCTGACAATGACATCTTATAAATATCTATTGGACCCAAATACGGCTAAGCCTATAATAATTAAGGAGATCTATTGAGCTACTGCTGTTGAGCTCGCGTTCTGTAGTATTTTTTTCATAGTAATTCCGACCTTATATTTACAAATAACTGATCGGAACAGGGGGGAACAGGGGGGGAGGGTTTTGGTCCTCTAAACCAAAAATAACAGAATTGAAATTTGAATTACTGTTTACTTTATGATAAAACTTAGTAGCCGAGTCTTGTGTAGCTATTCCTATTAGGACGTAGCCCGCAAGTGCACTGCTAGTTAAGTCACACAGAAAAATAATAAAGTCGCAAGTCGGTAGTCATTAACTCTCGGAGAATCTTAACACCGCGATTCAGAAATGCGCGTCATAGGCACTACGCCATCTAGTGGTGAGTGATGGAACCTTTTTATAAATCAATGGAGGCAGGCGTGGCGTAATGTTGATAATACTACTACTTGATAATAGGTGTCGCCAGTGGTTCCATAATAAGGTTTGTTACAGATTTTTTTTTCTACGTATTTTTCCAGGATAAAAAGTATCCTATTTTATGCCCAGGATAATAAGGTATAATTATACCAAGTTTCATCGAAATCGAACCGTTAGTTTTCACGTGATGCCTGCACATACAGACAGACAGACAGACAGACAGACAAAAAAATTTTTAATCACATATTTGGGTTTGGTATCGATCCAGCATTGAAAAAATAAATAGCGGGGGGTGTCCCCCGCTATTTATTTTTTCAATATTTTCAATGTACAGAATTGACCCTTCTACAGATTTATTATATGTATAGATTAATAGGCCAAAAGAAAAATGCTTGAAAAAAATATTAATAATTTTGAAAAAAAATATTTAAAAAAATGCTAGAAAAAAACTTTGTTTTTTGGAATGTAGGTACTTGGTTTTTGATACCGAGTACGCACACGAAATTCCTGCATTTATTTTTTTAACACCCTATAAGTATTTTAATCAAAATCGATTCGTCCTTAATTAATACGCATTATTACGCATACAGACTAGGGTTACCAACTTTTTTTCTATCAAATATAGTATTTTTGAAGTTATTAACTTAAAAAATATAGAAGAGTGCAAAAAAATGAAAAAGAAAACAGTATGTGGTTAAGATATGTACTTTATTTTTTTAAATGAATATTTTTTGCTACTCTTGGCTGCTATCGTCGCGATTGCGTGCGTAATATTTCCCGGTAGACCCCCAGAGCGGGCATTAGTTAAGGCTGCGTTCCGCTGTACGCAAAATATAGTAGTTTCGCCTACTATATATATTTCTTAGAAATATAGTATTTGACCCCTTAAAATAGTAGGATACTATATTATATAGTAGGGTTGGCAACCCTAATACAGACATATACAACTCGCTTTGAAAATAGCCAACCAAGGTCGCGATGTTTTAAAATTATTATGTGGATTACCCTCATAACAGCAGAAAGGTACTATTAAAAAACAAATATACTTGTCGTATTGAGAACCTACTTCTTTTTTTTCGTCTGTTAATATAAATAGTACTTATGACAATATTTTTGAAGCAAATGAAATCGCCAAGTTACACAACGTTCGATATCTGTCCTACTTTTTAGATTGGCTTTATTGAATTGCCTGTCAGTGTATCATCGAACAATGTAATCTCTGCTCACTTTTAAAACAAAATCGCGTGCGAAGTATCCCACATCTGTGAACTGGCCACCTTTTTTATGAAATGGATGACCCTTTTTAGGGTTCCGTAGCCAAATGGCAAAAACGGAACCCTTATAGATTCGTCATGTCTGTCTGTCTGTCCGTGTATGTCACAGCCACTTTTTGTCGAAAGTATAAGAGCTATCCTGTTGAAACTTTTTTTTTTTTTTTTATCGTGGTAAAATCATCAAATGAGTCCTCCCACCCCGGGCAGGGCGGGAGGGACTGTCAGACTTGTACTGACTAAAATCCACGGTGTCCTTCAATAGCCCTTTATGTTCCGGGGTCACGGTAATGGTATAAGTCCCGCGACCCCGGCAGGCTTTGGCCCTCTACAGAGGGGGCCCCGTCATTATGCTGACGCTCTTTGAGGCGCGCGTGGAACACAACGCGCCGTCGACCCGGGCATGGTCCATGGTCGGGCTGCGAGTTGCCCTTTACTCGCCGCCCGCATGCCCGCGCCTACGGTGGCCGGAGATCGTCTTGCGACGTCCGACGCCGTGGGCGCCAACCACCGCGGGTGGGGCGGAGGGAGGACATTGCCCTCTCTCTCGCGCGGCCCGCCTCCTCCTTCGCGAGCATTACTGCTTCGCAGAAGGAGGCGACCGCTTCCCACTCCGTCTCGCCCCGCAGCATGGCCGCAACCAATGCCGGGCGCGAGAGGTCTCCGCCTATCGCCGCCGTGAGGACACGTCGGTGCTCTGCCCAAGCGGGGCAGTCTTGCACCGTATGCTCTACTGTGTCCTCCGGGCGATCTTCGCAGTGGTGACACCCAGGCGTTTCCTCCTTTCTCCTTAGACACAGGTACCTCCCGAAACTTCCGTGTCCGGTGAGAACCTGCGTCATGCGGTAGGTCAGGACGCCGTGACTCCTATCCAGCCACTCCTCAAAGAGGGGTCTTACCGCCGCGATTGCGGCGTGCCCGGCCGTCGGTAGCGACAGTCGTGCTCTCCATACTGCCCTGAGATCGCGCCGGAGCTCTTCCCGCCGCGCCTCGACTTCTCGAGGCAGCGGCGATACACCCCGGCGCTGCGCCTCCACGCGCCACTCATAGACGCGCTGGAGGGCAGTCGCCTCCAGATCCCAGGGCAGTAATCCGGCAAGCAGGTTGGCCGATTCGCCGGCGATCGTGCGGTATCCCCGGATCATCCGGATAGCCATGACCCTCTGGCATGCGACCAACTTTAGTGGTCGCGTCCGGATGCTCAGGGCCCACACGGGGGCCCCGTAGAGGGCCATGGACCGCACGACACCGGCGTACAGCCTACGGCAGGAGGCGTTTGGCCCGCTGAGATTAGGCAGGAGTCGCCTGAGGGCGGCTGCTGCCCGGTTCAGCTTTGGGGCCAAACTCAGGAAATGCTCCCTGAAGTTCCACCGGCTGTCGAGGACGAGTCCTAGGTACTTCATCGTCCTCCCGACGCCGATGCGAACCCCCTCCACCGTTATGTGGGACTCGGACCATGGCGCGTTAACGCGGCCATGAAAACACATGGCCTCCGTTTTGTGCAGCGCCACTTCGAGTCCCAGCTGCCGGATCCTCTCGACGACTGTCGCTACCGCTTGCGTCGCCAGGTCGGCCGCCGCCTGGTGCGACTCTCCCTCCGCCAGGACGAGCGTGTCGTCAGCGTAACATATTACGCTGACGCCGTCAGGGAGGTCGCCGCGCAGCACCCAATCGTATCCGATGTTCCACAGGGGCGGTCCCAAGACCGATCCCTGTGGGACACCGCACGATATCTCTCGCCGGTTCCACTCTCCCCGGTGACCGGGGTAGATGACGGCTCTGTCCGTCAGGTAGTCCTCGACTATGCGACGGAGGTAGGTCGGCACCCGGTGATACCGGAGTGCCTCCCTGATGCAACTCCAGGGCAGGGTGTTAAAGGCGTTGGTGATGTCCAAAGACACCGCCAAGACGACCCTGCCCCGGGCTACTGCATCCCCCGTCGTGAGGGCTCTCACGCGCATGATGGCGTCCACCGTCGAGCGCCCCCTGCGGAAGCCAAACTGGCTCTCCGCAAGGTTCGGGCCCACCCGATTCAGGTGCCCGACGAGGCGGTCTGCAATGACTCTTTCAAAGAGCTTGCCCACCTCGTCGAGCAGCACGATGGGCCGGAATGCGGACGGAGAGTCCGCAGGGCGCCCGTGCTTCCGGATGAGGACCAGTTTCCCTGTCTTCCAACGAAGCGGGAACCGGCCCCTCTCCAAGCATGCGCTTAAGAGCCCCCCCAGTCGAGGCCCGAGAGTCCCCCAGGCCAGGACCCAGGCTTTTCCTGGCAGGCCGTCGGGTCCTGGGGCGGTATTTTTGGCTTTGAGCCGTTGTACCGCCACTCTCAAGTCTACCTCGGTCACCTCCGGAGCGTCGTAGATGTCGTCGTCGCTGCGATCCGCGTTTGCGTCAGCTTCATCGTCAGATTCCGTCGGAGACGGAGCCATGGGCGGGGGAGTGTGCTCCCCTCGCGATGGGAACAGGGCGCTCACCACGTCCTCCACGAACTGAGGCTGGAGGCTCTGCGTCAACGGGGGAGCCCAGGGGCGGAGCTTTTCGCGCACCCACTTGTAGGGGCGGCCCCATGGGTCCCCGTCCAGAGTCCCCAGCATCTCCTCGCGGGCCATTTCCTTGGCCCGCCAGATCTCGTCGCGGAGGGCGGTCTTCGCTGCCCTGTAGCCCTCATATAGCTCCGCCTCTACAGTCGCCGCATCCGGAGGTCGGGTGCGGCGCCTGCGGAATCTGGTGTACCGGCGGCGCACGGCAACGCACGCTTCGCGCAGCGCTGCAAGCTCGCGCGACCACCAGTACAACTGACGCCGGGCGCGTCCTTGCCGGACCCGGGGCATGGCCACGTCACAGATCTCCGACATGGCCTCCCGGAACCACTCGGCCTCGTCGTTTATGTCGGCAGGCCTGTCCGGTGGTGACACCCAGGCCTGCACGATCGAGGCTTCCAGGAATAGCTCCCGGTCCAGCTGCTTCAGCGCCCATCGCGGACCACTTGGGTTCCGTCCACTTGGAACCGGCGCGTCTGAGGTCTGGGCGGAGACGTCGAACCGGATATACCGGTGGTCGGAATAAGTCTCCACCTCCTCCACAACGCGCCAGCCGGTAACGCGCGGCGACAGGTCGGCGGTGGCGAACGTAACGTCCACCACCGATTCGCCCATAAACCGCACGCACGTGGGGACAGAACCCCGGTTCTCGATTACCAGGCCCTGCGCACGGGCCCAGCGCTCGAGTATCCTACCCCGCGTATAGTCCCTGGACCGGGAACCCCAAGCCGGACTTTTGGCGTTGAAGTCCCCAAGGACGAGCGCGGGGAGGGAACCGAGGGCGACGACGACATCTCCCAGCTCCGTTAGGGAGTCTTGGAACTCGGCGAGAGATCGATTCGGGGAGAAATAAACGCCTACAACGGCGATCTCCCCGAACCGTGCTGCGACGATCCCGCGCCCTCTCTCGACGCGATCGAGGGGCGGGGTACCGGCGGCGGCCGACGAAATTAGGGTCACCGAGCCGTCCAGGTCCGCCACCCAGTCATTCCTGGGCAGGACAAAATACGGCTCGGCGACCACGGCGACGTTGATCAACCACTGCGCCATGCTCTGGAGCAAGAGATCCTGAGCAGCGGCGCAGTGGTTGATGTTCGCCTGGAGGAAGCGCAATGGAGACATTAATCTGAATCCATTGCAGCCTCCTCCAGGACCCTCTCCGAGGGTTGAGCCACGGCGGCGGCGGCGGCAGCGGGAGCGGCGGCGGCGGCGGCGGTGGCGGTGACGGCGGCGGCAGAGGGCCTACCTCTGCGCCTGGCTTTGGTGGGTGGGGCGCAGGACTTGCCCCCAGCCCGGTGATCGGCCGGCTTGCCAGCCGCCTCACTGCTTCGCATGTGAGAGAGACGGGCAGAGCACGAGCCGGCCTTGTGACCGGGCTGACCGCAGCGGAAGCACCTATCGCTGCGGTCTACCTCCGAGGTGCAATCGCATGCCACGTGGTTGCCCACTTGGCAGCGGAAGCACCTCAGGGGTCTGGGCTCCAGGACTTTCACCTGCGCAGACACCCAACCAACCAGGAGCCTTCGGCCCTCCTGTAGCTTTTTGGCCGCCGACACGGGGCAGCTAACCGCCTGTTGAAACTTGGTAGAAAGATGTATTATGTGAACCGCATTAGGATTTTCACACAAAAATCAAAACAAAACAAATTTTGGGGGTGCCCCCCATACTTAGAATTGAAACTCAAAAAAAATTTTTTCACTAAACCCATACGTGTGGGGTATCTATGAATAGGTCTTTAAAAATGATATTGAGGTTACTAACATCATTTTTTTCTAAACTGAACAGTTTGCGCGAGAGACACTTCCAAAGTGGTAAAAAGTGTGTCCCCCCCCCGTAATTTCTAAAATAAGAGAATGATAAAACTAAAAAAAATATATAATGTAGACCTCAACCAAAACTACCAAGGAAAATTGGTTTGGATGAGATACAGTTAGCAGTTTTTGAGATATAGTACATTTTCAAAAACCGCAAATATAACTTTGCCATTCATACAAATACTATGAAAAACAAAGTTATTTTTATTGTTTGTGTATATTACTTACTAATCTAAATATAATGATATCTCTAATCTATGCTTGCTGCTACGGAACCCTTCATGGGCGAGTCCAACTCGCACTTGGCCGGTTTTTTATGAATAGGATGAATGGTCAAAACAAAGGGCCTAGGAAGTGAAAGTTATAACTCTGCAAGCAGAAATAGTCTTTACGGGGATCAGTATATACATTGGGCGATAGTACCTACGGTTTAAAGGTATATCACTCTAAATTCTAGTTTCAGCTCCATATTATGAAACCCATTGTAATTATTTTATTTACTTACTCTTTTGCTTACTTTTAAAGTTTATTAGTTTCAATATACTCGTATGTACTTATTTACGTTTTGTATTCAATACAATCAAGGAGCACGACAAGTTCTATAAAAGCTGTATTTTAGTTTATTTTTATACAGGCTGTATAGTGAGGCTGTACAAGGGCTGTATAAGCGCTTATAGAGCCCTTATAAGTTAAAATTGGGCCCGTTCTTATACAGCCTAATGTTATTATGGCTATACAGTAGCTGTAGAAGTAAAAAATGGGCTGTAATATAGCTGCAGTAGAGCTGTAATCTACTATATAAAAATAACGGGTTTCGGGTTTTCCTTCCTGACGCTATAACTCCAGAACGCACGAACCGATTTCCACGGTTTTGCATTCGTTGGAAAGGTCTCGGGCTCCGTGAGGTTTATAGCAAAGAAAATTCAGGAAAAAAAAATTTTTTTTCTTCTTTTAATCACCAAACGAAATGTTACATAAAACGAAGCCATCTGGTGGCGAAACGGAGTTCGCCGGGTTTGCTAGTATGGTGTAAAAAGAAACCACAGGAATATGTTATCCTTATCGTCTTCCAAAGATGAGAATCACAAAGTGAAAATTACTTGTCGTAGCGTGATGTTATAAATTAGCATATTATAGCCTTGATTAATGGACTATCGATCAATAAAACAATCTTTTAATTCGAACAAGTAGTTCTTGAGATTAGCGAGTTCAACCAAATAAACAAAGTCTTCAGCTATATATTATTAGTATAGCGTTTTGTTAAATAATAATTCAAATTAAAAAACAGAAGTCGACTGTAGTCATTGGCTGATTTTAATTAAAATAGGCAACCACGTTATGGGTGAACACGTGAATAACCTCCATCTATCAACTGTCACTTCAAAATTACGTTGATTACTTTCATCAAAAATTTTTTTTTATTAATAATGTAATAACAAGATAATAACGTTATTACCATATTATTTATTTATTGTTCAAGCGTTAGAGAAGCGACATGACGTCACATTATGGTGTCATTACAGAAGAGCATGCATATGAACATGTCTGAAACCTGAAACTAGTATGCTCTATACACTTGCGTTGCGTGCGAAAACTTCAAAAATCACACGATAGTCGATAATTGAAAATGCTACATTCTGGAAAAGTACGTACAAACATGCGAGCATGCCACAAGTCTCGCCAATAGTATGCTTTTGTGCTAGTTTTATCTGTCATCTGATTCTGAACCATATAATTATAACATTTTTTGAGTTTCAAAGTTACCGCCATAAGAACGGGGCTGCCGTTTTATCAGTCAATTGTATAAAATAAAATACCTTTTATTTGGATTCTTATTGAATGAACTAAAATTGAATATTAAAATATCCTTTACCTTTTCTTAAGAATTTGCGTGGTTTAGTTCTTTAATTAAGTTGATTCTATGCCGCCAATCGAAATCTTCGGAATAGTGTGTCTATGTAGTCTGTGGGAATAGTCATCCGGACAAAAAACTATAGACAAAAACGAATGATTGAACCAAGATTGAACGAACGACGCTTTTGACATTAAAATGCTGTCATTGTCAAATTGACGTTAAAAACTCAAAGCCAATATTATCTATTGTGATTTTAGTTGAATTTTGTCTTTTTTTTGTAGCTTCTGCTTCTCTTTTTTTTTTCTTGTTTCTTCTTGTATTATCCTTCTTCTATTCGATACAAAATTGATTTCATTCAAAACAAAGTTTAAAAAATACAATCAGTGCTTCACTAAAACGTCTTCCACATAGATAATAACAACCAAGCTTATCTATTAAGCACGTTGTTCCAATTATTTTTGAATTGTTTTAACACAGAAGGACTGTGTGAAAGCAGTAAAATATTTATCATTGGATGACTGTAAATTAGAGCATTAACGAGAAAATATATTAAATTCAAGAGATGTGATAAAACATTGCTTATCTTAGGTTGGTATGATCAACCCTGCACAAGATGGATTAGCACCTCCAGGCGGAGCTCCCTCGTATCAACAGCCGCTTTATTTACAAGAACCGCACACACCTGTCACATCACATAGGTGAGTATTAACTTTAATTGAATAACTAAGGATACAAATTGCAAATCATACAAATGTAAAGCTTTAAGCATAAACAAATACTTAGTGTATAATTAACCCAACAAAACTCAAATGAAAAAGTGTTTTTGATGCAACACATCATTTGTAAGACAAAAAGGCCTTCTTGCCTTATTTATTTGAATTTTTATCAAATAGGCTTGACTAGATTAGTCATGCTCATAATATAAAAACTATATGCGTTACCATTCCGATCTGGGACTTAAAGAAAATTATAGAAGGCAGTCAATAATATTTTACATACTCAATCACTTCATACATTAGCCTTCTTCCCTATTCTATTACATTTTTGCAATATTATAATAATTGCTATTTAAGTAGTGCTACAATGGCTATGTATTTATATTACCTATATCAAATCAGACCCAATGTTAATTAAGATTTCATTTTGGTTTTATTAGGCTAACAGGCTTAATAAACCAATAACTATGATAGATGAAATAGCGTCTAATTTTAACTTAGAAATTAAACTGACAAAAGTATGAACATTTTGGAGTCTTCACCTATGCATGCTATTTCTAATTCAACTGCCAAAAACTTCAGAAACTATTAATTTGTGTATTCCCTTTCTATTTCTCAAAAATTATATCATTTCTCTAAATGCAACATTTGTATGCTTCCAGCAATTTTATTACTCTTTGTAATCAAACATCTTCCCTGTATACATTCTTAAATAATATTTTATTTACCATGAAAATTATATAAATATGTATTGGGTACACTGTTTTTTTCTTTAATTCTCAGATCTGCATGGAAACACACAGACAATGTCATGATTAAAATGTAAGTTTACAGACTTTCATAAATTCTACTTGAATATAATTTTTTTATGTCTCACTCAAATTTAATTAAAAACTTATTACTATAATATTTGCTTGCAGTGGAGCAGGTGCACCAGCAGGTAACTACATGATCCAGCAGCAACCTGGAGGACAGCAGAGGCTATTGATGCTACAACCTACTCAAGTCATGAGCGGCCCACCAACACCCAGCACCCCCACGCAGCCAGCTGCCCCCGTGTATGGCTCACCCCAGAGGGCGTCACCCCCTGGCACAACAAGTGATGACTCTGATGATAGTGTGCCTTCACATCATTCACAGGTATAATAGTTTTTTTATAATGAATTTATTGTTTTTTTTTTTGTTCTAAATTACTCTTTGTACATTCTTATATTATTGTTTTTGTAGTGGCTGAGAATGTTGCTGGCTTGCACAATATCTTAGATATAAATAATTGCTTGGTTGTTTAAATAGCCTGTTTATAAAATGTATAATCCATAAAACCTAAATAATAGATCTAAACATGTGTTTGCCTATTGTAAATTGTGTGCTTTTAAAAACTTATCATGCATCATCCCAAATAGAAACAAAAGGATGTGTATTTAATCTTACTAAAATAGCATGTGCTTGGAAAAATCATGTTTTGATTATGTTTTGTGGACTAAGCTGTAGTGCTAGCAATCACCCCTGCCATGAAAAATAGATGACTTAAAAATCCTGCTAATATTACATGATTCTCAATATTCCCCCTGAAATATTCTTTATAATCAATAATTGCAGTTCATATAAAAATACAAGATACTGTTCTGGAAAGCTTCAATCCTCTAAAAAATAGTTTTGGACCACTAGGAATGGGAAAACTGTATTTATTTTACAAGATAATTGGAAAAATATAATTTACATGAATCCCAGGTTGTTTTCAAAATACCAGATTAACAGAAACTTCTGCGACTTTTTTTGATGGCTTATGGCACACTCCTCTCATAGAGAGGAGGACCCCATTATAGCTGAAACCGTACATGCAAGATTTGCATAATTGAAGAAACAAATGGGCCAATCTCCAATATTTGAGACTTCCGTTGAGGATAATGACGCCCGATCTTTTACTACTAGTGCAACCATCCACTGACAAAAAACAAAAATATAAATTATTTTAATTACATCTAACTTAAATGAAATTGAAATAATTTATATTTTTGTTTTTTGTCAGTGGATGGTTGCACTAGTAGTAAAAGATCGGGCGTCATTATCCTCAACGGAATTCTCAAATATTGGAGATTGGCCCGAATACGAGTTTCTTTTACAAAATAAAGCCATTTAATTGATTGGCTAAACTGTGTGAGTCAAGGCATCACCAAAAAAAAGTTGCTCAAATAAACACTATATCATATATAACATGAGTGATTCCAAATAGTGGTATAAAAAAGGTTTTTGTACCACTATTTTGATCTAAAAAGAGTATCCTATAATCTAGTTTCATGCCCGGTCTTGTCCTTAGACATCTACTTTTTGGAATGCCTTAGGATTGGGACTGTAATTGCATAATATTATTTTGACAATTCAAAAGTGCCTGTATAAATTGGTCTACTTGAAATAGATGATTTGATTGATTGACACCCAATTATTGATTGTATTCATACCTACTCATTGTTGTTTTTCAATCGATGTTTATTACATTATTTTCAAAAATCCAATTTGTAATTTGGCTAGTACAATTGTAAAAATATTTCTTTATTTCCAATAATTCGCTCTTTGGCACTAAGATTTTTATAAAGATGCGATTTTGCCAATCATCTTAACTCTTATCTTTAATTGATTATCCTTTTTTTATCCCAAAAGTATTCTTGTAGACATAGTGTAGTCTTTTTCCTAGAAATATAGTTCATTGGCATTTTTTTATTTGTAGTTAAAAATTAAGAAATCAAACAGTAGTCATACTAGTGTAAAATTCTAATGAATTGGTTGTTTGTTGGTAGTTGCCTGGTGATGCGGAAAGCCTTCTGCCTATCCATTATTGCTCAGCGAGCCGGCAGCAACAAACTACGCTTCATCAGGTATAGGCAAATTTTATCGCTTTACATAACCTACATATCTTTAGGAACATATTACACTTTTGTTACCTACATGTTTGTTGCCAATGAACTGTATTTTAGAATCCTAATATTGTATCCAACGACCATTTATATCTAGACGCCTCATGCACGATCTGAGTAACGAAAATTATTCTGGCAAGTCGCTGAGGTACGACGTAAGCGAGGGGGACGGGGTACTACGTTCTGATTGGCTAATACTGCGTTCTGATTGGCTAACTCAAGGTCAGTGCGACGAGGGGACTCACAGGAGTGGTCGAGTCAGACGGTTATAAGACTTTTTTACCTAATGTGTTGACAGACATCGGTCGCCTGTGATTAGGAGTCTAGATATAAATGGTCGTTGATTGTATCACATATTTAAACTTCTGTAATAAACGAAATTAAGATTCAATCTATTGTTACAGATGGGCGTTGGTAACTTGGCTGTAAAAAGATCGTCACCAGAACCCATGGACAATGGAATCAATCGTGGACAAATGCAAAAAAAGCCAAAGGTACAGAAAAAGAAGAAAAAAAGAGATCCAAATGAACCTCAAAAGTAAGTTTGCTTTACAGAGAAGAGTAACAGATTTTTTAAGGACATAAGTAATGTAATCACTGAGTAGTCAAAAAGATCTGTAAAGTTGTATTAAACTATGTGTATATTACAGGCCTGTATCAGCGTACGCCTTGTTTTTTCGGGACACTCAAGCTGCAATTAAAGGTCAAAATCCTAATGCAAGTTTTGGTGAAGTATCAAAAATCGTAGCGTCCATGTGGGATGGATTAGACTCTGAACATAAAAGTGTGAGTATTCTGATAACAATGTTAATGTTGTTTTTTTTTTAATAAGTTGTAAAATTGCAACATGGCTATAAGAAATATTTTATTACAGGTCTATAAACAAAAAACTGAAGTTGCTAAGAAAGAATATCT
Source organism: Agrotis exclamationis (assembly GCA_950005045.1). Classification (NCBI taxonomy): domain Eukaryota; kingdom Metazoa; phylum Arthropoda; class Insecta; order Lepidoptera; family Noctuidae; genus Agrotis; species Agrotis exclamationis. The sequence continues at coordinate 12,962,758 of OX465423.1, read as the reverse complement.
TAAAGCACTTGCTGCCTACAGAGCTAGCCTAGTATCCAAGGTAAGTTTTTAGTTTTTGAAAAAGAACAAGTAGTTATAAACCTTGCAAATACTCGTATCTTGTTCGTATGTCTTAAAAATTTCGGCAATGGATTTTTAGATGAAAGAAGCATTGAAGATGTTGTTGACAGAATTACAGCGGCGCCACTCCATTTTCCAAATTAAGGCAACGGCTCAGTTAGATGCAAAAAAATTGGGAATCCTTGCCCAGGTGAAACGGTACTTCACGCCTGAACAGCTGCTTAACTTGTTTATAGCGCAAGTCCAGTCATACCTGGAGTACTGCTCTCACAGTTGGGACGCGTCTGCCAAATACCAACCGTTTGAATTTGAAATCATTTTCAAACGGGCAAGAGGCTTATTGGCAACGGCTTTAGAGCCTTTAACACCGACGCCGAGTTGCCAGCCTGTCGGTTTCCGACAGTTGCATTTCGGTGAGGGTGCGATGCAACTGCAGAATTCGATTCCGCCTGCCACTTTCCATCATCGGACTACAAGACATTGGTTGACATCCCACCCTTACGTACAAAACGCTTTGCCAATACTTTTATTGTGCATACAGGTAAGGAGTGAAATTTCACTCCTCCTATCAGGCTGATAGCTACAACCTTGGGGACTTCAATTCAAAAGTGAAAAGGTTAATTCTAGGCAAACGTGCTTCACTGTCGACCGCCAATGATATTATAAGTCATAGATTATGTTATACACTTACAAAACAACAGAAAAAAGTGCGATGATTCCCGATATCCACCCCCCAGCTGGTCCCCGCTGGGGGACAGCAAAACTTTCTAAAAAAAGTTCCCTTTGTCCACCCCGGGGTGGACATTAGGAACTATTTTAAGAAAAAGTTTCGCTGTTCCCCGGCGGGGGACAGTGATACAGTTTTTTAAAAATATTGCCGTTGACCACCACAGAACAGCGATACGATTTTAAAAATGAGAATTCTCAGTGTCCACCCCTTCAGCCACCCCTTTAACTATTTTTAATACTTTGACTGAAAAAAAAAACTATGAAATATAAAGATTTTAAATGTAAGCATAATTGAAAGAAAAATATTATTTTTATAATTTCACATAGTTAAGTAGATCATTTGTTTCATGTTTGAAAATTCTATTATATTCTATGAAAGTGATCGGAATGCTGGGCTGTGAAAAAGATGGATGAGAAACGATTGCATGTAGCAGAGATGAGGATGTTGAGATGGATGTGTGGAGTGACAAGAATGGATAAAGTAAGGAATGAGTTTATAAGGAGAAGTTTGAAAGTGGCGCCGGTTACAGAAAAAATGAAAGGGAATCGTCTGTCTTGGTCTAAGAGAGTGGACTAAGAGAGTGATGAGTACGAATGTTGATGGATGGAGAGGAAGAGGAAAGCCAAAGAAAAGATGGATGGATTGTCTAAGGAATGCAAATGATATGAATGAAAAAGGAGTAAATGATACTGTGACGTCTGATAGGGGAGAATGGAAGAAAAAAACGTGTTGCGCCGACCACAAGTAAAATGGGATAAGGGCAGGAAGATGATGTGTGTACCTATGATTAGAAATAAGTGTTGTCATATCCTAGTCGATTTCAAAAGTAAATTTAAAACAAATGTTTTTATTACAATAATATAATTATTTTCGTTTTTAATTGTGGTGTTTAATTGTGGTGATTAAAACTGGAACATAATTAAAAACACAAAAGTAGGTTTATTTATTATAATAAAAACATTTGTTTGATTTTAAATGAAGAAAAAACTAGTTATCTTTATATCTAAAGACTTTAAATGTATGCATAATTGCAGGTAAATCGTATCACTGTCCCCCGCCGGACCGGACAGCGAAACTTTTTTTAAAAAAGTTCCTAATTTCCACCCCGGGGTGGACAAAGGGAACTTTTTTTAGAAAGAGTTTCGCTGTAAGCTGGGGGTGGACATCGGGAATCATCGAAAAAGTGTGCCGCGCAAGAAAAATAGTGACAGCTAGGTGTTGTCAGTTGCGCGTGAATGTAAACAAACAGCACACCAATCACCGCACGTTGACATCATAGACTAGCAAATTAAGGGCGCATAACCAGTAAGTTGACAACGTCGCAAATAGCTGTCAAATATTTACAAGTTTTAATTAATTTGGTTTTACTGTATGAAAATAAGAAATATGGCTCTGTAGTGCACTAATAATTAATATCGTAACACCGAATATATAGTTTAAGATGTAAAAAAAGTATTTGGAAACTTTCCAAATGCTTTTTTTACACCTGAAACGGTTACAACATCAAATTCAGTGTTTTAATTGCATTTCTATATCAATGTTCTAGTGCACTACAGAGCGATAGTTCTTATTTCCATACAGTAACATTGCTGAATTAATTAAAACTTGTTAATATTTGACAACTATTTGCGACGCGACGTTGCCAACTTTCGGAATAAGCGCTCTTAACTAGGCACTGTGGTCGGTAATGACATCTATCTCTGTTGCACTTGTTGATAGAGAATTTGTTGTCACACTCTTTCTTTTACGACGCCATATTATAGAAACGTAATGTTTTATTTGTGAAAATATTAAGATAAATAGTATATTTATTTACGAATAATATGTCAATCCTTGACTTCAAGAAGTCTTGCTTGTTTAATTTGTACCATATCATCATTACACACGACGTAATTTTCAGTGGTTTTGTGCAGTGGCGTAGCGTGCCTTGGCGGGGCCCCGTATAAAAATGTGTTTGGGGGCCCCTTAGGTAGGGTAAAGATTTATCACTCAAGAAAAAAAAGCATTTCTCTGTATCTACGCCAAAATATAAACAAAAAATTGGATAGTCATCGAAAAAATTCAAGATGCGACTGATCAGTCCAGAGATCGGAATTAGGTAGTTATTTTTAATAGTTGCATCGAAATGTTGATATTAATATGGATCTTCCCGGGATTTCAAATAGACAATGTCGTGCTTAAACCATTACATATAAATAATAATAATAAGAACACCAGACATAGATTAGACAAATAAATTGTGTAAAAGTAAATAACTTTTTTATTTCATAAATCATTAAGTTTTTATTAATTTTTGTTTACGCACGTTGGGGTCCCCTGTGGCGCGGGGGCCCCGTATAATTGATACGGCAGATACGGCAGTAGCTACGCCCCTGGTTTTGTGTCACTTTTACTTTTGATTCACTCTGTAGTACGTGAAGTGCATCCGTTGTCAACGGCAACGTCGCCGTCGCACTGAGGTCAAGGTTTGCCAATTAGCCACATTTGAGCGCGTCACGTTCTGAGGGCGTTTACTTATATTATCATTGTCGACCGCATCTTTGCTTATCATTTAGGCGAGTTAGTGACCAAACACGAGCCTATCGATAAAATTTAAAAACAGCTCACTATTATTATAAGGAATGGTCAGTTTAACTTCAATTCAAAACCATAAAACTTTTTTAAAAAAAGTACCGACTTCAAAACAAATGCAAAAAAGTTTAAAATAACTTTTCTTTCGGAAGTCGGTGGCAATAGTCAATGATACAACAAAACAAAGCCACCGACTTCCGAAAGAAAAGTTATTTTAAACTTTTTTGCACTTGTTTTGAAGTCGGTACTTTTTTTAAAAAAGTTTTTATTTTACCCTTTTTAGTTTATTTATTACATATTCAACCCAAATTCTTGTAAAATACAAAATTTTCTTACATATGCACTAATCTTGTAATCCGTCACAACATAAAAAAATCCATATCTCTAAAACTACTGAACCGATTTTGATGAAACTTGCAGTGTACCCTAAGTTGAACAATACCTAGTACAACAAAAAAAGAATTACTTAAATCGAACTTATAGTTCCGGAGATATGCGTGCACAAACATAAAAACATACATACATACATACACTTATGAAATTTGGCACATTTGTTCAGACGCTGATATAGACTAACATATATGAAAACTGGGCAGTTCTGATAATATTACATACATACGGGTCGAATTGATAACCTCCTTTTTTTTTGAAGTCGGTAAAAATTGTTTGCTACAAATCTACAATTTATATAATCTTTACTGGGAAAACGCCATCTTATAGTAACAGTCTGTAAACTATTTGCGTAAGACGTAATGTCTAAAATGTAGATGGCGCTATTCACAAATAAATGTACATTTGACACTATTGAAGTATTGACTTGACAGTCTGTTGTTGAGCTTTTATGTAGCTTTCATTTTTCGCAAAGTTTAATTCGTATTTCATTTCCTTTAACCCTTTTAGATCTTATATCATCTTCCTGTAATATTAAAGACTACACTAGACTTAAATGTCGCATCATTTTCATTCAAGTTTGGTAAGAATTATTTGTTAGCATCTCTGAGCTTACGATGTTTACTTTGAGGTTAGGTACTACATATGAAGAGAGCTTTATTTGTACACAAAGGATCATTTGAAATGGTTGGTTCGGAAACAATGTAAACATTATTAAAACGATCAAAAAGCAGAAGTTATTTCGAATTATTATTTTGTCCTATATGTAAATGTCAAGTTATTTAATTTACTAAATAAATATGTTTTCAAGGTTTTGAAAGTTCTTCAAGATTAATCTTAAGGTTATTGATTGATTGTTTTTTTTTTTTTTTTCATTACGTCTTTCCTGTGCTAAGATACAAATTCCTCGGTTATATGTTCATTATTATCTCTTTAATATATAAAAATCAATGCCACTTTTCGTTGTAATATTATAACTCACGAACGGGCTCACCTATCCGAACCAAATGTTTAGGCTTTGTTGGAACTAATTAGTAGATGCTCCAAGTGAAGTTTGCACAAAATCGGACAAGCGGTTCTTAATATACCCGTGCGAAGCTGGGATGGGCCACTAGTCATATTATATATTATGTTCAATATCACCATCTTTTTCAGGGAGGAGAACAGGAGAGCCAACCAATGTATAATCACACCAATAGTGCCAATAATTCATCATATGGTAATTATTACCAAGGACAAACATATGGCAATGGACATTCACCTCAAGGTTATGTGCCCAATCCTGCACCACAGGGCTACTCACCACAAAACTATTCAGGAAACCAGAATCAAGCTCCTTATCCTGCACAAACGCCACAGGGTTATCCACCTAACCCTCAACAGTCTCCTCAAAATTATCAGGGCAATATGAATATGACTCCTCAAACATACCAGGTAACTAGACATAATTGTATTCCAGTAATGTCTTTATATATGAGAATTACTGCTTTTATTCACCTTATTACTTTTACTTTTATTGAGGTACTTGTAATCTTCCAATGAATTGTTAGTCTATAAATATGTACAATTAAATATCATGTAAATTTATCACATGTGTGAGTACAAAGTAGTAATATTATTGACTTGATATTACCTGTAAAGTTTCATGCTCACTCAATTGTCTTGCTTACGGTGGAGAGTGTGTCCGATCATTAACTTCTCATGAGATCTACATGTGACATGATCGTGAACCAAGAGCCATCTGTATAGACTGGTCACCTTTAGTTTAGGTAAAAAGATACTGGAATTACAAATGAATAATTTTTGTATCCTTTTTACTCTGAACTCTTTTAACATGCATAATATCATTCTACATAATACTCACGTGTTTGTATAATTTGTACATAATTATGTAACCAAATAGTGCAATAATAATTTTGATTTAAAAGTATAAAAAGTGTTAACATTAGAAAAAGATAAGCTGTTTAATCTTTTCTTTTCTAATGTCAGTACTTTTTATTTTGAATATTCATCATTGCATACCCCTATGTTCATAGTTAAAAAATAGTTTGGTAAATAAGACAATCTTGTTTAAGTCCCTTGACATTTTCTATAGTTGACTTGTAGCTAGTAGTATGTCCAAAGGGATATTCCATTGATAAACCTGAATTAACATACAAAAACCTACAAAGAATATAAAAAAAATCTTTTCTTGTATTCAATTACATAACAAAACACATTTTTTTATTTTCAGCAGGCAGTGCCAGGTCAATCCCCACAAGGATACCAAGTGAATCCTTCTACTTCACCTCAAGGTTGCCAGCCCAATCTTGCGCAGTCTCCAAGGAACTACCAACCCACACAATCCCCTACTAACTACACTGCTAACTCTGCCTTATCACCCCCTGGGTATAGACAAGTGCAGTCTCAGTCGCCTCCAATGGGCTCAGTGCATGCTGCAATGCAGTATCATCACTCACAGCAGGTGTGTAGTTATCATATTGCATAAAGCTAAAAGTGATTAAATGTAAAGAATATTGATCATTAATTGAGATTTTATTTATTACAATAATAAATAAATAAAAAAATGCATTAATTCCTTGTGTTTTTAGCAGATGCAGCAAACCCATGCACAAATGCAACAAGCACATCAAGTACAGCAGTATCAACAACAGCAACAGCAGCAGCAGCAACAGCATCAACAACAGCAGCAGCAACTTCACCAGCAACAGCAGCAACAACAACAGCAACAACAACAACAGCAGCAGCAGCAGCAACAACAGCAGCAGCAGCAACCACAGCAGTCAACACAACAGCAAAATCAAATTTCGAAATCAGACCAACAGTCTCCTAACAGCAATGGAAATGCTGGTGGTCCACAACAATCATCTGATGTAAAGAACTTTCTTTTAACACGGGTTTATATGTAACATTTTATCTTAATTAATACATAACAGCAAATTACAAGAGAGACCAACAAAGCAAAATTGACTGCTTCTAGGCCTGAACAAAGACTATGACAATTAATTTCTAGAATCTAATGATCATCAAAATACAAAGAGAAAGTATTATCGGTATAGGGTTAGTTTCACAAAAATATAGTAATTGAATTAACAGAAATATGTGATTACAGCAAAATGAAAACCGAAGTACACCATCATGCATCCGGCAGGGGTGCACAAACCCAGCAATAGCAAACAGTGAATGGGAAGATGAATACTGCTCCAATGAATGTGTTGTTAGCCACTGCAGGTAATAACATTTATTACTTAGCCTATGGAGGTCCTTGATACTTTTTATTAACTAAAAATTACAGATCAAAAATATCAGTTCACAAACATGATGCCCTATCCTTAAATTTATTCAAAAGTTCTTGGTTATGAAATATTTACATTCTTCTATAATTTAATTTACTTTGTAACTTCCAGAGACGTCTTCAGTTCGTGGGTGGCATCCAATAACAGTAACCAAATTCAAAATTTCTCAGCAGTGAAATAAACAACGTAAATGCATAGGTACATATCAAATTTAATAAATCCACTCTTGTAATTTGTAATTTCGGAATAAATCTTTACTCTAAGAATCCTGAATTTATTGTTTAAGTGTATTATTAATTTTATGTTTTGTGATACAATTCTATGATCCTTAGGTTATTGACATACATTCATTTGGAGCAGTTTATAAGATATGTTTTATATTTTTTTACTATTAATTACTTTTGCTAAATTTGGCAGAACTAATCATTTACTTACCTCATAATAAATTCACTTTCATTCGGCGGATTAGGAATATTGAAATGCCAGCAATAATTATATAACTTAATAAGGAAATGATAAATACATAATATGTATAATTGTATATTATTACACATTTGGTGACACTCATGAGCAGTACTGTGTTGAAGTTTTCTATCCATGATAACATACAAAAACATCCCACAATATTTATCTCTAGTATTTGGATAGATATTGTCGTGGTTATTTCAACAAAGTACTGCTTTGAAACAGCACAGTGTAGAAAGATGTAAAATATTTTTTTAACTGCCGAAATATTTCGGTTGTTACCTGAAATATACATAATAATAAAGGACTGTTAGATAAGACTATGTTTCATAAATAATACTCTTACATTTTAAAATAGATCGATATATTGAATTGAATGCAATAACGGTCATTGATGAGTGCTAAAAAATACTTCCATTAATTTCATACTTATTCTAAAATATTAGTATAAATTAAATAAGTCGTTCGGAATCCAGAAGGCGGTGCATTTCTATTAAACTTGTCGTATGTTAATTTGCAGCATTGTTAAATTTTAATTTTAAAATATACCTAGCATTTATTCTTCTTGTAAAATGTTTAAAGGGCAATCGTCGTCACACTAAAACGTTGAGGCTATAGAGCGGACGCCGATTTAGATTCGGAAATTAGCACCTATTATGGCATGGGTGAAGTTATAATAATTGTTAATATGGATATCGACGATAAATTTTGTGATTGTATCGTATTTTTCGTAAATTTAGTAAATACATTATGGTTATAATTAGCAAGTTACATTAAATACTTTATTGCATTGTAAATTTCTAACTATAAACCTAATAGCAATATTTACCCATTTCTCTAGGAGTTGCGTTTAGTATCATAGGATTTAGCTGGACCAAAATTTTCTTTATATTCAAAGCGATGATAATATTTTAAGATAAATATGTTTTATTGTATGTCCAATACCTTATGATATAGTGATGTAATTGTAAATAAACACTCGCAATAATAGACGTAGATGTAGAGACTACATAAGGCATATTTTTTTTATTTCATGTTATTTATTTAGTAGTCTCATTAGAACTACCTTACTTAGATAAAAGTTATATTAAAAATGTAAAATATAACAATGTATAAATTGTAATTAGAAAAGTGATTCCATTAAATTTCTTAAACAGCATAAACTGTATTTTTAAATTGATTAAAAAACGATATTGTTGAAGTTTCGGCGGCCACCGTCCACCGCGTCGCATGTCATCGGCCGCCCGCACTTTTACTTGCTTGACAAAAGTTGTATATTTTTATAGCAAGTTATAATTTAGTATTGCTGAATACAGCGTGATTGTTGAGACGTCAAATACAGTGAAACGTTGTTAATATTTTCTTTCTCAATAGAAGTAACAAAAAATAGAAAAATCAATTTGTTAAAAATCGGCTATTTCCATAAGTTTGCCGTATGTCATTATTTTCCAGAATAACCAGTATTTGATTGATTTGATTCTTGTAACCGACAGAGGTTTAATAATACAGCGGGTGTTTTTTTCATAATCTACGGGCTTGATTCCTAGCTAAGATCAAAGAAGAATGGGCAATTTTGTATGGAGCGTGGGCGGTCCGCGGCCAAGAATGATTTTAGTGTGCTTTAGTCCTATTATTGTGGAAAGTTTTATCACTGTGGTGTACTTCTAAAACCAAAAAAATACATTTTTGTTTTTGAACCCTTATTTTATCATTTTACTTACTATTCTGGCTAATATCCAATACAAAAGGAAATTGAAACAACAAATCTAGATAAGTTATTAAAAATAATGAAAGTATTATTAGTAAGTACGATAATTACTATACTATGTATTCTAATATACATAATAAAACCTTTGTTTTATAAATTACCTTACCTAACAGCAGATATTTTATGTTGTGTAAGTATGTCAGCTTTTTTCTCTTACTAAAACCATCGAATGAGTTTCACCCGGGGCAGGACGGGAGGGACTGTCACTCTTGTACTGATTAAAATCCACGGTGTCCTTCAATAGCCCTTTACGATCCCGGGCCACGGTTACCTGATAGTCCCGCAACCCCGGCAAGCTTTGACCCTCTAAGAGGGCCTCGTCATATTGCTGACAGCTCTTTGACGCGCGCGTTAAAGAAAACGCGCCATCCACCGTCCATGATCGGACAGCGAGTCGCCCATTACTACCCGTCCGCATGCGGTACATAGGCGGAAATCGCCCCGCAAACCGACTTCAAAAACAAACACGAAAAATCGTAAAGTAACTTTTCAGAAGTCGGTGGCTTTGTTTTTTATTTTATCGACTTTTGCCACCGACTTCCGAAAGAAAGTTATTTTACACTTTTGTATTTGGTTTTGAAACCGGCCCTTTTTTTTCATAAAGTTTATTTTATTTTACCCTTTTTAGTTTAGATATTCAACAAAAATCTTCATATAATCTGCGTCTTTGAAAATCTACAATCCAAGTAAGCAACAAAAACGGATCTATGCGGCAACGTCACGAGATATCCATTAATGTTCAATATTAAAACCGTCCCCAGAATGTAACGAACACTTTTCTGAAAACCACATCAAAATCGGTTCAGCCAAATGCGAGATAATCGTGGACAAACATGCAATCGTCTTTGAAAATCTACAATCCAAATAAGCAAAAAACGTATCCATGCGGCCAGCGTCACGGGATATCCATTATTGTTCTATACTAAAACCTTATCCAGAATGTAACGAACTTTTCTGAAAACCGCATCAAAATCTGTTCAGCCAAACGCGAGATAATCACGGACAAACATGCATACATTCCTATAATTACAAATACCGGCACGGTTCTTGAGCGCTCGGCGTAAGAGTGGGGATCGCTTTGCGCATCGTACACTTGTCGACAAATGAAACGCACAATAAAACAAATAAAACGCACAAAACAACGAATCCCGAGTGGAGGGTATGACGCGATGCGCTACGGCACGCTACGCGGACCAATTACTACACTTTCCCCGCCCCCTTCCTTACTTCATCTACTAAAGGAACCTAATAACTCACTTCTGCCCGATCACTGTACATACACGAACTGAGAACCTACTTTTTTTAAGTCGGTTAAAAAGGAAAGTTCCTGGTGGATAATCCTAGCTACTAGATTGTGTCATTAGCGAGACGAAAACAACAGCAATATTGCATACTAGCTTCCGCCCGCGACTCCGTCCGCGCAGATGTCGGTCTTCGCGTGGATGGTTTATTTCTCCATTTTGAGTAACTCTGACAATGACATCTTATAAATATCTATTAGACCCAAATACGGCTAAGCCTATAATAATTAAGGAGATCTTTTGAGCTACTGCTGTTGCTCGCGTTCTGTAGTAAGTATTTTTTTCATAGTAATTCCGACCTTGTATTTACAAAAATTAATAGATTTGAAAAATCTAAAAACCCACGTTTTTAAATGTCCTAAAAAGAAGAAAATAACCCTACGGGGCTGAGATAGGGGCCACTCAAAACGTGGGAGCGTATATTATATAAGGGATTATTTATGGGATATATTTACATGACGTGAGATCGTAGGTGTAGCTTGCAAAGATACGCCCCCACGTTTTGAGTGGCCCCTCTCTCAGCCCCGTAGGGTTATTTTCTTCTTTTTAGGACATTTAAAAACGTGGGTTTTTAGATTTTTCAAATCTATTAATTATTTTATTATTTTTATCATTGTTCATCGGGTTTGAAGCTACCCTGAAAATTTCAGCCTGCTAGCTTATCGGGAAGTGCCTCAAAGCCTGTCCGCCATCTTGGACGTCCGCCATATTGGATTAATAGCCTAGCCTAGCATAAGCCACATGACTATTTTTTTCGTATTCCTGACAGCAAACCCTTTCATTTGATACCCATATCACGGGGGTGGATTTCAAACAGCCAGTCTACCGTCTTGGACGTCCGCCATATTGGATTTAAGTCACGTGACTATTTTTTTCGTACTCCTGATAGCAAACCCTTTCATTTGATATCCATATCACAGGGGTGCATTTCGAATAGCCTGTCTGCCATCTTGGACGTCCGCCATATTGGATTTAAGTCCCGTGACTATTTTTTTCGTATTTCTGACAGCAAACCCTTTCATTTGATACCCATATCATGGGGGTGGATTTCAAACAGCCAGTCCGCCATCTTGGGGAGGCCGCCATATTGGATTTGTTATGACGTTTCTTAGCTAGTCATGTATTGTCATCAGAACTCAGAGCGTGTGCAAAATTTCAGCCTGCTAGCTTATCGGGAAGTGCCTCAAAATTGAGTTGCAAAAGTCCAACCGGAACGACAAACAAACAAACAAACAAGAAAAGTGAGTGTATAAAATAGATTTAAAAAAATCTAAAAACCCACGTTTTTAAATGTCCTAAAAATAAGAAAATAACCCTACGGGGCTGAGAGAGGGGCCACTCAAAACGTGGGGGCGTATATTATTTAAGGGATTATTTATGGGATATATTTACATGACGTGACGTGTAATAGATCGTGGGTGTAACTTGCAAAGATACGCCCCCACGTTTTGAGTGGCCCCTCTCTCAGCCCCGTAGGGTTATTTTCTTATTTTTAGGACATTTAAAAACGTGGGTTTTTAGATTTTTTTAAATCTATTAATTATTTTATTATTTTTATTTTTGCTCATCGGGTTTGAAGCTACCCTGAAAATTTCAGCCTGCTAGCTTATCGGGAAGTGCCTCAAAGCCTGTCCGCCATATTGGATTTAAGTCACATGACTATATTTTTCGTATTTCTGACAGCAAACCCTTTCATTTGATACCCATAACATGGGGGTGGATTTCAAACAGCCAGTCTGCTATCTTGGACGTCCGCCATATTGGATTTAAGTCATGTGACTATTTTTTTCGTACTCCTGACAGCAAACCCTTTCATTTGATATCCATATCTTAGGGGTGCATTTCAAATAGCCTGTCTGCCATCTTGGACGTCCGCCATATTGGATTTAAGTCACGTGACTATTTTTTTCGTATTCCTGACAGCAAACCCTTTCATTTGATGCCCATATCATAGGGGTGGATTTCAAACAGCCAGTCTGCCATCTTGGGGAGGCCGCCATATTGGATTTGTTATGACGTTTCTTAGCTAGTCATGCATTGTCATCAGAACTTAGAGCGTGTGCAAAATTTCAGCCTGCTAGCTTATCGGGAAGTGCCTCAAAATTGAGTTGCAAAAGTCCAACCGGAACGACAAACAAACAAACAAATAAACAAACAAACAAACAAGAAAAGTGAGTGTATAAAAACGTGGGAAAAACGTGGTAATAACTTCGATCATTAAAAATAACTAGATACACAATCCCGTACAAAAACGAACTTAAAAATGTCCTCAAGTAGGTTCGTAAAATAGAAAGAGAAAGAAAACAGAAAGAAACATAACTGGCCAATATATGCTAATAGAAATTAAACCTTATTCCAATGAGTTAAAGTCGGATTTAGAACGGACATAAAGACACATTAAATTTTACGACCGCGATTCGAATCAACACATGTTACCCGACTAAATCAAGTAGCCATGCGACAATATAAACTGTACGTTTAGTAAAAGTCTTTTCAATTTAGGTGCTATAGAAACCCTGCTGATAATTTCGTCAATTTTAAAATAAATGTTTTACGGCGATTTCTTGACGAAATATCAGTATTTATAGTACAGTGATAGTTATTATATATTGTTAATATTAGTACTTACTGAAAAAATGAAATTCTATCCTTTTTCCGGTCCTGGAAGAGTGATTTTTGCACTTTTTAAACATGCACGGAGGCATGTTTACGTTCCGAGCGTTAGAACAGTACTAAACCAAAAGGATGACCGATCTCTGATTTGGTCATTCTTTTGGTGAGGACGTTTTTTGTCGCTGATTGTGTATCTAGTTGTTTTTAATGATCGAAGGGTAATAATAAAAAAAAACGTGGTAAATAACTGATCGGAACAGTAATCAAAAAGGTCGCGCTGAAAAGCACGGGTTTTTGGTCCTCTAAACCAAAAATAACAGAATTGAATTACTGTTTAACTTTATAATAAAAAAAAAAAACTTAGTAGCCGAGTCTTGTGTAGCTATTCCAATTAGGACGTTGCCCGCAAGTGCACTGCTAGTTATGTCACACGGAAAAATAATAAAGTCGCAGTAGTCATTAACTGTCGGAGAATCTTAACACCGCGATTCAGAAATGCGCGTCATAGGCACAAGGCCATCTAGTGGTGAGTGGTGGAACCTTTTTAGAAATCAATGGAGGCAGGCGTGGCGTAATGTTCTACTTGCTTGATAATAGGTGTCGCCAGTGGTTCCATAATAGGGTTTGTTATAGATTTTTTTTCCTACGTATTTTTCCAGGATAAAAAGTATCCTATTTTATGCCCAGGATAATAAGGTATAATTATACCAAGTTTCATCGAAATCGAACCGTTGGTTTTCACGTGTCATTAACTCTCGGAGAATCTTAACACCACGATTCAGAAATGCGCGTCATAGGCACAACGCCATCTAGTGGTGAGTGGTGGAACCTTTTTAGAAATCAATGGAGGCAGGCGTGGCGTAATGTTCTACTTGCGTGATAATAGGTGTCGCCAGTGGTTCCATAATAGGGTTTGTTATAGATTTTTTTTCTACGTATTTTTCCAGGATATAAAGTATCCTATTTTATGCCCAGGATAATAAGGTATAATTATACCAAGTTTCATCGAAATCGAACCGTTGGTTTTCACGTGTCATTAACTCTCGGAGAATCTTAACACCACGATTCAGAAATGCGCGTCATAGGCACAACGCCATCTAGTGGTGAGTGGTGGAACCTTTTTTGAAATCAATGGAGGCAGGCGTGGCGTAATGTTCTACTTGCTTGATAATAGGTGTCGCCAGTGGTTCCATAACAGGGTTTGTTATAGATTTTTTTTTCTACGTATTTTTCCAGGATAAAAAGTATCCTATTTTATGCCCAGGATAATAAGGTATAATTATACCAAGTTTCATCGAAATCGAACCTTTGGTTTTCACGTGATGCCTGCATATACAGACAGACAGACAGACAAAATTTTTTTTAATCACATATTTGGGTTTGGTATCGATCCAGCAGCACCCCCCGCTATTTATTTTTTCAATATTTTCAATGTACAGAATTGACCCTTCTACAGATTTATTATACATGTATGTATAGATGAACATAATTATAGTGCGATATTGTTTCATGCAATTAGATTATATCAATGATATTCTAATAAATCATTGGGTGGGTTATATTTGACACTCAAATATTTTTTCCTACATGAAATACAGAGTAAGGCCCATTGTAAAAATTATTCCTAAATAACAGTACTTTCATTTGACACTAAATTATTTTATGGCCGCCGACCGCCCAGCCGCCCAATTTCCTTTGGGACTGGGAAACGAACTTTTATCCAAGCATGCTCTTAGGATCCCCTAGTTGAGGCCTGAGAGCCTTCGAAGCTTTCAGGCTTAAAAAAAAACAAAATGTTTTTTTTTTCAATTTACATCTCTAAAGACATGATTGTGGGACATCGTCAGCCTAGCGCTCACCACATTTTACACCAGCTGGGATTGGTGAGTTGGTGACTTTATCAGCGGGGGAGCTGAGGTAGTTAGTTCACATAATTAAAGGGGCTTCACAAAAATATCACTACTAGCCAAGTAAGTTTGCCTGACTTCAGTCTCCAGTTCTCTCCTTGTTTTTAATTTCGTTTCACAGAAACAGCGCAAGAGACACTTCCAAAGTGGTAAAAAGTGTGCGCGCCCATGTAACGTCTAAAATACGAGAATGATAAAACTAAAAAATACATGATTATTATCATTACCATTTAAATTCTTTTTCGACTGCGCCTTTCTTAGCCAACTGACGGATAAATTACCCATTTTCCAGAAAGAGAGCCCTATCTCTTCTTCTTCTAATATATAAAAATCAATTCCACTTTTCGTTGTAATGTTATAACTCAAGAACGGGCTCACCTATCGAAACCAAATGTTTAGGCTTTGTTCGAACTATTTAGTAGATGCTTTATGTGAAGTTCGCACAAAATCGGACGAGCGGTTCTTAATATACCCGTGCGAAGCTGGGACTGGTCACTAGTTCCTTATAATATTATAGACCCGATCTTCGATTCCTTTCTTTGTTAAGTGGGGGTCAATTTTAGGATTTTAAGCAGCTATAGTACAGTCCATACTTTAAATCTATGGTCCCCTCTTGAAACAAGAAAAACATTTTTTTATGGCAACACTAAACAATTCTCAACAATCAAACCTCTATTCCACTCTATTCTCCATGCTCTGCTGTCGACGTCAACGCGTAAAGTGACTAGTGTTGGTAAATACTGCGGTGCAAATAAAATCGATTTGCTTAGAATGGTACTCGAATAAAACAATTCATTGATATTATTATTGTTTTACTAACGTTAAAAAACATGAACGTTATTCAGTTGATCATACAATGTGTACTATTCAAAATTTGATTATACAATGTTTTAAAATCTTATAGCATGGTGGCAAAGATAATTATTTAATTTTACTAGAAGCTTTTAAACTTGAACTATTCTGAATTTCTTTCACAATAATAATACATTTAAGTTTATAAACAGAATAAAATAAATATTACACTAACCATTTACCTATTCTAATATAACGCGACCGCATACAGTTAGAAATTTCAATCAGAAAAAAGGCGCTGCATACATTTTGTATTAAATACCACAGTACCGCACACTGTGGGAAAAATTGTGATTGTGACGGATCGTCCGCTTCTGATGCTCGCCGCACGGGACTCGATGCATATATTTACGAAATTTCATTTAATTGCCGAGATTGGGATTTGGAAAGTGTTGATAACACAAATTAGAATAACCGAATATAGTAAAATCATAGAATCTTGTAAATATCGATCAATTACAAAATAGGAAAATAATCGGACTTACATTTTATGTCCCAACCCTAACAACCACAGAAAAAACTAGGTTCCAACAACTAGTCTTTTCTTTTCTAACTTTTAATAGAAAAAGGGAAACTTAGTGCTTTAGAATACAAGTTTTGGTTGTAAATAAACTTGTAAATTATCGTTACGTGTAAATATTATCGTTCTACTCGCCCCTAATTGAATGTGTCAGTAATGTACATCGAGCATTAGAAACAGTTTACGATACAGGAAATTTACGAATATAAAATGATGGATGGAAATGATTTAGTCACTGAACCTTCAAGAAAAGGTATTATTTCACAAGCGTGGACGCGGATTTCTCAGGTAATTTTGGTTTTTGGGGTTAATTAAATTGCTAAGTACCTAGTTCAGACGATGACAGAACACTTACATTAAACTAATCTTTCTGCGAGATGTCGTCGTGATACCGCGAATTTCAAAAAAAAATGTTTTCTCTTTCAGTTGAAATTGTAAAAACTGTCAAAGACATTCAACAAATTATTATAAATTCATTGAATTCCAAAGCCTTGCCTTAGAACCTTGTATTACTAGTGCACCCCTAGAGACTGTTTTTAGAGATTTATTCTTAGCACAAACTAGAGCTCTTCTCATCATTATGCCACCTCTGCAAAGTCAACACAGGAAACTAGAGCTCTTCTCATTATTATGCCACCTCTGCAAAGTCAACACAGGAGCAGTCAGTGTAATTTGAATACAGACACAAATGCTTTCATTAATTTTCCTTGCGGTTGCAGGTTTACCAAGGCACACTAGATAGATGGACACCCCACACAAAGTCTCGATGGGTTGGAAGTTTTGTTCTACTACTTTTGTTTATGCTCCGAATATTCACAAAGCAAGTGAGTTATCCTTATCTTATCTCTGTTTAGTACTGTTTCCACACAAGTGCCAAGTCATGCTGATAACTGATGTCAATGTTACAAGGAAATCCTGTAATTTTATTTTATAAAAAATTAATGAATGTCTCAATATAACCATTATGTAGATACTATCATTGCCTGGCCAAGTGCTAATTTAGAATTAATTTAGGCGTTGCTTAGGGTTTGTGCAAATGGACACATAGTTGAAATTCAAATAGTTTTACTTCACTTATTTCAGAAGTTAGATGGACAGAACTGCACACCAATGATAGGGTACTTTACCATTAATGACCAGCTACTATTGTGAAACTTTATTATTGTAAAGAAGAAATCAAAGTACTGCATAATAATGGAAATACGGTCAAGTAATGCAGGCACTGACCTATTGTTGACTTTAAAAGAACTATTTAAATATCTAAAATTAATATAAATATATAATATGTTTTTCTACAGAAATATGCCACATAAAAAGTCAGCAGTACCTACACTCTATAGCTTGTACTGTTCCATTGTTCAATTTATTCTAATTGATAGATGACAAAGTATAAGGCCCACATAAATATATGGCCTCACTACCATCTTATTGTAACTGACAATGAGGTCAGTCAAGCATACATTTGGCAATTTAAGATTGTGTTTATTAATCAAGTCAACATCTCTGTAACTAAAGAATATTGCTATTCTTTTATGTGAATTTTCATAACTACTGTACATACAAAAATGTAACATACTGTATTGAAAATAGGCCCTTATAAAATTATAAATATTGATTCTAATTGGAATCAAATTCAAAAAGGTTTTCTTTACCAAAAGTTTTGTGAGATGTAAACTATTCCAAGTTGTCATCCTACTTTGTAACAGACTCTTCCTCTATAGGTTATAGATTTTTTTTTAAATAGTCATAAGTTTTATGTTAAACATTTAATTATATCTGTATATAAAATACATAATTATTTAATGTTTTCCAGGGGTGGTACATAGTAACTTATGCATTGGGTATTTACCATTTAAACTTGTTTATTGCATTCCTGACACCGAAGATTGATCCTGCTATGGACTTTGATGGTAAGATTTTGCATTTTTATGATGGTATATATTTTTTAAAATCATTGAAATGACGTTGGAGAGCACATACAGTTTTGTTGATGGCATTAGTCCACCGATGATAAATAAATTTTTCTTTCAAATATTAGGTTGTGATTTGGCCTCAGACATCTGCTATCATTGTTAAAATACGCCTACTTTAACATATGACTGCTGAAAAAAAAAGTGTTATGAAGCTTAATCAGCAACGTAGCAGTAATAAATCCTTTGGCAATGTTTTAGGTGATGATGATAGTGGTCCTGCCTTGCCAACCAGAGCTACTGAAGAGTTCAGACCATTTATCCGGAGATTGCCAGAATTTAAATTTTGGCTTTCTGTTACCAAGAGCACATTGATAGGATTCTGCTGTACATTTATAGATGCTTTCAATATTCCAGTATTTTGGCCGATATTAGTTATGTATTTTATAACCCTGTTCTGTATTACTATGAAGAGACAAATCAAGGTAAGAATTTATAAAAATACTCTTACTTTTAAAGCTTAAAATATACTACAAAATTCATGGAACACAGAATTTTTGCGTTGGCTGTGTCAAGGGAAGGCAATACACACTAAAATTCGTTGTGCATAAAGACCGACGTAGTGCGAGAAAATGGTTAATGTCACATGCTTGCCTTGCAGTAATAGAGGTGACAAGGCTGTCTTTAACAGCGGCCCTCGTGGCATCCCTGTGCACTGTTATTTTTAATATTGCCCTTTACCTATTCTACACTAAAAACGGATTAGTTGAAGCTATTACATTCTATCTTTAATAAATACCACAGTTAATTTTAAATTCAAAATTTCAATGGCGGATGTGTACACTCTCGGCGAAACCACGCGAAACAAAGATATAAGTCAAATGCTTGTTTTTTCTCTGTATTCTTCGCAAGCCATCCAATATCGATTTTAGCTCCATCTCGTATACCTACGGGATTCATCATCTTTCTGCCGTCATCCCATTTTCTTGAGATCGGCGCAACACGTTTTCTTTTTTTTTCCCTATCCGACGTCACAGCATCATTTCCTTTTTTGGGTTCTGTAAAATGGGACCCTATTACTAAAATTACGCTGTCCATCTGTCTGTCACCAAGCTGTATCTCATGAACCGTGATAGTTAGACAGTTACCGTCGTACCACAAAAACTTTTAAACGTCTGTTGAACAATTGTCTAAAAAATGTCAGAAAGCCGTTGAAATAAGGTCCGTTTTGCAGTCACACTTTTTTAGACAAGTGTTCAACAGATGTTTAAGTTTTTGTAGTAAGGCTGTTAGAAATGATTAAAGATGATGTACTTATTTCAATTTTCGCTTTAAAAACAAATAAAAAGAAAATATTTAAGGGGGCTCCCATACAACAGACGTAATTATTTTTTTCGTTTTTACTTTCATATCAATCATATCATTCTGTAAGATGCAGAACAGCCTTTAGCCATAGATTGCCAAACACACTCGCAGTTTCTAGATTGCGAGTGTGTTGCCTGTATCGCTAGCTAGATGCGTCCATTTATGTTTGTCATTGTGTGGAACTAAACAGAATTTGCTATTCTTTTAGGAATCCATTAAGAACCTGTTAAACAGGATCTTAGGTCACTGGTTAGATAATTATATGTATACTAATATTATAAAGAGGTAAATTTTGTTTGTAAGTTTGTATGTAGGAGTAATCTCCGGAAGTAATGATCCGACTTTAAAAATTGTTTTACTGATAGAAAGCTACATTATTCGTGAGTGCTATAAATTATAAAGATATCATGCATATTTTACTGCCCAACGAAGTGGACACGGGTCAGCTAGTTATAGATATATTAGCATTTCCAGTGCATGGATTCGAGTTGAATACCTATAAAAAACCGAAATAGAGAAAACGGTCCATATTGGTTAAGCACATGGCTATATTTTGCGAGTCATCTTTCTTATTTTTGTTCGTACAATGATTTATTCTATTTTGTTTCTTATTACGGTGAGCAATAAAACAGACCATTTTACGAATTGTACCTATAGCAATTCAGGTAATGATTTTGTTAAATTAGTCTTTTTAGACCCTCGGACGATTTGGTCGAGAACTCGAGAGTGTACAGCCGCCATTATAATTTTTTTGAATGATATGAAATGCTTTAACTTTAATTAACAAATGTTTTTTTGTTTCTCCACAGCATATGATCAAGTACCGGTATCTACCTTTTACTCACAGCAAACCAAAGTACAAAACTGTTGATTCTACTGTTACTGTGAACTGACGACATTCATAACGATTGTATAAAAACATAACCTTGAAGAGTCTTAGTTAAATTAACTTAAAAAACTGTTGTATGCAAATATTTCTAGAAATACAGTTTATATTGTATGTTTCCTCATGTTTAAGTTATTTCTTTATAAGTTAAGTAAATGATTTGACAATTGCAAATTGTTTTTCACGATAGCATTATGAATTATGACAATAACTTGGTACCGACCCAGCTTCCTCAAGGGATTTGTTGGAAGTTGTAACCCTGATTTGAACCCACCATAAATAAATCAAATGAAAGTAGCTTTACTTCTTTTTTGAGAAGTAGTTTGACGGAGCATGAGCGATTACACTGCTCAGCATGCATGACTTCTGCTCTCCGAACCAATCTTTGTGAACGGACCCTTAGATCGTAAGTTTACCTATCAAAAATATAATACGAGTCAAAAATTTAAAAATAAATATTCCACCGAAGCCGGTGACTTCGTTTTTAATCGATTTAAAAAAAAACTGGCCAAGTGCGAGTCGGACTCGCCAATAAAGGGTTCCGTAGCCGCAAGTACTTAACTTAATATAAAAGTTCTTGTAATTGGTTGTAACTTTGAAAGGTAAATTGCGGTTTACGATTTATGACGTATTAAAAAAAAACTAATTGATCTCGTTCAAACCAGTTTTTGTTGGTAGTTTGCATGGTAATATTAAATGTACATCATAAATTTTGAGTTGCAGTTCTAAGTATGGGGAACCCCCAAAATTTTATTTTTGTGTGAAAATCCTAATGCGGTTCCCAAAATACACCTACTTACCAAGTTTCAACAGGAGAGCTCTTATACTTTCGAAGAAAAGTGGCTGTGACATACGAACGGACAGACAGACAGACATTACGAATATATAAGGGTTTCGTTTTTTGCCATTTGACTACGGAACCCGAAAAAGGAGGTTCTTATTTCCACTCGCAAGATTTTGTTTACCCTTTTTAGTAGGTAGGTACGGCTATTTTCCAATTTTGTTGTAGCGTCTCTTTAGAGACCCAGTAACAAACAAAAAAAAACAGACGAATTGAGGACATCCTTCTTTTTTAAAGTCGGTTAAAAATATTCAACTATTTTTTTTCTTTTTATTACGTAAACCAGAACTGAGAAATACAATGCTTATAAAAAACACAATTCATGTCACGCCTACTTAAATTTTTTTACTTATTCTGGAGTCACAAGCGTCACAATCTCCGAAACTCCGAAACTTGACGCTTTAGAACATGTCCATTATATTTTTTGTTTGTCTAAGTTCCCTCTTCCCTCTATCTAAATATGTACAGATACCGGCACGGATCTTGAGCGCTGACCTTCACCTGCGCAGAAGTGAGTTATTAGGTCTGTTTGGTAGATGAAGTGAGGAACGGGGGCGGGGAAAGTGTAGTGATTGGCCCGCGTAGCGTGCCGTAGCGCATCGCGTCATAGCCGCCACTCGGGATTCGTTGTTTTGTGCGTTTTATTTGTTTTATTGTGCGTTTCATTTGTCGATAAGTGTACGATGCGCAAAGCGATCCCCACTCTTACGCCGAGCGCTCAAGAACCGTGCCGGTATTTGTATACAGGCTGATTTGTAATTCGATGCGGTCCTTGAAATGGATGATACCTTATTTACTACCCTGTCAGTAACAACCCTAATTTGTGTCCTTGAATTTCGCGGGCTACTACTAAGGAATCACCTTAAGCGTGAAAGCTTTACAAACCGATTTTTTTTTTGTTTCCTTAGTAAAATCATCAAATGACTCGTCCCATCTAGGGCAGGGTGGGAGGGACTGTCAGACTCGTATCTCTTCTTTCCCGTATCTGATTTCTCCCTTTTGGCCAATTTAAAAGAAAGACCCTGATATAAAAGTCAATGCCACTTTTCGTTGTAATTTTATAACTCAAGAACGGGCTCACCTATTCAAAATAAATGTTTAGGCTTTGTTCGGACTATTAAGTAGATGGTATGCGAAGTTTGCACAAAATTGGTTGAGCGGTTCTTCATTTATCACATTTTTTGTAAATTCAATATATACGTAGTAGCGAAGCACGTACCGGGCCGCTATATTATAAAACTGAAGAAACTCTTCAGCTTTGCTTAGCTTAGCTAGCTTCATTTGGTTGAACGCGCTAATCTTAGGAACTACTGGTTCGTATTGAAAAAATATTTTTATATAGTCTATTTATCGGGATGGCTTATAGGCTGTACAACATTACACTATGACCAATAGTAGCCGAGCAGCGGGGGTGTACAGGAGTAAGTAAGCTACTCTGTCATATTTTCCCAATCGAACAGTACCCTGAGCACGAGTTTTCACTCTTTTACTTTACAGCAGCGTCTTTTCAGTATTTACAGCGTTTCTTGTATGAAAAACTGGAACAGCGCCTCTGATGTGCGAAGAAGGAACTAATTTTTTCCTTGAAAATTGTCACTTTGAAGTTGTCAAAGTTCCAGTTTACGTTTCAAATACTGAAAATTCGTGCTAAGGGTACAGGAACCTTCATGCTATTGAGTTATGGTTGTGAATCTATTAAACTTTGTCTAATTCGGGTAGCTAGATGTGCTGGCGTTTGGCGTCTGTACCTCAGGTTACGGGAAAAATTTGTCAACATAACCATCTTTTACACTATTACCTATTTAAAGCCTTATCTTTTTTGTTTACTGTCGGCGTTTACGAACTGGGAATGTATTGTCAGTGTTGAAGAACGCGACATTTTTTCCCAATCGTTCGCCTTTCGTGTTTAGTTGAAGAGTCGGATAGTTTAATTAAAGTAAGTATGTAAGACTTGAATGCATAAAAATGAACTACCTACGAAAGCATAAGACTGCAATCATCGCAGTATTTTCGCGACAGTGTAATCGCAATATACTGAAACTAGACGCGAAATGAGGAGTGATCGACTGGGAAAAAAATTTCGCGTTCTTCAGCACTGTTAAAACACAATATTCCCAGTCGTTAATACTTAGTGTTACCGAGTGGAAACTAAAAGTCACTAAAATTTACTATTCCAACCTTTAGCCAATAAGGTATAATGGTGAAGTAAAGTAGTGATGGTTCTCACTATCGAGAGTATGGCAATTTTAGGCAGCTACAGGAAGACATGGGCCGTTTCGCAGCATATGAATAATACAGGCCAATGATAGAAGGTTTCTACCTATACCACAGTCCTTAATCGTATTGGACGTGACGAGGCAGTTATTGTAGGTGAGCTCTTCCATAAAGTGCTTTCCTGAAAATCGTCATTACCTAAGTAATTATTTACCTATTTGTTTTTCATCAGATATTGCGTGTTGCTCTTCCGTTGGAAAGACCCGCGTTTCTAAAAACGCGGTTCTTTTGTTCTAATGATTAGATCATTTCAAATTGCAAAAAAAGAACCTGTAAATCTGTAAATAGACTATGGACTAATTAATACATTAGCTCTGGTTTGAGCACTGCTGTTCTGTAGGAATCTTGACCACTCAAAAATTAACACCTTTACAAATACCTAAGTAGTATTATTTTCAGGTTGGTAAGTCTGGTGGTCGGTCCTACCTAAATAATCAAAGCTGATACAATACACGTCCAGGGAACAATGTCCAAAAATAACTACACAACGATAGGCACCATGGAAGTTTTAATAATTTACTGTGCTGTCCAGCATGCTCATCTAATTTTAGCAAAATTACATCGCATCGTAACCTAGTATGTTCCCATAGTGACAATAATAGACATTTGACAGCTAATAATACCAAACAATTGTTTGGGTACATGCAATACCTACATATCCCTGAAATAAAATGTAAAAATAGTCGCTACAACGATAAAAATAATGTTAGCATAGTAGATAGGTATCTAGCTGTTGTTTGGGCAGCAGCCCGATCACCAACTAACTATATAGTAGGTACTCTTTACTTTCGACTGACCCACATTACCTATTAGATTCAGAATCAGTAGTCAAAAAATAAATAAAGGTGGATAAGTAGGTACATCGGTTTTATGAAAAATAATTGACTGTAAGCGACAGACAGACGGACACACGAGTGATCCTTTAAGGGTTCCGTTTTTGTATTCGGACGTACGGAACCCTAAAAATGAATTAGGTAGGTATAGGTGATTAGGCCATCAAACAATTATCTATTGTAGAATCCTCACATTATTTTAACCTAATCTTTTTAACAGCCGCAGAGACATCTCTGTTGCACAGAAAGAGTCAGTCTGGTGAATCAAAGATCGTAGGTTCGAACTCCATACAACTATGATGATTGATGAGGTGAACATAGTACCTATTAAAGTTATTATTTATTAAGAATATTTCTTTCAAACCCAATCGTAATTTTTCCATTCTATTTTTCATTAACAAACATTGTTTATTTTTTAAAAGGTTTGTAACTTGAACCTGACGTGGAACACCATTCAAATTTAATACCCACAAAATATTCAAAAAACCGGCCAAGTACGAGTCGGACTCACCCATAAAGGGTTCCGTAGCAGCAAGTAACATAATATAAAAGTTCTTGTAGTTGGTTGTAACTTTGAAAGGTAAATTGCGATTTACGATTTATAGCGTATTAAAAAAAAAAACTAATTACTTGATCTCGTTCAAACCAATTTTCGTTGGTAGTTTGCATGGTAATGTACAGACGCCAGCACATCAACCTACTTCAATCTGTCAAATTTTTTTAATAGATTTTCAACTTTATCACAATAGTGGAAGGTTAATTTTCGATTGGCAAAATTTGACGGATTGAGGTAGGTTGACATGCGGCGTCTGTACCTACATCAAAATCAATAAATTATAATTATTATATTTTTTTTTAGTTTTATCATTCTCTTATTTTAGAAGATACAGGGGGGCGGATACATTTTACCACTTTGGAAGTGTCAAACTGTTCAGTTTGCACGAGAGACACTTCCAAAACTGAACAGTTTGGAAAAAAAATGATAATAAGTAACCTCAATATCATTTTTAAAGACCTATCCATAGATACCCCACACGTAGGGGTTTGGTGAAATTTTTTTTTTGAGTTTCAATTCTAAGTATATATGGGGAGCCCTTACGGAACCCTAAAAATGGGGAAAGCAGGAAAAAGTTTTTTTTTTGCAATAGCAACACTAAAGTACAAGGGCGTTGTCGAGAGGGTTGAATGAGGGTTCAAGTTAGGTACTTTCTGAGGTCAGAGAGGTTAAACCATAGATCAGTCATTAAGCATTGTTAATAATTTTATTGTAAGCCCGAACAAAATAAAGGATAGTGGCTTCTTGGATTATCCATATTTTGAAATATGTAGTAGCCGGTACAATGAGTAATAGAACGTGTGGTTATTTTTAGAGTCACCTTATCTCTGAAAATATAGTATACTTATTTAATTCTAGATAAACTCAAAATCCGAATTGTGTTTCATTTCCGCTTTTCGTAAACTGGCTAAATAATATAATTAAATAAGAATACAGTTATATTATTTGCAAGCAATATGCCTTGCATTAGACCAAATAATTACACATTAGCAATCCAGACAATCAAAAAAAGGGGCTATTCTTGAGACACCTCATATTAGTTTTATTTTATTATTACAATCAAGCATCATGATGATCGATTGGTAAATACTCATAACATTGTTTATATTTACTGCTGCTATCTACACCAGAAATGATAAAATGTTTTACAGCTTGGCAAAAAACAGTAGAAAACCGGAAGTCGCCACTGTCTTCTCGCTACCAGCATTTTGAATGATTTTATTTTATTTATTTTCACTTATTACGTTAGTTTTATGGCACAATATTAAATCTTAAAAACCTGCGTCTTTGTTTACATCAAATATTTTAGAACGTTGTCAGCAAATAAAAATATTAGTTCCGTTTCAAGACGTTCTGACCAAGCTGTAAGTAGATATTGAACATTCGCAAAACGGATATAGTGTATAATAATATCTTTCACCAAGTTAATCAAAGTTCTTTTCGACATCCTGTCGCAGTTTTGTACTTTGTACAATGTTCCGCATAAGCGCAACCGCATAATCTGGTTACTTATACACAACAAAAAATGTACCTACACGCCGTGTGCTTTCCGTTAAGCAGCATCAGAAACGAACTTCCGAAATAATTTTTCTTTCAGTTTGCGAAAAGGTATCTATGCCGTGATTGACTTCCGGCGACCACCAGAATTTTTCTGACAGAACAATACGCCGTCTCGCGTATAATGGCTGCTACACACGTTAAGATTGGACGGTACAGTTTGAACTGCAACGATAAATCTACATGTTTGTGTATGAGAAATACGGTACAGTTTGTCCGATTTTCTCATACCGTATCGTCTAATCGTAACGATTTTCGTAACGTGTGTAGCAGCCATAATGGAGTATTTACATGGGTCGATTTTTCGGTCGATTTAGTATGTGCGGTTAGCCGTGCCGCGTAAATACCTGTGTATTTAGATTTTTTTGCCATTATACACTGTTTTTTTTTTAATTTGTTAAATTGCTTTGACTTTACGTTTAATTAACAAAAACGCCAATCGTATCTGCATAAAGCTGCGGTATTAAGGTACCATCAGACCGTGTTTGGCCGACGACTTCGTGTTTGACAAGAGATAAAATTCTTTTGGCACGTAAAGTTGGGTGTACAACCATGTCGGTAGAGAAAAACTGGGTATTTTGTCACACTAAATTATAAATAGGTACTGATTTTGTTAGTCCCTTCTCATAGCCATCTGATCAGCTATGATTGTAGGACGTACTAT
The DNA here is from genome assembly GCA_950005045.1 of Agrotis exclamationis. Lineage (NCBI taxonomy): Eukaryota > Metazoa > Arthropoda > Insecta > Lepidoptera > Noctuidae > Agrotis > Agrotis exclamationis. The sequence goes on along the minus strand of OX465423.1, from coordinate 12,935,399 downwards.
TATTGAGGAAGTATGTTTTTCGGTGGTGGACGGTCAACTGTGTCTGTTTTCACCTTAAGGTTACTATTTTGTGAGTTCAAAATCAAATCCTTTCAGAAAATATATTTCCATTACAAGCAATAATATTATAGATAACTAACTTAAATTACAAAAAAGAACAAAACTGATAAAGAAGCTCTTAAATGTTTTAAATTTTATTGCTGAAAGCACTAAAAATAAATAAAGATTTACTAAAAATTATAATAATTTTAACTATTTTACGGATTTTTTGGTGGTATAATATTGTGTTACATAAACAAACCTGTGCATAATGGTTTATTTAAAGATCGTACTGGCAACTGCTCCTTAAATTGCCAGTGTTACTATTTAATGATATTTTCAAAAGTAATAAAACGCGCTCGATATCCCTGTTTATTTTATTGACCACTCGCCAGATGTTTGCGCATTGTTTTCCAGTGCGCAGTAGTTTCTCTGTCGTGAAATCGGGATTCTGTTTTAGTATTATATCTATTCTGCCATTTTGAAAATAGTGGCGTGTATGGATTAGACCTAGTGTTTTTTATGTGACAAATATGTCCGGGAGCAATGATAAAGTGTCGACTACGCAGCGTATGATTCAAAGTGTTGCTTTCCCTCCTAGTCGCAAGCTCACTGTAGGCGAAGTATTCGATGAAAAAAGTGGAAAGCCTCTACCTGAGGTGTTGAAGCAACATTTTATCTTAGAAGGTCGGATCGAGGAAAATGCAGCTTTACGAATCATCCAAGATGGTGCCACCTTATTACGATCAGAAAAAACTATGATTGAGATCGATTCACCGGTGACTGTGTGCGGAGACGTCCATGGCCAGTTTTATGATTTGATGAAATTGTTCGAGGTGGGAGGCTCTCCTTCTTGTACCAAGTATTTATTCTTAGGTGATTATGTCGACCGAGGTTATTTCAGTATAGAATGTGTGCTCTACCTCTGGGCTTTGAAGTTGTGTTACCCGAAGACGTTATTCCTATTACGCGGCAATCATGAATGCCGACACTTGACAGAGTATTTCACTTTCAAACAAGAATGTAAAATCAAATATTCTGAGAAGGTGTATGATGCATGTATGGACGCGTTTGACTGCTTACCTCTTGCTGCTCTTATGAATCAGCAGTTCCTATGTGTGCATGGAGGGCTGTCTCCTGAGATCAACAGCTTAGATGATATTCGTAAACTAGATAGATTCAAAGAACCACCTGCATTTGGAGCTATGTGTGACCTGCTTTGGTCCGATCCATTGGAAGACTTTGGAAATGAAAAGAATGCAGAACATTTCTCGCACAACTCAGTCAGAGGTTGTTCATACTTCTATAGCTATGCGGCTTGTTGTGATTTTCTACAAAGAAATAATTTACTTTCCATCATACGTGCTCATGAAGCTCAAGATGCTGGCTACCGGATGTATCGTAAAAGCCAAACAACTGGATTTCCAAGTCTTATTACTATTTTTTCTGCACCTAACTACTTGGATGTCTATAATAACAAGGCTGCTGTTCTGAAATATGAGAACAATGTAATGAACATTAGACAGTTTAACTGCTCTCCTCACCCATACTGGCTGCCCAACTTCATGGATGTCTTTACCTGGTCTCTTCCATTTGTGGGCGAGAAGGTTACCGAAATGCTGGTCAATGTGCTAAACATTTGCTCTGATGATGAATTGATGTCTGAAGGAGATGATGCATTGGAGGAAGCAAATCTCAGGAAAGAAGTCATCCGTAACAAGATTCGTGCCATTGGAAAAATGGCTCATGTGTTCTCTGTGCTTCGTGAGGAAAGTGAATCTGTGCTACAGCTCAAAGGGCTTACTCCCACTGGTGCTTTGCCATTGGGTGCTCTTTCTGGTGGTAAAACTTCTCTCAAGAATGCCCTTCAGGGCTTCTCTCCAAATCATAAGATAACTTCATTTGCTGAAGCTAAGGGCCTGGATGCCATCAATGAGCGCATGCCTCCTAGGCGTGACGGCCAGCGTACGCCAGATGCACAGGAAAAGAAGCCGCATGTAAACAGCAATGCACATTCGTGAAGTGCTAGCTTCTACTTCTCTTCGATCCTTACATTTTGATCCACAATTATAGTGGTAGTGAAATATGTGTGACGGAGACTCAGCTTTTGGAATGATATTTCACATTCATAATAATAACTAGGTGGATTTGAAGGGAATTGTCGTAATAAATACAAAATATTTTTAAATTTGGATTTAACTTTTTTTCAATAGTTGAAGTTAAAATTTCTCTTAAGATATTACCTCTCGATATTTAAATATGTCAGATCTGCAGGCAACAAATTTATTTAGTCAATTAAATATTAAGGTATGCACATTTATTTATAATGCGCTGCACTGTTTAATTTTTGGTAATGTAATTTTAAATTTTTCATATGAAAAGACATGATATTGTAATGTAAATTAATTCAGATTGTCTACTTATACTCTACATTGTTATCTACATTAGTGAAAATTAGACATGTCTATAATTTTCAAAGCATAATTAGCTGTGATATTAAGCGACGATCAATGTATTATTTAATAGCAATCTGCTAGTGGAGTACAGGCATGTTCATTGGCTAATCATGCATTGAAATCTGTAAAATAAGTGGAGAAGTTCTCAGCTTGGGCGTGTCTTTATATTCTATTAAGTAATAAAATTAATTATGTACTATAGTGTGCAGCACATGGTGTGTTGTTGCCGTGCGTGTGTGCTGTGTAAATATGCCTTGTGCGTACACACACGTTATTGCAGCTTTAACACTTGAGATAAATATTACTCTCTTTAATATCTTTGCTACAAGTTGTACTTAATTGTATTTTATTGTACAAAATATATTAAAATTACTATCTATGAAATATTACTTAAAATTAATTTATAATAATATATTTGGGTGTATGCTGGCCCCTTGTTGCCTGCATGCAGCTGAACTTGTATGCTGGAACATCACATATTAAAGTTTCTTAGCCATAATGTTTCGGTATATAAGGTGTAGTGGCTGGTCTAATTGCAGATTTTCTTACAGCTTCTATTCCAAATTTCACTTATATAATAAAAATAAGGTTTAATGACCTATGCACTGTTGGAAAATCTCTTTTGGTCTGCCAAATAATCATTAATTGATGCAATAAGTTCATATATTGTGAATACTAAAAGTGGCTTACATCATTTTCAAAGTCAGTACTAAGTATTTTATCTCAATTCAGTGTGTAGTCCTTCATATGTTCTGTACTTTTAAATAAATTTTACCTATGTAAAAAACTAACAATATATTTAATTTTATTTTGTACTAATCATGGGAAGTGTTGTTTTATCCTTAAAAATATATTAACATTGAGCTCCATAATATTATGGTTTCAATAAGTCCTTCGTAAGAAATACAAAGAGCATAAATAAATATGTATTCAGATGAGATTAAGTAAGCGAGTAGGCGCCTGAAAGGATTGAAATATTGCACTAAGAAGTATTTCTCATTAGTAGTCGCGTTCTTGACTTGTCATCTATGATTTTTATATTGTAGGTATTTACTAGGTACTACTTTTAGATAAATCGTGACTCGTTAACATAATCGGACGATGTCTCGCGTACACTAGGATTTAACAACCGCGCAGGGCAATGTGGACAATAACGATCTTAAACGCGAGCGCGAATATCTTAACGTTGTAACCTTGACGATTGAGACTGTTATGCTAAGCATCATTTGCAGTCATTTACATAGTTATTTTTATTGGCGGAAAGCTTGAAATATTAGTTCCATTGTTTCAATCGCACTATTTCCTAAGTTCCTATGTATCGGGTCGCGGGACTCATTCCATTACCGTGACCCTGGAACGTAAAGGGCTAATGAAGGGCACCGTGGATTTTAGTCAGTACAAGTCTGACAGTCCCTCTCGCCCTGCCCTGGGCGGGAGGACTCATTTTATGATTTTACCGCGCTAAAAAAAAAGTTCCTATGTATCAGGCCTTAGTGGATTATGAGCTAAAATTAAAACAAGAGGGCGTTATTATGACCAAGTGACCAAGTCCATTACGATTTATTACCACCGAAGACACCGTATAAGCTGGGCGCCAAATTAGGATTGCTTGGCTTTCTTATTTGTGTCATCCAGTAATAGCATACGCTATACATTTATATAAGCGTAAGGATTGATATCTGCTTAGCTTAATAATTCAGGAAAACCTGCTCAACTCACTTGTTATTAAAAAAAAATATTGTATCGTGTTTAGGTGGTAGGCTAAGGCTACACATAAAAAACCTATGCAAAACCAGTATATGCTGACCGTACCTACATTGTGTGAAAAGAACATAGTAGTAGTAAGTGCTAGCATTATCTAGGGCAATGGGCAAAAAAATCATCTCTATTGTATGGGAGCAAATTTATAAAAATATTTATTAGGTATTCTGTTTTATAGGTGGGCAGACGATCTTATGAAGGCCACAGGATCACGCTGGATGCAGGCCGCTTACAACCGGTCCTATTGGAAGCCTAAAGGGAAGGCCTATGTTCAGCAGTGGACGTCTTACGACTGATATGATGATGATGTTTTTTACTTATTTTTTTCTGATTTATCGGCAATAGAAAATCATTTGTGAAAATTTCAACTGTATCACTTTTCATGAGATATAGTCAGACAGACGGACAGACTGCGGAGTCTTAGTAGGCAAGGTCCCGTTTTACCCTTTGGGTACAGAACCCTAGAAAATCACACTTGTATTTTTACATTAGGTACTCCAGTTGCTGCTATTTTTGTGTAAATATGTATAAAAATAAAGTTCAACTCGTTGTGGCTATCTAATTTTATCGGAAGGTACCTAGTAGGTACAGACGCCAGTACATCAACCCACCTCAATCTGTCAAACTTTAATAGATTTTCAACCTTATCACAATCCCTCCTCGAATCGGTTTCCTCAATGCTGAGGGTCGTGACCACCTCCATGTTGCAGCAGTTTGTTGCGTACCACTCGACGCCATCTGTCCCGATCTGCCGCCGAGTGCAGAGCTTCGTGGACCGTTGTGTCAAGAGCGGTGCGAATTTGGTTGGCTTATCACAATACCGGAAGGTTAATATTAGATTGGTAAAATTTGACAGATTCGGGTAGCTTAACCTGCTGGCGTCTGTACTTTATTTGGCTCCCGGATAAAAGTGAATTATAATAATGTAGGTTTGGGGCTTCAACCATGGTTTATACTGGATACGACTACATATCAGTTTTACATGGAGTTGGAGAACCAAACCAGTTATGGTTAAACTCTTTGAAAGACTGGTTGTTAGACTTTCGTGCGAATAGGTACAGACGCCAGCACATCAACAACCTACCTACCTACTCCAATCTGTAACATTTTCCCAATCAAACAAAAAAAAATCTGTTAAAGAAAGTAAGTACCTAGGTATAGCCATGGCCATGCATGGCTAATATCAGTTGGCATGGCATTTTATATTTTAGCTATTAACTTACCTACCTACTTCAATTTAACAGTTATGAGCCGTAGGGATAATGAAGCTTATTGCTATGCAGCAACCAGGAAAACTAAGTTCGGTTATCATTAAACGCTTAAAAATAAATACACGTACTACAAACACACAAATCAATTCATTAGTAGATAAAAAATAATAATAGAAAAGATAGTTCGCAGTGAGTTTTTCGTATGTCTATTTAGACCTTTTTTCCAAGGCGTAGAGTGAATAATTACGGCAATTTTGATTCGAGAATAAAAGTATTCCTTGGTATTTTGATTGAGATTTAGTAAAAAGTAGGTAGATACTCATTTACAGCTTGGCCAGAACGTTCAACGTCTTGAAACGGAACTAATCTTTTTATTTGCTGACAACGTTTTAAAATATTTGATGTAAACAAAGACGCAGGTTTGTTAGATTTAGGTTTTATTGTGCCATAAAACTAACGTAATAAGTGAAAATAAATCAAATAAAATCATTCAAAGTGCTGGTAGCGAGAGCACAGTGGCGACTTCCGGTTTTCTACTGTTTTTTGCCAAGCTGTATAATAGAAGTAGAACATGATATTTGGTAAAAGTAAATAATTTAAATTCTGAACATTGAATAGGTAACTAGGTGCCTAAATATATTTATTTACCTATAATAAGTACCTATTTAAAATGGGGTTTGCTCTTAATCTCTATCTACCCTCAATCTAATTTAGCAGACACCCTGAAAGAATCAAAACTTCTTCGCAACGACGAAACACAGTAAAATCTACTTGCCGCCGGCACGGGGCACCGCCGGTTAACATGCAAACATGGTGATAGTAGGACAGACCTATATTTCAGACGGAATCAAACCTTGCTCTAATTTTAAAAGACAACTAGGCACATCTACAACCATGGAGTTATTTAGGTACCCGGATTAGTGATGGGTCGGAGGGAAGGGAAAAAAAAGATTGGGAATATAAAATAAATTCCCGGAATTTTCCCAAACGACGTGAAAATAAATGTTGAACCAATAACAATGTTAAAAAAATATAGATAATTATTGTATCAGGTGGTAATAAGGCCTTCAACAGCTTGGTCATGCCAGTATTGATGTACTCTTTTGACATACTCAAATGGACTCAAACAGAACTTGATGCCCTGGATAGGAGGGTCCGTACATTGTTGACTGCATATCGAATGCATCACCCACGGTCTTCGGTTATGAGTTTGTATATTCGAAGTAGAGGTTTTCTAAACGCTAAGACTCCACAATCGCGAGATATGCAATCTGAGGGAATATTTCTTAAAAGCCGATGTGGGAATACATCGAAATGACGTAGTAGCGGTGGACAAGGGCCTCACCCCGCTCTCCATGGCCAAAGAGCACTGGTGCAAACCTGCAGTGCTTGACACTAATGATCGCATGAAGGTATGACAGAGCAAGGAGCTTCACGGACTCTTTTTCCGGACCTTACATGGGCATGTACTTTATATGTAGACATATCTGCGTCCATAGCCTGGCTACGATCCGGAGACCTCTTTGGAGAAACCAAAGGTTTTGTCTGTGCAATTATGGATGAAGTAATGATGACGCAACTACCGAAGATTTAAGGTGAAACCGCACTGGGCGGAACTGCGCGACACGGCGCGTCAAAATATTCTTTATATGAAATTATACGAGACATCACGCACTAAGCGGTATCGGAACTGCACTGCAACCGAACTGCGCGTCAAAGTTGAGCAACTGACCAAAAGTGTCGCGACGTGCAGTTCTTGCTCAGAGTTTGCCTAGCAACTGAATATATTTTTGTAGCGCCGCTGCAGTTCAAGTGCGGTTTACTAAAAAATGACGCGTCGTGTCGCGTAGTTCCGCTGTAGTGCAGTTCCGCCCAGTGCGGTTTCACCTTTATTGTGAAGGATGGCACGGCTGACATATTATGTCGGGCATGCCACCGTCCGGGCGAATCAATGCGTCACATTATCTCCGGATGTTCTAGTCTGTCTAATGGAGAATATTTGCATAGTACTGGGATCAATCCATCATCACTGACAGGACTATTGTAGGCATAGACCTGATATAGTGGTGGTGGATCGATCAGAGCGGAGTGCAATGATTGTTGACCTAACCGTGCCGCATGACGAAAACCTCATGAAAGCTAAGCAACTCAAGTATCTTGATTTGGCTCTCGAGGTTGTCGATACATGTGGGATGTAGATTCAGCGATCATTGTGCCGATAGTCGTGTCAGCCCATGGCTTAATTGCCAAGAGCCTCGACTAACAACTAAGGAGGCTCTCGTTAGGCAGCTGGATCAAGGGCCTGACCAGAAAGCAGTTCTTCTGGACATGGCGCGCATTGTCAGGAGGTTCCTTTCTCTGGAGCCCTGACCGCCGCGCCGGTAGCTTGGACCCTGTTCCCGATGCCGGTGGGGTACTATTGTTTATATTTTGAAATGCTTATTTTTTAATGTTTTTGGTTTTGTAAAATATGATTAAATGTAAAGATTATGGGGTGCTACGACAGGAAACCTCCACGTGCGTCCGTGGACTGGAGTTCCCTCTCGGATACGTCCGGGGGGAAGACCAGTTTCTCGGGCCGGTGCGCCCTGGGATGCGGGCAAAAACTCTCCTTAGGCACTGTGTGCCTAAGGGGTTTCTTTGCCCGTATGCAAATAGCCTGTCAGGTGGACGCTCCAACGCGTGTCCCTCTGAACAGCAGAGGGCACAGCGGCGGAGCGGGCTTGCGGACGGTGAGTAATGGGTATGCTCGCCGTCCGACCAAGGACCAAGCCCGGGTCGGTGGCGCGTCGTGTTTCACGCGTCACCGACGGGGCCCCTTATGGGGCCAAATGCCTGCCGGGGTCGCGGATTTTTCTTAATCCAGGATACCGTGGCCCCGGAACGTAAAGGGCATCCGACGGAACACGGGTGGATTTTAGTCAGTAAGAGTCTGACAGTCCCTCTCGCCCCACCCAGGGCGGGAGGACTCATTTGATGATTTTGCCACCCTAAAAAAAAAAAAAAAAAAATGTAAAGATTATGGGAAAATAATGAATAATAATCAGATATTCGGTTATCGTAGCCATCTTGGTGCCCAAACACGTTGACGCGCGGGCGTGATGGCAGCGCGGTCAAGAAATATCTAACATACAGCCTAATATCCAAGAGTTCACGTACGAAACGCACGTGCGGTCTAAGTGCTCAAACCTGAAACACGTGAACTCGCGGGTGGGGTACGAATCGGGCAAGCAAGCGAATTTCGCGCTCGCGGCAATATCAAACGCGTGAGATGTTTGCGTGAGTTCATGTTGAACTAGCAGCGGCAGCGGTGCGCGCGATTCACTCGCGACGTCAGTTAAGTTTATCCAGTACGAAACTATCGCTCTCGCAAACGCCTGGCAGCTTATAAGAACACAAGCTCGTCACGTCTACGGTCTACGTGCCCGTACCCGCCGCCGTGTTGCGCGTCCCTATGTGGACAAATACATAGTTCTCAAACAAGTAAACTCGTGGGCGAGGTGGCAGGTGCGTCACGTTATATCAAACATATGGCGTAATATTCAAATTTTCACGTGCGAAATGCATGTCTAAGTATGTAATGCATGGTCTAAGTTGCGGGCACGCCAATCGCTAGCTTGGCAACTGCATAATACTTGTTCATGTAAGAAGGCGCGGTGCGGCAGCGGGTACAGGCGCGTAGACGTGGCGAGCTCGTGTTCTTATTAGCCGCCAGGCGTTTGCGCGAGCGAGAAACTCATACTGGTTGAGTGAACTTAACAGACATCGCATAACAACCAGTATGATGTTGTCGCTCACGTAATCGCCTGGCGGTTGCCTAGCGGCTACGCGCCCGACCCCGCCGCCGCCGCCGCGCCCGTGCCTTCCTACTTGAACAAGTACTAATACACGGTTAGCACAGTGGCTGAGCAATTGGACTGCTGCGCTGCGCGTCGCGGGTTCGATTCCCGCACGGAGCAAATATTTGTACGAGTATGATCTACAAGTAGTTGTTCCGGGTCTGGGTTTTTGTGTATGTGAGTTCCTAAGGTAAAGGCACCAGTAATGGACAATGAACCAATAATGGACAAAAAATAAAGTAATCATCTAGAATAAGAACATAAATCATTTTTTTTATATTGGCAACACTGTGATATATACTATAGACAACTAGCTGTCAAAATTTAACGTTTTATTCAATTCGGTTTGTCAGTTACAAGATGACGTGAGTGCAAAGTGTTTCTGTGATTGTAAATTTATATTAGCGGTTTTTCTTAAGGAAATTGTTAGTGCGGCGAGTAGAAAGTTTTATATGTAAACTGGTATTGCTTTGTTTTAATCAGAATGTGTTTTGTGTGTTGGGTTAACTATGAAATTAAGACCTTAATGCACATTGTTGTAACTCCAGAGAGGTAATGCTTGTTGACATTTTATTGATGTTTATAACTGGTGCATTGTAATTAAATGGTTCCAAAAATGGACAGATGTCGAAACTTAATATCATCTTGATATATTCAAATTTTTAACTTATTTTACTCGTACTATTATTATTTGCTATATGCTAGTTGTAAATTTGAAAAATACTGATGTTTACCAGTAATGGACATATGTGTCCATTATTGGGTATTTTATAGGAATCCAGTGATGGACATTGATAAAAATTATACTTATTCTTTGTTTTAGAAATGGCTCCTATAAAAGATTATACGCCTCAACAAATGGGCTGGGCTATTGAAGCAGTAAAAAAGGGTTTAAAATATCCGAAGCAGCCAAAAACTTCAATGAAACTTTTTTTTTAAGCGGTGAAAAATGCTTAACTCATACCCGAACCGTCCAGGGGACGGCTGGGTTATGTGGGGCTTGCACCCACTAAAAAAACAACGCCGTGAGCCTACACTCGCCTTCATGGATGAGCCGTGAGAACTGCTACGCATGACTTTCACGACTCATCCAACGCAGCCCGCTTTCCACCAACTGTTTTGGCGATTTCCAGGCCTGAGACATCGCCACCACTCATGAAGGCCGTGCTATGCGACGACGATAGTCACATTAGTCACCCCGATCTATCGCCCGCTGGCACCTCTTAAGGTGGTATCAGGTCGCCGTGGCGCCTCCTCCGCCATCCCGTCATCTTGCGGCGAATCGCGTGAGCTAAGGTGTCCTCCTCTCTGACGCGCTCCGCCGCCTCATTCTGCGAGATCACGTCCTCGCAGAAGGATGTAACAGCTTCCCACGCCTCTTTGCTGTCCACCACGGCTGGCAAAGAGAGGTCTGCCCCGATTGCTGCTGCGAGAACACGACGCTGCACTACCCAAGCAGGACAGTACTGAAGAGTGTGAAGGGCCGTGTCCTCGCTGCAGCCGCACTGGTGACACACGGGAGTCGCCTCCCGTCTAGCCACTTTGTGCTGGTATTTGCCGTAACAACCATGCCCTGACAACACCTGCACAAGCCGGAAGGACAGTGTCCCATGTCCCCTGCGTAGCCATAATTTTTCCAGAGTGGCCTGGATCGCCCCCACGGTCCAGTGACCGGCACTGAGCGTTTCCAGCCTCACCCTCCATTGGTCCAAAATTTGGGATTGGGCCTCTCTTCGCCACCTCGTGACCACTTCAGGTAGCGGACGCCTGCCAGTCTCTGCCTACAGGTCTGCCCCTCGCTGGTAGACGTCGGCGAGTACCTGCGTCTCTAGGTCCCACGGAGGGGAGCCCGCCAGGGTGCACGCCGCTTCCGCGGATATGGTACGATATCCACGTATGACCCTGACTGCCATGACTCTCTGCGGCCTTCGCAACAGAGCCTTATTTTGGGCAGACAGGGACTCTGCCCACACCGGAGCCCCGTAGAGCGCCATTGAGTGGACTACACTCGTTTATAGTCGTCGGCAAACTTCATTCGGGCCGCCCAGGTTTGGCAACAGCCAGCTAAAGGCGGACGCAGTGCAATCAAAACAATGGATCCAGACCGGGGAACGTGCTCCAAAGAAGGCGAAAACTGTAAAATCGGCCGGAAAAGTTATGGCCACCGTTTTCTGGGATTCACAAGGTGTGATCTACATCGATTACCTCGAGAAGGGTAAAACAATTACAGGGCTTTACTATGCCGATTTATTGGGCCGATTCGACGCCGAATTAAAGAAAAAACGACCCCATCTGGCGAAGAAATAGTGCTGTTTCACCACGACAACGCACCGGTTCACGTCTGCCGTTGCCATGGCCAAATTGGTCGAATTACGCTACGAATTGCTGCCCCATCCACCGTATTCTCCAGATTTGGCCCCTTGTGACTTCTTTCTGTTTCCTAATCTGAAAAAATCACTCGCCGGGAATAGATATGGATCGAATGAGGTCATCGCCGCCACGGAGGCCTATTTTGCAGAGTTTCCAAAAACTATTTTTCGGACGGGTTAAAAAAGTTGGAGCATCGCTGGGCTAAGTGTATCGAACTAAAAGGAGACTATGTTGAAAAATAAATTGCCACTTTTCCAAAATTTTGGTTTCGTTTTTGTAGGCTAAGTATTTATTGAATGACCCTCGTATGTAGTCATAAGTAGGTACTAAATGTATCCGTCATAAGTAGGTTCAAGTTCATTATTGGATGTCCATTACTAGGTTTAAGTTCATTACTGGATGTCCATGACTAGGTTATGTTCATTACTGGATGTCCAAAACTGGTTTTTAGCTGTCCATGACCGGGTAAAAAAATAGGATTTTTATTTGTTAAAAAAATTAATACCAGCTTTGCAGTATCTCACGCGTAACACAGTAAAAATATTGAATAAGGACAGGACTTTACACTTTTAGTATATTTAGTACTGAAACTTTCACGATATTGATAAAACTTCACAAACACCACAATTTTTTCCTTAAACTGTCCATAACTGGGGTGTTTACCTTATGTTTGTAAACGCACGTGGGGCAACGTTTTTTTTTAATAATATATATTCAACTTTATGCGCTTGAGTATTAAGTTGAAATTCTACTAAAGACTCGAGCGTTTACGATTTGCCATTTTTCTACAAAGCAAGACTAAAATTATAAATTGTTAGATTAGAGTTATGATTATGTGGTTATTTATACGTACAATACCCACTTTTTAGCGCACCAAATAATAGATCTATCTTCAGAGTAAGCTGATTACTGTCGGTATAAAATCGCATATAAAGCAATACCTACTTATATTTAAAAAAAAAACCTAATAATCAGTGAAGATCGGTGTGATACTTTTCTGACTTGATCCAAGTTGATTTTAAGTATTTTTAAATAAATAAGTACGTATCAAAAAATATTTCCATGAACAAATGCCCTTATTTTTATATTGTTATATCATCCTTTTAGAATGAATGTCTTTTTTGCCACTCACTTGCATTCATGCACAGACTCGCACAAATGCAAAACTTTGTGAAAAAACGAAATTAAATTGTATAATTTTATTTGAAAAATATTTTCTCGTCATTTGGGACTATTCCCGGGAAGAAAAGGAAAAAATCGGAAAAATTCCCGGGCAAAAACCAATCACTGACCCGGATGCAATCTGCTGGACCACAGAACTGGATCGAGCACTCAACACTCATGCTGATAGAGATGGTTCCAACAGAGGCTTTTTAGGTCAAACATTTTATGACATTCACGAGGAAAGTTCGTTTTGAGTTTTAAAGGAGGTAGGTATATTTTCAGTGGCGTAGTTAGGCCAGAAGGGGCAAACGTTGTTTTGCCATATAAATAATTTAAAAAAAAAATAAGGTGTGGCCTACCCCTAACATTTAGGGGGATGAAAAATAGATGTTGGCCAATTCTCATAGATACCGGATAAGCACAAAAAATTTCATCAAAATCGGTCAAGCCGTTTCGGAGGAGTATGGCAACGAAAACTGTGACACGAGAATTTTATATATTAGATATCATCCTTTTAGACTGAATGTCTTTTTTTTTAACCACTCACTTGCATGCACAGACTCGCACAAATGCAAAACTTTGTGAACAAACGAAATTAAATTGTATAATTTTATTTGAAAAATATTTTCTCGTGATTTGGGACTATTCCCGGGAAGAAAAGGAAAAAATCGGGAAAATTCCCGGGCAAAAACCAATCACTGACCCGGATGCAATCTGCTGGACCACAGAACTGGATCGAGCACTCAACACTCATGCTGATAGAGATGGTTCCAACAGAGGCTTTTTTAGGTCAAACATTTTATGACATTCACGAGGAAAGTACGTTTTGAGTTTTGAAGGAGGTAGGTATATTTTCAGTGGCGTAGTTAGGCCCCGTGTCAAAACTTGTTTGGGGCCCTTCTAATCTAAGTGTATATTAGTTGTGCAGAATAAAGACCATAGCAACTATCCTAACTCGTTTAATTAATGCTATTACTGATGTCATTAAGAGAATTTTGAAGGGAGCTAGAAATTGAGAATGCTGATCGACTGGTCGTAGCTTATTTATGACAACTAAGAAGTACATAGCCTTTTGGAAAATTGTGCTGTTAGGAGTTCGATAAAATTGAAGCTTTAGGTATGGCCGCGATAAGTTTTCATTTTATGAAAACTATAATTCCAATCGTCGGGGGCCCTAGACACTTGGGGGACGGCGGTAGCTACAGCTACGCCTCTGTATATTTTGTTTGATTAACTCGTCACCAACAAGTGAGTGAAAATTATTTCATTTTATGTTACAAATAGTGTGAAATATAGAGTAGGTATATCAGTCATGGTGTAAGCTTGCATAATAGCGAGGGTGTCATATCACTTATTTCCCTTCAAAATGGTTAGGTTATTCTGAACAGTGCTGAGCCCATGCGTCATATCCGTGAACGGTCTCTGGCGCTTCTATTTGGATTGACATTCTTAGCTGCCACGGCTTAATTTATTAATTACTTATTTGGAACTAGCTTTTGCCCGTGGCTTCTCTCGAATTATTTAATATTTGGCAATCAATTCGTGTCGTACATGAGGCGCCATCTACTATCACATGAACGTTGTTGTTGTTACTCTACGATCAATAATAGTTCTAGATTTAAGGATCAGGAACAAAAAAACTTTTTTTAAAAAAAGAACCGAGTTCAAAGCAAACACAAAATAGTTTAAAATAACTTTTCTTTCGGAAGTCGGTGGCTTTGTTTTTTATTTCATCGACTATTGCCACCGACTTCCGAAAGAAAGGTTATTTTAAACTTTTTTGTGTTTGCTTTGAAGTCGGTTCTTTTTTTTAAGTTTTTATTTTCCCTTTTTAGTTCAGATTAGATTTAGAAATCTTTAATCCAAGTCAGCAACAAAAACGGATCTATGCGGTCAACGTCACGAGATATCCATGATTGTTATAATATATACTGTAACCTTCCCTAGAATGTAACAAATACTTTTGTGAAAACCGCATCAAAATCGGTTCAGCCAAACGCGAGATAATCGCGACTTCCAACAAAAAATCGAAAACTTCCAACGAAAATTGGTTTGAATGAGATATAGTTAGCAGTTTTTGAGATATATCTAGTACATTTTAAAAAACCGCAAATATAACTTCGCCATTCATACAAACACTATGAAAAACAAAGTTATTTTTATTGTTTGTGTATATTACTTACTAATCTCAATATAATTATATCCCTAATCTATTAAATCTATGCTTGCTACTACGGAACCCTTCATGGGCGAGTCCAACTCGCACTTAGCCGGTTTTTTTTTAAGTCGGCAAAAATAAGTCGCAAGTGGCCACATTTGCACACACTTAAACATCTACATTTCATAACAAAATGTTCAATAGTATCTGAGAATAATATAAACAACTTCCGTTTATTATAAACCTTAAAGGCCTATCCGCACACAACAGTGCCGGCACGTGCCGATCAGTAGGTAACGTATCGATCAGTGTCAGTGAAATATGATATTGTACCATACATTTTGTACGCGGCTATCCGTACTGATCAATGACAGTGACGTTCAGTGATCACAGCAAAAGTTAAATCGTGATCACTGAACGTCACTGTCACTAATCAGTACTGATCGGCACTGTTGTGTGCGGATAGGCCTTAAGGCGCATGCTAGCCTCAATAACTTTGAGCATCTGGGCGGAGCTAAACGCACACTTTCATATCTCCACCGCACACACTTATAAATGTCCGTAGCGCACCGCGATACCTCAACCGGCAGTCCGTGCGCGGCTAGCCGGCGTTTTTGCCAAAACTCCAGAATAGAATGCCAATTGCGCGGTAGATTTTTGTTTAGATGAAAACAAGATATTTTTAAAAGACTATATAAGGTTTTAAATGTTAATGTTACTTGACAATATAGGTACTCGTACAACATTGTTTTTAGTATATGCGAAACCTGAATATAGTTTGTTCAGAATCAGTAACTAATTCGATTCCAATCATTTTTATACCATGTTATATTATTTTTTAAATATTTTAATTAAATTTTATTACCAGTTAATTACAATACAATTAGGGATGCATCGATATGCCTTTTCGCCGATACGATACCGATACTCTTATAAAAATATCGGCGATACCGATACGAATACGCTTAAGTATTGTGAATTAAAAAATTAAGATAAAATAAATAAATCATAAGTCAGATTATTTTTTTATTAATACAAAAAGCAGTGTCATATGTTGATATTAGATAATTATTAATTTTAGTGATTAAATTAACATTAATAAAACTTTTTTAAAAAAAGAACCGACTTCAAATCAAACACAAAAAAGTTTAAAATATTTTAAGTTTTTTTTCATACCTACAGGTATGGAATTCTAAAAAATAAACAACATCTATTTTCAACAGTTTGGCATTCACGAGATTTTAAGATCATTGATTAGTTAATTACATAAGTAAAATGACGTCATATTTTAAGAAGCAAATTTATTTAATTAAACAACTATCTATGCACTACATTCGTTAAAATATAATTTCTTACAAACTAAGCGTATATTTAGATCACGCAATTGAGGCACTGTATTCTCTTCCAACTCTTGTTGTGAAGTCACGTGAGAGTATTTAACACACTTATTTGCATCAGTACAAATACAATTTTCCAGTATATTATTGTTGGTTTCATTTGTTTCGCATGTATAATGAGCGTGAGGATCGCTTATTGTATTTATACTATCTATATTAACAGTTAACATCAGATTAGAACTAGGATATATTAAAAATGCAAAAATTGTTAATGCAACTAAACATTGTATGGGAATAGCTGTAGACCAATATTTTTGTGGATAGTAATAAATATTGAAGTAGTGTAAGTAGGAATCAGGTGTGATTGCCCATATGCAATACATAAATAACATTGTTTTGCTGAACAAATACATGAAAAACCCATATAAAGATCTTGCTGGGGTTGGGGCGGGAGTGTGCTCTGGCATGTTTAAAAAAAAATCTACCTCTAAAACTGATCTATTGTTTTAACAACTAACAAAATGTTTTGAATTAGTCCATTTACTGCTACTCTAAGTTTCTTCAAATCCTCTCCATGCAAATTTCTGAAACAAATTAAAAATATTCACTGATTGATTATACTCGTTGGTGTTATTTCATGCTCTCACATTATTAGCAGTCTGGTTCAGGTGCAGGAGCCTTACCACGAGCTCTTAACGCGATCCAGTTTATGCTGTGGGAAGGAGACAGAGCTATAAAAGTTGTCTAGCGCCATCTCGTTCCCTGAGCGTAAACTGGGTCGCGGTAAGAGCTCGTGGTAGGCCACATAGGTAATTTACTTTAATAATATGACTGCTTCGTGTTAGCTTGTAGTTGATTTCTTATTATTTTTATTCTTACTAGGTAGGTAGATAATATAAATAAAATGCTGCATAGTAGTCTCATTAAAACTCAAAACAGCTCAACCGATTTTAATAAAAAATGTTGCCATCTTATGCCATGTTTGTAATTGTCTGGGCAGGACTTGAATAAAAATAACCAATAATACACTCACAGGCACAATTAACCGCCACCTATATCTTTCGTCACCCTGTTTGTTTTTGCTATGGCTTAACTACTGTTTTATATGTTTTGTCAAGTGGATACTTTAGCAATAAACAGTTATACCCATGATTCGTTTCCTTAATTCGTGTCACCGAAGGGTTTTTGGAATTGTCGTTGTTTGACATTGTTGCTGATGCGTTACCGTGTTATTTTCTGTTCTTTTCTGCCGTAGTCTTGTGAATATTGTTTAATTCAGTTTGTAGAGATCGTTTGTTGTTTTTGACTCAAAAAATGCCACTCGATGCAACTGGTGCAGCTAGGGCAGTGGCTTTAGCTGACGCCGGGTACAGCCAACGTCGCATCGCCCGTACGCTCGGTGTACCTCGAACTACGGTACGGGATGCCATCAGACGATTTCGTGAGACTGGCTCATACACCAGGAGGCCAGGTCAAGGCCGACATCGATGCACTCCCCCCGAGATGACCGTTTTGATGTCAGCAACGTGTTGAGAAATCGCTTTTGTACCGCTACCGAAGCTCGTACGCGTCTGTTTGAGGTGACAAATGTCAGTGTGAGTGAACGTACGATTAGAAGAAACAATTCTGAGGACTTTTCGTCCAGCTCGTGCTCCACAACTGCTCCCACAACACCGTAGAGCTAGACTAGCTTTTGCGCGAGAATATTCTGACTAGACTATGGAGAAATGGAAGGACATACTGTTCTTAGATAAGAGCAGAATAGCCTTAAGAGGTCCAGACGGACATCAGCGTGTCTACAGGCGCCAAAACGAAAGGTTTGCTCCATGCGCTCTAACCGAAACAGTGTTTTACCAGGGAGGGTCCATAATGGTCTGGGGAGGTATCTCTTACGAGGCTCGTACCGATCTTGTTGTGTTCGATAGAGACAGTGTTCATGCTTAAAGATTCGAGGAGGAAGTTCTTCAAGACCATGCCATGCCTTTTGCACTTTGCACCATTCATTGGTTGCCATACCGCTAGATCCGTCTCTCAGTACCTTAATGAAGTCGGGATTCAAGTTTTACCATGGCCGCCACGCAGTTCCGATCTTAACCCAATCAAGCACATTAGGGACAATCTCAAAAGACGCCTCCGAGCAAGAGTACCAGCCCCTACGACAGCTCAAGATGGCTGCGGTGGAGGAGTGGCACAATATCTCCCAGTCAGATATCCAAGATATCACGGATGGATTGCCAATCCAGCTCCAAGAAGTCATTAGAGCCCGAGGCGTCAATACTCATTATTAATTGTCTTTATTTTTTTAATTGCGACCACTTTTTTCATAAAACCTTTTTATCAAAAAATTTAACCGACGAAACAGCGAACTGAAAAGGAAAACTAAACTTTGAGGCAGAGCCAAACAAACAAACATGTACCTAAATTAATTATTTGAAGCGAAGAATAATTGTAGGTAGCTAGTTTGAACCTCGTTGGTGGTTTCTTTGGCGCCGCCTCAAAGTTATTTTTTTCTTTTTCAGTTCGCTGCTTCATCGGTTAATTTTTTTGATAAAAAGGTTTTATTTTTATCTTTTCAGTTTTGTACCATGATTAGAGTGTTTAACAAATGGAGAAACCCATCTTCGTTTTTGTCATTGGTCAACTTAACCGTCATACTCAGTAACTATTGCATTAACTGTTGAGGACCACTTGCAACTGAATTCTCCATTCTCAGACAGTCGACGACTGTCAAATCCGAGCTGTGTCTAAAGTTCTCATCAAGATGATTGAAATGAGCCCAAACACGATAATATAGTTGCTGTTAACTGTTGAGGATCTCTTGCTATTGCCTTTCGTCTCCATCCCCAGACCCTCGATGACAATTATACCCCAGCTAGGTCTAAACTACTCATAAAGACCAGTGAAATGAGCCCAAATACGTTAAAGAAGCTGTTAATTGTTAAGGACCCCTTGCTCCTGCATTCCGTCTCCATCCTCAGACCCTCAATGACAATGATACCCCAGCTAGGTCTAAAGTTCTCATCAAGATGAATTGAATGAATTGAACATTGATCTGGCGCGAGATGAGGCGATTTTCACCCCGTCATCATCAACGGATGTCGATCGTGCTCCCTCTTTCCGCGGCAAGCTCTTCCTTAGAGACGGCGTACTCAAGCTCTGGTGCGACGACGACTTCACCTTGGAATGGGTTCGCCGTACCATCAAGGAACTTCCCTCGCCCATCAATGGGACCAAACTGTTGGTTCGCCGACAGTCAGAGATCCCTCGCAGAATTAGGGCAGGGATGTTCCTTCCCAATTTCACGGACGGGACCGTGGATAGGCTGCGCATTAGGCTTCGATGGCAAAACTCATGGTATAGTGTCGACTCCTGGAGCCTCTGCCACGCCGAGAAACAGGACAACAAGGACGGTGTCTAGTTGTCTACACTCGAGAGCAATGAATCCGGGTCACTTAAAGAATCCTAAAAATCTCGGAAACTAAAAATGCTAGGTTAATGCAATAAATTGTATTTAATAGACAATGTAATACTCCTTAAATGAAGGTATTAAAACTTCTTAGTTATTGTAAAGTTATATCATAAAAAAATCAAATTTGAAAAAGGGCCACTTTCGAAGATGGAACTACGAAATTACAGCATTTGGTTTTGCTTTTGTTTGTAATCTGTCATTTATGTGGGTACATAAACCATGTTGATAGTGCTCTATATTCATTATTCAAGCTGAAATTATGTCGCTTACGCCTGAAGAATGCACCAGAATACTTACAATGCTGGAAACCGGCCGGAGTCAGCGCGATACAGCCAGGACTGTCGGTGTGTCGCTGTCAACAGTACAAAGAGTTCTCCGACGTTACGAAGAAACTGGTTCTAATCTACGCAGACCAGGAACGGGCAGAACCAGGTGTACCACAGCACGAGAAGACCGATATTTGGTGAACACCATGCTTCGAAATCGCTTTCTCACAGGAACTGAACTCACCAATCAGTTTCGACGCCTCGGAGGAAGTAACCCAAGTGCATGGACAGTAAGACGTCGGCTTGCTGAATCTAACTTAAAACCCCTTAGACCTGCAAACGGCCCTAAACTGGAGCGTGGGCATCGTATTTCAAGACTAAGATATGCCCAGAGCCACGTAAATTAGTAGGAGTATTGAAGATTGGTCAAAAGTTATGTTCTCCGACGAATCAAAATTTATTGTCTACAAGCACGATGGAGGACACAGAGTGTATCGAAGACCAGGGGAAAGATTCAAGCAAGCATGCATCGAAGAAAAAGTAGCCTACGGTGGTGGGTCTGTACTTGTGTGGGCCGGAATTTCTTCTGAAAGTCGCACAGAGCTGGTGATCATAGAAAACGGCTCTTTAACTAGCGTAAGATATGTGGAAGAAATCCTCAATGATCACGTTGGTCCATTTATGGTCAATTTAGGTGAGGATGCTATATTTATGCATGACAATGCCCGACCTCATACAGGTAGGATTGTGAATGACTACCTTCAAGAGATGAACATTACTCGTATGGAGTGGCCAGCGCGCAGCCCGGATATCAACCCGATCGAGCATGCTTGGGACGAGCTAGGCAGATGCGTAAAACAACGAAACCCTCCCCCAATCACGCTTCGTGAGCTCAAAATTGCTCTCACAGAGGAATGGGAGAATATTCCCCAAAATCGTATAAGGAACTTGGTGTACAGCATGCCAAACCGCGTAAACGCAGTAATGGAAGCACGAGGAGGCAATACGAAGTATTAAAATTCAAGAAAATCGTAATAAAGTTCAAAAATTTCATGTTTCCTATTTTTGTTTTAAGGAGAGATCAGCAGTTTTTTTCTTTATGTAATTTTGTGTTAATAAAATGTATGGTGACTCATATTTTTTTTACTTTCATTTAAGGAGTATTACATTGTCTATTAAATACAATTTATTGCATTAACCTATCATTTTTAGTTTCCGGGATTTTTAACATTCTTTAAGTGACCCGGATTCATTGCTCTCGAGTGTACATTGTCCGTGGAATCCCGCAATCGGAGACCGACCTGATAATCAAGAGGGACCGCCGCGTCTGTTACAAGACGGGGTCGGTATACCTGATGCTCCAGCAGGAGGTGACGGCAAGCGGACCCAAGGGCGAGCAGGCCGAACCTCCTGCCCCTCAGACCACCGGACCAAGTGCCAAAGGCGAGCAAGCAACCGCCTCAGTTAAGACGGAGCAAGCTCCTGGAGGCGTAGGTCCGGCTATATCAACGCCTTCCTCCACGATGAGCAAAAACAACCCTGTGCCTCCACTGGAGTCTGGAGATAACTCACTCGGGAACAGAAGTGATGGCCCAGGCAGCTCCAGGGCCTCGAGTACATTAAAATCGTCCAAACCAACCTCCAGCACAGTCTTACTGCTATGACTAACTTGCGTAAGGCGCTGGAGCTACCTATCAAGACCATAGCCCTAATCCAGGAGCCATGGATTAGGAATGGCAGAATCTGTGGTCTATCTAACATCGGGGGTAAGCTCCTCCTGAACGTGAACTGAAGTAAACCAAGGACTTGTATCATCATCAGCGTTCAATGTTCCCACTGTTGGGACACAGGCCTCCTCTCTGTGAGAGGGTGTGGGCCATAAACCACCACGCGGGCCCAGTGCGTGTTGGTAATGTCACAATATGTCTTCGAATTTGATGGTTCTAGGACATGCCGGTTTCCTCACGATGTTTTCCTTCACCGTTTTGAGAGCAGTGGTGATGAAATAAATTACACTAAGTAATGCGCCAGGTTGGGTTCGAACCCACGACCTACAACTCGTAAGTCGGGGCCGATACCACTGGGCCACTACTGCTCTCAACTTGACTTGTATATTCTTGTATATGCTCTGGACTTGTATATTTTTACCAAATAATGTACCTGTAGTTCTATTAACCGAGTTCTGTTCCTGGGACCTGACTGCCATCAGGCTCCCGAGCAACCCATCCCTTAGCTTGGTGGTACTTGCGTCTGCCTATCTGCCAGGCGACGAGGAGGTACCCACACCGGAGCTCAAAGCACTGGTGGCCTATTGCGAAAGGGAAGGACTGGAGCTTGTTATATCAGCCGACTCCAACGCGCACCATATCATCTGGGGCAGCGAGTAGTCGAACGCACGAGATGAGGAACTTCTGAACTATCTCTTCACCACTAACTTAAGAATTATGAATCAGGGCTCTGAACCGACCTTCGTCACTAGACGAGCCCAAACCATCATTGATCTCACTCTTACAACAGAGAATATTTTGCGGCACATCTTGAACTGGCATGTTTCTAAAGACTTATCTTGCTCTGACCACAGGTGGATCATATATACAATTAACATCATGGTGAATACCGCGGAGCCGCGAAGGAATCCCCGGAAGATGGACCGCGTTAGGTACCTTGCCGAAACGGCGGAAAATCTGAAGGGACTTCCAATTCCTAGTTACGAGTATGACAACGCCGCGGTGATTGACACCCACAACAATCAGCTTACCAAGACTCTACTGGACAGCTTTGAAAAAACATGCCCACTTGTGACGCCAAGAAAGGTCCCCGCAGGTGAGACCAGCTGATGGAGCCCAGAACTGGAAAAACTACGTCGCAAGGTAAGAAAGCTGTTCAATAGAGCTAAAAAACACCCGACAGGATAACGATATTGGGACTTTAAAGAAGCCCAACATCAATACAAGAAGCGTATCCGTCTCAGGAAAAGCGAATGCTGAAAAAAACAAACTTTTTTAAAAAAAAAATTAACCGCCTTCAAAAACAACCACAAAAAAGGGTAAAATAACCAACAAAATAACTTTTCTTTCGGAAGTTGGTGGCTTTGTTTTTTTTATTTCGTTGTCTTTTATGCCACCGACTTCCGAAAGAAAAGTTATTTTAACCGACTTCAAAAAAAGGAGGAGGTTCTCAATTCGGTCGGTATGTTTTTTTTTTTTTTTTTTTTTTTATGTATGTACACCGATTACTCCGAGGTTTCTGGTCCGATTAGTGTAATTCTTTTTTCGTTCGATGCAGTATACTTGCAGTTTGGTCCCATAAAAATTTCATCCAATTTGGTTCAGTACTTTTTATTTTGTGAGCATTTTTATTGATGGATGATGTGATGATTTTTACTTTTTTGAGTGTTTGTTACGCGATTACTCCGCCAATTGTGGACCGATTTTCAAAATTCTTTTTTTGTTGTACGAGGAATAGTTCACTTTAGGGAACACTGCAAGTTTCATCAAAATCGGTTCAGCAGTTTTTGATAGGGAATTTTATTAGCTTATTGTGTACATGAGCGATGTTAATACCAGTGCTAAGGATTACCAAATTCTAGTGCACATGTAAGAAATGATGTATTTGACAAGAATTTGGGTTGAATATTTAAACTAAAAAGAGTAAAATAAAAAACTTTTTTAAAAAAAAATTTAACCGCCTTCAAAAACAACCACAAAAAAGGGTAAAATAACCTACAAAATAACTTTTCTTTCGGAAGTCGGTGGCATAAAAGACAACGAAATAAAAAAAACAAAGCCACCTACTTCCGAAAGAAAAGTTATTTTGTAGGTTATTTTACCCTTTTTTGTGGTTGTTTTTTTTGGTTATTTTACCCTTCTTTGTGGTTGTTTTTGAAGGAGGTTAAGTTTTTTTTAAAAAAGGAAGCCAATAACAATACAAGATTATGTTTTTTTTTTATACCTCAAGGGTAGCTTTTAACATACCTCTCATGACATGTGGTATAAGTTAGATGATTTCTGCAAACTGAAAGAAATTTGGCGGTTAATTGTGCCGGTGAGTGTAAAAACTACAATCGTAAAAGGCACTAAGTGTAATAATAGTTTAGATCTTTTTCATGATTCTCCTGCCCTCATCCTAATTCATTCAGGGTAGGTGCAGCAGGTGTTCTTCTTTCATGCTTCTGTATTACTAGTCCTCTACTTTCAAGCCATATTATCCTTCACACAATATATCCATTCTTTCTCAACTCTTTATTACCTATTGTTACCCATATTCAAAAGCTTCCTTACCATATTGTATTCATTCCTTCCCAACACACTTACCATGACAGCCAATTACTCCTCAAATGTTCAATCAATCTCAATCTATCTACTTTCAGACTTCCTCATTAACACTAATTTCTTATTATTTATCAATTCACACTACTCTTCTTTAACATTTTATTGCAACATACATTTTACATACCTATAGTGTATCTATATTCATGCCTACTTTAATTTTTACTTACATTACAAGGTTTTCTGAATTACTTTCTATTTTTCTCTGCACACCACTTCTTTTTAGCTCCTTATCTACATTTAGAACATCATACGCTAATGTAGCTGACTCGGGTGAAGGGAAAGGAATAGTTAGACATCTGAAATCAAAGATAATTACTATATGGGTAAATAATTATGATTAAAAACCTCTTGACACAACTTCAATTTCCATATAATTTGTTTCGTACATTATTATGAAACAGTGGAATCATATAATTAAATGATTCAGCAAACTTAAACATGATATACTCACATATCCATTGTTTATTCAGATATTTATCAATAGCATGCATTAATACATCAAAGCGGAGTTTCGTCTTAGGTTACCGATTGTGTTGTATACATAGACGTTGTATACTTTAGCCACAGAACATCTTTTAGCACAGATAAACCCCATTAGAGCTCACCACCTTTTTGACCTAGGTATGTAAAAAAGCGATTTCACGGCTTTTGTAAATGTTTTCAGGTTTCTGAAATAATTGCTGTTTAAAATCAAACAGCGACTTCCACAGAGAGACTTTTGAAATCACTGTTCATTCCATTGCATTATCAACACACAGTCACACACAGAGCAGAAGCAGCAGAGCGAACACGAGCATGAGCAAGGAGAAGGCAAGTGTCAAAGCTTGGTCAAAGCATAGACATAATAATCCTAAAGTCAAAGTAACAATAACAAGTGACATTAGTGTCCCAAAAGAACTGTCAAATCAAAGGAATTTTCTGAAAAAAACGCTTTTATTGATGTAAAATGACTAGATGTTGTGTAAAAGGCTGTAAAAATGATGGAACATACTTTCCGACATTTCACACTATCATGAAATAATGAAATAATGGGTAGCTGCTATGACTGCTGTGAAAACAAAAATTGTATTATCAATAAGGAAAAGCTATATAATAAACAAATATCTACCCTTGCGAAGCCGGGACAGGCCGTTAGTTGAATTTATTAATTAAATTCTATGATTATACCAAAACTAAACAATCGAATACACCTTTCAAAATAATATTTACTTTTCTATTGGAGGTTAAGTATTGCATCGCTCTTTATATCATGAAATGATTCTTCTAGTGGAAGAATTATCACCGGGACCGAGATTTGTGAGAGTTGTGGTGTTAGGAAGTTAAAATTCTTATCATATTGCTCCAATCTATAAAATAGATGTAAAATTAGATGAAGAAGACAAACACAAAACTTGATGACATTTTTCTCAATATAGAACGTCAGAAGCAGTACTATATTCTTTCTATTTTCTTTGCACATGTAATACCTACTTAAAAATTACAATTTTAAATCCCAACTACAAGTAAATGTGTGTTTAATGTAGTAGAATCAAATTTCTAGCCTCTCAACTAAATCACTTTTTTTCCTCGTGTAGATGCACCGCGGCGTCTTAGTTCTAGTATATGCACTTGCATTGACGAATAATTTCCCATATTTGTTTTTTTAGAATAAACTCTATTTTATAACAACATAAATATGTGTTTGTTTTTTGTACAAGCTATACAGTAATCTTATGGGACAAACGATCGCAGCGTCATCTACGAATAGCTTTGTGTTGCCATCCCCATTAAGTACCTAGGCATGAAGTACAAAAAATCATCAGTCAAAAAAATGTCAAAGTGTTGTCCAGTGATCATCCAGTGATGTACCGACTCGATGTACCAACTCAGTTCAAATCGGTTTGAAACACAAATCGAACAATCTGTTTTGGACGCGCTGAGCGAACGATTGACGACAGGGAATGACGAATGAAGTGCTTAGTTTCAGTGCGTTTAAATAAAATGTGTATAAAACGGCAGGTCTACTTGAAGTGGGTTGCTATTTGAAACACTGTTAAGTACACTAGTACAACTTGTAAACTACGTACAACATCTAGTACCTAATGACAATGTATTGCTCACAATTTCTCATACCTAACAACAGTGCGAGAATATTAATAATGTAATTATTTACATTGCATTATTTAAGAAGCTATCCCATAATGTTTCGTTTAATGTAGGTTGTATGTACTTAGATTCTACTAATCTCTATAAACTCAACCGGGTACCGACGTAAGTACATACAAATCGGTTCGTCGCATGGACTTTGTGATTTCGGTTTGTAACTCGTTTTTAAACCGGTGAAACCTGTGGTGAAACTAACATTTTGTTTGGCAGCTTGTAATTTTACAAGTCGGTCTGCAACATTGACTTTCAACCGGGCCGGTTTGAAAAATTTCGAGATCGTCCCATCACTAGTGCTGTCATTAGTGATCATTAAAAAAAACCCCTTCTATACGATCCAACCCCAACCGCCCGACAGAGGTGACCTTGGTCCAGTTGGTGTGAAAATCTACCGTGTAGACGTTTGTCGGTCGACCAGATATGGGCGGAGTCAAAGGACCTTTGGACGACCTTGGTCGGGAGCACATCCATCGCGACAAGCTGCGTCCGTGCTCGGCCCCAACTGTCTGGAACGCTGTCGGCCGACAGCGTTCCAGACGGTTGGGGACGGTTGACGCGACCAAGGTCACCTCTGTCGGCGGTCGGTTTGGATCGTTTAGAATCTCAGGGTTTTTCAACCTGTGGGTCGCGACCCCCTGGGGGGTCGCGAAGCCTCTTCAGGGGGGTCGCGAAGCTTCTATAGGGGAGTTGTAAAAGCTTGGAAAAGCTACTGCATTAAAAAAAAACAATTAAGTTTAAAAAGATATATTAAGGCGCTCCCTCACCGCGAGCATTCACCTGTAATGTAACGTTACAAATTCGAGCATTTCATCGGTGAGGGAGAACAATCGAGCATCACAATGTGCACCTTGTACCAAATCTATACTAAATGTACACGAATGCTCGTCAGTCAGGGAGGTAGTACTGATGTAATGCTCAAAGTCGAATCTATAATGTTACATTACACGCGAATGCTCCCGGTGAGGGAGCGCCTTTAGGATAAATGTTAACTAAAGGTCAATTATAATCATTACTATCAAATCAACAAAAAATAAAAATAACTTATGAGATCTTTTCTATCTTAAACATTTGTATCAATTTCACGAAAAATAACTTATGAGATCTTTACCATGCATTGCCGGCCACCTCGCCGCCGCGTACGAACGCATGCGCGCAAATTGCGTTACGACGAAAACGAGTAACTGTGTTGGATTGAATATTTATTTGTCACAAAATAAAATACATATAAAAAAATCCAATGGGTAGGAGGGTCGCGAAATATTTCTTCATACTAAAGGGGTCGTGCCATGAAAAAGGTTGAAAAACCCTGGTTTAGAAGGTGTTAAAGGTAAACGCAAATTAAAGGTGAACGCAGACCTAACCGCACCGCAGTCTCCTCACTCAATCTCGCACACTCACCCGCATCGCAGTAGCCGCAGAAGCGGTAACAAAACGATGACTGCGTGGCGGGGACTGCGGTGCGGCTAAGTCTGCGTTCACCTTTAGTGAGCATAGACAATCGACTCTGGCAACAATGGCTCTGATATATTGCCACAATAAAAAAAAAGAAGTAAGTACAGCTGTATTGTACAGCTTGGCAAAAAACAGTAGAAAACCGGAAGTCGCCACTGTCCTCTCGCTATGTACCAGCACTTTGAATGATTTTATTTTATTTATTTTCACTTATTACGTTAGTTTTATGGCACAATAAAAAATCTAACAAACCTGCGTCTTTGTTTACATCAAATATTTTAAAACGTTGTCAGCAAATAAAAAGATTAGTTCCATTCAAGACGTCCTTGCCAAACTGTAAGCTTATATTTAAAGCGTTTATTGCCCGTGGTCCTACTACCAAGCAATCCAAATGGTATTATCAAGTACCACGGGAAATTTTAATTAATCCGTGGTACTACTCGTTTACTATGCCGGGATCGCGGGACTGTCTACACAGATAACCGTGACACTTTTTTTTTGCCACCCCTGTCAGGGCGGGAGGGACTGTCAGACTTGTACTGACTAAAATCCACGGTGTCCTTAAATAGCCCTTTATGTTCCTGGGTCACGGTAATGAGATAAGTCCCGCGACCCCGGAACCGTGACACTGGAATGAAAATGGCAATGGGGAAGGCCCTTTAGTTATTGTTCTGAGGGAAGGCCAGTCAAAGAAAATGTAGATGGCGATAGTGTGACTATATGCCACAGAATACTTAATAGCTAAGCTTCGATCATTAATAACATTTTTTAACCGACGAAAAAAAAAGGAGGAGGTTCTCAATTCGACATGTATATTTTTTTTTATTTTTTTTTTTTTTTTTTATGTATGACCACGCATAACTTTTCCCAGCGTGGTCCGATTTCAAAAATTCTTTTTTTGTTGGAAAGAGTATATCTCAAAGTTGGTCCCATTTTAATTTCAAAACTAAAATCGGCCTCTAAGGGTAGAAAAAAAGGAATTGATTGTCAACTTTCCTACAGAATTTTCAGTTGTGAACCGATTCGTTTGAAATAAAGTTAACATATGTAGTTCTGAGGACATTACTATATAGCAGAGATGTGGAGAAGATAACATGATGGTGTCACCATTATCAGATCAACTCCAGATCCCTGTTATGTTGTGAAGTCAGTCCCAAGAGTTCCTCAACAGTTAACAACAGCTATATCGTGTTTGGACTCATTTCACTCAGCTTGATGAGAACTTTCGACCCAGCTGAGGTATCATTGTCATCGAGGGTCTGAGGATGGTGACGGAAAGCAGGGGCAAGAGGTCCTCAACAGTTAACAGCACCTATATCGTGTTTGGGCTCATTTCATTAGTCTTGATGAAAATTTTAGACCTAGCTGGAGTATAATTGTCATCGAGGGTCTGATGATGAGGACAGAAGGCAGTAGCAAGAGATCCTCAACAGTTAACAGCAACTATATCGTATTTGGGCTCATTTCATTCATCATGATAAGAACTTTAAACATAGTTGGGATTTGACAGTCGTTGACAGTCTGAGAGTGGAGTTTTTAGTTGCAAGTTACAGGTCCTCAACAGTTAATACTAATTACTGTGACGGTTACGTTGACAATGACAAAAGGGAAGACGGGTTTTTCCATGTGTTAAACACTCTAATCATGTTATACAACTAAAAAGCTAAAAATAATAACTTTTTAACAAAAAAATCAAACCGACGAAAGATTGAACTGAAAAGCTAAAAATAAATTTTGAGGCGGCGCCAAAGAAACAATCAACGAAAAGCAACCTAGCTACAATAAAATTATGCTTCGCTTCAAATAATTAATTTAGGTACATGTATGTTTGGCGCCGCCTCAAAATTTATTTTTAGCTTTTCAGTTCAATCTTTCGTCGGTTTGATTTTTTTGTTAAAAAGTTATTATTTATAACATTGTTTTATATGATCGAAGTAGCTAAGTCCTAATCTGACCAATGAGGTAGTACTATTTTGAAGTACCTATAAGATTTTACCAATGACGATGCTTGGAAGCGCCATTCGTTTCCCAGTTGCCATCCCCATTGAAGGAACACAAGAACACGGTAAAATTATAAATGATCGAAGGTAAAATTACATGCTCTGTGAACACGGTAGGTAGATTTTAGTCAGTACCACAGTACGAGTCTGACGTTCCCTTCCACTCCACACAGGGCGAGAGGCCTCATATGACGATTTTAAAAACTAAAAAAAAATAGAAACTAGTGCAAAGCAACAAGGAAATCGTATACGGAAGATTATACAGAGAACTTTGAATAATTAATCTATAATATAAAATGAGTAGCACCACGGGTAAATTAAACTGCAGTGTGTTGTGCTACTAGGCGTGATTTCTATACAAATTGAGATATTTGCTTAAACAATGAAAAATCTGCCTCCCCGCGCTACACGACGGGGCGCGGTGCAGTGAGTGGAGCGCCTAAAAGCGCTGACGTGTGAGCGCAGGGCCGTCTTAAGTCTATTCTGCGCCGGGGTGCGGACTCAGCCTGCGCCCTCGTTTTTTTTTTACACTGCAGCTGACAGTCACTCGCCGCACTACTACGGTGGCTGGAGATCGTCTTGCAAAGTCCGTCTCCGCGGGCGTCTACCACTGCGACTGGGGCGGAGGGAGGACGCTGTCCTCTCCCTCACGGGGCCCGCCTCCTCCTTTGCAACCATGACTGTTTCGCAGAAGGAGGCGACCCCTTCCCACGCGAGAGGTCTCCGCCTATCGCCGCCATGAGGACACGGCGGTGCTCTGCCCAAGCGGGGCAGTCCTGCACCGTATGCTCCACCGTATCCTCAGGGCGATCCTCGCAGTGGTGACACCCAGGCGTTTCTTCCTTCCTCATCAGACACAGGTACCTCCCGAAACTTCCGTGTCCGGTCAGGACCTGCGACATGCGGTACCTAGGTCAGGACGCCGTGACACCTATCCAGCCACTCCTCAAAGAGGGGTCTTACCATCGCGATTGCGGCGTGCCCGGACCTCGGTTGCGACAGTCGTCCCCTCCATACTACCCTGAGATCGCGCCAGAGCTGTCGCCTCCAGATCCCGGGACAGCAATCCGGCTAGGAGGTTGGCCGATTCGCCGGCGATCGTGCGGTATTCCCGGATCATCCGGATAGCCATAACCCTCTGGCATGCGACCAACTTTAGTGGTCGCGTCCGGATGCTCTGGGCCCCCACGGGGCCCCCGTAGAGGGCCATGGACCGCACGACCCGGCGTACAGCCTCCGGCAGGAGATTGTTATTGACTTAGAGATCATTTTGCTTCAAGTGCGGGCGACCGGGCGGCAATGTCAAAGGGCGCAATTACTCGACTATGACAAACGCACAGGCGCCGCACCGCGCGCCCATTTAAATGAACTTACACTCTATTGACTTAGAGATCATTTTGCTTCAAGTGCGAGCGACCGGGCGGCAATGTCAAAGGGCGCAATTACTCGACTATGACAAACGCACAGGTGCCGCACCGCGCGCCCATTTAAATGAACTTACACTCTATTGACTTAGAGATCATTTTGCTTCAAGTGCGGGCGACCGGGCGGCAATGTCAAAGGGCGCAATTACTCGACTATGACAAACGCACAGGCGCCGCACCGCGCGCCCATTTAAATGAACTTACACTGTATTGACTTAGAGATCATTTTGCTTCAAATGCGGGCGACCGGGCGGCAACGTGTCAAACGTACACACTCTCTTTGGATTATAGATTTTGCCGCGCGCGTGTTGTATTAGGTGCGTCCACACAGAGCGAGCAGCCTCGCGAGGCATTTGCTGCGCGAGGAAACTGACAAGCGAGGCTGCTCACTCTGTGTGGACGCGTCTATTGTTTTTGGACCGAGGCACGAAACAATATACGCGAGCAAAACAAAAGCCAACACTGGATGGCTCGGGCGCTCGGTCGCTCGACCGCAGAAGCCATAGATATAATAAAGAAGCGTTGTCACTATTGCTTCGCCCGAGACACGTCCACACCAACCGATCTGCTTCGCGCGGAAAATGCCTCGCGAGGCTGCGCGCTCTGTGGGGACGCACCTATTAAATAAAATTGTTATTTGTGTAGTGTAGTAATGCGGTATGACAAGCGCCGAAAGCGTAATGAAAGTAAAAAAAAAAATTTTTTTTTGCTTGCGCTTATATATTTGTCGTAAGTAACAAGTATATAAAACTGTGCAATGGCGTTAAGTTTAATGAAATATCCAAAAATTCTGCGCCCGAAAGGCGCCCCAGGGTGCTCCGCGCCCGGGTGCACCGCACCCCTTGCACCCCCTGGTAAAGACGGCCCTGTGTGAGCGGATACAAGGGAATACATTTGTACTAATTCGGGCGCTTGGGCCCTTATAGAATGGTGCAGCTGAATAATGCAGTTTTTTTTAATGAATTGTAGTCGTTTCAGTTTTCGTCAAAAGTAGGGTAATCTTGAAAAATATACTTGTTCATTAAAGAAATAAATAAAACAATAAATTGTGTGTATTCATGTAAAAGATTTTATTAATATTTTCAAACACAATTTATTTACTATGTACACATTACTTTGTAAAAATATTCATTCTTGTCTTATCATTTATTGATTCATTATTTTATAGGCAACATTATAAACATGATAAAAAAACGTGAAAACTATTATGTATGAAAAATAGAAATTTCATTATAATTTTAAATAAGTACACGGAATCAGTTTATTATGCATACTATAAAGATGCATAAATTAAAATACATCAGCTTGTATTTCATTATAAATATCAAAGTAATTAACAACTTAGTAGAATGGCATTTATACTCATAGATACATAATAATAATAATTCATAAAAATAACGAAATGGCGTAACCGAATCCTTATATGATCGTTCGGCTCAACCTCGCGTTATTTATAATTCAAAGAGATCGCCACGAACAGCGACGAACTCACCGACAAATCACAAGTAAATCGTTATACAGGAGCCCTCCACTTTCGCTGTAATATGAGCGAGTAAGAGAGATATCTGCAGTTTTTTAAGATTACAAGGATGATTAGCAGATGCCGCAAAGCATCGACAATACGATCTAAGTAGGCGCATTCGACGTCGAAACACGACGAAACCGCCGAAATAAAACGCGGCGCACTCCACTATACACTACAGGCTTAAGTATGCACGCATGCGAGTACATCGGACCAGTCGTCGAGCAGTACTAGCGACGAGGGCCCCACGCGGCCGTAGCCGTGGGCGCGGCCGGCTGCACGGCGCGCGGTCCTCCCGGCATGGTCGGGAACTCCTGCGTGGACGCCGTGTCGGGCGCCCGCTGCTCCCACGGGCCTCCCTTCACCACGAAGCCCGCGGGGCCCGCGGCGGCGGCGGCGGCGGCGGCGCCGGGAGCCCCTGCGGCGTTGTTGGCTTGTTCCCGCTCGCCGAGCACATCACCGAAGTCACCCAAGGACGGTGCTGCAGGTCGTGTGTAGCGGTCGGCGACGTCTTGCATCTGTAAATTCATTTAAAATTAGAAACAGAACACACATACTTATCAGCAAAATGTTTGTGTAATATTGATGTGGAATACTTACATATTCTTCGGCTAAGTTGAGGAGATGGTCCTTCGCGTCAAGTACGTTATCCTCGTCTCCAGTAATGACAACGATGCTGTCATCGCCTTGTTTTGGGAAGCGTATGTCTACCTTGTAATCGTCCATGATGCGTCTGATGTTTTTGCCTTTGAGGCCGATCAACCTCCTGTGAACTCGCGGATCAATATCGACTTCCTCTCGACACTGATTGTCCTGTGACAACAAGGTACACTTATGAAAATAATCTAACTTAATAAATATTATAAATGCCAATGTTAGGATGGATATTTTAAGCCGGGTCAAGACTGGTGTAACGTGTAATGTAATCCACCGTGTAGTGAAACGCAAATTCTAAGTGTGGACGGCACACGAGCGTTACATGTAATGCTCGTAGGCATTATTACTCAATCATGTCAGAATGGCTGATGGGATCTTAATCTTAGGCTCAGAGATAGGAGATGGGACTGTTTTCCCATGGGATAATTTTCAAGTCGAACAGGTCGAATGTTGGCAACGGTCCGCGAGAACATAATATTGTTTCGCAATTGTATTGTGCGCAAGTGTTTAGCATTTAAATGATTTCAACAATTCCTAACTTTTTTTTTCAATGTGTAATGCTGTAATGCTAATGTCTAATGCTTTGATTGACGTTTGAATGACGAAAATTGTAGGCGATAAAAATTCCATCATTCATGATTGATGGTTTTGTCATGGCAAAACCAAACGTGTAATGGGCGCCTTAGGGATTATCGAAATGGTGCAGGTGTTTGAACATTCTAACAATAAAATGAACTTACCAGCTGATGAACAATAGCCATAATAGCTTCCTTGGCCTGCTTTGCTTTATCTTCATAGCCTTGGATTGTGATGATGTCATCATCAGCCTCACCACGTTTCGGCAAGTTTATTTGTACCCCATAATCAGTGCGAATCTTTGTGATGACGGAACCACCCTTACCAATAACGAGAGGATGATATTCAGGATCCACTTTGAATTTCAATTCAAATGACCTGTAATAATAAAAATATTGTAAATTATGATATGAATTGACTTTTAAATCAATCACATAGCAATCAAGTTTCCAATCTCTTGTAGTCGCATATTTTTTGGCAAATACACTTTGGTATAAGTACCTGTCTTGATATATTTTTATTACTTTACAGGACATCACGCAGGTTCAATGTCTTCAATTTTTTTAGGTCCAGGCCATGTGAACTTTTCTCACAATGTTTCCTTCACAACTTTTGAAAATAGCGTGTTTAAAATCACCACGAATATTATCGCAATCAAAATTCGTAACACAGAATATTCTATTCTATTGTTGAAGCCGTAGAGTATTATAAATTGATAGAGAACAATTGATACAATGTTGATAAAATGGCGATTTTAGACCCGCTGTGGTGACGAAATAAATAAAACAAAATAATGCGACTGGCTGGGTTCGAACACTTCGAACCTACGACACATTAACTCGTAGGGTAAACTATCACTAATGTCAATGAACTGGTTGTAAAAATACATCATCTGTGAAAGTTTCAACTATCATGGTTCATCAGATGAGCCTGGTGTCAGACAGACAGACAGACATTCGGACAGCGGGGGCTTAGTTAAAGGGTGTAATTTTACCCTTTGGATATGGAACCCTAAAATCAAAATCCTGGACACTTAGATTAAAAAATGTCCAGATAGATAGTAAGCCACTGAGAATTGAAGCCAAAAATACGGGGGACAAATGTCCCGCGTCGGTCGATCCATACGTCAGTCGCATATGAACGTTCTCCGCGTAAACTACGTAACGAGCCCCTGTTGTGATATTTTAAAATGAAAGTTTGTGCTTTGAAATGGTTTCTAATTACACTCCAAAAAAATAAATATGCCATAATATTTCATTTCATTAAGTTAGAATTCAATTTCAGTATGTATTTATTTGTTACCGCATTTTAATATGTAATGAAAAAAGTGAATCATTTGACAACACTGTGACGCCATAACTGTAGGGTGTTGCCATGAGTATAATTTTTTTTACCCATTATTTAAACTTTAAATACTTAAAAAAAAGCGAAATGAGGAATGAAAAAAGAGTTTTATTTACTTAAACAATGATTGTTTTTATATGATTGTGTTAACCGCGTTGGCTCAATTACTGAATTCAGAACGCTTTGTCCATTGTCTCAAAGACTCAGACTCAATAAGAACTCTAGAGTCAGATTAAGAGTGAAACATAAAGTCAGACTCAGGGTCAAATACAGAGTCAGATTCGGTGAGACTCAGTCAGACTCGGTCAGACTTGGTCGGACTCGGTCAGACTCGGTCAGACTTGGTCAGACTCGGTCAGTCTCTGTCAGACTAGGTCAGACTCGGTCAGTCTCTGTCAGACTAGGTCAGACTCGGTCATATTCGGTCAGACTCGGTCAGATTAGGTCACATTCGGTCAGACTCGGTCAGACTCGGTAAGACTCGGTCAGACTCGGTCAGACTAGGTCAGACTCGGTCAGACTCGGTAAGACTCGGTCAGATTCGGTCAGACTCGGTCAAAATCGGTCAGACTCGGTCAGACTCGGTCAGACTAGGTCAGACTCGGTAAGACTCGGTCAGACTCGGTAGGTAAGACTCGGTCAGAATCGGTCAGACTCGGTCAGACTAGGTCAGATTCGGTCAGACTCGGTCAGAATCGGTCAGACTAGGTCAGACTCAGTAAGACTCGGTAAGACACGGCTAGACACGGTCAGATTCTGTCAGACTGTCAGACTCGGTAAGACACGGTCAGATTCGGTCACTCGGTCAGACTCAGACAGACTACAGTTTGGGCTACTCCTGATGACTACCTAAACCTATTTATCATAATAAGATACATTTTACAAACAATTAATTAACTTACAAGCACTTATTGCAAAAAGTCCTAACATGATAATCTATAATATAAAAATGAATCGCTGGATTTGTTGCTAAGCGATAAAGTCGCACATGATAAATTACACAAATTAAAGAAATAACGTTAAAACTCATCAATCGTATTGATAAAAATCATGTCATTACTGTTGATGATATATTTTACGCTGAACGTAAAATAATGAAAATCTCCCACATTTAAAGGGTAAATCTCCGCAACTGGTATTACTCGCACGTTGCACACAAACGCAAATCCCATACGTAATACACTCCCGAGCGTGGCGTTCACTCACACATTTATAATAAAGTGGCTTCACTTAAAACGTTTCGTTTTGTTTCGAACACGGAATCTGGACATTTTTTAATCTAAGCCTGGACATCTAGAAAATGACGAAAAATGTTGATTTGATGGTAATATAGACTCACCTGAGAAGTCTGTCTTCTTTCTCTTTTTCCATGTCAACAATTCTGTCAGCAAGAGCAAGTTTGGCTTTTTCGACGTTTGTAGGGGTGCCGGTTACCTAAATGAAATATAAATTGTTTGTTACTTCAAAAATATTTACGATATATGATAATTATTAAATCATCTATTGATTATAACATTATGAAAACAAAACTTTGAAGATACATACCTTAACCAAGTCACTTGGGTCATCATTGAGTGGGAGTAGAATGTGCACATCATATGTTTGCATCAATTCTCTCCTCTTCTGACCAGAAAGCAAACGGTGCAATTCATTCGGAACTTCAACATCAATCGTAATTGGCACCTAGAAAAAATGTTTTTTATTAAATCAAATAGATGCTTTGTGAATGAATTGAAACTTTGTGACCAAAATAACCACATTATCATTTTGTTTTAAATAGTGTTTAAGTAAAAGCGCGGGTATCAGGAGTGCTCGCGCTTCTGGTGAAGTGGTAGTAATAAATAAAGTATTACCTGCTCAAGCAGGGCCTTCTTAGCTGCCTCGCAGTTCTCTGGGCGACCAGTAATTCTGATGATGTCGTTCGGGCCGGGCTCACCGTTCTCATTGTTTTCCTTTACGGGAACGTCTGCGCCCTCAGTCGTATCTCGCTCGGGGAATTTGATTTGCACGTCGTGTTCAGCTGTGATATCCTTCACCTTAGCACCACGGGCACCCATCACAGTACGATGGTGCCTTTGAGATATCACGCATTCTATTGTCACCTGTGTGAATTATACCGTGTTAGAACAATAATAATTTAATGTATTTTTATTTGTTTGTGCATATTACAGGGAAGTTTAACCTATTTCATCAAATACAGTGTGATTAGAAATAAAACAGAAAATTACGGAACAATAAAAACCTTTGCTTCCAAATCTTCGATGATTTCGTTGATACGAATTTTAGCTGCTTCTATACAATCCTTGGGCCCTTTAAGGACAACGCGGTCGCTGTTGACGCCTTGCCTCGGGAAGGAGATTTGCACACCGCCGCACTCGTCTGCGATGCGCCGCAGCACCTCGCCGCGGCGCGCCACGAAGTGTCGGTGATGACGCGGTGCCACAGACATCTCGCCTTCAGACACGTTACTGATCTCAGCTACTGCCGCCTCTAGCTGCTTGCGAGCTGCCTCTACCTGCTCCTCGCGACCTTAATAAAGATATCATTGTTGGGTTATGTTTTATTTTCAACTTCACTGTATTATACTTATATTAAAAAATGTCCAGATTCCGTGTTCGAAACAAAACGAAACGTTTTAAGTGAAGCCACTTTATTATAAATGTGTGAGTGACCGCCACGCTCGGGAGTGTATTACGCATGGGATTTGCGTTTGTGTGCAATGTGCGAGTAATACCAGTTGCGGAGATTTACCCTTTAAATGTGGGAGATTTTCATTATTTTACGTTCAGCGTAAAATATATCATCAACAATAATGACATGATTTTTATCAATACGATTGATGAGTTTTAACGTTATTTCTTTAATTTGTGTAATTTGTCATGTGCGATTTTATCGCTTAGCAACAAATTCAGCGATTCATTTTTATATTATAGAATATCATGTTAGGAATTTTTGCAATAAGTGCTTGTAACTTAATTAATTTTATTGTTTCTAAAATGTATCTTATTATGATATAGGTAGTCATCAGAAGTAGCCCAAACTGTAGTCTGTCTGAGCCTGACCGTGTCTTACCGTGTCTGACAGAATCTGACCGAGTCTAACCGAGTCTGTCCGAGTCTGACAGAGTCAGACCGAGTCTGACCGAGTCTGACAGTCTGACCGAGTCTGATAGAGTCTGACCGAGTTTGTCGGAGTGTGACCGAGTCTAACCGAGTCTGACTGTCTCAACGACTCTGACTCTGTATTTGACCCTGAGTCTGACTTTAAGTTTGACTCTTAATCTGACTCTAGAGTTCTTATTGAGTCAGAGTCTTTGAGACAGTGGACAAAGCGTTCTGAATTCAGTAATTGAGCCAACGCGGTTAACACTTAATAAAAACAATCATTGTTTAAGTAAATAAAACTTTTCATTCCTCATTTCTTTTTTTTTAAGTCTTTAAAGTTTAAATAATGGGTAAAAAAAATTATACCCATGGCAACACCCTACAGTTATGGCGTCACAGTGTTGTCAAATTATTCACTTTTTTGTTTGAATATTAAAATGCGGTAACAAATAAATACATACTGAAATTGCATTCTAACTTAGTGAAATGAAATATTATGGCATATTTCTTTTTTTTGGAGTGCAATTAGAAACCATTTTACAGCACAAACTTTCATTTTAAAATATCACAACAGGGGCTCGTTACGTAGTTTACGCGGAGAACGTTCATATGCGACTGACGTATGGATCGACCGACGCGGGACATTTGTCCCCCGTGTTTTTGGCTTCAATTCTCAGTGGCTTACTATCAATCTGGACATTTTTTAATCTAAGGTATTATATTACTACAGCGAGTACATACCAATAATAAATATAGCTTCCTTATCTTCGTCTTTCTCTGTCGGGAAGATAATGCGAGCGCCAGTTTGCTCGCGGATTTTCTTAATGTTCGCACCATTTTTGCCTATCAGGAATTTGTGGTGTTCCGGTTTGGCACGCACGTGAGCGGTGTGGGAGGTCAGTTCCCGCTCCGAAGCGTGCGCAAGTAGCTGCTGCTTAGCCTTTTCAACATCTTCGATGGGCCCCTTAATTACTACCTTGTCGCTGTCGCTTTCCGCAGGCGGAAATTTAATCAGTACTCCACCACACTCCTCCATAATGGAATGAATGAGTTTTCCACCAGCCCCAATCAAAGAATTATAGTATTTAGGAGCAATTGTGACTTCCTCTGTTACTACATTAGCTTTTTCATTGTGAATTTGCTGAATTCTTTTGACTGCTTCTTCAACATTCTCGCGTTTTCCACGTACAGTTATAACATCGCTATCATCACCTTCTGCTGGAAGATCGATCACAGTTTGAGTTTCGTCCCGAATTTTCCTCAAATTCGCACCACCTTTGCCAATTATAAACTTGTGGAATTGTTTGAAAATCGGTACTTCTTGGACGAAAGACGACTCAGCTATTTCTTTTATGATTTTGTGAAGATACTTTTCACATTTTTCAATATCTTCTTGGGGTCCCCTTAGCTTAATTGGACTCCTTTTTTGTCCCTGATCGGGAAGAGAAATAAGCACACGTTCAAACTTTTCGCGGAGTTCTTTTATTTTTTCTCCTCGAACTCCAATAAGAGATTTAATGTATCTATGGTCAACATAGACTTCCTTTGTCCTTTCGTTTTCTAATTTCATCACCATTTCTCTTAATTCTCTTTCAGCATCAGCTACACCTTGGTGGCTGCCTTCAATGCGAATAATATTGTTGCCTTCATTTTCAATAATGTTAATAACTACCCCAGTCTCATCCTTCAGTCTATTAACTAAAAAAATAACAAAGTTTACATATTTTTTAAATAAAAAATAAATCTTGATAGTAGCAGACACGCTTTTCTACAATATAAATCATAATTTTATCAAATGGCAGATCAAACTTACTGTTAGTTCCATTCTTGCCAATAATGTGCTTGAAGAATTTGGGGTCGACCGACAGTTCGACATAGGTAAGAGTAGCCAGCAAGTTCTTGACAAAGTCATCCAGCTCAACTTGTGCACGCTCCACTTCCTCTGGGGGACCATCGATCTTCACCTTGTCTTCAGAATGGGTTATGTCAACGTGAACCTGTCAAAATAATAATATCTTAGAAATTTCAAATAAAGCTTGTCATAATAATCAGGCGACTAGAACAGATGTTCTAGTCGCCTGATTATTATGACAAGCTTTATTTGAAAATGTTTGATGAACTCTGCTTCCCTGATAAAAGTATAATAATTATTTACATATTTTAATTATTGTATAAGATAGGCTCAAAAAACTAAACTATTACTTTATAAAAACCTATAAACTTTCCGAAATAAATAACGACTGTAGTGTAGTTGTGACCTGACATTTTCAAAACATTAACATTACAAATTATTTTTTAATAATAATTATTTTACTGATAAAATTGAAAATAATGCTAAAACATGATTGTTATTCTTAAGCAATTGTATAAATCAAAATATTTAAGTTGGTTAAAAACCTAATCACACACCTTTTTTATTTTTTAAAGATTTTTTTTTCATTTAAAGATACGTTCGCGTTTGACCACTATCTCGCCTGATGGTAAGTGAAGATGTGGTCGACGATAAAGCACGCTTGCCTAGAAGTAACCTGTTCACTCTTGACTTGAAGACCCCAACGTTATAGACTAGATGTCGGAAAATACAGATGCCGGCAGGGAATTCCACTCCTTAGCTGTGCGTACAACAAAGGTATTGGCAAATGCTTTGTACGCACCGGAGGGATGTCCACCATATATCGATGGCGCATTGCCATACGTCTTGTAGTCCGATGATGGAAAGGGCCAGGCGGAATCAAGTTGTGCAGTTCCATCACACACTCTCCGAAATGTAACCGATAAAAAACCGACAGGCTGGCAACACGGCGTCGATGTTCAAGGCTCTGGAGCTCTGGGCTGTCTCACCTTGGAGAGGATCCCCAACTCTTTCGCGGCCAACTGAGCCTTTGCCTCATTGAATGGACCGCGTGAATAGGTTCGCGTTTGACCACATCTCACCTAAATTTCATCTGATTATAATTAATTATTATAATGAGTAAGTCATACCTTAGAGAAGTCCTGAGTTATCTTTTTTATGTTAGAGCCATTCTTTCCAATTATGTATTTATGGATCCATGTAGGCGCATCCACAGTCGCAGTTTTCACAGAGTTCGCTTTTTCGCATACCTTTGAGAGAGCTGTTACAAAAGAGAATTAATTCAATAATGGTTGCAAAATGTACTACATAATGAAATAATTAAGTAATTTTACAAACCCAAGCCAATCTTGTTGTGAGGTCCGTGGAGAGTGATAGTGCCAGTGGGAGAGTCTGGAGGAGGCATCTCTACTGAGACTTCAGTCTCCTTCAGAATTTCTTGAATTGTTGTTCCGCGAGCTCCAATCACGTATTTGTGCTGAGATTTAGGTACCTCAACACGAACAGTTGAACATTTCTTAACCTGTAAAAAAAAAATGTCATGGATATTTTTGAGACTAGACAAACTGTTATTGACTTGCTTCAATTGATTGACATATTATTACCATGTCTTCATAGATTTGCTCAATTTGCGCTTTAGCAGCAAGTACACCGTTTTTCTCGCCAGCAATGACGATTTCATCACTTTGGGTGGACGCGGGCGGGATGTGGATGCGCGCTCCTGTCTCCGCGGTAAGCGCAGCTGCACGCTCGCCGTACGGACCCTGGATGAACGGGTGATAGATCTTCGGGATCTTGACGCGCTCCATAGCCTTACGCGACTGGAAAATAATAAATCAAAGTTAATGTCGTCAATGATAACAATTAAGACTTACTATTATAAAACAATTTCTAATGAATTATTATTTAAAATTGAATTTTGCTAATGATTTTTGTTCTGAAATTATTAATGATGAATCATTAGAAATTACATATTGCTGATGATTTATCATTAGAAATTAAATTTGAGTTTTATTGTGCAATTTTTATGACTTATGATTAGGAACTGCACATTTTCTGCAATTAACAATTCGATAAAACGAAAGAAAGAAAGAATACAAATACTATTTTACCTGTTCTTCAGAGCACACTCGGATCTCATGTTCAGCTTTCTCAATGCCTTCTTTAGTACCAGTAATAGTGAGAGTTTCACTATTATCGGCAATCCCGGGTACACTGATTTTAGTTGCTGTCAATTTTTCTAAGTCTTTCAACTTTTGGCCTTGTTTTCCTAATATCCAACGGTGGTGTTCCTTCGGGATATTAATTTGCTTGCTGGCCTGTGAATTAAATACAAATTAATGACAAATAATCTACAAGTAGTTGTTCTGGGTCTGGGTGTTTGTGTATGTGAGTTTCTATGTTTGTAAACGCACCCACGATACAGGAAGAAATCCCAAGTGTGGGGCAACATTTAAAAAAGAAAATAGTTATTATTGCTCATACAATTCAAACAAATATTCATTTTAGAGTTACCTGCTGTTGAAAGTGGGTCAAAATCAGGCGTCTTGCATCTAGCACTGCGCTATGCTTGCCAGTTATCAAGAATGTTAAACTGCCATCTTTGCTAGTGGATATTTCGATGTGCGCTCCAGTGTCCTTAGTGATGGATTGACAGGTTCTCAAGGACTCGCCCTCGCCGAAAGTGTTAGCGTTGTCTAATTTCCTCTCTTCATATGGCACATGGAATACCTTAAAAGATACAGTATTGACTAGTGTAAAAACAATTCAGAATGAGTATAGAGTCTGATGAACTTAATTGTGATGTGTATAATTTGTCAAAAAAAAACAACATCAACCAGTTTATTTATTTTGATAAAAGAAAAGATTATTTGAATGTTGGGAATCATTAAGTAGTTACAAAGTACCTACAAAATAACAAAATTGATATTTAACCAATGTTAGCAATATAAAATTGGTAAGCGATAATAATGTATGTTATCAACTCATTTGCTTTTTATTATCTGAAAGAACTGAATTA
Organism: Agrotis exclamationis; assembly: GCA_950005045.1. Lineage (NCBI taxonomy): Eukaryota > Metazoa > Arthropoda > Insecta > Lepidoptera > Noctuidae > Agrotis > Agrotis exclamationis. The sequence continues at coordinate 12,891,906 of OX465423.1, read as the reverse complement.
TTATTACACAACATTATACTTATCACTAGCTATTACTGATTATGTAAGATTTAAACATGCTTATGGTGATGTGGCATCCACATGTATTTGTTGAAGGCGGCAAGGATTCAAAATCCTGGACCATAAATATTTATTTACAAAACAGCCTAGACATTATGAATACTATTTCAATATTGAAGAGTTTGTTATACCTGGGTATGCAGTGACGATCCAACGCGAAGCTTATTGGTAGCTTGCTGTATGCTACGTTGGACCGGCGGCTGCGAGTGCGGCAGAGCCGGAAACAGGTCGTCATACGCGTAGGAAGCATTATTTTCGTAGTTCACATTCACATTATTCATCTCCTCAACATGCACGGGTATCTCAGGGTGTACGGGAATCATATCTCCAACCATCATGGATTGCTGATGCATCATTTTCGTCTCCTCCAGCAGTCCTTGTTCGCGCCAAGTCGTTACAGTACTAAACAATTAAAATAGAGCACATTTTTACTGATAATGAAGTTCATTCACACAATAGCTACCAGCCATTTCATTTTATTTGCATTATCATCTATTTGAACAATTGTTTCAAAACCTATTTATTCTAAATTTGTGTTCATTACATCCATTATTGAATACAAAATTACTTGAACTGTATATTGAAAGATAATCTTATGATTATATTATACTAACCTTGAAAATAAAATAATATCATTAACATCTGGTAAAAAAAGTGATAAAACTGATTTGAATTAATTATACAAAAATCTATAGTTTATGTTTGAGTTATAATAATAATAATAAAATATTGCCACTGAACTCTACTAACATGAAAGATTGGCATGGCCGGCTAATTGGCCAGTCACAGTCAGTTCATCTCTTATAATTAAGGTTGAATTTACTTGTGTCTTATTACGACATGGACCAGTAGTAAGTTAGATATGTCTAACAAAAAGCATTTTTCTATTTTTTTTATCAAGTGAGAATGAGATTTATATCAGATAAAGAAAAAACATGGACATAGGAAATCTTTAAATATTTGTCATCAGGACTAAACATAAACATTCAAATTGCTTAGCATTGATGCTACTGTTTTTACCCTACTGCATCAGAAAGGGGGTTATAGTTTGAAGTCAACTTATCAAACAAAATGTTGTGATTTTTTGGTGTTGGTTGCAAATAAATAAAATAATTATTGTAACTGTCCCTTTCTTATAAAAATATGAGTCTTTAAAAGTTTTTAAGTAACAACTATGTCCAAACCATACTACTACAGAAAAAATATTGTCTATAAAGTTATAGTCAGTAGTTTCTAGCTAAGTCGCTAAAAAGGTGAATTGATTGTAGTATGCCAAAAAATGTCCTATTACTTTCTGAATATAAAGGTATATAAATACATACAAAAAAGCATTTTACCAATTGTTTACATGATAATAAATATGTGAAGATGAATCATAGAGCTGATGAAGAGTTTTAAACATTATTAAATATTACAGTGAAGTTCTTATACACGAAGTAAATAAGGGTGCACGAAAGGATAGCAATGAATATATGTCATAGAATCTAGAAGAGCCTGAGCCTATGATTTATAATTTAAGTGTCTAATCTTTACACACATGTATGAGTGCATACGACAAGCTAATAACAATATTCCTATGAGCAATGAACGAAAACAGACACGAATTTTGGATTATATTTATTGTCGCATGTGGAACTAAGTAGAAAATAAACAAAAATATAATTTACAAAAATTAAGACCTAAAAAATTGGCATCCCGATTTTGATAATACGTGTCACCTTCCAGCACATTTGACGTGGAACTCGTCTTAACAAAATACAATAACACTCACCGAAAGTACTGTAGCTAATCAGTCTGGAAGATTATCCTTTAGTCGCCAGGGTCGATTTTGTTTTCTCCTGTGCAGAAATTAACATTATTAATAAAGAACTAATGATAGAAGCATTAAAATTAATTTTTTGTAGACGGACACACACGTACCCAGCTGCAGTAGCGAGAGAAATACGCACAGATTATACAAATCGTAGAAAGAGAAAAAGTATAGAACGCGGGATAATTCCTTCTCTTTCCCTCAAGAAAGAAAAACAAATCGACAAATCGCATAAGAAGAAAAGGGACAGAGCATAGCTATCGCCATCTCTCAGCGCGTAGCCAGTTTTTTCAAGGCCAGCCACAACATTTCGCGGATTTTAGGGATACCAGATTCGGGCAATATATTTCCCGGACAATTCGGTCTGTATGATAATATATGGAAATTGATAATTATTTTTTAACAATCACTCTACATGTTATACAGGATACAGAAATTTGAATCCGTAATAAGAGATATAAAAATAAATTGGTAGGAAACTTCAGCTCTTTCTCGATGTGTTTTTTTGTGTTTTTATTTGTCCGCGAAAATGAGTGAGATAATATGTATTGGTGTTTCCCTATTCATAGTTCATAGGTAATTCCTCGATCGACGGACCCGATAGGAAAGTTCCTATATCGCTCAATATAAAAATCAACATTAGAATGGGGATGGCAAACGGGGGAAATAATGGCGCTAGTATGCTTGTTCCAAGCATCGTCATTGGCTCAAATCTTAAAGGTACTTCAAAATAATACTACCTCATTGGTCGGATTAGGACTTATCTATGGTGGCGCCATCTACAATTAGCTTTAACTGGCCTTCCCCATTACTGATATTACTACAAGAGTATTGATTAGAGTTTAAAATGGCCATTTTAAAAAGATCTAGTCTGGAAATGAAATATTAGGTCGAAACAATTTGAAATAATGTGAGGACATTATTTCAATTTAATTCGAACTAAAAAGAACACTATTTAAAATAATAAAAAACTGTTTTTTTTTTCAACCTTGATATATTCATAACATTCAATGGGTGGTGATTAGCAGGTTTCATAAACTTACGCCATTAAATTCTTCTCTGTACTTAATTAGGCAGATTAAGGGAAAAAGTCACATGCAATGATGTTTTCCTTCACTGTAAACAGGTTATCCTTTTGAAACTTTCGGTGAAAGTCTCAGACTCAAGTGAGAGGGCGTAACGCTCTCGGTCAAAGGTCAAACGCGCTTCGCGGTCCTCGCTGCTATTCTTGGGAGCGCAAAGTCGCGGTCAGAATTCTTTGCGAACTTAAGCGCGACTCCCTTTCGGTGAAAGTTTCAGACTCACGTGAGAGGGCGTAAGGCTCTTGGTCCTCCAAACTCTCCTGTGATCGAAAAACTGCCGTAAGAGAACACTGCAGTGGCGTAGCTAGCATGGGTAGCACCCGGGGCGGATCTTGTAGGTGTCGCCCCAATGGCCAAAACTCAATAATAAAACAATTAAGTATAACCTGGAGAATTGAAGAAAGGATTCTAAAATGGCGGCGCTTATCGTGTTCTCTCACTCGCGCACTAGTACCATCTATACTCACTCACGCGCGTAGCGTAAGCAGAAAAAAAAACTTTTTCAAAAAAGTAACCGACTTCAAAAACAACAACAAAACAAAAAAGGGCGAAATAACCTAATTAATAACTTCTTTTGGATGTTGGTGGCTTTATTTTTACCGACTTCAAAAAAAAGGAGGTTATCAATTCGACCCGTATGTATGTAATATTATCAGAACTGCCCAGTTTTCATATATGTTAGTCTATATCAGCGTCTGAACAAATGTGCCAAATTTCATAAGTGTATGTATGTATGTATGTTTTTATGTTTGTGCACGCATATCTCCGGAACTATAAGTTCGATTTAAGTAATTCTTTTTTGTTGTACTAGGTATTGTTCAACTTAGGGTACACTGCAATTCGGTTACTTTTTATAAAAAGTTTTTATTTTACCCTTTTTAGTTTATTTTTATTAAATAGTCAACCCAAATTCTTGTAAAATACAAAATTTTCTTACATATGCACTAATCTTGTAATCCGTCACAACATAAAAAAATCCACATCTCTAAAACTACTGAACCGATTTTGATGAAACTTGCAGTGTACCCTAAGTTGAACAATACCTAGTAAAACAAAAAAAGAAATACTTAAATCGAACCTGTAGTTCCGGAGATATGCGTGCACAAACATAAAAACATACATTCATACACTTGTGAAATTTGGCACATTTGTTCAGACGCTGATATAGACCTGACATATATGAAAACTGGGTAGTTCTGATAAATTACATACATACGGGTTGAATTGATAACCTCCTTTTTTTTTGAAGTCAGTAAAAAATTAGTCTTGATGTCTTGACACGCTCAGTGATCCTTTTTACGAATATTTGCTATAGTTTTTTTTTTTCTGTTGTTTTTTTCGTTGTTACCTGTTTGTTATTGTTGTTGAATTTTGTTTTATTGTTAGGTTAAGAGGGCTTATTCTGAAAGTTGGCACGGTCGCAAATAGTTGTCAAATATTAACAAGTTTTAATTAATTTAGCAATGTTACTGTATGGAAATAAGAAATATGGCTCTGTAATGCACTAAAACATTGTTATAGGAATGCAATTAAAACACTGAATTTGATGTTGTAACCGTTTCAGGTATAAAAAAAAAACATTTGGAAGGTTTCCAAATACGTTTTTTACATCTAAAACTATATATTCGGTGTTACTATATTAATTATTGCATTCCCTTATCAATGTTTTAGTGCACTACAGAGCAATATTTCTTATTTACATACAGTAAATTTGCCAAATTAATTAAAACTTGTAAATATTTGACAGCCATTTGCGACGTTGCCAACTTTCTGGTTATGCGGCCTTAAGGGGAATGCTCCAACCAGCCCGCGAAATTCAAAATTTCTTGGGTTTTTTGCAATTTGTAGGCCAGTGCTAGGTTGTATGTTGATTAAAATATTGATCGCGCTTGTAAGACGTATGTAGTTACAGAACTATAATCAACAAAATCATCAATATAACGCTTTAAGTTCATAAAGCTTCAGGAATGACTTTTTATGTTATTTTTTTGTTCCTGAAGTTTTATGAACTTGGAGGGTTGTATTGGTGATTTCGATGATAATAATTCTGTAACTACATACGTCTTACAAGCGCGATCAATATTTTAATCAACATACAACCTAGCACTGGCCTGCAAATTGCAAAAAACCCAAGAAATTTTGAATTTCGCGGGCTACCCTTGAGCATCAACCTTAAGTTTGAGATATGATTGTGACCCAGTCTTGTTTTCATTGTTTTCAATTTGATAAAAACTTTAACTTGAAAGCTTTTATGCTGACTGTACTATATGTCAACGCAAGTACAAGCCGCCATTTTAGAATCCTTTCTTCATTGCTCCGGCATAAAACCATTTATGATTTTAACCTTAGATAAAGAAACCCTAGATTCTTGTTTGGCGTAGCCACATGAGATAGAGAATAATTATTTACGTCACGAATGGGGAGTGTTGTCATACTGCAAACTTTTACCCGACTAGCGGGTACATTATTATCACGCGTGATCGTTAATGGTCGATATAGGTAATAATATGTCAAAAAGATAACCTGTTTATCAGCCAATTAATTGCCTTTCGGTGAAGGAAAACATCATTGCATGTGACTTTTTCCCTTAATCTGCCTAATTAAGTACAGAGAAGAATTTAATGGCGTAAGTTTATGAAACCTGCTAACCCCACCCATTGAATGTTATGAATATATCAGGGTTGAAAAAAAAAACTGTTTTTTATTATTTTAAACAGTTTTTTCTTTTTGTTCTTTTTAGTTCGAATTAATTTGAAATAATGCCTTCACATTATTTCAAATTGATTCGACCTAATATTTCATTTCCAGACTAGATCTTTTTAAAATGGCCATTGTAAACTTCAATACTCTTGTAGTAATATCAGTAATTCTAATGTTGATTCTCATATTGAGCGATATAGGGACTTTCCTATCGGGTCCGTCGATCGAGGAATTACCTATGAACTATGAATAGGGGAAACACCAAAAATACATAATTTATCTCACTCAGTTTCGCGAACAAATTAACAAAACTAAAAAAAAATACATCGAGAAAGAGCGAAGATTCAAATTCCTGTATCCTGTATAACATGTAGAATGTTTGTTAAAAATAATTATCAATTTTCATTTAATATCGTACAGACCGAATTGTCCGGGAAATATATTTCCCGAATTTGGTATCCCTAAAATCCGCGAAATGTTGTGTCTGGCCTTGAAAAAACAGGTTACGCGCTGAGAGATGGAGATAGCTATGCTCTGTCCCTTTTCTTCTTATGCGATTTGTCGATTTGTTTTTCTTTCTTGAGGGAAAGAGAAGGAAGTATCACGAGTTCTATACTTTTTCTCTTTCTACGGTTCTGTGTATTCATTACACAATCGTACCACCACCTTACCTCAGTGTAGAACTGTAGACCGTACTTTTTTCGTACCTTTTCTTAGTGATTTATTTTTCACTACAAAGGGTAAAAAAAAACAAAAAAACCGACTGTTCCTCACGGCGGCGATAGGCGGAGACCTCTCGCGCCCGGCATTGGTCGACAGAGGCGGCGTAAGGCGTGGGCGACGTGGGCCACCGCCTACGGCCTCGCGGTACAAGGGGCCTCGCGCCTCAAAATTTTTTAAAGCGAGAATAAAACAAACTCACTTCACTCGAGTTGACAAAAAATTCAATTATGGAATCGATTAGAATACTCGCTTTCACACATCATTACGATTAAAAAAAATATGATTGTCGATTACGAATACAAATTGAGTAGTGGTAATGAAAAATTCGTGTTTTTGGCCCTGTATTAGAGAATTAAGCTAAGATCTGGGCTTTTTTACGTTATTTATAAAATTTGGCATGATATTTATCGTAATTGTTATTGAGTATAAGCGTGTGTGTGTGATCCAAGTGAAAATTAAAAATGTAAACAAACACAAGTGGCGCGAAACTTCGAGTTCAGATATCAAATTTTTCATTACCACTGCTAATGTATGTTGAATTACGTATGAATTCGTTACAATACTAAATGACGAGTTATTCATCCCTTCTATAGTGATACCTTGGATATCCGGAAACCACATTTTTTATGATTTTTAGCCCAACCCAGCACTGCCATCAAAATGGCGTAAATCGTATTTACACTTTTGGATTTTGTAATGGTAAATTAAGAAAATGCGTTGTAAATGTAGAAGTTTTAATGGCGTGAACAAATCAGATTTTTATTTAACATTCTTAATTAATGCGCACTCATAGGATTTAACGCAGAGAATATTATATTTTTTAATTATTTAATGAGGATGTCGTATGACCAGCCCTGTGTAACTTAGAACATTCAGGTCAATGTATGGAATTTATTCCCAATCCATTGCCAACATTCAAAAACACGTCAGAAAATCATATTGACCAACATCACAGTACTAAATAATGATACCACGTGACTAAATTATGGAGACCGAAACAAATATGTCTGCCTTCGTGTTGTGTTTTTCAGTTTGTTTTTCCTTTTTCTGTATGATTTGGGAATCTAACTTACAAGAATAATTTCTGTGATTGTGTTAACGTTACGTTGAGTGGAGTGTCTAGTCAGTGCGTCGTCTTAGAAGTGGTTTGCTTTTCAATTTCATCCTCACATAATTTTTAACGAGAAAATGAATAATTTAGAACTGTTGAAGATAAAACTAGACATCGACTCGAAGTTTGTGGGATTAGGGTCATAAAGGAGTCCTGGCATACTGGAAATAACTTTTTTCCAAGGTTTCCCTGTATCCAAACCGGTGAGTACATCTGCTGATGTGATTTTGTTCTCATACTCTCACAGCACTAATTTGAAATTAAAAGCATCATCAACATCTGTAATACAACCCTCACCAATCAAAATTAGCTGAAACTAGTGAAGAAAAGTTTTAAATATTTTTCTACATACAAAATTATAATTTTGGTTCATGTTGGTCGAGTCTAAAGACATTATCTACCTGTGACACCATTATACTGCGAATCTATAATTAATCTTAGAATTTCATGTTCCAAGCATAATAATTTATATATTCATTTAGTTATTCTGATAGTGTAAAGAGTGCTTTCTTTAAATCACATTTTATAAATTTGCAGTGAAACAGCCAGTGAGAAGTAATGTTTTATATTTTTTATTCCAGCTATTAGGAGAGGCTAAATGCTGTTGGTATTGAGGAATCGGTGAATCTACCAATAGTAAAACAACATGTGCAGCGAAATGTATGTGCTTAACTCTTCGGAAAAAAGGATTTCAATAAATATGGAAACCGTTGGAAGGTATGCAATCCCAACTTTGAATTTGTACGCTTTACCTCTCACTGACAGACAATTATCAAAATTTCCACATCATTACACCTATCCAGAGTCAAAAAGTAAATAATTATAAAAAGAAAAACGTGAGTTTTATTAATATGTAAAAAATAACAAACAGACTTTCAAAGATATTTTAATAATAAATATGTTTAAAAAGCTGAGTTTCTGTAGCACATTCATAACACTTGTGAAGCCTTACCGCATCACCACATAAAAATAAACAACTGTTGAAGGGTTTTCTAAAAAAAGAGTTGAGTTCCAAAACAACCCGTAGATATCAACATGAAATGTTGTTTTGATGTTGACAATTATTTTAGGCTTTAGTTTTCAAGAGATATTTATCTTTTTTTAAGACGGTTTGTTTTTATTTTGTTGTAAGTCTTTTATGATACTTTTCGTTTTCCCGAAATATTATTAACAAATTCTTGTTTCATTTCAGATACTTTCTACAAGCCAGCTATTGAGGTGTTTGCTGCAAAGTTGTGCCTTCACTCTGAAGGCTTAGGAGTGGTTTGGTAACGATCGGTTTACCCTTGTGAAGCAAAGGCGGGTCGCTAATAATTTATATAAATTAATAAATGTTGAAGTTATATAAATCAGTGTTTTCTTTCACCAAGTTTTATTTTAAAATCAATAAATTTTGGAACCTACCTACTACCTGCGTAGTATGCATTTTATCGATATCGATAAACTAAATATCGATAAGGTATGACAACTCTATGATGCGTTGGGCATCCCTATTTCTGTGTATGTGAAACTTTTATGTTGGTAGCCATGTTTTTTGTTGTGATTGGTACCACTTCCGTTATAAACTCGTTATGACCTAAATGTTCTAAGTTCCGACTCTTATAATTACATGCTCTGTGGTATGACTACAACGTCTGCCCATTTCGGACCCACTACTGAGCCAGCGTAGGTTTACTTGTCGCGGCCGTTTCGGACCCGGTACCGAACTAAGTATACGGTTAATCTAATTTGTATTTTTATGAATAAAAACTTGGCAGTGTTAATTGTTTTGTTTGTTTTTATTATTTTATAAAATCCGTCTTCAGGTCGCCATAGAACAGGGCCTCGCGAAATCAGTCTTGCCCACATCAAATTTAGGTCTTGCCCCGCCACTGTTGGTCGAGGCCATGCTGCGGGGCGAGACGGAGTGGGAAGCGGTCGCCTCCTTCTGCGAAGCAGTCATGCTCGCGAAGGAGGAGGCGGGCCGCGTGAGGGAGAGCATTATGTCCTCCCTCCGCCCCACCCGCGGTGGTGGACGTCCACGGTGACAGACGTCGCAAGGCGATCTCCGGCCACCGTAGTAGGCGCGGTCATGCGGGCGGCGAGTAAAGGGGAACTCGCTGCCCGACCATCAAGGGCGTAGCCAGGATTTTGTACAGGGGGGGGCAGGTTGAGAAAATCATAGAGAAACTGAATTTATGTTTTCATACATTAGGTATAAAGGTGAAAGTTTGTGAGTGTGTGTGGACGGATGCATGTTTGTTACCTCTTTCAAGCAAAACCTACTGAACACATTACGATGAAATTTGGTATGTAGGTAGCTGAAGACTCAGAATAACACATACATAGATAGGGGTAGGGTAGGTGTAGAGGACCACCGAGACAAGATTGAGTACAAAATCTGTGTACAAAATATTGTTTGTTGTTACGCGCACGCGCGTTGTGCATCAGCTGCCTTCCCTCTCACCCCGTACCCGCACCCCGCTCCGGCTCGACGCGACGGCGCGGCGCGTGCGGCCGGCGATGGCGCGGCGTGGCAGGAACGAACGTCTACCTAGCTACTAAACTCAACTAAACTATAGAATAACACTAAACTGTGCTAGCGAGGCGAAAGATAACAATATTACCATAATTATGAGTATGACATAGCTTAGCTCAGTAAATTTCTATAAAGAGGTGAAATAAAATTCGCTCAGTTCGCCAGGGCTGGCGGGTGGGCACCCGCCTGCTAGGGGGGGGCAGCTGCCCCCCCCTGCCTCCCCCTCGCTACGCCCATGCCGACCATAGACCATGCCCGGGTCGACGGCGCGTTGTGTTCCACGCGCGCCTCAAAGAGCGTCAGCATAATGACGGGGCCCCCCTCTAGAGGGCCAAAGTCGCCGGGTTCGCGGGACTTATCTCATTACCGTGACCCTGGAACATAAAGGGCTATCGAAGGACACCGTGGATTTTAGTCAGTACTAGTCTGACAGTCCCTCCCGCCCTGCCAGGGGTGGGAGGACTCATCTGATGATTTTACCTTGCAAAAAAAAAACAAAAAAATCGCCTCCTCCAACAATCTGAATTTGCGTTTAAAAATATGGACACAAATTACATACATGGAATTTAGTTCCTAAAACGTTATTTTCATGTTTTTTTTTACAAACGATTTATTTTCGCTGTAGAATATGAGTAGACTATAGCATTTAAAAAAAAACTAGCAAAACTGTACCTACGGGTCGGAATACTTCTGCAAGAACTAGATCATTTTTTTTTTCTTCGAGTTGCGATTGTTTCGAACTTCGATTTACAAAGTCTTTTTACACCTAAAAATATTAAATTACATCTAAAAAAAAATACCAGTATTTTAATTCAATGAAACAAAATTATTGTTATTTCGTAAGTGTTATTTCGTTAAGTTTCTGACAGGTATTCGCACACTTGTTTAAAAACAATAAAATAAAACAATACTTGTTGTTCCTTTAAATTTAGAGAATAATATTGGAATAATTTCGCTTCATATCTGAATTGATAAATAAATAAAAAAAAATCATTGCATCATTAACGAATTTAATGACTTCACTATATTCTATGGTTCTATAATTTATATATTTTACAAATTAATTTGTTCGATATTCGCAATCTACTTTACCGTATGCTTTTGAATTTTAGATTCCCTATCGCTTTTTTTTTCAACCTATGGTCGCAGACAGCCAACTCGAAGAAGAAAAAAAACTGATCTAGTTCTTGCAGAAGTATCACGACCCAACCGTACCTTGAAGTTAAGGGCTGGTTCAGACACGGCGGGAACCGCGCGATTTCAGAATCGCATGGAAATCGCGCGAGTCTTATATGTATGAGTTATTAAGTAATCGATCAGACTTAACCGCGCGGTTAATCAAGCCGCGCGGTTACCGCAACCCAACCGCCAGAAAATAGAATCGCGCTGCTCCCGCGCGTTTCTATTACTATGGAGTCTTTACTTCCCGTTCAGTTGCGTTGCGGATACCGCGCGGTTAGCACATCACAGCTTGTGAATTTGCCATGGATCGTTTAGACACTGAACTATTTATTGATGAAGTGGAGAAGAGACCTGCAATATGGGATATTCAGTGTGAGGATTACTCAAAAATTATCAAGAACCAAGCTCGGCAAGAGTTAGTGGAGATATTACGAACTGACCATGTACTAGTCTGTCACTTAATATTGGATGCTCCCAATACTGCCTTTTTCTTTTCTTTTTTAAAGAGCAACCACAGTAAACACAGTTCTTCGTTGACCTCCATTTTCAAACTGACGTTATCTCCGCACGATAATCGCTTAATAACCGCCGGTGTCTCAATAACATTACAATTTTGCGGTTTCAAACCGCGCGATTCGTGAACGCGCGGTTCCCGCAAGTCTGTACTAGCCCTAAAGAGCAACCACAGTAAACACAGTTCTTCGTCGACCTCCATTTTCAAACTGACGTTATCTCCGCACGATAATCGCTTAATAACCGCCGGTATCTCAATAACATTACAATTTTGCGGTTTCAAACCGCGCGATTCGTGAACGCGCGGTTCCCGCAAGTCTGAACTAGCCCTAAAAGCCGTACCTTTTCAGAAAGCCAACCGTCCCGTCCCTATTTGGGAAAACACACACAGGGAAAACATACTGGCAACACTGTCGAATGGCTGCATCTTGATCAATCTTGATTGAGGTTTTGTTGAATTTCGTAAATGAATAGTGAATTTTACCAGGGGTGATATAAAACTATTTGGATTTATTTTTGTGTAATCGTTCCTGATGATATTATTTGCATAATGGATAAGATTCCTAGGACACACGAAGGTAATAATTCCATTTTGTTACACAGCCATATTTTGTTGTGTTGTGTACAGTGTAATTTGCAATTTACATGTTCCAATTTGATTGCTTTCATTTAGTATAATAGCTTAATTTATTACAAAGAAATAAAATGTCCTAGGGTTTCATCTAAAAGCATAACTATTTGTTGATTGATCAATGTTATTGATCGTGAATACCACGCCTTCAAAGAGTACTGCAAAAGTGTAGATGTTATATTTCCATAAAAGTATTGCTGTTAAAATGATGCTTTTGAATACCTTCACTCTCCTCAGAAGTTGAAAAATGCTGGGAATGAGTAGATAGTAGTATATTATTGGATGTTGTAGTTTACAGTCACTCGTTAATAAATTTAGTTGATATTTTTCAGATTTTTGTTGTTCTTATTAAAAATTACTAATCTTTTTTAAATAATAATTGTGGTGATGTAGTGTTTGACTGATATGTTATCAAACATTTTAATGAAACACAACATATTTTTTTCTTTTTTTTAGCTATTGAGGCTCAGATAAGAGAAATCCAGTCAAAGAAAAATGAATTGCCCGAGAATGGTGCAAATAAAGGCGTATCTCTGGGAGAAACTTACTATGACAGTGATATATACGATAATGCGGGGCAAGGTGGGAAGTCACGTTATGATGGTTATGTGACATCAATTGCTGCTAATGATGAAGTGGAAGATGATGATGTGGAAAATGTACCTATCACTCAAAAGCGCTCCGGATATACTGCTCCAGCTTCATTGTTAAATGACATTGCACAGGTAACAACAATTCTTTATCAATACATATTGCAATTAAAAATATAGAATAATCAACCTTATATGGTTGGTCCAGGATACAGTCCTATTTTTCAAATTGGATCAACCACAGTGATACAATCATTCACTCAATTCAATTAAATTGCTGCACAGTTAATTTCATTTTTTTATGCAATACATTTCTCGATATTGTGAAATGTAATCTAACAATAAATAAATATTCCACAACTATCACACAATGCCATCTAGTCCCAAGCTAAGCAGAGCTTGTGTTATGGGTACTAGACAACTGATAAACATACTTATATATTTCTAAATACATACATATTAAAGATAAATTACACCCAATGTATATAAAAAAGAAAGCAAAGATTAAAATGATTATGAAATTTATTTTTCAACATGTTTTAAGTTCATTCTACTTGGTTTAGTAAATATTTTTGTGTAATAAATTTATTACTTTTCTGTTTAGAGTGACAAGGACTTTGACCCATTTGCTGATAAAAGGAGACCAACTATTGCTGACCGAGAAGATGAGTACCGCCGGCACAGGCGTAGGATGATAATATCTCCAGAGCGCACAGATCCATTTGCAGAAGGTAATTATTACAATTTGTCTATAAGAGGAACAGATACTTCCCTTAAGTTTCTTCTAAATCTGATTATTATGCATAAAAAGTTTTTACAAGCTTTTATTATTAAGTTTCACCTGTCCCATTGTCTGTATAATCAAATCTTGCAAGTTAAATTTGATACATTTCCTGGTTAAATGCTATTTCCAATATAAATAATTCCTTAGCTTGTTACTCAATAACTGCTATATATATACTTGCATGTTAATAAATATGTGTTGTATGAATACATACAGAAAAATAACCTTTTGCTAAAAGAGAGAACCACAACAGAGAGTTACCACTATTGCTGTGAAGGTGGCTGCATATTGATGGGATACAATGTAAGATCATCAAAAAAGAAGAATAAGCTACAACACATAAATAGTGTTTAACGGTGTGGCAGCATATATCTCAGAAATATGAAGAAGATAGTGAACGATTTTTAGTCTTATTTCTGTTGTCACCAGAAAAAAATAAAATGGTGACAGGCCTAGCTTAAAAAAATATTTATTTTAAAGTCCTTTTTAAGGTATAGTTATTATTGCAACTACATAATTATATCTTTACTTCCTTGGGAAGTATGGCTGGAACTAGAGCTGATATTATAGATGTATGTTTGTTGCGTTGTGTGTGTGTGTGAAAAGGTTAACCTTTTCACACACACACAATGTTGGTTGATGTAACCTTTTTACCCCTTAACACTGCAAGATCATCCTGAAATTCTTACAGACAGACATAGGGTACCTTTTATACTGAAAGAATTACTGTTTTCGAGAGAAAATAAGAATAATGTTCATATGGATAATTGATGGCACCAAATGTTCATCAAACTGAAGCCCTAATGTAATAAATTAATAATCATGTACTTAAACGCCTGTTTATTTTTTAGGTGGAAAAACACCTGATGTTGGATCTAGAACATATACAGAAATTATGAAAGAGCAGTACTTGCGAGCTGAAGAAACAGAGGTAAATAAGAAAGTGTTTATTAATTCAGTTAATTTATTCATGTAACCAACAATTGTATTTGAAATGTTAAACTAGCGTTGCCGATCCGATACCGATATATCGGCGATACTTCGCGTTAGCCGATATATCGGTATCGACGATATTTTACGCCCGATTCAACGATACTTTTCAATTAAAAAATGTAGTGATAACGAGCGTGTTATCTCGTCTATTTCGTTGCAAACAAGGCACGAACTATGCCCGGGGAACCTTTGCCAAACAGACTTGCGAAATCGCCTTTCTCTGAAAAATTTAAGATAACATACTTTTTTTTAAAACAAAAATGTTATTAAATTTAATTACTAAAATTTAATTATCTAATATCAATCTATGTCACTTCCTTTTATATTAATAGAAAAATAATAATAATTTGACTTATGATTTATTTTATCTTAATGCACAGTAAGCGTATCGGTATCGGAATCGGTATCGCCGATATTTTTACAAGAATATCGGTATCGGCATCGTATCGGCGAAAAGACGTATCGATGCATCCCTATGTTAAACCAATGAACCAATTTTGTTCACAGTTAAGAAAAAAGCTGCTAGAAAGAGCTAGGGAAGGTACTCTTAAACCAGTAGCTCAATCCAATGGTGAGACGGCGAAACCTGCTTCTAAACGAAAAGGCCGCTGGGATCAGAGCTCAGAAGATACTCCAGTAGCTAAGAAGACTATGTCAGCTACACCAACCTCTCAAACCACACCATCATGGGATCAAGAGGTATTGTGTTATATGTTGTGAAGCAAGAATAATTTTTAAGTTTTTAAGTTTGGCAATTAATTTTAATTGTGTAACTGTTGTTGCAGAGGGGAGCTTGGGAAGAAACACCTAGTGCGCCAGGAAGGGGCGGAGAAACTCCAGGAGCAACGCCTTCGGCACGTGTGTGGGACGCCACGCCGGGACACATCACCCCAGGACACGCCACGCCCGGCAGAGACACGCCTGCGCAACATGCCTCCAGGCGTAACCGCTGGGATGAGACACCTAAAACTGATAGAGGTA
Organism: Agrotis exclamationis; assembly: GCA_950005045.1. NCBI lineage: Eukaryota > Metazoa > Arthropoda > Insecta > Lepidoptera > Noctuidae > Agrotis > Agrotis exclamationis. Next base: position 12,876,228 of record OX465423.1, on the reverse strand, counting down.
ACTGACCCTCAATAAATGCATATTTGCAGTAATAAATTTGACATTTCCTTTTCGAGATTGGTACAATAATATGTAATTTTGTGTTTAGAAACACCTGGACATAACAGTGGTTGGGCTGAAACACCCCGTACCGACCGCGGCACTGGTGTCGACACCATCCAGGAGACCCCGACGCCCGGCACCAAGCGGCGCTCGCGCTGGGATGAAACCCCCGGTGCCACGCCGGCCGCGGCCACGCCCACGCCGTCCCACGCCACACCTACACACACCACGCCTTCCCACGCCACACCTTCACACTCGACACCCACTCATACGCCTCATACGCCTATGTTTACGCCTGGAGGAGTGAGTACTATTCTTTTTAAAAAACTGAGCAATAAGGAAGTTTCCAATTTTTTAAATTTATTAAAAAAAAAAAAATAGTACTAAACTTGCAATGAAGCCCATTGAATTTTTTTTTCAATTATCTTCATAATTGACGAAGTTATGATACTTTTCCCGTCCGCTTTAAAACTTCTCGGCGCGCGGCCGGTCAACAATCTCATGACGTCACAAGTCTCATCACTCGCTCGAGTCGAGTAGTCGTCGATGCGCGGTCACCTCAGACGGTTATTACTTTTGGTTCAAACAAGACGGAACAAATATTATCGTTGTGGAATCATTATGGAAACCGTGCAAACTGATGTGAAAGTACATTATATAAATATTGTATCTTTCCCAAGTGTACAAATACAACCATAACTCTCTGTAACTCTGTAACCATAAATCTGTAATCTACATCAAAACAAATTCAACCTTACAAGCGCATGTTTTAAGGTCAGAATTACAAAGTGTCGATAAAAAGCAATAAAACCGGCCAAGTGCGAGTTGGACTCGCCCATGAAGGGTTCCGTAGTAGCAGGCATAGATTAGGGATATAATTATATTGAGATTAGTAAGTAATATACACAAACAGTAAAAATATCTTTGTTTTTCATAGTGTTTGTATGAATGGCAAAGTTATATTTGCGGTTTTTAAAAATGTACTATATCTCAAAAACTGCTAACTGTATCTATCTCATCCAAACCAATTTTCGTTGGAAGTTTTTGTTGAGGTCTACATTATATATTTTTTTTTAGTTTTATCATTCTCTTATTTTAGAAGTTACAGGGGGGGGGGGTCACATTTTACCACTTTGGAAGTGTCTCTCACGCAAACTGTTCAGTTTAGAAAAAAATGGTATGAGTAATCTCAATATCATTTTTAAAGACCTATCCATAGATACCCCACACGTATGGGTTTGGTGAAAAAAAAATTGAGTTTCAATTCTAAGTATGGGGGGAACCCCCAAAATTTGTTTTGTTTTTATTTTTGTGTGAAAATCCTAATGCGGTTCACATAATACATCTACTTACCAAGTTTCAACAGGATAGCTCTTATATTTTCGAAGAAAAGTGGCTGTGACATACGGACGAACAGACAGACATGATGAATCTATAAGGGTTCCGTTTTTGCCATTTGGCTACGGAACCCTAAAAATTAACGACGGAGCCTCGTCGCTTCAGGACAAGGAATGATATTATGTAAAGTCTACGACTTATTAAAAAAAAAAATGTTTTTACGATGATTTCTTGCTAAAATATCAGATCAGTATTTACAATACAGTGATAGAGAACAATCTATACTTAATATTATAAAGCTGAAGAGTTTGTTTGTTTGTTTGAACGCGCTAATCTCAGGAACTACTGGTTCGAATTGAAAAATTCTTTTTGTGTTCAATAGACCATTTATCGAGGAAGGCTATAGGCTATATAACATCACGCTATCACCAATAGGAGTGGAGCAGTAAAGAGAAACGTTTCAAAATCGGGAAAATGGATTCCATTTCGAGAGCTTCCGTTGCGTGCGCTGCGTAAACGGTTAAAGATACGCAAAAATAATGTACTACGGAATTATTCCTGATAAAAAGTTCTAAAATAAAGTCCGCGAGAGCATAGATTTATCTTTTAAGGTTAAGTCATTATAACCTTTTTTATGGAAATCAAATTTGTTTTTAAAGTAATGCATTACTTGCGAAGGTATTTTCATTAACACAATATTAATCCAAATAATAACCTAATATTATAGGATGGGATAGGATGGGATAGGATAGGATGGGATAGGATGGGATACGATGGGATACGTTGGGATACGATGGGATACGATGGGATACGATGTGATAGGATGGGATACGATGGGTCACGCATAGGTACGACCTGTTTCCTTGAAAGAATGACTTTCGCCCATGTCTGCTTACGTCCTGGGGCTGCCAGCGCCGGTAAAGGCAGGAATGGGTAGGCTCCAGAGTCCGCCTACACTACTCAGGTCCCAGAGGCGTTTAAACGTAGATTTTTCTCTTGCACGAGCATGCGGGCGGCGAGTATGCCTGGGTCGACGGCGCGTTGTGTTCAACACGCGCCTAAATGTGTCATCACAATGACGGGCCCCCCCTTAGAAGGCCAAAGCCTGCCGGGGTCGCGGAACTATCGAATTACCTTGACCCCGGAACGTAAAGGCCTATTATAGGATTTATAGGACACCGAGGATTTACCCTGCCCTGGGTAGGAGGACTCATTTGATGATTTACGTACGCATATTTATGTATGCTCCAGAATGATGGTTTACAGCTGTTGTTAATAAAGAAGCACTAAAAAAATACATTGTTTAGTTCCGACCTTCACGCGAACGAAGTCGCGGGCACAGCTAGTTAAATAATATTAATACTTAGGTACCGAAAATTTGTATTAGTGATTATATTATCCAAATATTATCAATCAATGGTGAATGAAACTTTAAACAAAACTAGGCGGATTACCTACACCGATTTAGGTACCTAAAACGAATAAAAGCTGCAGCAAACTAATGAGAAGTTATTACGTGTGATGATTGTTACGGTATAATAAAATTATTATGTAGGACTTAGTAGATAGGTATAGGAACATACGTTGAAAGTTTCACTCCTCTGACCTTTGCACTTGTGTACAGTGGATTGTTTGCCAGAAAATCCAAAACCATAACCATGTTCACTTTTGGTAAATTGTTAGACTGTCCACGCACAAATCCACTCTCCACCGTCTAAATTTTACTTTAATCTAGTTTTACTTAGCTAAAAGATAGTATATTAGACGAAATATATTAATAAGGTTACTTAATACTTCACACAAACACCGCATTCCATGTACTTACTGTGAGCAACAAACCACGAAATACTCGAAACAGCCGCTAAGCGCTACCCGCCCCACCAGCGCGTAGAGACTTGTGACGTCACAGACCAAATGCTCCGCTTGCATTTCAAAATTAATTCGGATTCAGTAAAAGTGGATTAACTTTGTCATTTTTCAAGTTATTAAAATAATTCTTTCACCATATATATTATAATTTCTTTGCCTTACAATTTTAAAAGTATTTTTAATTTTTGTTAAAATGGAAACTTCCTTATTCAGCATTCAGATTCTCAGCTCAGTATTACTAACATTTTTTTGTTTTACAGTCTACACCAGTGGGAATGAAGGCTATGGCCATGGCCACCCCTACACCTGGACACGTGGCCGCGATGACCCCAGAGCAGCTGCAAGCTTACCGCTGGGAGAAAGAGATAGATGAGCGAAACCGTCCCTACACTGATGAAGAGTTAGATGCCATGTTCCCTCCTGGGTACAAGGTTTTACCGCCCCCTGCCGGTATGTACACGTTGATGTGGGATTACGCTAATTAAGTTGCTATTTTTAAGACTTACAATTATTAAGGGTTTACACATAGTTATTAATAAACACTTTAGTTTCAGGACACATGTATTATACAAAGTCTACAACATATGGGAATCTATCGACGTAACTAAGTGTTGTCCAATACATGTGTTATCAAATTTAAAATGATAGAATGATACCTACATTTAATACTCAATTTTTCTTTCAGATGAATGATGACAATATGGCTTTACAGTCTCATGCCGTTGGATAAACTGCCAGATTGAGCTTTAATGTTTTGTCAGTTGCTGTGTACTACGTTAAACTGCATGTTTAAAAGATAAAAGCATTCGTTGCGGCATGCGACTGTAGCAACTTATTAACTTGATGCATTGTTACCCCAGGTTATGTTCCGATTCGGACCCCGGCCCGAAAGCTGACCGCAACACCTACTCCACTGGGTGGTACCCCTATCGGCTTTTTCATGCAGACGGAGGAACTGGGAGGTTCGGCCGCAGCCGCCGCGCGTCTGCTCGACCCGCAGCCCAAGGGTAGCCAGCAACTGCCCTTCATGAAACCAGAAGACGCACAGTACTTTGATAAACTGCTCATTGACGTCGACGAAGATACTCTCTCGCCAGAAGAACTCAAAGAGAGGAAGATCATGAAACTTTTGTTGAAAATTAAGGTAAACTTTAATAAATATCTCTAGCATTGTGAAATTAATATAAATGCTGAGAATACCAGACTATCTTCATTATCGGGATAAAAGAGCCCATGCAGATATTTTAGATTCTTAATATAATTATATCTTTCTTGTTTTCAGAATGGAACTCCACCCATGTGCAAAGCTGCACTACGTCAAATAACAGACAAGGCTCGTGAATTCGGCGCTGGACCTCTTTTTAACCAGATCCTTCCACTACTCATGAGTCCTACTTTAGAAGATCAAGAGAGACATTTGCTTGTCAAAGTTATTGATAGGATTCTATACAAATTGGATGATTTGGTCCGTCCCTATGTACACAAGGTAAGCAGTATGTATTTGAGCAGGATTTCATGTAAAAAACATTTTTTATTACAAGAAATGGCAATCTAATGGTTAAATTTTCTTAAACCTTTTTATGACTAGTTAGAAATGAAAATTAAAATTTTGTAATAAGAAAATACTCATATTATTCGTTTAACAGATCCTTGTGGTAATTGAACCTCTGTTGATTGACGAAGATTACTACGCACGCGTAGAAGGTCGAGAGATTATCTCTAACTTGGCTAAAGCAGCTGGTTTGGCCACTATGATCTCCACAATGAGGCCCGATATTGACAATATTGATGAATATGTTCGTAACACAACTGCACGAGCCTTTGCTGTTGTTGCCTCTGCTTTGGGTAAGTAAAATTATAATATTTGAATTCTTGTTTTTGTTGAGTTTTATTAATATTAAATTAATTACAGGTATTCCATCACTACTTCCATTCTTGAAGGCCGTCTGTAGATCAAAGAAATCGTGGCAAGCTAGACACACTGGAATAAAAATTGTTCAGCAAATTGCTATTCTCATGGGCTGTGCTATATTACCACATCTAAAATCTTTAGTGGAAATTATTGAACATGGTAAGTGTATATTTTTTAAAGCTTTCGTTTATGCCATAATGGTAATATTTTTGGTACTAATTAATTTAAAAAATTATTGAATTGCAGGACTGGTGGACGAACAGCAGAAAGTGCGTACTATCACTGCTTTAGCCAGCGCTGCCCTCGCTGAAGCGGCTACTCCATACGGTATCGAGTCCTTCGATTCCGTACTCAAGCCTCTCTGGAAAGGTATCAGGACCCACCGAGGCAAGGGTCTAGCTGCCTTCCTGAAGGCCATCGGTTATCTCATCCCGCTCATGGACGCTGAATATGCCAACTATTATACGCGTGAAGTGATGCTCATTCTTATTCGTGAGTTCCAGTCTCCAGATGAGGAAATGAAGAAGATTGTGCTCAAGGTATGTTGATAACAATGTAATACTTAAGCATCTCCAATAAAAGATAATATTCTTAATATAAAAAATGTCAACTTTCAGGTAGTGAAACAGTGTTGTGGTACAGACGGTGTGGAGCCGCAGTATATAATGGATGAGATTCTCCCCCACTTTTTCAAACATTTCTGGAACCACCGCATGGCCCTCGATAGACGTAATTACCGCCAGCTTGTGGACACTACTGTTGAAATTGCCAACAAGGTAAGGAAATGAGTAATTAATGACTGACATTATTCTTTACTTTTGGGTAACTATTGGTTGCGTGATATCTTCTATCTTCTATACTTATAATAAATCTGTAGAGAGGTCAATTCTGTACATGAAATATATTTCCAAAATAACTATCAGAGGGTGATTAGGGATCGATACTGATGCCAAAAATGCAATCAGTAAAATTTTTGTCTGTCTGTCTGTTTATAAAACAAAAAACTACTCGACGGATTTCAACGAAACTTGGTACAATTATTTTTCATACTCCTGAGCTGGTTATAGTATACTTTTCATCACGCTACAATCAATTGGAGCAGAGCAGTGAAGGGAAATGTTGGGAAAACGGGAGAAGTTACTCCATTTTTTAAGCTTCCGTCGCGTGTGCAACCTTGATGGTTAAAGCTACACAGAAATCATTTATGATGGAATAATTTATCTTGAAAACTTGAACACCTGGTGCAGAACCGCAACAGACCAGCTAAACTATAAGAAATACAAAAATGGTGCGATAGCAAAAATTGTTCCACGTGATGAGGACTCTCTGTTGACGTATAAAAATTGAAGATCTGGAACACCTGATGTGGAAATCAAAGCTATCACTAATTTCACTGTATAATTATAAAATAACATAAGCTGGGAGTACCTCCACGCAGTGAAGGCGGTAACAGTATAAGACTGATTTTCGATGACGAATAATTATGAATAACAATTTTACTCTACTGGCCAAACTCCCATTATTTTTTTTACCCGGGCTCTTGGAATTGGGTATCACACTTTTCAGATCATCGATTTTGACGACCCCGTTGTCGCTGGCATAAGCAACAGGATCCGCGTACGAAGTCACAGATCATTGATTTTGACGACCCCGTTGTCGCTGGCATAAACAACAGGATCCGCGTACGAAGTCGCGGGCAAGCCAAGCTAGTACCTAATAAGTGTATTTTTTTATAGTAAAATAGAATTATATTATCAGCCTATTGCCGTCCACTGCTGGACGTAAGCCGGGGAGGCTTACGTCCAGCAAAGAGCAGCAGCAAAGAGCGCCAACCATCCCGGCCCTGGGCAGTCCGCATGCATCCACTGCCAGCCACCTTCCTTAAATCATCGACCCATCTTGCAGCAGGGCGTCCTACACTACGTTTGCCCGTTCGCGGTCTCCACTCTAGCACATGTTTGCTCCATCTGCCGTCTGTCCGTCTACAGACGTGGCCGGCCCACTTCCACTTCAGCATGCTGATTCTAAGCGCAATGTCGGTTACTTTGGTTCTCTGGCGAATGACTTCGTTACGAATTCTATCCACCAGAGAAACCCCGAGCATTGCTCTCTCCATTGCACGCTGAGCAACCTTAAATTTTCGTTCCGTTTCGGCTCCGTAAGTCATTACGGGTAGGACACACTGGTTGTAAATCCTGGTTTTAAGGGATTGTGGGATCGATGATTCAAAGATATGACGCAGCCTCCCAAATGCCGCCCAGCCCAAGCGTATTCTTCTAGCTGCCTCCTTCTCAAAGTTGTGCCGACCTAGTTGTACAGTTTGGCTTAGATAAATGTATTCTTGCACAACCTCGAGGGCAGCACCATTCACGATTACAGGTCTCGGGGTGACATGACCATTAAACATGAGTTTGGTTTTGTCCAGATTCATTCCGAGACCCACGCGCCTTGAAGAATCGCACAGGCTGTTCAGCATTTCTTCCAGCTCCTGCAGAGACTCTGCTATGATGACTATGTCATCCGCAAATCGGAGGTGCGAGATGTACTGACCGTTGATATTAACACCCCGTCCTTTCCAATCAAGCGTCTTGAAAACTTCCTCCAACGCATTTGTAAACAGTTTCGGAGAGATGACGTCTCCCTGTCTTACCCCTCGACGCAGTTGGATTGGTTTTGTGCTCTGTTCTTGTACTTGGACGGTCATTGTTGCGGCCTTATACAGACATCTCACCACTTCAACGTAGCGGCAGTCGATGAGGCAACTCTGCATAGACTCCAGAACAGCCGAGGTCTCGACGGTATCGAAGGCCTTCTCGTAGTCCACATACGCTAGGCACAGAGGCTGATTATACTCCTCAGTCTTTTGAATCATGAAAATTGAATTATCCAAGATTAAAAGTATGTAGGTTCCCCTTCTCCAGGTCCTACCCTACCTACTATAAAATTTCGTTGTTATCAGTTCAGTGGTTTAACGATGAAAAGGTAACAGACAGAGAGTCTGTTAGGGTGCTCCCACATTTATCGACGCGGAATCGGCTTAAGCCGGTCGTCCGAGCCGAGCCGATTGGAATGGTACTAGTAACACCCTTATTACGTTGACATAAAGGTTTTGTCGACCGGCTTAAGCCGATTCCGCGTCAATAAATGTGGGAGCACCCTTACTTTCTCATTTGTAATATTAATATGGATAACTTTATTATAATACATGTAAATTATTTTATAGGTTGGGGCATCTGAAATAATTAACAGAATCGTGGATGATCTCAAAGATGACAATGAGCAATATAGAAAGATGGTGATGGAGTCTATTGAAAAGATTCTCGCCAATTTAGGCGCAGCTGACATTGATTCCAAGTTGGAAGAAGCTCTAATTGACGGTATACTGTACGCATTCCAGGAACAGACTACTGAGGTAAGAACATTCCTTGTGATACATGGTTGTGCATCTTAGGTCCTCGGAGAACTTGAGACTGGAGATGCCAATGCACTCTATGAGCTTTTATGACGAATCTTTTACAGTCGAAGCAGTGCGACTATGGAATACCCCTTGCCCATGTCAGTAAGGAGCAAACATTGAATTTTTTTAAAAATCTGCTCAAAAAGCACTACCTCTCCATAAACATGTGACTATAAGCGCTCATGTACACGACGCCGCCACCGCGCCGCCACCGCGCCTCTAGGCTGTGTATACGGTCGCTACCTCCTTTTTTAGATAAATCAAACACTAGCGAATTGGAATCGCGGTGGCGGCGCGGCACGGTGGGCTGAAATCAAGCTTTCATAGACATAGGGATTCACGAAAATTGATGAGCAATTTAAAAAAAATAATAATAACGGCTTTGCGATCTACCACTAAATACAATACATTTTTCTTCTGCGATTTTTGTATATCACTATCACCACATAGTATAAAGCAAAGTGGCTTCCCGCTTCCTGTCCCCCTGTATGCTTAGATCTTTAAAACTAGGCAACGGATTTTGATGCGGTTTTTTTAAAAGATAGAGTGGCTCAAGAGGAAGGTTTTTAAGTATAATAATACATAATAGAGTAGAGAAACTCTGATAATTGTAGAGGCTTTGTAAGGTCGTAAATAAACGCATTTTTTGCGCTTACATTACAAACGCTGGCTGAACCCTACGAGATAGATCAAAATGATGTACTACAGTGTTATACACCTTAAAAAGGTCTACAATAAAGTCCGCGATGGTATATGCCTATCTCTTAGGGATAACCCACAATAACTATTTTTTATCCTATAATTTACTAAATTATTTGCTTATTTACGAAAAAGCGATTTTAAGTAATACAGCATTAATTCTTATCCAATTAAGTACCTTAAATAAATTGTGCATGTAATATAGAACAATATGGCCCTTTACAGCATGCAATTTAAATGAATATTTTCGAAGATATTACAGATTTAAAATGCAGGGACATAGCGGTTGCGGCGGTACACGATTTCATTCATTATACAGGAATTCGTCTTAGCGAGAGTTGTTCAACCTGATGGGCACTCTCTGTTGACGTATAAAAACCGGCCAAGTGCGTGTCGGGCCACGCACAGTGTAGGGTTCCGTAGTTGCCCATCAAAGTACTTATGCGAACTAACTAAACTGATTCGCTGAATTTTAATTTAATTTACGTACATTAACATTTATTAGGTACCTAAGTGATTCAGTAGCCAACTCATAACGTCTAAAAACGGGCCCACATAGGACGATGGTAACTGTAGAAGGAGTTATAAAAACCAACTTCACAGGTAAAGTTGGTTTTTATAACTCCTTGAACGATTGAGTTGTTATCAAATCGCTTCAATAATGATTTAAAATTTAAAGAGTTCCCACGATTTCTCCAGGATTCCATCATCAGATCCTGACTTGATGATCATGGGACCAATTGGAAGGGGTGTACTCTTTCAATCAAAAGAATTTTTAAAATCGGTCCAGGCGTCTTTGAGAAATCGGGGAAAATACATAAAAAAAAGATTACGACGAATTGAGAACCTCCTCCTTTTTTTGAAGTTAGTTAAAAATAGTTGAAAATAAAAACTTACCTATCCCCAAAACATACCCACCTATTATAGCTGTAAAAATAAAGTTAACAAACTTACATTTGCAGTTGAACAACATGTTCTCCGATACATTTCGTTTAGGAAAATATGTCAAGTACGTTTTATAAGTTGCTCGACTATTACTCGTAAACTTGTAAAGCCTAGTTAGTCATGATAATTTTCTTCTAAACTTCGTTATATATACTACTATTGTGAATTTTTTCACACCCCCAAACGTAACCGTTTAGCTGGTAGAGGGGGGGGGGGGACACACTCGAGTCGAGCAAAAATTAGCACTTGAAAGCTTAATATTTCACAAACGAATCTTTTTATCAAAAAATTGTTAATGGAAACTATCAATATTTTTTAAAGGCCTATTTAATGATACCCCACAATAAGGGGTACGCGAGAAAAAAAAACATCCCCACGTTACGTGTACAGGAGGTACCCTAAAAAAATATTTTACGAGATTTTATTTCACCACTTTTTCGGCGCAACAATTCCGTATATTTACACCAAATTACAGCTTTCTAGTACTGGGCGTCTCTGAGCTAACCTGCGGACAGACGGACGGACATGGCGAAACTATAAGGGTTCCTTGTTGACTACGGAACCCTAAAAATTTAAGATCTGGAACCCCTGTTGTGGAATTCCAAGCGCCCAGCGACACTAGCAAATATAGGAATGACGTCTTTTAAGCTATTGCATAGCTTTTATCGCGGGCTCTGAGCGCGGCGCGGCGACCGAATCAAAAAATTTCCAAAAACCAAACGAAAAAACCAAAGGAAAAAACCTGACACCACGCATCGTCTAACATCGTTTCAGTTCGGGAGATTTCGGCAATCATAAAAATATCCGTCATAAAAACAATTTACTTTTTTTTACTGATTCTAAACGGCCAGCTACAAAAGGAGAGAAGTTCTTTATTACAGTAGTGCACCACAAAATATACGCGGTAGGCGATTTTATTCTTTAAAAAAAAAAATTTTATGCAATAGCTTCACCGCGGCAGCCTCCGAGTGCCACATGTATTTTTTTTTAACGTGGTAAATTCATCAAATGAGTCCTCCTATCCACGGCAGGACGGGAGGGACTGTCAGACTCGTACTGATTAAAATCCACGGTGTCCTTCAATAACTCACGTTCCAGGGTCACGGTAATGGGATAAGTCCCGCGACCCGGCAGGCTTTGGCCCTCTAGAGGGCCCCGTCATAATGCTGACACTCTTTGAGGCGCGCGTGGAACACAACTGGCCGTCGACCCGGGCATGGTCCATGGTCGGACAGCGAGTCGTTCATTACTCGCCGCCCGCATGCCCGCGCCTACGGTGGCCGCAGATCGTCTGCCGACGTCCGTAGCCATGTGCGTCTACCACTGCGGCTAGGATGGAGGGAGGACTCTGTCCTCTCCCTCACGCGGCCCGCCTCTTCCTTAGCGAGCATGGCTTCGCAGAAGGAGGCGACCGCTTCCCACTTCGTCTCGCCCCGCAGCATGGCCTCGACCAATGCCAGGCGCGAGAGGTTTCCGCCTATCGCTGCCGTGAGGACACGGTGGTGCTCTGCCCAAGTGGGGCAGTCTTGCACCATATGCTCCACCGTGTTCTCCAGGCGATCCTCGCAGTGGTGACACCCAGGCGTTTCTTCCCTCCTTATCAGACGCAGGTACCGCCTGAAACTTCCGTGTCCGGTGAAGACCTGCGTCATGCGGTAGGTCAGGACGCCGTGATGCCTACCCAGCCACTCCTCAAAGAGGGGTCTTACCGCCGCGATTGCGGCGTGCCCAGACCTCAATTGCGACAGTCGTTCCCTCCATACTGCCCTAAGATTGCGCCGGATGTCTTCCTCCGGATTCACCCCGGCGGCGCTGCGCCTCCACGCGCCACTCATAGACGTGATGGAGGGCAGTCGCCTCCAGATCCCAGGGCAGCAGTCCGGCAAGGAGGTTGACCGATTCGCCGGCGATCGTGCGGTATCCTCGGATCATCCGGATAGCCATAATATGACCCTCTGGCATGTGACCAGCTTTAGTGGTCGCGTCCGGATGCTCAGGGCCCACACGGGGTCCCCGTAGAGGCCCATGGACCGCACGACATCGGCGTACAACCTCCGGTAGGAGGCGTTTGACCCGCTGAGATTGGGCAGGAGTTGTCTGAGGGTGGCTGTTGCCCGGTTCAGCTTTGGGGCCAAACTCAGGAAATGCTCCCTGAAGTTCCACCGGCTGTCAAGGACGAGTCCCAGGTACTTCATCGTCCTCCCGACGCCGCCGATGCGAACCCTCACACCGTTATGTGGGACTCTGAACGTGTCACGTTCAGACGGCCATGAAATGGCCTCTGTTTTGTGCAGCGCCACGTCGAGCCCCAAATGCCGTATCCTATCAACGACCGTCGCAACCGCTTGCGTCGCCAGGTCGGCCGCCGCCTGGTGCGACTCTCCTTCCGCCAGGACGAGCGGCGTAATATGTTACACCGACGCCGTCAGGGAGGTCGCCGAGTAAAAGTTGTTTAGTCAAAAAAATCAATCAAAATCAAAAGTCATTTATTCAAATTAGGCTGATTTATCAGCACATTTTGAAGGTCAATTTTTTACATAAGACAGTCCCCCAAAGCGCCCCCCCTTCGACACTTCCTAGTGTTTTGGCTGGGAAGAAGAAGTGGCGGAACAAACTCCCCAGCAACACATTTGTCTGTACGGTTAGAAGAACCAAGATTTTATACAATTTAATAGAACATTCACATCATACATCAATTCGAAATTACATCCCAACCGTGACAAGAAGGCACAAAAAGATAAACTAAAACTGTTAAAAAAAAAAAAAATAGAAAATGAAGATTAATATAAAACAAACACAGACATAAAAAAACACAAAATATACATAAAATAAAACTAAAATGACTTAACTAAGTCAAAATCGAATAATCGACACTTCGCGTGACCAGAGGGCTGGTTCTTTCTTTGGTCAAAGAATAAGCATTGCCATCCAACGTGGCAATGCTGCCAGTCTTCTGGGCACGTTTCCAGATGACAGCGATGCGGAGGAGTACTTTGACGCCTGAGTGTCTATGCCCTTTTTGTGTTTTTTTTGTGTAATTAGGTATTTTATTTTAGTTTTAGTTTAAATTTAGTATTTTGTTGTAAATATTTAGTTTTATTTATTTTTAAATTTCTAGATTTAGTTTAATTATAACCCTGTATTAAATTATTTTTTGTTGTAAATTGGTTATCAGTCAAAAGTAAAAAAAATAAACAATTATATGAATTCATATAACCTGTCGGAAAACAAAATTAATCTGGAGAAAGAGCATGAACGCAGTCAT